>OY856186.1:354068862-354196806 GCA_963693315.1 Diogma glabrata
CGGCATATTCCTTGATCATATGACGCATTGTCTTTCTCAAAGGTTAAAGCCCAGATAAAGAGTTATTATAAGAGTTAGATAAAGACTCGTTTCTTCGAGCAAGCACAGGAAACTCATCGTCAAGGAATATCCCATATCTAAGATTGAGGATGATAGTGTTGACTAAATAGAGTTTATCCGTCAGCACGCCTAAAATATCAACTTGTCTAGTGATATCTTGGCTAGCAGTGGCTGTAGTACGCGGGGTTTTCACACCCGTACATCAAAAATAAAAAAATTAACAACAAAACTAACATGCTTTCAAATGTCCCAAAATTTTAATTGGTCAGACTGGAAGATTATTCACACAAAAATAAACAGACACGTAACAGACAAAATAGAGAAGAGAGGTAACAAAAAAATTAAAAATTAAAGTACGATTAGAATTATAAAAATAAAAATTCAAATACATCAATAAAAATTAAAGTTACATTCAAAGATTTTAAAATGATCAAAACTAGACTCATCTTTAGGAATTGTACACAATTCTGAAATGCGTAATGTAACACTAAAAAGGGGTAAAATTGTTCACAATATTGTTAATTTAGTAAGCAGAATATATTTGAGATTTGAATATGTAATTTTTTACAACATAAATTTTCTTAAATGGGGAAACATTACTAAATTATTCACAAACTGTATACATGTCCATGAGTTTAACCCCGGCACCAAAATATTTTTGAATCCGATCCGCCATCATAAATAGGTTCGGTGTTTTTTGGTTTGACTAAAGGTCAAGCAAAAGAACCATTTTAACGATGTTCAGGGGTTGTTTTTGGCTAGAGCCAAACAAAAATGGTTATGGTCAAATATGGTAGTAAATAAGTTCTGGGTCAAGAGTACTCTGGGTTCAAAGTATCAAAATAACCCTTGATTCAAGATCAAACTAAGACGTACAGAGCGGTGATTGATGGTGGAGGATTCGAATTTAAGGTGTCAAAATACATAAAAATATACAAGTGACGTTCCACGTCAAAAGGGCCACCGCTGCGACCAAAATTTGAAGTGCTTTAAAAAACGTGAGATTACTCAAGATTTTTGTATTGGTGTTCTCTTTCAATGACATGTGATGTTTTGGAATTTTTCAAAATGGCGGCGTCAAAATAAAGCGTTAATCCCGACATTTTTCAACATAGTACGTGAAAACTAGTTACTAGCACTAGCATAGAACTTACAATTTTAAAAAATTGATTTTGAATTTTAAAATGATTATAGAAGTACCTTTTTTAAAAAATTAAACTAACTACCCAGAAAAAACAAAAAGAAACACAAAAGAGGAAAAATAATTCAATTATAGCCTTAAGAGAAAAAAACACATATAGTCTTTGGGCCGGCGCCAATTTCATGTGATGATTACCACATATTTTATACTTCGTAAGGCGCCTGTCCTTACGAGCCCAAAACCATTTGTTCTGCGATTTTTTCAAATCGGCCGCTTCTGCATTCGGCAAGCTCCGAAAAATGCCGATTGCCCGGGATCTTGTAAATGTTTATTTTTTTTAACTATGGGGGTTGGAAATTTGATTTAGAACACGAGAGTAACCTTGTCCGACAAAAATTTGTCTGCTATTGTCTAGTCCTACAACCCAAACATACCAAAATGTCAGATGTCGGACTCGACAATAGTAGACGCATTTTGGTCGGACAAGCTTACCCTCTTGTTCTAAAACAAATTTCCAACCCCCACAGTTAAAAAAAAATGTGGTAGAAAATTTACAAGATCACGGGCAATCGGCATTTTTCGGAGCTTGCCGAAATTTGTCTTCAACCATCTATTCTTTGCTAAGGGTATTTGTGTTTCTCTCTTTTATTAATTACACTCTCTCACAGCCCTAATGACCTTATTTCATCTACTCTGATATCGTTGTTCCACAATTTTTCAAACAGCAGTTTTCTTTGTTCTTCGCATTCATTTTCTGGAAAGTTATATGACGACAAAGAATGAATGGCCCAATTTTTCAAAATACATAGAAATAAATGGGTTTCGACCAAATATATCCAAAACAAGCTAAAAAAAAATTTGACCTGTATATAAAATTAAACTCGGAAGCTAAAATCACGAAATACATGGATAATTTCCCAATTCAAAAATGTTGAAAATATCTAAAACGAGAGATTTAAAAAGCGAGTACGAAATTGATATTCAAAAACTTTGATAAATTGTTGCCAACTTAATTTTGTGAATCGGGCTTTTGTACTTCTGGAGTAAAATATTTTTAAGTTCAATCAATAAAAAAACGACCAACCGAATTCAGAATCGTTATGTTATGTGTTACAAATCCGTTATATAATACATTGGAGCTTAAATTCTCTAGTTTTAATTAATTCAGTTTACTTATTTATTAGAAACTAACTCAGGTGTACACTACCAAGGAAATATACTGTGTGAGTAAAAATATTACACCTATTAATTCAAAACTGTTTTAATTCAAGTTTGTATAATTGTTTTATACCGTTAGGTTCAATTAATTATTTCGTTCACAGTGGTACAAATGTTCATTGTAATTAGTAACATTTATTAACATTGACTGTTCTGACTAAAAATGGCTGTGATCAAACCGATCAAATTCATTAATTAAAATCATGCTGTTAAGATACCACACAAATATTTTATTATTTATACTTGTTAATATTATATACCGTTAATTTATGTGACATTTGTTTTTAAGGTTTAAACATACAATCTCGATTCTTTATTTTCTATGACACAGTAATAATGCATTTCGTTAAATAATAATTATGAGCGATAATTAATCAATAAAATTAATTGGTTAGAAATAGTATGTTATATAATATATACTGTCAATCGTTTATGACGTCCTATTCCAGGTTGTACTACCATTTTGGGGCTATTGCCTATTGGTAAGGTTTAGTGCAAGATGTATAATTTTATTACATATTTTGATAATAAAACAAGATAGTAAAAAAGTTTTTCTTAATCCTAATTTTTTATTTAATTAAATTTGTAGGTCAGCATTGAGTTCTTTTCCTAATTGACTAGAATTACCACAACATAAATTAACAAGCGACTCACAAACTTTAACCTTATTTCTATATCAACAATGAGATGAAGTATTTATTGAAAATATCTTAAATGTTTAAATATCAACCCAAATAATATAAACCATATGATACCCTATCTATAAATATTCAGTAAATCCTATTATCTTTCCAAAAAATATTTCTATTTAATTCAATAATCTTCGTTAATTTAATCCAACCAACAATTTCTGTTTCACATCCATATAATAATTCAATCAATCATCTTCCGTTCAAATTTAATTCAAATTCACATTATACTGAATACGTAAAATTAGAAATAAACATTTTAATATTTGATTAATTTAAATTAGAAATATAAAAAATAAATTGTATCGTTATAATCAATCAGTGCCAATTTAATATTTATTATTTATTTATTATTAAACTTATGTAAAAATTTCTAAATTGAAATGTTGCAAATATATCTATGTTTTGTTTTGGTTTTGTACGAAAGAAATTAATTTTTCAATTTGACGCCATTCAAATACAACTGAAAATAAAAAATTAAATTAAATGAAAAATCAATTGGTGATCTCGCTATCTGATCACAATGTGATCGCATTTTTTTTTTGCTTTTCGTTGATTTAAACCTTTAAGTAATTTATTTAATTTTATATTGTTAAATTGAGATATCAAATTGATTTATGTAAATTGAAAGTTGATGCTTAAGATTTGTAAATGTAGCAAAGTGGTTTTTAATTATTTTGATTGAAAATGTTGATTGTAAATTGGTTATGAAAATAATAGATTTAATTTAGAAGTAGATGCAAATTAACAGTAACTTGTATAACTTTTCCTTTAGATCCGGTTCTATTTGTCATTGTTATTATTAAATCAAAATTTGTCAGATTATTTTAATATTCTAATCATAATTTTTTTTTCTTTCAGATGGTTCTGTCATTTTGATGACGACAACTACGTTAATGTTCCTCGCCTAGTCCGATTATTAGATGATTATAGCCCATCTGCAGATTGGTATTTGGGAAAACCAAGCATATCCTCACCATTAGAGCTTTATAATGATAATGTGAGTATAAAAAATAACGTTTATAAATTTTTTTCGATACATCATTTTTATTCAACCTCATTTTCGTACACAAAGTAATTTATAATAGAAATAGAATAAATAACTTTTTTGACAATCACTTAACAACAAACCACTTTGAGATTTCTTAACAATATCATGAAAAAAACTGTTTTATATAATAATAATTTTTCTTAAGAAAAAAAAGCATGATTTTATCTTAGCTACAACAATCCATGTTTTTTTGAGAAAATCAGAAAAAATGACTTTTCTTTTATTTTTGTTGTTATTGTTGTGAAAATAACTTTCGCAAATTGACTATGTTAGTGAAATTATAAAAAATTAATAGTATGGCTATTTTATGTCTTTAGCAAGTTAGACAGGGCAAAAAATATTTACTGCTATAGTATATGAAAAGTCCATTTACTTGTCTATTCACATATTTGTGTGTTCTTAAAACAATAATAGAATACATTATTGTATACATTCTCAAAATCGCGAATAGTTAAAACTTTAGTGTGTTGCGCTATGATTTTTGAATCAGCATATTCTGATTTAAAATTGTATCAAACACTATATACAATTTTGCTTTACCCTTCGGAAGAAAATCAAATTAATACATGAATTTCATCAAATGGATAAAGTATTGTATTGCTTACGTGTTTAGTGTATCTTATTCTCTCACAAGTTTGTAAAATTTTGCTTGAGAATAAACTGGTTAATTAAACATCTAAACAATGGAGTAATTTTATATTTACTATCTAGAATAAATAGCATTCCCACGACGAAAATAATTTAATTGAGCGTGGCGGAAGAGGAAAAAAAGTAGCAATCTTATATGTACTACTAGTTTTCAAACCGGTTATCAGTTTTTTAATATATTAAAGTATAAAGCGAACAACTGTTCGGTAAACATCTCCTTACTTTGTTTAATAATGCCAGAAAGTTTATCAGTTATGTCTCCTACAAATTCAGATCATGAATGAAAGTTTCATTGAAATTTTTCTATGAATGAAGAGTGTAGTAAAGGATCAGACAAACATTTTAGAGTCGGTCAAAAAAGTGAAAAAATTGTGCACGATGAAACCGGAAGTGAAATGATAAAAATCTAGAGATTTATCAGATTTACCATATAAATCTACACTTCTGTCAAAGTTTCAACAAAATTGCTTCATGAAGGATAGCTTGAATATCCTGAAAAATGTAATGAGCAGTGAGCATTTCTGATAATGGAATCACTATTGAGAACATTTGAGGAATTGCGGGCTTTCAGATTTAAATTTTCAACCGGCTGCAGTCTGTGAGTTCGATTATGCCTTTTCTCATGTCATCAAAAATGCTGGATTGCCCGCAAAATTTTCACAAGAAAATAGATTCACATGAGCAAATAACGACCCCAAAAGTAGAAGAAACCAAGAGCATCACACCACATCAAATATAATTATTATGTTGAAAAATTAAAATGTTTCACTCACCCTCATTGTTTGAATTTGATCCAACTCTTCATGCTTCACACTAGCCAGGCATAGTGAATAACATATAGTAAATAATCTAATAAAACCGCCAATGTACAGGCGATTGTTGAGCAATAACACTAACATAATATAATACCAATCGTTGCGCCAAAGGTACCGGCGATTGTTGAATATGAATAATAATAAATCAATATGTTAGCCAATTGTTACACCAAAAGTCACAGGCGATTTTAGAACAATGATAAGTGATCAATAATATACACCAATCGTTGCTGAATTGGTCATAAATCACCAATCAAAATATTGTTGTGCCAAACGCCATGTTCCCATTACAAGAATTATCAAAACTGATGCAAAATGTTTCCTTCTATCAGATGTTACATATAAAAAAATTCAAGTATCTATATATAAAGACGTAAGCAGTATTTTTGCGGTACAATTTTAAAATATTTGCTCCATCAAAAGTGTGGCAATATGTATATCGTAGGATAGGTCTTGAGTAGTAGATGTGCCGAAAAATACTTTTATTCTCTTCCATTTAATTATATCAGCTTTATTTGTATGTTTTTTCGATAATAATAGTATGTATTATTGTATTGTTTTCTAACCTATAACCTAATGAACTTAACCTATTGCCTAATGAAAATTTTATTCAATTGGTATGATTCCAATTGGTCAAATTGTTTTGATTTCATTAAAATTATTTTCAAATTATAATCACAATTGCTTTGATAAGTTTTGTTCAAAAATCAAATTTTAATAAATTCTCTTATTTCGTTTAGTTGAACTTGGTTGATTGTATGAGAAGGGCGTTTTTTATCATCAGGGTTTTTTTTATTAAGAAATTTGATTTATCAATTAAAACAATAAAGATTTATTGTTTTAATCGAAGAAAATGTTTTTATTTTTTATAATACACAATTCTTTTTTATAATAAAATCTTTGTCAGAGAATAAAGTATTGTAATCGATTCGTGAATAATGAATTTTATTCTCTCGCAAATTAAAATTCTCGCTCGTGCCTCGCTCAAATTTTAAACTTTTGCTTGAGAATAAACTACTTCATTATTCACTCATTGATTAAACTACTATTTTTTGAATTTTGACGATTTTTTCAGGAAAAATGGCAGAAATGTGATAATTGTGTTTTTTGTTCGGTTATTTTGATTTTTTTTCACGTTATTTGTTTCGCAATTCAAAACCAATCTATATCTGTATATAAATACGTAAGCCATATTTTTGCGGTACAATTTTAAAGTATTTGCTCCATCAAAAGTGTAGGATAGGTCTTGAGTAGTAGATGTGCCGAAAAATATTTTTTTTTGAATTTTGACGATTTTTTCAGAAAATATGGCAAAAAAGTGATAATTGTGTTTTTTGTTCGGTTATTTTGTTTTTTTTTCTATTTATTTGTTGCACAATTCAAAATCAAGCAATATTTTTGCGGTACAATTTTAAAATATTTGCTCCATCAAAAGTGTGGCAAAATGTATATCGTAGGATAGGTCTTGAGTAGTGGATGTGCCGAAAAATACTTTTTTTGAATTTTGACGATTTTTTCAGAAAAAATGGCAAAAATGAGATAATTGTGTTTTTTGAGTTTTTTGTTCGGTTATTTTGTTTTTTTTTTGTTCAAGTTATTAGTTTCACAATTCAAAATCAATCTATATCTATATATAAATACGTAAGCAATATTTTTGCGGTACAATTTTAAAATATTTGCTCCATCAAAAGTGTGGCAATATGTATATCGTAGGGTAGGTCTTGAGTAGTAGATGTGCCGAAAAATACTTTTTTTGAATTTTGACGATTTTTTCAGAAAAAATGGCAACAATGTGATAATTGTGTTTTTTGAGTTTTTGTTCGGTTATTTCGTTTTTTTTTTTCAAGTTATTTGTTTCACAATTCAAAATCAATCTATATCTATATAAAAATACGTAAGCCATATTTTTGCGGTACAATTTTAAAATATTTGCTCCATCAAAAGTGTGGCAATATGTATATCGTAGGGTAGGTCTTGAGTAGTAGATGTGCCGAAAAATACTTTTTTTGAATTTTGACGATTTTTTCAGAAAAAATGGCAACAATGTGATAATTGTGTTTTTTGAGATTTTTGTTCGGTTATTTTGTTTTTTTTTCACGTTATCTGTTTCACAATTCAAAATCAATCTATATCTATATATAAATACGTAAGCCATATTTTTGCGGTACATTTTTAAAATATTTGCTCCATCAAAAGTGTGGCAATATGTATATCGTAGGATAGGTCTTGAGTAGTAGATGTGCCGAAAAATACTTTTTTTTGAATTTTGACGATTTTTCAGAAAAAATGGCAAAAATGTGATAGTTTTGTTCCTTGAGTTTTTTGTTCGGTTATTTTGTTTTTTTTTCAAGTTATTTGTTTTGCAGTTCAAAATCAATTAAATCAATTAATTAAACTCTGAAATAATGTGTTGTAGCTATTTGATTTGGAGGTCTATTTACAATATCTATTTACAATGGCCGAATTTCGACCACTGGGCGATTCCTAGTAGAAATAAAAATATTCAATAGGTCGTTCCCATTTATTTCGCTATTTTACTGTCAAAACACGACACATGAAAATCAATAACAAAAGACTATCTGTAATTCTATCCATTCACTTAAAATTCGTCTATTAACGAATTAGATTAAATCCGACCAAGATTAACATCTGTTACAGTTCCAAACAGTTAGAACTAATAGTATAAAAAAACTCATCTCGTTACCTGTGACAACTATTGTTAACTGTCATTGTTGATCGTTTTTATTATTGGACGTTTTGGATGATGCGTCGCGTTTTTGAAAGATTGTTCACCATCAAAGTAATACAAGAATTGACAGTCTTGTACAGGTATGCAAGACTAGACTAGACTAGACTCGTACAGGTATGCAAGAAAAAAAAACGCAAGACAAAAAAAATGTGATAAAAACCCATTGATGTGATAAAAAACCAATTGTTCAATATGGCGAGAACGATAAGAATTATATCGAGGTTCATTAAAATCGTTTCATAGATTGTGATTGTGTGAACACCCCCCCTCCCCCCCCCCGTTTTATAAAAAAAAAAACAAAAATTATATACATGACTCATTAAAAACCGCTAGTTTGATCGTTCAAAGAACAGTGGTATTTTGTTGGTAAATAACTCATTAAAAATAACATCGCGATCAAATTTTAAAAAGGTTAAACTAATTAACCATGTCAACATAATTTAACAGCTTATAAATGCTAATTCGTTTGTCAATCATAAACTCTACTTAACCTTTGGTTTTAACAACAAATATACATTTCCTAAAATTTCAATCCATCGTGCAATTGAAAAGAATTCGCAGAACGCCTACATCAAATGTGCTTTCTTATGACGGTTTTCACAATACTTCAAACAATTAAAACAAATCGTTCAATACAAATTCTAATAACTTTTGATTTATTTTATAAATTTATTATAAAACTGACATAACTAATTAACTTTTAACCAATTCAAACAAAAAATATTAACAAAGCTCAAAAATTCTAAAAAAAAAAACCCTTTCAAAATGCAATACAATCGAAAAAGTTATCGAAAAATGATTTATTTATTTCATACAAAAAAAAAAGAAACAAAAATCTTAATTTAATCTTTTATAAAAATCACAAAATTAAAAAAAATTAACTTTTAACAATTTTTGATTTCAATGCTATTAAATAACTAAACAATAGTTCGATTTTATTTTTTTAATTTAAGATTATTTCTATATCCCGCTGTTCTTGAATTACATATTAGTAAAAAAACAAAAAAATTAGTTTTTCATGGTTTTGTGTTCCTTTTATATATTATTATTATAACTGGTACTATTATTATTTAGAAAATAATTGAAAATAATTTGAAAATTTAATTTGAGTACGTATATGCTGTTGTTTAGTTTTTATTATCCATAATTCTACGAGTAAACTAAACCACTGGTTTCCACAAAAATTTTCAGTAAGATATTAGTATATTAATCTTAATAATCTTCTGTTTTCAAATAATACAATTTCATTTTATTACTCCCAATTTAGAGTTTTAATAGTACATTTTGTAACAAGAAGTGAAAACACTTTGTTTTTTTCGTGAGTAAAAATTTGTTCACGAGACGCGTCCAGACATAAAACGTTTTCATCTCTTGGTGAAAATGCAATTTTTTCTACAATAGTAAATAAATAAATGAAATTTATTATAAATTATTATTTTAAAAATCGACAACATAACATTCAAAAATCATATTCTAAACCAGGGGTGGGGCCTTTTGAGATTTTCTTTGCGGCCTTATAACATATTTTGAATTTTATATATCAAATTCAAACCAATTTTTTTGTTGAAATGTGTTTTATAAAATTGTATTTTTTTTAAATTTTTAATCCTTTTTTTTAATCCTCGACTTCCAGTCGACTATTTTCGTGTTTTTCGGTTTAAAAATACCGAAGTCACAATAATCCCATTAATACTACGTTTATATCGCCGATAGTATAATACTATAATAAAATATAGTACATTTTGCTACAAGAGATGAAAACACTTCTTTTTCGAGAGTGAGAACTTGTTAGCAAGACGCGTGAGCGTCGAAATAAATAATAAACAATATTTATTATAAATCATTATGTTAGAAATGTTGTTGATTTCAACATTCAAAATTAATATTTTTTTTTAACGGTTACTTTTATTTAAAATATTGTAAAGTTACATGAAAATACCATAGCAACTACAATTTGTAATTTAGCGAAAATGATTTTACACTAGTGGAAAAAAAACCTTTTCACAAGGGGTTTAAGCCTGCTTGAAAATAGTCTTTTCATTTGCTATCGTAGAAAAATAGTTTTCGGCACAGGGCTGAAAATTTAACTTTATAGCCGCTTGCGTAACGCCATTTTTTTAACGGCAGCAGTAAAGTAACTTTCATATTTTAACGGCGGCAGAAAAAGTGTAGCCATTTCTTTCTAGATTTTTACGGCGCAGTAAAAGTTACATAACATGAAATTATGAATTTGTTCAAAAGAAGTAACTTTTGACCAAAATATTTGTTACTTTTTTAAACAAATTGTATAACTATGACAACAAAATATAACAAATATTTTGATTGGATTTTGGAATTTTGAATTGAACAGTTGCTTTGATAAAAATATTTATTTTTTATATAATTTATACAAATTTAAATGTTTTTATTTTTTTGGACGTAACTTGACGATAATAAATCACATTTATAAAAATTTTGATGTATCAATTTCATATTTGTAAAAAATTTAAATGTTTGCCGAAAAAATAGTGTGTTTAATTCGGTGCTAAAGTGACTTTTTGTGACTTTAGCTCCTAATTAAATAATATACTATTTTTACTATTAAATTATCGATACATTTGGTGTTTATACCAAAATACAGTATTATTTGTGGAATAAACGCTAATAATAATGCATTATTCAAGCAGTTGGATGATTAAATCCTGAAAATGTTGAAAATATAAACAACTACCTCTTTCAAGAAGGGCTTTTACTGATAGACAACACGAATTAGCTTACAATGTAACAGAACCGCTTCGCACAATTATTCAAAAAAAGGATGTATTATTTAATATTTTTCGTTAGATGAATCTACTGATAAAACTGACTCGGCTCAGGTATTTAATTTTATTCGTGTTATATCTAAAGATTTTCAATGTTATGAGAAATTACTCGGTATGGGCACGCTTACTTGCAGAACACGTGGAATAGATATTCATGAGCACTTCCAACAAATATATTGTAAAGCAGAACTAAATCTGCATAATCTGGTGAGTGTGTGCACCTCTAAACCATAAAAAACATTTCCACATGGGATTACGGCTGCATGAAAATGGACTTTTCATCAGCTATCGTAGACAAAATATATTTTCTGCTTCCTTCGTCTTACAACACAAAATAAGAATATGTATGTATATACAAATATTTCTCTAAATATTTTTAAGTAAATCATATACTATAATCGAAGACAAATAATATTTGATTTCCTTTTTACCACAAATAAATTTTTTTAAGGAATAAAATTTGCTCTATAAAAAATCAATTTTTAGCAACAACAACTAAGCTTTGTTTAAGATACACGTTTTATATGAAAATTAGATAACACAATAAGAATAACAAATGACAGCATCCTGTTTCTTTAAATTCGTGTGAATAAAATATCAAACAAACTACGTGCATATATATTTTTTAGTGTTGGCTTTAAAAGAAGTAAAACGAGGATAAACAATTTACTAATTGAACTTTTGATATTATTTAAAATCAATAGAAAACCACTTTGTTGCAAGATGGTAAAAGTAACAAAGCAACATTTATAAAAAATTTCTTATCTGTAGCATTTGCTACACTATAAAACAGAAAAAAAAATTGAAGCAGATGTAACTATTGTATGTGAACTTTTTCTGTTTGTTCAAGTTTTATTTTCAAATACTAAATTAACTACCAAAACCATGCTTGAAATGATTAATTCAACGATCATGACTGAAAACACACTTAGAGTTCTTGGCATAAGGCCTACAGTTATCCCCCTCTCCCCCTTCTTGTTGTTGCTTAGAACTTGTCAATAGTTTTATTTATTTGATCATTTGTCAATATTTTACCCATTCCGTACTTCAAACTACCCTCGCAGAATATACAAAAAGGAATCAAAACTATTGGAGTGGATAAAAGCTTTTTTATCAGGTTCTGAGTGAAGGTTAGGGCTGGGCGAAAAAAACGATTTATCAATATATCGATATATCGATTTATCGATATATCGATGTATTGATATTTATCGTTATGTCGATATAATGTTGGTAAATATCGATATATCGATACTACCTAGTAGCAAAATACCTATAACAGAGGATTAATTTTGATTATAATTTTTAAATTGTTATGTCGGGGTTCAAAGTTTCTGACTTATGTAGTTTTTACCTGAAGGATGAAGATTCCCCTATTTATGGGCGAATAGAATGATATTTTAAGAGATTTAATCGCCTTACTATATTTTTAAAAACAGAAGGTTCGTTCGCCATCTTTTTAAAGATTAAATACAGTGCATTAAATACCCGATGAAATACCAAGTACCCGACTATGTAGCATTTTAGTCAGGCATTCCCTATTATAATCCGGGCCGGATCAGGGTATGTTAAGGCAATCCTCAATAAAGCATTCTCATCCAGGCCCTATCGGAAATCATATATGATTTCCCTATTAGGGTCTGCTTATTTATCCTGATCTCACCCCTATTTCTTTTGATAAAATTTCATTTTGTTAAAATTCACTAGAGCAATATCCATTTCAGAAATGAATTGTTTGAAAAATTTTTCCTACATATTATTAGTTATTGCTTCTCGATTGAATAACTATGATAATAGTTAACCACTATGATAATAGTGGTAAAGTGGTATACATAGTTTTAAATTTTTTTCATTGGACATTTTTATTTTATTTTAATTATTCGGTATTTAAGTTTTTTAAATTTGGCTATGATAATATTTTATATTTTTTTATTGATTTTTTTGCAATGTACTCGACTAGCATTTTATTTAGGCAAACTCTTTTACAACCGTAGTAGCGAATTTCCTATTTGAACTGATCCGGCGCTGATAGGGATGCCTGATCCGGCGTGGATAGTTTGAGGCGTTACATTCTTGACAAGGACCTGATCAGGATGCCTGATCCGGTCCCTATCAGTGATAAGGAAAACCGAATACAGCGTGGATCTGAACCTTAATATAATGCTAGTCGTGTATAGAGGGATTTTGAGATAGAGAGATTTGTCTCTATCTTAAAATCCCTCTATCTCGGAATGCTTTGTATATCAAACAAAATAAACTTCCGATCAAGTTTGCATTGAAATTTCTTTCTTTCAAAGGTTTATTTTTGTCAAAATACCGTTGAATATAAAAGACAAGTAAAATACTCCCTGTAAATAAAAATGGAAAAAAAACTAAATAAAAACTATTAACAGATTAATGAAAAATTGAAAATTATATTACAATTTGATTCTGGAAACAGGAAAATAGACGTTGCCCGTGAATTCAAATTAACACTTACCCAGTACCTTGACTGCGATATTAAAACAAGAGAAAAAATCATAGCGAAATCGAGATCTTCGGAAAATTTGAATATTAAGAAAATTAGGTATTGTAAAATTAAATCTTTGGAAGAGGCAGTTGGTTCTATTAACTGGAGCAATAATTTAAAAAAAGCGAAAACTGAATGAATGTACAGCTTTTGTGCTAGTAGGTTGACAAAACTTAGGCAAAGGCACAATATTGTTTAAAAAATTAGGTCAGGTGAAAGTGCCTACGTGAACATGAAAGCAGCCAATGAATAGAATAAGCTTCTGCCTCACATTTTAAAAGATTTCAAGTACGAAGATATTTTGAACATATATATGATTTCTATAGAAGACCATCGTGAATTATCATCAACTCTCTTTGGCTTTGATTTGTTGACAAACAAAATTCAATGTATTGATATGTGCAATGCACTGGTATTGAATGAAAATACTTATGGCTTAAGATCTTGTCGTTTGCTAGTTGAACGCATTTCCAATACTGATTATGAGTATTATGATCCTATTAGTGAATGTATTCGTAATCTGAACAAACGTTGTCATCTTTTAACTACTAATATGAGCAGGACATGTTTTAAAAATAGTTTATAAAGAATTTTTAAAACATTGCATACCGTTTGATTCTTTTGATTCTTTTCTATTTTATTTTGTTATTTTTTAATATGTATAAAAATTTTAGATTTATTTTAGATATTAAGGGCCGATTGTATGAATGCGGATAGAAGATAAATCCTCGGATTAACCGTCGTTTGTATTGTATGAATCAGGATAGATCAAAAAATCTTTCCGAGGATTGTTGATCTATCCTTTGATCTATCTTCTATTTTTCTTCTATAAAACAAAGGATAAAACTTTTTTCTTGACATGCGCATAGCAGAAAAGTTTTGTTTTGAATTTGTGGTTATTTTTTAATTTAAATTTCTGCGGTTCAAAAATTTGTTTTTTGATATAAATTAATAGTAAAATAAATAATATTTTCGGTTGTAATACCACGAGTCATTGAAATTTTTTCGAAAATTTTTTGATTTTACGAATTAAATTATTTAGCAACACTGCGAATCAAAGCGCACAATAAACCACGAGTCCGAAGGACGAGTGGTTTAAGTAGTGGTTTGATTGAGCAATAATTTAATGAGTAAAATTGAAAAATTTTCGAAAAAATTTCAATGAAGAGTGGTATTTAATGAGATAATTTTTTTTAATTATAATTTTGTTTAAAATATAATTATTAGTTTCTAAATAAAATTTTTCTACAAATTATTCAATAATACAAAATAAATTATGTAAAAATGCAATTCACAAATAATAAAAATGTCCGTTTTCATTCACAAATGGTTGCATGTTTATGTTTATTTGTCAAAAATAAATTATAAATTTATAACAGTTATTCGCCTACTAAGATAAAATTATATTTCATTTTGTTAGAAGAAAAATGACAACACAGAATTTTCATAACGACAAAGCAAAATTATCGACGACAAGAAGAATTGCCGACAGCTAGAGCAAAGCCTACTGTTTAAATATCATAGTTTGTATGAACGAAAATAAAATTTCTGACAGCAAAAAAAATTATCAATATAATTTTAATATATTCAATTTCAATTTTGAAATAATGTTTTTTAGTTTATAATTAAATTTATTTAATAGAAAAGTAAAATAAAAAGTATTGCCACTTATAAAAAAAATGCTATAAACTGCAATAAAAACAAAAATAAAAATTAATCTATCCGTGTTCATACAATCGACGAAAAAAAGAATCCTCGTATGAAGATAGAATTTTATCCTCGAATTTGTTTCTATCCATCCTTGTTCATACAATCGGCCCTAAGTGTTAGATTTTAATAAATTCTTTGTACTGTCTTAATTTGACTCAATAAACAATACAAACGTTTTAATTACGTAATTACGTAAAACTATGCTTAAAATTTCACATTATTTTGTCATAAATATAAAAAAATGTTAGAACTACCAAAACATTTTGTTAAAGCGTCCACAGAAATTGAAAAAGAGATGACAAGTTGAATTTTCAGACTGAATCTAACAAAATATGGTGTGAAATTTATGAAATTTTTTTGCTATCCACAAAATTGTCGATCGATCTAGTTTCGAGCCGATAAGAACTTTTCATTACACTTAAAAAAAGTATATTATTCTCATCAGGGCTAGCCGACTAGATACACAACCAAAAAAATTTAACGCTATATAAACCAAAATTGGTCTACTACTCTAGCGAAGTATAAGAAAACAAAAAACTTTTATAAACATATATTTATTAGATTCAGGTTTAGTCAATTTATTTCTCTAGTTGATCACTATTGTTGTTATACTCTAACCAAGCTAGAATTGGACAACAAACTTGTATCGGCGAGAAGTAGATGGTCTCGCCGATACAAGTTTGTTATCCAATCCTAACTTAGTTACAGTATAACAACAATAGTGATCAACTAGAGAAATAAATTGACTAAACCTGAATCTAATAAATATATGTTTATGAAAATTTTTTGTTTTCTTATACTTCGCTAGAGTAGTAGACCAATTTTGGTTTATATAGCGTTAAATTTTTTTGGTTGTGTATCTAGTCGGCTAGCCCTGATGAGAATAATATACTTTTTTTAAAGTGTAATAAAAAGTTCTTATCGGTTCGAAACTAGATTGATCGACAATTTTGTGGATAGAAAAAAAATTTCATAAATTGCAAACCATATTTTGTTAGATTCAGTCTTATTATTCATGATGGGATAACTTCCATCGGAGTGATGTAATATCACAAATAATTTATTGTATTAAGTTGGATTTTATACAACCGATGTATTCGTTTTGATTTTCATATATACAAAAAGTCATTCAAAAAAAAAAAGAAATAAAAACGAAATAAAATCATGAAAGTAATTATTATGAAAGTAATTATTATTAACAAAACGATATTTCATTTCGTTATTTCGTTTTGCGAGTAACGTTTTGCAATACTGGATTGTAAGGAACTTGTATAGTTAGAATTCAGTGTAACTTGACACATACTGTGGTCCAAGAATAAATATAAAACTATTAAGCAGGTTTTGGATCTTTGATTTCCACACCAATTATGCTAGCACACAACCGATTCAATGTGGCGTACGGTCGTGCATGATAATAGCATCAGCATACGTAGTTATCTTAAGTGAGTTTAATGACAATATTTTGTTGTTTGTTGGTATTTATAAACTGGTTAGATGGCGTAAGCTATTAGTTAAACTGGAAACGTCTTTTAAAAACATTGACATTTGGTTTAATATGCATATACAGCTATAACAGTTGCGATATTGTGCAGTGAAACCAGTTCACTGCGGACGCCTGCAGCCATTAGCGATAAAATATGAAAGCATTTTTGTTGTCCGTTATTTGCATCCACCATATTTTGGAATTTTTAACTATAAAAAGTACAATACTACCGATATTAGCGATATAACGAAATGTTAAAAAGAGACATGCTGTTTCAAACAACCAATTAAATTGATTTCCTGTGTTTTCATTTTGTTTTATTTAAAACGAAAAACCGAAAAAGTGTTGACACTAATGTAGTTATTGAAATCTAATCTTCACCAGTTGAAAAACATTTTAAGTTTCCTTCTCATGGTGTGTCTTTTGCTTTCTGTTTCATTACGTCTCTTTATTCGTAATTCATGAAAGGGAATCAGGGTGTTACTCTCTCGCCCAACCCTTTCAAGGCCTTGGCACTTACGTTTAAAAAAAAGGTTGGGTTTTAAACGTAATTCCTTCGGTCTGAAAGACCTAAGTATTACATTCACGAGCTCAAAGTGAAATTCTTATCCCCACTTTTTTGGCATTTCTCGACGTTTTAGAACCTACTGATTCTAAAAAAGCAAAAAAAAATGTATGTCTGTCTGTAGGCCGTCCGGCCGGCCGTCCGTCATTACCTACGCTGCAGGGAAAACCGCTGGAGGGATTTCAAAAATTTGTTTTTCTAAAAATAGGTATGCTCAAGGGACAGGTCCGAAAGGACGCTGTGTTCGATAACTGTACCGGAAGTGTGTCAAAAAAATCATTATGTGTGTCAAAAATAGCAAATTTTCATATTTTTGGCTTAAAAAACGTTCATTTTAAGTGATTACGAGTAGGAACATTAAATTAGGAGAAATCTTGATGGCCCGACCATCAATGGTATGTGAGATCAAAAACTAGATTATTGCATTATAAGTTTGTCAAAAAAATGTTGTCAAGTGTGTCAAAAGAAAGATTTTTATTTATTTTTTTACCTAATTTTTTGGAAAAAAAAATAAAATTAATAGTTTGTTTGAAATGAAATTTTATTATTATTATTGAGAATTATGGCATTATAAGTTTGTCAAAAAAATGTTGTCAAGTGTGTCAAAAGATTTTTATTTAGTTTTTTACTCAATTTTTTGGAAAAAAATAAAATTGTTTGTTTGAAATGAAATTTTATTATTATTACAGAGAATTATGGCATTATAAGTTTGTCAAAAAATAATGTCAAGTTTGTCAAAAAATGATTTCATTTATTTTTTTAGCCAATTTTTTGAAATAAAAATGTAGCTGTTTTTATGACGTAAGTGTAATTTAAAATGAAATTGGACATGGAAATTTTTGAATTTGTTATAGTTTTTGAAATATTTTTGGAATTTTGAAAAAGTTTGTATTTTTGATTTTGTAATAATTTTTGCAATATTTTTAGAATTTTGGAAAAAGTTTGAATTTTTAAGAATTTTTGAAATATTATTGGAATTTAGAAAAAGTTTAAATATTTGATTTTATTCTAATTTTTGGAATATTTTCGGAATTTTGAAAAAGTTTGATTTTATTTAATTTAACAATATTTTTGGAATTTTGATTATAATTTTCCGGCAACGTATTGTTGTTTCGTGTTAGTTTTGTAATAAATTTTTAAACAGAGATGAAATATACTTGTACTTTAACAAAGAGTTATGTTTGATATACATCGCTGCCCAAAACTAAAAACCATGTCCTCATAAAAGTTTTTTGCCGAAAACTATATACAAATCCTTAACCCCGACCGAAGTCTTGCTATCTCAGAGCTGTGAGGTTTCAGCCCCTCCATATTTTTGAGTTATAACCACGAACTGTTAAAAATGACCTTTACTACAGTTTTGAAAATGATGTAACACTGTATTCTCGTAAAATTGTGGTTAAAGTTTAAACTTTCTTTCATCACAGGGCAAAATCCACTAATGAATCAATCCCGAAAAACACTAAAAGGTGCTCATCACTCAAAAATTAAATGTCTAAAACTCTGATGAGAACCAGGTTTTAAGGTTGACTAATAAAGAGTTTTGATAATGAATATTTTATATTTAGTGTGCTAAATATGCTCAAGTAATTAATAAAACAAATAAGGCCGCGCAAAGAGAGAGATGAGAGATGCAGTCATAAATGTTAAACTAGCACTCAAAAAAGAAACCGAATTGGGTGATCGAAATTTAATCAATTTTATTCCTTCCAAAACTATAAGCGTTTAAGAATCAGATCGAAAACCGAACTTTCCAACGATATCTCAACTAAAGAACTGTTTACTAGAACAAGGACAGAAAAGGACACCACCATTGTAACTTTTCACTGTTGCAACCTTCGTTGTTTTTTTTTTTTAAATATTATCATAACAGTGCTCTAATAAAATAGAATGTATCATGCCTCAAATTTTTGCTTCCATGCAATGTATAGTCAATTTTCGTCATAGTATTGGAGATAATAGATTCTATTCAAAAACCAGTAATTTTTATGTAAGGATTAAACTAACAAGTTTAGCATTGAACCACATACCCTAATTTTAAATATCCTCAGACACTATGTTGACCGTTTTTCTTTTACTATACCTTTAGAATGATTCATTAACGACAGGTCTAAAAACACACGTTCTGGAAAAGGATTGGAAAATGGTCGCCGTCTGGAATAGAACCCGGCACTCTTGAATTACAAAGCTAGCGCCTTATCAACTGAGATACAACGGCGACAACTAAGCCAGAAAGGCGACATATTCGACAATTCAAAAACGAAATGATACAACTTTTAACAAATGTTTATTATTTAAATAATCTCTTTAAAAAATTAAATATAACCTAAATCCCATTCTTATGCCGCGAACCCCAATATTAAAAGTTAATTTTATAGTTTAACACATATCGCAAACTTAATTTTGATCTACACTTAACCGAATTTTCAGTTATGATTAATAAAAGATCTGGAAAGATAGACACAAAAACCCCTAATCGTGAGCTTTAAGACAAACAATAAAAAACTATAAATCATTCCTCTATTTCATACTATCACAAAAATCTGTAGCAATAAAAAACTTTAAAGTTCATATTTTAAACAAAAACATAAATAAAAAAAGATAACGACTACCGTGATCATTTGATCCAAAAAACAAAATAGTTATTTTTTTATTAACTCTTTCACTCTCAAATGTTCACTTCACATAAACTATTTAATTTGTCACTGTCGATTACTATCTTCATAATAATTTGAATTTTTGTTCATAAATAAAAAACGAACGGAGTAGTTAAAAAATGATACCCAAACTGTCTTTAAAATCAAAATTTCAATCTATTTACATTAATAGTATTACCGAGTTTGAAGAAAATATATAAATCTGTCATATTTAAATAGAACAATAATTAATTATAATTTTATATCTGGATTTTGTTATGAGAATAATTCAAATTCATCGTACTATTAAGACTATGTATTACTCCAATGATTTATGGAAATTTAGGTGCATTAAATTTTTTTAACAAAGAACTGCACTAAAAATGCTATTGTTAAGAGTTTGGTTTTAATTTTTCGTTTGTTTACAAATTGCTGATGTGTGTTTAGCCCAGGTACCCCATTATTTTATTCACCTTGCATAGTTGCTTTCACGACTATCTTTAAATATGCCGTATTACTTCTATCTTATAACTAACTAACTATTGCAAACGCGATCTCTTTTATACTAGTCATAACAGTAGCAAGTATTCCACAATGTGCCAAAATTGGCATTTATCCCAAATAATAACACGATCTTTAAAAGTTCGCACCTAGGTGTGAAATTTTTAAGTTCAGATTTATTTGCCTACTCTATCGTACATGGCGTAATTTAATGTTTTTCCCACTTTAAACGTCACAATATATTTACAATTTAATTCATATACTTTAAATTACCTGATACCGTCATCTAATGAATAATGATTGAAATTCATTTTCTCTTAAGCGATTTTTTTGATAAATTGATGGTGGACTTTTAAATGTTTTATCCCTTGCATTAAATATTATAACTAGAGGTTTGATTTTGGTTTTTACAATTACAAACGTGTTTGTTATTATGCTTAACAGAATGAAATAAACAACTGTTAATTTTATTTTGGTGCGCGAATCAGCGCAACACAATAAAATAGTTTATTTGATTGTATTGAGCTCTGAAATAAGTTTTTTTATTGTATTTTATAAATAATTTGATTGTACATATTTTATAAAAAGTATCAACAAACACATTTTCACTTTCATTTTTATACCATTTAACTTGCAGACTGAGAAAACGTGGAATGAGATAGTTTTAAGCTTCGGTAGTCAAATAATCTCTTCAAATCTATTTCGGCTACTTCTTACCCTACCCTACATTTATCATGCCAAATATTATATAATAAAGTTTTTCTTTTTCTTTTCAGAAAAAACCAACAACCGATAAAAAAATTACATTTTGGTTTGCAACAGGAGGCGCTGGGTTTTGTATAAGTCGTGCTTTAGCTTTAAAAATGTTACCAATAGCGGGTGGTGGAAAATTTATACAAATTGGAGACAGAATACGATTTCCAGACGATGTAACAATGGGTTTTATTATTGAACATATTCTAAATATTCCATTGACTGTGGTTGATGCATTTCATTCACATTTAGAACCAATGGAATTTTTGCGCCCTGAAACATTCCAAGATCAAGTATCATTTAGCTATTCTAGAATAAAAGATCAATGGAATGTTGTTAAAATTGATGGTTTTGATTTGAAACATGATCCTAAACGATTTTATTCGCTTCATTGTCATTTATTCCCTTATTTTAGTTTTTGTCCCAGGTAATACATTTTTTTATATAATAATGTATATATACGAGATATAAATATGTTAATTGTTATTGGAAAGCAATATTTAGAAATTATTAAAAATATATAAATATATATGATATACAAAGTTATATTTAATAAAAAACCAAAATAAAATATTATAAATAAAAAAATTTATTGCTCCCGTCTGTGATCTTAATAAAATTATAAAAAATATTAAAAATTATAAATGTATAAAAGTTAAATATTAATTATTATATTCTATGTAAAGTGTCTATGTCTAATTTTAAAAATATTATTAAAAAAAACTATAGTTTATAGTATAAAAAAACTAAAATCATGATTCAATACCTATGTACATAAAAAAATTATAAACATTTATATTTTAAATTGCAATCAACTAAATTTATTTTTGTCATATTTTATTCGACTATACGAGCTGTCACTTTCATTTTAGAAATAAACAAAATCAAATAAAATTTTGCCTCGATACATATTATGAGTCAAAATTTAAAACCGAACTAAATGAAAAATTACAGTTTCAATTAACAAAAGCACAGTTAAGATTTTGCTGATTTTTTCTGTAGTCAGAGAATGTTGGTTTTTTTAAATAAGATTATGTGATAAATTTTTAAATAAAATATGAAACAAATAAGTTAGTAAATTATACCAATATATAAATCGATTTAGAAAGTTAATTCTTGTTGGTAACAATATTAGCTTTTTATGTGTTACATTTTTGTGAATTTTTTACTATATCGAATTTTCTTCAAATTCTTGATAAACTAATTTTTTACCGTAACCACAAAAATGTAAGCTTTAAATTTTTTTAACTACTGGTCTGTAATTGAACTTTGCTTTTCCTTAGTTAAGTGTTGTTGAATGCTAATAAATTGGTATCTTAATCAGCAGATTATACATTGGTATAAATATTAAAAAAATCGCTCTTCCTAAAATAAATCAAAAATATTAAATATAATAAAAATAATAATTGTAAATAAATGATAAAAAATTGCAATAAATATCTATATTTAAATGAAAATAAATGATGTAACATGTGGAAATGTTATTCTAGTCTCAACTAAGAGAAAAATTAATAATTTAATATAAAAGTAAACAATAAACAAAATTAAATTATATTAATTATTAAAAACAAAAAATAAAAGACATTTTATTTAATTTTAATTATAATTTTATAATTTGTTTTAAACAATTTAAAATGCTGTGTATTAAAAATATATATAAAAAAATTAAATAAATGTTGAAAATACAATGTAAAAGAAATTTAAATGTTTTTTAATGATTTGTGAATGGGAAAATTGAAAGGAACAAGTTTTTCAGGAAGGTGATTGAAAATAATTTTAGACAGATTTCATAAACAAATCTGAGTATTGCAATCAATGTGAGGGAGAAATCGGTCAAACAAATAAGGCAGCTAAGATTTTCAAACTACCGCTTTAAAAGATAGAAGAAGATTAGGTTTATAAGATTTTATTGAAAAATAGAAATATTTCTGAATGAAATTTACCGGTATTTTATATAGACCGAATTATTGAAATGCCTTCCTATATACAATAGGACCATATAATGACACAGGATATAATCATAAAGTGTGGTATTGTCCTACATTTGCAAAGCAAATAAGTATTTTCTGGTAATCCGAACTCCTTGTTGCTCGAGAAAATTAGCCTTTATACAATTCTCTATAGGACTTATATCGTGGCGAAAGATAGTCACATCATTGAGGAATATATGACTAGCTAGATAATTGACGACTGCATTTTAATTTTGTTTCTGCAAATTATTATTTTACTTTTTTTTTCTACATTTGATCATGTAATATTGGCCTATTTTAAATGTTTATTGTTTCTCTTAGATATATGATTTGTTTGAAATAAAATGGAATTCACGTCTCTCTGGTAAATATAAATTTTTTTTCTACAATAAACCACAATTTATTTGATAAAGTTCAGAACATTTTTTTAATGTTGACTTTTTTTGGATTAAGTTTTTTTTAAATAAATTTTTTATAGTTTTGAAAGAAATGCTATACTTACATTTTTGGGATTGTGCAAAGAATTAAATTCATGCAGTTTATAGATATGTATTTTATATCTGTATTTTTGTTGTTTGTATCATCATGATTAATTATTCTGTGTGAATTTCAGTATAATAGTTTATCAACAATATTTAGAACACATATATCCATTATTAAAATCTATAAATTTAGTAGCTAAAATTTGAAGAATGTTCTGGAGTTTATTAAATAAATTGTAATGCCTGTAACAATTTTTGGTTGGAAAGACAGGCAAAAATTTCATTACCAGGTTTTTGTAACATATACCTAAGCTTAATCAAATTTAAATTAAAATAAATTTTTGATCATCATTAACATTAACAATTAAATCGTTGAAAACTGACGATCGTCAATAGCTGTCTGCGATTTTGGGATTTTGGCTTATCAGCATTTCGAATTACATACATTAGAACAAATGACATGCACATAAAATACGCCTTTTTTGTGCCAGCATATATCACCGATAAATATTTTTTTTTGCACGACTTGTTTATAAAGTTGAGTTCTGTTCACTAATATGCGGAGAGTGGTTTGGATATTTTACTTCCTACCCTAGGAAATAAAAGATAATAAACTTATGACAAAAAATGTTAGAATTTTAAATAACTATATTCAAAAACCAACTATTACGATGCATACACCAAACTTCAATTTTTGTTTTGTTTAAACGCTTAGATTAGATTCAAACTAATATTTTGGCGTGTAAAAAGTAGTACATATAGTTCAATAGAAAGCATGTTATCTCCCACAGTGATTAAAAGCTCTCAGACTTTGCCCTCGATCTCCAAACACACACTTTTCTTTTTTGTGTATAATCTACTATTATCCCAATCATGAATTTTAGTTTATATGGGTGATCCAGTCCATAGAGTGATTTCCCGTTTATTAATCATTTAAGAGTTTGAAAATTAGTGTATTTTGTTTGTTAAAGTATCGATTAAAAACACTATAGGAGTCTATAGCATACAATTTTTCTTCATAGCTAAGAAAAATCCTGATAGCGAAAAAACAACCCCACTTTAGCAATACTTTTGTTCTAAGAATTTTATTAATATTGTGCGTTTACCATTGCCAATCTATCCCATTGGCTTTTTCTGCACAGAATCTATAAAAGTATAAGTTTTGAGTCGGACCCCAGCTACATACCCGTTAAATTGTTCAAAACAAGCTACATATCTAGCTACATATCTATCTATATACAAAAATTACTTCAACACAGCTTTATAATTTATTTAACTTCAAGCAATTTTTTTTACATATTGTTAATCGAAGCAATTTCTCAAGCGTTTAATATTTTTTTCTATATCTTTTTTTAATTGAGAAACAACTATGTCAATATTTCGTGTTAATTTAATAAATAACTTTTAGACCCGTATGAAAATATGAACTAAATAAGAAACGATTTGTTTATCGAAACTAAAACCATAAAAATCACATCAAACCACAGCATGAAACCATTTGGTTGTACAATTTAAATTTGAAATTTAATTTTGATATAAATAAATGACAGAAAGATTGGAAATCAACATGTTAAAAATAACTACTTACATGTTACAAAAATACAATTTTATTTAAATCTTAACCTATAAATGACAGATTAGTATTTTGTATTTATGATATCAAAGTGAAATTAGCTTAACCGATTTCTTTTTAAATATATTCAAAAAAAACTTTTGAGTAATCAACAATCAACATCATGATAATTCGCATAACGTAGACAAAAAATTACAAATACAATTGAATGGAATAACTTCGTCTTTATGTTAAGAATTCATATTTGGTCAGTTATATCTATTTTGTAAGAAAAGCTTTATTTCTGACAATTCTTGAATCAATCAACTCAACTGCTCAAAACATATTTATGACGAGAAGAGCTCGAATAATAAAACTAACGGACACAGATAAAACAAAAATATGTTCGTGAAGGAAATTTCAAACAAGGTTGAACATTGGTTGGGTTATAATAAGAATTAATTAGACAATATTATTCATCTGAATCAATTAAATTTATGTTTTAAGCTTTTAACAAATACATTTCAATTTTTCAAAATTCAAATACTAAATATATATTTTCTTATATATAGATCAAAGCAAAGAATTTTCTATTGAAACAAGTTGAACATAAACTTTCTATCATTTAAAAAAAAATCGCCAAAATCCAAATCTTTAGTTCTATGTAGAAGAATAATGAATTGATAAAATAATGGGACAAAAAATAAACGGGTATATTAACCCCACAAGCCCCATGTATTTTTTAATTTTTTGATAATAAATTATCAAAAACTGTACTGTAAGTGTATTTTTAGTAAAAACGACTTATTTTCTCCATTAAAACAATTATTTGAAATTCGAGAAATAGTTCTTGAGATACATTAACTTTTCAAAAACTACCCCTTGCTAAAAAGGGAGAAACACGTGTGACAAAAAAAAATGATTCTTCTACAAAAAATATTTGTTCTCTAGGACCAAAATCCATTGATTTTGGGACGAGTAAAAAGCCGCGATAGCGGGGTACCGCAATTTTGCGAGTTCCAAAATCCATTTTAAGTTCGAGTAAAACATTAATTTTTTTCTCCAACCGTTATGTAATCTATTATTTAATAAAATTTTTAGTCACCATTTAAATTATATTTAATTTAAATCTCAAACTAAATCCAAGCACCCTTTTCAATTTTTTGTCAAATAATAATAATTTCATATTCAAACTTTGATTTTTGTTTTGCATAAAAATAAAGATTTGTTTATTTTTTTCCTAGGACAAAAAATGATAGTTTTTGGGACTGCTACCATGACAACTAGTTGCAATACACATATTTTTTGTAAAATATGCCCAAATAAAAAGTGCATTTTTTAGTCCAGTTGGAGAAAAACAAAAATCTAAGTTTCAATAAAATAGTACATTATGATGCTAGGACGTAAAGCTAAAGATTTTGGTCGGATGTGGAGTTTACACCCACATTAAGTCCAAAATAGCTTACGTCCGTGCATCATATACTATTTTTTATTCGCCGCAAGCAAAATATTTTCAAAAAGTTTGTTTATTCTAATTTAAAATTATAAATTTGCATAAATTTTAAAATAAAAATATGTGGAACAAGTAACCTTTGACAAAATATTTGTTATTTTTTTGAAATTATTGTATAACCATGACAACAAATGATAACAACAATTTTAATTGGATAATGAAATTTTGAATTTAAGGGTTGCTTTGATAAAAAATTCTATTTTTCA
This sequence comes from Diogma glabrata, assembly GCA_963693315.1. Lineage (NCBI taxonomy): Eukaryota > Metazoa > Arthropoda > Insecta > Diptera > Cylindrotomidae > Diogma > Diogma glabrata. The sequence continues at coordinate 354,095,912 of OY856186.1, forward strand.
TAGAATTTAAACAAATACAAATGCTTTTTGCTTTTTTGGACGTAGCTATGACAACAAAATAAATAGTTAAAAAGTTACACTTTAAGGCCGCAATTCACAGTAATAAAGGAACGCTTTAATGTGTAGGCGAATAAATTTATTATTATTCAAAATTTATTATTCTTTGACAAAAAATTGAAATGGGTGCTTGGATTTAGTTTGAGATGTAAATTATAGTACATTTTGCTACAAGTGATAAAAACGCTGCTTTTTTGAGAGTGAATTTGTTTTCGAGACACGTTAGCGTCGAGCGGGACAATTTCATGAACGCAAAATGTTTTTATCTCGCGTAGGAAATACAATTTTTTCTATGATAGTAAACGATGTTTATTAGAAATTATTAAATTAGAAATCGACAACACAACATTCAAATTTCATATTCTATTTTTTTATGGCTACTTTGTTTTAAAAACATTGTAAAATTATATGACAACACCATAGAAACTCCAATTTGTTATTTAGTAAAAATAATTTTTCCACTACAGGAAAAATAGCCCATCTTCACAGGGGATTAAGCCTACTTGAAAATAAACTTTTCATTTGCTATCATAGATAAATTAATTTTTTGTACCAATATAAAAATAATTAAATGTAAAATTAAATATTTTGATTCAAAAAAATTACAGCGTATTTATGACATAAAAAGGCATGTTTCCACCAATTTGCGTAAAATTCAAACTAGGAAAAGTTTTTAGGTCTTGTGGAAAAATGGCCTGTGTAAAAGTTACAGACCTACAACTAGATATATCATTACATTAAGATACTACCTACAACTTTTATGTTCAACTTTTTTCAATAGAAGGTCTAGTTTCGCTGGAAATCGTGAAAAAAACATTTTCCACCGCTAAAAGTTCACCCATTTCACCTTCGTAGCTCGAATCAACTTAAATTTATTTTTTCCCGTCATTTGCGCTTTATTTTCCTTCTTATCCAACAGTTTTCATGCGGTTTCCAGTTTCGATTTCCATCTAGCGTTTTTCATTGAAACAATAATAACTTTCAACACCCCGGTTTTCCAACTGATCACTTATATATAAATAATTATCGGTTGTAATACCACGAGTCATTGAAATTTTTTTCGAAAATTTTTTGATTTTATGAATTTAATTATTTAGCAACACTGCGAACCAAACCGCACAATAAACCACGAGTCCCAAGGACTTCACTTAGACATTTCCAATTATTATAGGAACAAAATCACTACAACTAGTGGAGTCATATTAGTAAAAAAAAGTGATATATTTGATGTAAGAGCAAAGTTGAATTTTTTTTTGTTTTATGTTAAGGACATAAAAGTTAGAGGGCATGGATTTATTTAGCAAATTTGGAGGTCCGAAAGTGCTTCAAAAATGGCAAAAACTGGTTTTTTGGTGTTTTTTGAGTAGGTCGCTTCACTATTTTTGAAATATTTCGGGCTCTGATCAAAAAAAAAAAAAAAATTTTATTGAATATCGATTTCGACTTGCGTCATCCTCAGTTTAAATTATTATTACAATTTTTGCTTAAACTATTACTTATATACTACTTAAACTGCTATTTTTTATTATTATGTCATATATTTTGTTAGTTTAATTTTAATTATTTACCAAATGCAATTTAGGGCATTGCAAGAAAAAAAAGTTTTGTAGGTTATGTATAATTTAAAAAAATATTTTTTATTAATTTGAATTGCATATTTCACTTTTATGCAAAATACATGATAATAGCATAAATAATACCGTATATATGGTAAAATGTCAAAAAAATGCAAAAATTAATGTTTTTTTTTTCTGCCCAAGAATGGGAATTTAAATTAAGGCAACATAATTTTAATTATACTTAGGTTAAAGTAGATAAACAAAAGTACATATTAAAAAAAAAATTTTATTTTGGATGACTTCATAAAATGGCACCATTTGCCAAATTTAACGAAAAATGCCAATTGTGCCGAAAAAATTAAAATTTTTCATAAAAATTAAATCCCATATTAAAACTATTAAAATACATGTTTCCTGAAATTTTCATGAAAATTCGACGATTTTTCCGCCCCTTATCATAAATTTAATAAAAAAAAAAAGTCACGCGATTCGGTTTTTTGAGGTTAGGTTACACTTTTAAAGTATTTAACCCCCCTAGATGGATTTGAAATTTAATCACAAACATTTTTCATTTTTTTTTTTTTTGATCATTAGAGCCCGAAATATTTCAAAAATAGTGAAGCGACCTACTCAAAAAACACCAAAAAACCAGTTTTTGCCATTTTTGAGGCACTTCCGGACCTCCAAACTTGCTAAATAATTACATGCCCACTAACTTTTATGTCCTTAACATAAAACAAAAAAAAAATTCAACTTTGCTCTTACATCAATATAAAATGCTAATATGACTCCACTAAACTATTGTGTTCTGTTAGACTAACATATACTTAATTGATTCAATTTAATATATTTTACACTCACAATTTAACCAATAATTTTAATTAAAACTTAATCTACTCAATAAGAACTCAGATATTATACCATTTTGAAATTTTAAAAATTAAACTAATTTCATTTCTAATTTCAATACTTTTATCTACCACAAAAAAATGAAATCAAACAAAAAAATTATATACAAAACAAACAAACAAAGAAGAAAATTTTCAAATCGGTTAACATTTGTACAGCTAACGCAAATTACGATTATTTATTTATTATTGTAGCAAGTTGCATTCAAACTTCTAGCTGTTCTATAGAAATAAATTATGATGCAAGAGTTGTTTTAAAGTTTATAAATATGCATTAAAATTAGCTTTAACGCAACGTTTGCTTTGTAATTCAATAATAACCCGCATTACATAACTCATATTGCAAACTGGCTTTAAAAATTGCCGATACCTTTTCAACTGTGCATTTTCATCACGCTTAATCCCCTGTGAAAATGTGTAGAGAAATTTGGACTTTGTTACGAAATATATATATTATTCGTAAATACGGGAAAACTGAATCTACGGTAAACGAATCACACTAGGAAATCTCTTATCCATCGCAAAAAATTACACAAACTTGATTTTCAAAAACTAAAGGAATTTTAATTTAACATAAAAAAAATATTTTATTGAAAAACAAACACAAAATTATACAAATCAAAATCAAAATAAGAAAAGCTTACATTATTAAATTGTTGAATGTTGATTCACGGTATGATTCTTACACAAAAACAAATAAATCCATAATAGTTTTAGCACCATTGCTCCTTCGGTTTCTTGTCCATTAAATTGATCACCAGTTTTCAGATCTTCACGTAACGAGGTGACTAAAACTAAACGAAATCCATCCCCAAATGCTATGACATATAGCCACAGAGTTTATATCCAGTATTGAATCATTCCATAGCCACATATACTTAAAAATCATCGCTTGATACTCAAAACAAAATTTCGCCAATCTGTCACACTCAAATATTGACGATAAGCTAAATTGTATGCGCTAATTTACAAATTAAGCTCAATGTATTATTTTTATGAAACTTCTCATTTATTTTTATGCGAAGAACTTTGGACGAATTATTTTCACCTTTTTGATCACAATTTCGGACATCCAATTTTTCATTTTTCTCAGCCATCGATTTAAATTGTTCCAATAACCGTAATAGTAAAACAACGGTTTCGCTATCTTCGAAACCGTTTTCTAATCCAAAAAACAAAAAATACGTTATTCCAAAATAAATTAAAAATGTTGAAATTTGTTTGGATTATTGTTTGACTCAGAAAATTTTTGCTAGTTAAACTTATCAACACTCAAAATTTAATAAAAGGCAACGAAAACTTAACACTTTTAGGATAAAAAACGCAAATTTGAAAAACAAATTAATTTAATCAATTTATTATAAGAACAATCAACAATAAAAATGAATATACATTTTTTTTTGTGCCAAAATAACACTGCACACTTTGATTTAAATTTACATAAGATTCTCTGTTTCCTGTTTCCCCCTTTATTATGTTAATAAGCGATTTTCTCCAATACAGACAACCATTCTACTTTATAAACATTAAACAACTGCACATATGAACAAAATTACCATAATTTATGTGAAACATGTATTATTAATTGACATTGAGTGACGTAACTAAGCCATCAACAAAAAAATTTTAATTGCACAGTAGTACAAAAAAATGTCCCTACGCTTATTACAATTGAAGAGAAATTAATTAATAAATTATTAGCGAATTTCTTTAAATATGAATACTATTATTTTAGAGTAAAAATTGAAAATAGTCCGTCGTTACAAATGGATTTTTTTACACTAAGTTAAAAAGAATAACAAATTTTTGTGGCTATGGTATTTTCATTAAATTAAATTAAATTTTTAAAGTTTTTAAATCAAAGTAAAAGTTTTTCCACGAAAAAATGGAATATGAATTTGATATAATTTCTAATAAAATATCGTTTATACATTTACTATCATTGAAAAAATTGTATTTCCTACGCGAGATGAAAACATTTTACGCTTGTGAAATTGCCCCGACGCTAACGCGTCTCGTGAACAAATTTTCACTTATGAAAAAGCAGCGTTTTCATCTCTTGTAGGAAAATATACTATTCTATTGAATAGTAAATTTAAATATAGTTTATAGCATTGATTATTGTTCAACAAAGCGTTTTAAAAAAGAGACTATTAGTAGAGAATATTCAGTTTTAAATCAATTTAAAGAATTAACTTGCTGTGCCAAAGGTTATAGGAGTATTGAATGGTTTATTAAAATGAAAAGGTCATTGAAAGTGCTTCAAGGATTTTTCTTTTTGATTCAAATGCATACTTACTTTTGTGCAACGATATTTTTTTCGATTACGACCAATTGTTCATATTGATGCAGCAATTTTTTTGTGTTACAATGATGTTCATCAACCTGTTCATTTGGTTATAACTTTTGAATTTGCATCAGGTGAGTTGAAATTTTATATATAAATGAAATGATATGATCCTAATTGATGATGATGATGGTGATGGCCTTGGTTCCTCTGGGTTTCTTTGATTTCGATGTTCTATCAAAGATAACAAATGATTCCGAAATTGTATTATGTTTTTGAAATAAAAATTTTATTTAAAAACAAATTAATCGAATAGTTTAAGCACAAAACAAAAAATGAAATATTTAACCAATAATGGCAAGTGTCGAATCATGTTTTGTAATTTATTTAAACATGTTAATTTATTAGTTATCTTGAAACAAACAACTTATTTGTTTTCTTAATAAATATTTAACGTTTTCGAATTTTTTTAAAATATTATCTAGATTTTTGTAATCCCATTAGTGTTTTTGATTGTTTAATTGTAACCCTGAATAGCATGATGTTTAGACATACTCTATTTTGATCCAGATCGGAACAGAATGTAATAGGGTAAGCCTTAACAGAGAATTCTCATACAGCCCCTATAAGAAATATATTTTTATTTTAAACCTTGCGCTATATTTTTATTTATAAAACTGCTAATTTTGCTATCATTCCAAACACTTTTAAGAATGTCGATCATATTCTTATGATACTTGACTCGGTAAAAAAATACATATGACTTTTAAGGACTCACATCGCAGTCCTGTAAAACAAACGAAAACGACTTTTATTTATTTTTCAACTACCTATTTGTTTTAAACGCAACACAAATTTCAATTGGATCAAACGATTTATGGTTTACGACGTAATCGGTATAATGAGAAAAACACGTTTTACTCTCGCCAATAGAATAGTGTTTCTATTAAAAACAGAACCCTAAAAACGATCAATAATAAATTTTGTATTTACAAATTTGCCAAAATCGTACAAAAAATATTAGAGATTAAAAACGATATATTAAAATTTTGTTCGCTTTTATAATTCTGTTTACCTAGTTTAAAAACAAATATTTTATTTATTTAAACTACATATGTTAAATTTAAAGGAGGAATAATTATTATCATTATTTTGATATTTATTTTAATTTAAATTACAACTCAATTTCAATTTGTCGAGAATAAAACTTAATTTAAATTTGCTCACTTCAAACCCTTGTACACCAAATAACCATAGCAAAAATGCCGCAAAACCAAAACTAGCCTTATGTATTATTAATCTATTTTTAATTTCAAAATACATAATAATAAAAAAAATATTTTTTAGTGGATTTTCCGCAAGTTAAATTACAACAAATTTTGTATAGACTAAAAATATGCTTAATCACCAAAACAAAAATAATTCATCTTTTTTCCATCATGTTCTTGTCGTTCTCTCTAATCTTGAACTAAAAATCTTCTACTTGTAGATTATGTATAAAACCTTTTTTGCATTTTTAATTTAGGTTAGTTTTATTTTGGTTTTGTATTTGAATTTTAACATGATTAATAGTCAAATATTGCCTATTTAAATTTATTAATTATCTTAATCATGAAGTATAATTTTTGAGTTAAAGAGGTGATAGGTAGAGGCCGTAATTTTGTGATATTTTATAAATAAAAGTTGTAGAATATAATTATATTATAATTTATAATTTTTTTCAAGAAAGAGACGATGGCTATAGCAGAGCAAATGCTTCGCTTAAAATTCATTTAAATTTGTTTTTGCAAAAAATTTAAATTACGATGCAGGCAAATATGTTTCAATGATAGAGTTCAATATGAATAATAAACAATTTAAACAATGATTCTAAATTGACATCATTATGGTACCGCTATTGAAAGCATTCAATTTAATATTTAAATTTTAAATTTAAAAGCACATATCGTCGCATACAAAGCATTTACGTGTATCTGCATTTTAGAAAAATGGGACGGAAGCTCACAAAACGATTTATTGCGCTTTTAAACAAGCTTGAAAATAAAATTTGTTTATCAATAAATCAAAAAAAACTATTTTTTTAAATTATTGATAGTAACTTTTTTTTAAAAGCTTGTTTAGAGTCGCAATAAATCGTTTTGTGAGCTTCTTTTTTTTCTAAATTGTAGTTACACGTAAATGCTCTGTTGCCGACGATATGTAGCATGTAGTAAAAACCATTTTAAGTAAACGGAATTGTGTTGAAATAAGTTTTGGGGTGACAAACTCTCTTTTATTTATTGATTATTTTCTAAGAACAGGACCATAAGCAAATAATACGTTCACAGGTTTTTATTGCAGAAATCGATTAAAGGGTTATTTAAGATTAAAAAACCGCGAAGTGCTATTAGAGGGTGCATTTTGGAAATAGGGGTGCAATTCACCCTTTTTAGTTTTTTCAATATATTTTGAAAACTAAGCACATTTCAATTTGCTGTATACGGAACTATTTAAAAAAAATTAAATTTTCCACTGTAATAAATTATTGAAAGAATTTTAAAATATTTGTTTTTTTGCCTATAACTTTTTTTTGGTCACAGATAGGTATAGGCATTGCTCAATGCTCAAAATAAAAAAATAAATAAAAAGAAAAAGAAAAAAACACACTTTTAGAAAACCGAACTAGAAAGCAAAAAATAAATTTTGCATTGACTGACACAATGTTATTTGCAAAGAAACAAACGACATGTTCACACAAACGTTGTCTTTATATTTTATTATTTTGTTTTTCCTCAATTTACCCCGTTTGATTGAATATAATTTTTATTATTAAATCTATATATTTCGGGCTAGGCCCATCTTCAGGATTATTAATAAAAATAATAAAAAATTATATTACAATAAGAAAATAAAGTTTTTGACATAAATTATATAAACAAAAAACGATATACAATTTAACATGAGTTACTATGTTATAATTAACTTAAAAAATGATAATCAAGTGAAAAGCTTAAAGTTACTTTAAATTTTAGAACAATCGGATTAAATTAAAATAATTATTCGAAAAATCCTTCTTATCACTTTTAAAATTACAAATTGTTTCCTCATTTTTTATGATTTGGCACACCTCGTGTATCTGTAATTTAGTTTTATTTCTTTCCTTAGTCAAAATTTGAACATCATCGAATTTAAATTCATGTTTATTTTCTATAGAATGTTTAGCAAGTGCAGAACAATTATTAGTAACTGAAGTTTTTTTAGAATCATATTTATGTTGATCCATATGAACACCTAATTTTTGAATTGTTTCACCAATATATGTTGTGTTACAGTTATTACAATCAACCTTATAAACAACACCACTATGTTGTTCTTTAGGTATTTTTGATTTTGAATTTGTAAAACTATAACTATTTTTATTTTTAGGCCTCATAGCCATTTTAATATTAGGAACAAACTGTGAACAAGAGCGAGAAAGTGTTTCGCTTAGACCCGGAACATAAGTTAATGATGCATATTTATTTAAATTTTCATTATTTGATACCATATTATTAGCTGTTTGATCAAGTGATAGATAATTATAACAATGACCCAATTGATTTAAATTAGTATTACGAACCTGACTAATCATTTTATCAATTAAACTTTTAGGGTAGTTATTAGTACGAAGTATGTTATAAATTATTTTTAAATTATCATTCCAAAAGTTTATATGGCTATGTCGAAATATTTTTCGAATAAAAGATTTAGCTACATTTAACTTCATATTACGTGGATGTGTAGAATAGTAATTTAATAATCGATTAGAAGCAATCTCTTTATGATACCAATTAGTTATAATCTTTCCATTATCCATATGATGAATACTTAAATCCAAATAATTTAATATGCTATTTTGTTCAACTTCATATGTGAATCTGATTTTAGGATCATACGAATGCAATGCATCAAGGACCATTTGTATTTTATTTTCAGGAATAGATGTAATATGGTCATCAACATATGAATACCAAAAAAGTGGAGTAAAATCAATTTTAAGTAATGCTTGATTTATGACATCATCAAGAACACATTGTACCAAAATTGGTGCTAAACTAGACCCCATAAATAAACCATTCTTCATTTTCATAAATTTTTCTTCATATTTAAAGTAGTTACAATCAATCAAACAAAAACTTAAAAGATTCAGAAATTCTTTCTTAGGAATTTTTGTATTTGTACTAATGCATTCATCAAAATCTCTTTCAATTATTTTTAATGCCAATTGAGGTGAGATATTTGTAAAACAGTTAGTTACATCAAATGAAATCAATTTAAATTCTTCAGGAATATTTTGTTTGATAATTTTCTTAACAAATTGTGTAGAATTTTTTAAAGTATATTTAGAAGTAAACGAAACTCTCAAAACTCTTGACAGAAATCTAGCCAATTTATAACATGGAGAATTTATAGTAGAGATAACTGGACGTATATTTCTATTAGGTTTATGTATTTTAATTTGACCAAAAATACGAGGAGGAATTGAAATATAAGTTTTGAGATTCTTAGCCATTTCTTGTGTAATATATTGGTGCGTTTTATTATTCAATGTACTAATCAATCTATTATTTTTTCTTTTAAGTGTTGCCGTTGGATCAATACGTAATATCTCAAAACTCTCATCATCATTTAGTAATTGATTCATTTTATCTTCATATTCAGATAAGTTAGCAATAATTGTAATATTACCTTTATCACTTGTTGAAATGTGGATATCTGGATTTTCCTTTAAGAACTTAGTTGTTTTTTTCATTGCCATTAAAAGGAACTTATCAATACGATTAAATTTTGTTTTATTTTTTATATGATTTGTGATAATATAAGTCAAATGAGAACGCATTTGCTTACGTAAATGATCATCAGTATATTTTGAAATAATAAACTCTATGTCAGCAATTAATTCTAATGTTGGTATTTGTTTAATGGGAAGTGTAAATTTAGGACCCAAACTCAAAAGAATCATCATCTCCTTTGGTACATCTTTATCTGATTGTTCTAAAATTTAAAGTAACTTTAAGCTTTTCACTTGATTATCATTTTTTAAGTTAATTATAACATAGTAACTCATGTTAAATTGTATATCGTTTTTTGTTTATATAATTTATGTCAAAAACTTTATTTTCTTATTGTAATATAATTTTTTATTATTTTTATTAATAATCCTGAAGATGGGCCTAGCCCGAAATATATAGATTTAATAATAAAAATTATATTCAATCAAACGGGGTAAATTGAGGAAAAACAAAATAATAAAATATAAAATTTTAAACCCGGCTAAACAAGTTTATAATATGAGTTGTCTTTATAATTATATTTTCTTTCAACTTTTATTATTAGACTATTAGTATTTTTGATAAACAACAATTTTTGTTTCCATTTTTAACATAAAATAGACGTGGGTGGCGCGGCGCGGCGCATTCAATATAGAAAGAGAACAAACGTATGCAAAACGTGTGAATATTACTAAATATTAATCTCTATCAAGGGATTACAGATTTTTTTTACACTTACTGCGCCACCCACTTCTATTTTATGTAAAAAATGGGAAAGTTAATTTGTTATAGTAGGCTGAATGGAGTGAATGATTGCACTATTACAATTGTTATTAAACATGCAGTGTAAAATTTTAATACGTTTACTTTACTCATACACGTTTTAATTTTAAGTTCTGTTATTACATAATATGAGATGGCTCGCAAATTTACATATATATTTTTGTGCTAAGAATACAAAATTTTCTTTTAACTAACTGCACCAGCGGCCAGCGCATTCTATTAACTGATAAATGAATTATAGAATAGCATTAATTAATATACATAACGGAAAACTTTAAACAAAAAACATGTATGAAATACTTTAGTTTCATTATTTATCATTTCAGGGCATTTTTCCATATAAAAATGACAAAACCGTATAATATATGTCCAAATTTCAACACGGGAAGTGGGTCATTGAAAATGTATGGGTTTTCATATAAATGTTGAAGCTTTTATAGTTGGTACAAAAATAATTAAAAATGATTTTTTTTTTCAGTTTTATTAAGTTTTTGGCTCGAATCGCGTACAGACAGGTTCAACAAACTTGTTTTTCAAATTTGAGAATAATCCCATAATGGCAAGTTGCTGAAAAATTGAATTAAATAAAAGTGTGTAAAACGTCAACAATAGTACATTATGATGCTAGGACGTAAAGCTAAAGATTTTGGACGGATGTGGAGTTTGCGAGGCGCTAGCCGAGATTTGCACCCACATTAAGTCCAAAATAGCTTACGTCCGTGCATCATATACTATTTTTTATTCGCCGCAAGCAAAATATTTTAAGAAAAGTTTAAAATTATAAATTTTCATAAATTTTAAAATAAAAATATGTGGAACAAGTAACCTTTGACAAAATATTTATTATTTTTTCCAAATTATTGTGTAGCTATGACAACAAATGATAACAACTATTTTAATTGGATAATAAAATTTTGAATTTGAGGGTTGCTTTGATAAAAAATTTTATTTTTCATAGAATTTAAACTTTTATTTTACTTTTTTGGACGTAGCTATGACAACAAAATAAATAGTTGAAAAGTGATACTTTAAAGCCGCAAATCACAGTAATAAAGGAACACTTTAATATGTAGGCGAATGAAAAAGTTCTTTTGAAATGCTGCATTTAAAAAACTTTTGGTTACAAATCGACCGAAATATGGCCACTCGAACCTACTAACTTTTTTTCAATTTTCATCCCTTTTAGACTTTAGTATTATTACTTCGGTCTGAAAGACCAAAGTATTACATTCATGAGCCAAAAGTGATATTCTTACCCCCACTTTTTTGGCATTTCTCGACGTTTTAGGATCTACTGATTCTAAAAAAGCAAAAAAAAAATGTATTTCTGTCTGCCGGCCGTCCGTCCGGCCGGCCGACCATCATTACCTACGCAGACGACGCTGCAGGGAAAACCGCTGGAGGGATTTCAAAAATGTTTTTTCTAAAAATAGTTATACTCAAGGGACAGGTCCGAAAGGTCGCTGTGTTCGATAAATGTACCGGAAGTGTGTCAAAAAATCATTAGGTGTGTCAAAAACAGCGAATTTTCATATTTTTGGCTTAAAAAACGTTCATTTTTAGTGATTATGAGTAGGAACATTGAATTTGGAGAAATCTTGATAGTAAGGATTGGTATGTGAGATCAAAAACTAGATTATTGCGTTAGTTTGTCAAAAAAATGTTGTCAAGTGTAGCAAAAGAAAGATTTTTATTTATTTTTTTTCCAAATTTTTTGAAAAAAAAAATAAAATTAATTATTTGTTTAAAATGAATTTTTATTATTATTATTGAAAATTATGACATTATAAGTTTGTCAAAAAAAATGTTGTCAAGTGTGTCAAAAGAAAGATTTTTATTTAATTTTTTGGAAAAAAACAAAATTAATTATTTGTTTGAAATTAAATTTTATTATTATTATAGAGAATTATGGCATTATCAGTTTGTCAAAAAAATGTTGTCAAGTGTGTCAAAAGACAGATTTTTATTTATTTTTTTACCCAATTTTTTGGAAAAAAATAAAACTAATTATTATAGTTTGAAATGAAATTTTATTATTATTATTGAGAATTATGGCATTATCAGTTTGTCAAAAAAATGTTGTCAAGTTTGTCAAAAGAAAGATTTTTATTTACTTTTTTACCCAATTTTTTGAAAAAAATAAAATTAATTATTTGTATGACATAAAATTTTATTATTATTATAGAGAATTATGGCATTATAAGTTTGTCAAAAAAATAATGTCAAGTGTGTCAAAAAAAGATTTCATTTATATTTTTAGCCAATTTTTTGGAAAAAAAGATGTAGATGAAAATGTAAGTGTAGAAAATGTAAATGTAAGTGTAAGTGTAAGTGAAAATGAAATTGGACATGGAAATTTTTGAATTCGTTATAGTTTTTGAAATATTTTTGGAATTTTGAAAAAAGATTGTATTTTTGATTTTGTAATAATTTGTGCAATAATTTTAGTATTTTGGAAAAAGTTTCAATTTTTGATTTTGTATGAATTTTTGGATATTTTAAGAATTTTGAAAAATTTTAAATTTTTGATTTTATTATAATTTTTGGAATTTTGAAAAAAGTTTCAATTTTTGATTTTGTAATGATTTTTACAATATTTTTAGAATCTTGGAAAAGTTTGAATTTTTAAGAATTTTTGGAATATTATTGGAATTTAGAAAAAGTTTAAATATTTGATTTTATTCTAATTTTTGGAATATTTTTGGAATTTTGGAAAAGTTTGATTTTATTTAATTTTTACAATATTTTTGGAATTTTGAAAGAAATATGAATTTGTGATTTTGAAATATTTTCTCGAAACGCTAAATGAAAAGGTTTTTGAGTAGTTTGCTGATTGTATCATCTTTTCACTAAACTAAGTTAATTTATGATCTGTTATGATTTTTCGGCAACGTATTTATGTTTCATTTTAGTTTTGTAATAAATTTCTAAACAGAGATAAAAAAATACTTGTACTTTAACAAAGAATTATGTTTGATATACATCGCTGCTCAAAACTAAAATCCATGTCCTCATAAAAGTTTTTTGCCTAAAACTATATCAAAAACCTTAACCCAGACCGAAGTCTTGATATCCCAGAGCTGTGCAATTTCAGCCCCTCCATATTTTTCATTTTCATTTTGTTGAAATAGTAGATTATATTCCAAGCCTGAGGGCAACATATCACTGAGGGAGATGATATGGTCTCTCCCGAGGTGTATATACTATTTTTTCCCGACCACAATTATAATATTAAAAACTAAAGGTTATTCTCCATTAGCATTTTTTTATTTCCTTTTTTATTTTGTGAAATAGAAGATATAAAAATAATACAAATGAGAAAGAAAAAAAGATGAAGACTTTTAATTTATTCCATGGATTTTTTTAGTTTCCATGACTTTTTTTTTGAAAAAAGTTTTAAGCTGACTCTCCATTAGTCTTTTTCATCTTTTTTTCTAGCCAAAATAGAGCGGGAAACCATGATTAATTTTCTAAAGAGAGAGTAAGACGAATATCATAATTTTTCATGGAAAAAATATTTTATAGGATTGGAATTGTGACATTTCACCATTATTTTTAATAAACATCTAATTTTATTATGAGCAATTTCACGAAGATTCAACAACGTTTTGACTTGACCCCTTTTAATTTTGATTATTTTTTGTTTATAGATAGTCTTTCATAAATAAAAAATACAAGTTCTCTTAGAATTCATAGGGTGGCCCTCAATTTTTTGTTATTTTCTGATGTGAGTGCATTTTGACGAGCGATTGTAGAAAAACTACTGAATCGATTTTCATACATGATATGTCGTTGAATAGGTATTAGAATAAAGTTTTTAAAAATGTACACTGTTAATTTTTTGAAATAATTTTTAACGGTGTAACATAAGAAAAAAACGGTGTAATTGAAAAAAAGATGGCATAGCCTTTTTTTTTTTTTTTAAACAAAACTGAAGCTTATTTTATATCTAACCACTTGTGAAAGTTTAGGACAAGCGTTATTTTTGTTTTAGAGATAAAATTCGTGGTGCATATGACTGTCGGAAATAAGTTTTTTTTGTTCTGAAGGAAAATTGTAAAAATGGCGTTATAAACTTATAAGAGATTTTTTTTATGTTAAATATCAAATATTTTATTATTAGATGAACGTTTTAAAATATTATAAAAATTATATATGTAGTACAATAAATAAAATAAATACAATTGTTAAAAATGATTTACTTATTTTACAAACAGAAGTTTCTTTTGAATAGGAAAACACTTCTGCAATTATTCTCTTTGTATTAGATGGCATAAAAAAATGAAATGTTTATTTGTCACTTTTAGTAATCACTTGTCACTCTTATAAAAAATAATTTGACAGTTTCGAATACAAGCAAAAAAAACCGTATAAATAACTAAATCTATTTAGGAACTTTTGACTGGAGAAGTATTATGTTCGTATTATGTTATTATGGTCATAAAGTAAAAGATTGTATTTTAACATTAAATTACAAATATTTTATTATTGAATAAACTTTTTAAAATATCATACAAATTATATATGTAGGTTAAAGAAAATAAATATAGTTATTAAAAATTATTTACTTATTTTACATATAAAAGTTTCTTTTGAGTTGGAAAACATTTTTGCATTTATTGTCTTAGTATCTAATGGTACAAAAGAATGAAATTTTTGAGTTCCACTTATAGTAATCGCATTTTTATATCGATTTTGTAATTTTTTTTTTGTTAATTGATATTCATTTTTATCGGCGTATCCAAAGTTCATGGTAGATTCCCATTTTAAAGCCCGTTCGAAAAGTTTTTTTGGTGTATCAATAATATCTTTGCTACCTATACTATTACGGTGTGTAGCACGCTTCAGTGTACCACTAATTCCATCACAAGGTCCCTTTTCATGGCTGGTAGCATGAAAATGCCATTCTGCATCAACCTTAAAGTCTTTTTTATGGTGGCATAAGTTAATTAGGTTATGTTTGTTTTTGTATTGAGAAGGTGCACCGTCAGTGTTATCAATTATTTTCGTAATAATAGAATTTATATGCGTTTTGATGAATTCAATAAATTTTGTAATGAAAAGATGGACTGTAGTACTGTTGTGATCGTTTATATCCGAAATGAGTATAAAACTTCAGTGTTGTATATATTCACTTGCGGCACTTTTAAAATAAATGACAAATGGATGAATAGTAGCTTGTGAATTATTATAATAATAGCCTTGAACCGCTGCCTGAATTATGAAGCCGTAGTTTTCAGAAAAATCCCCTTGAACGAAGCACTCTCCTGCTTCTAGTTTTTTTTTCCTCAATGAATGTAGATTGCTGTTTTGCTATAAAGTTGTGTGGTATCAAAATTTGTAAACGGTCAATAAATGTTTTCATAAATTCTTCTACAGTTTCTATTAAAGTATCCAAATTGCATCGATCAGTGGTATTCCATTGTTGATATTTGACTTGAAGGATTCCTTTAACGTCAAACTGATTTAGTAATTTTTCTTCCAGTTGTTGAAGTTTTTTTGAACTTTCATTGCACTTCAAAATATGACAATCTTCTGTTAATTCACCACATGAAACAAAGTCAATTAATGTTTTATAATTCTGGAAAGCAGCATCAGTAATCCAAGACATCTTAGAGTGTTGAATCATTAGTTTCATATTTTGATGTATGGTACACACGCACACATTATGAACTCCTTGGGATAATTTTATACATTCTTGTGGTGGAAGGGACGTAAATTTAGTAAATCCTATTTTCACATCAGGAAACTTATTTTTAAACTCCACATAAGCTTCATTTAATGTACATAGCAATAAGCGCTTTTGTGTTTTTATGCGCTCATCTCCTTTTTTAAAAGATATTGCATCTCGTTTGCCTAGCAATAATCTACTGATTTCATCACTTTTATAGAACTGCGCCACAACATTTATATCTGTTTAAAGATTTATACCTCTTTTATCCGTCGCAGATGAATGCTGAAAATTATTTTCATGTAGAGTTTTACTTTTTTCAACCAAATAACGCGTAGCATTACTTCCAAATATATCTTGAATCTCCTGCATTTTCATTTCTTGCGGTAAAATTGACAACATTTTTTGTTTTTCAGCATAATCCCCATTGTCGAAATGTATCTTTAGGTTCCTAATAATTTCTTCATAACGTTACCTTATTTTTGCATTTTCAGACAACTCTAATACTTCTCCAGTCAAACGTTCCTGAATAGACTTAGTTATTTGTACGGCTTTTTGTTTTCTGTAGTCGAGACTGCCACACAAATTTACTTTAAGAGGTGAAAGATGATCCGATATATGCGGCACAATATGTTCGTTTAAATTATTAATTAGCACATCACGCTCTATGTTAATCAAGTTTGGTTTTTGAACATAATCTCATTTAAGGCTGGCACCAACTTGATCGGTTTGCATTTCATCTGATGTTTCATTTGAAGATGCGTCATTGGATACCGCATCGTCACCCACTGTTAGTGATGTTGATAAATCTGAACCTGAAGGTAGTATTGACTGTTTGACTAAACTAAAATAACAAGATGAACATATTCGCTTATTCTCCATTGCACTAATCCCAAGAACATCTAAATGTTGTCGAACTTTCTCTGTGATTTTCCTTTTATTTGAAGAACACTTAGAATTTGAAAATGGTTAAACCATTTATTATATTTATTTATTATATATTTGCATTTATATTCACTCATTTTAGAAAAATTAAATTTTGAAAGTTTTTGTTAAAGTAATAGAAATTAATTGATAGTGACCAATTTAAAACTTCATTTATATAACAAAAATGGGATTAAAAATAGTAATGCAGGCAGGCATCAATAAAGATTACATACGCCTATTTTTTATGACCAAACATAATTACTCTACATTTACTACTCTACAGCATCTGTTCAACCTTTTGAAATCTTTGTCTTAATTACAGCCATATATGATTTAAAATCCTTAAGATGGTTTTTATTTATTTTTAATCCATATTAGTTTACGCCTATATTCACTTAAAATTAAAAGTAGGATTTTCAAATTTTTCAATCATTCATATCTAAAAATACAGCCTCCTTTTAATGGATTAACGGATTAACTTTCACAGGTAAATAAAAACATGCTTCAATTTTATTTTTAAAGAAATAAAAAAGTGGGATTAGATGCTAGCGTCATCTTTTAAACTTGTTTTTTTATGTAACACCGTTAAATAGGATTAAAAAACTAACAATGCACAGTTTAAAAATTTTTTTTTAACACCTATTCTACGACATATCATTTATATTGTTATTATAATTATATTATTATATTTAAAAATATAATAATTTATATTATTATATTTAAAAAAAATTCTATTTGAAGTCGTATTTTTCATTTATCAAAGCCTATCTATAAACTAAAAATAAACCAAATTAAAAAGGGTCGAGTCAAAATGTCGCAAAATTTTGCTGAGCTTGACTGAAATTGCTTTTTAAAAAGTTCATTTGATAATAAAATATTTGATATTTAACATAAAAAAAATCTGAATCTAAAAATCGCCATTTTATAATTTTCCTTCAGAACAAAAAAAACTGATTCCCGACAGTTATATGCACAACAAATTTTAACTTTAAAACAAAAATAACGCGTGTTCTAAACTTTCACAAGTGGTTAGATATAAAATAAGCTTCAATTTAGTTTAAAAAAAAAAAAAGC
Source organism: Diogma glabrata (assembly GCA_963693315.1). Classification (NCBI taxonomy): domain Eukaryota; kingdom Metazoa; phylum Arthropoda; class Insecta; order Diptera; family Cylindrotomidae; genus Diogma; species Diogma glabrata. Next base: position 354,113,968 of record OY856186.1, read on the forward strand.
TATGCCATCTTCTTATGTTACACCGTTAAAAATTATTTCAAAAAATTAACAGTGTAGATTTTTAAAAACTTTGTTCTAATACCTATTCAACGACATATCATTTTTGAAAATCGATTCAGTAGATTTTCTACAATCGCTCGTCAAATTGCACTCACATCAGAAAATAACAAAAAATTCAGGGCCACCCTGTGAATACCCATGGTCGAAAAAAAAATTCTAAGAGAACTTGTATTTTTTATTTATGAAAGACTATCTATAAACAAAAAATAATCAAAATTAAAAGGGGTCAAGTCAAAATTTCCCAAAAATTTGCTGAACTTGCGTGAAATTGCTCTTATATATTTTTGACAATGTCCTATCCAACATAGACTGCTAGATAATTTTAAATATATTTTTTCAATGTAAAAGTCGTCTTTTTCCAAAAAAATCTCCCAAAAATCGACTGCCGTCAAGCAGATTGCAATCAGATAAAAACTCAGACCTTGCGGCCTGCCCAAATTTAATATCTTTTTTCAGACATTAAGTGCAAAATGGAATTGTGCAAAAATTATTAAGCCGAATGAAACGTTCCAAAGCTTATATTTTTGATTGAGGCTTCAGCTACAAGATAGAGGGGTCAATTATATTATAAACAATTACTTGCAAGTAACTAAGTTCAATTGAAAAATATCGTTTTTTAAACAGTTTTTCGCAGTTTTTTGCAAAAATTTGCAACAAAAAATTTTTTTTATCTGGTTTTTAATTAAAATGCAATATTTAAAAATATACTTTTTTAAATGTTTATTTTTAATTTTTTTTATTTAATTAATAATAATATAAACTTCCTTATGGTAACAATTTTGAATTTTATTTTTTATTTTATTGAATATCGATTTCGACTTACGTCATCCGTTCTTAGATTATTATTCCTCAGTTCTTAGATTATTATTCCCAGAATAATAATCTAAGAACTGAGGATGACGTAAGTCGAAATCGATATTCAATAAAATAAAAAATAAAATTCAAAATTGTTACTATAAGGAAGTTTATATTATTATTAATAAAATAAAAATAATTAAAAATAAACATTTAAAAAAGTATATTTTTAAATATTGCATTTTAATTCAAAAGTGAAAAAAGCAAACAAACAGTGAATAATATGGAAAACCATAATAAGACATATATGGTTTTTAATTTCAAGTTATAGAAAAACATTTAAGGAAAAAGAACGTCCCATTGCATCAGTATCCTAAAGGGCACCATTTACGAGTTATATCGCTTACAAGGAAGCAAAAAAAAATTTTCAACCGATTTTGTTGAATAACTCCAGTCTCCAGGTTCCGAGCGAGTGGACTCGGCAGGTCCATTATGTGAGTACCCTCCCCCAGAGATTAAAAAAATTCCGACCTGTATACACTGAATACACATTTAATCCGCCACCTCTAAGATATCACCTTGGCTAGGGATATCTCACTGCTATTGGCAGTGGTATGTAATATCTCACGTTAATTCGTATGTCAATAGCAGTCGTCAATAACATGGAGACTAAACCGTTATTATATTTTAATTTATTTAACCAAATTGAAATATTTTTAAAACGTTATTTAATTTATTATTTAATAAAATTTGAAAATATTCACCATTTAAATTATATTTAATTTATATCTCACTAAATCCAAGCAACCCATTTTTTGTCAAATAATAATAAATTTCCTATTCAAACATTGATTTTTGTTTTGCGTAAAAATATAGATTTGTTTATTTTTTGTTCTAGGGCAAAAAATGATAGTTTATGGGACTGCTACCATGACAACTAGATGCAATACAGAAATGGCATATGTTTTGTAAAATATGTATACCCAAACAAAGAGTGCAATATTATGTCCAGTTAAAGATTTTTGGTCCAACTAAAATTCGAATTTTTCATTATTTTTTTCGAACTTCAGTGGTTCAAACTTTTTGTTGATAAAATTTGTTCAAAAAATAATGAACCAATAGAATTTTAGATGGACTCAAAATTTTTAAAATTAAATATCTCAAGAACACGAATTAACGCGCCTTTGTAAATTTGATTTATTTTAAAGCAAGGATAGAACTACATTTAAAAAAAAAAGTTAAAATTTAATTGATTTTAACATTTTTTGTTAATGGAAGTTGTTTGAAGAAATGATGAAAAATTAGAATTTTAGTCGTACTAAAAATCTTTAAAATTAAATATCTCAAGAACCAAAATTAAAGCCTCTTTGTAAATTTTGTATATTTTAGAATAAAGATAGAACTATTTTCAGGAATAAAATTAATTAAATTCCAATTGATCTTCGACCCTAGCGCCATCTTTAAAAAAGTTTTTTAATATTTTTATTTAAAAATTAATTATAAAAAATATTAATTAATTTTTTTTCAAACGGCTAACTAATCATCTATCAAACAAAAAAAGTTTGCTGAAATCGGTATAGCCGTTCTTGAGCAATTTAATTTGAAAGTTACATCGGATTGGCAGAATTTTCATTTTTCTTGCATGTTGGGGTGCCCCCTATGCTGAAACTATGCACTTTTAAAAAATTTTAAAATAAGTTGCATTTTATATTTTGTCCATACTACTTATATGCCAAGTTTCAGGAAAATCATATATGGTCAAGTTTTCACAACTCGGTTTAGAACATGTTTTCTTCAATAGGAAATTTATTATTGAGATGTAAATTAAATGTAATTTAAATGTGTAGAATATTTTCAAAGTTTAGTAAACAATCAATATATAACGGTTAGAGAGGTTTAAATAACGGTTAGAGAAAAAATTTAAAATTTAAAAATCCATCGTTTTTTGCCCTAGTGAAACAAATAACTATTCGTATACAAAACCTATGTAAAAAACCAAAACCTTCGATATTCTTCAAGCCTAATTCATTGACGCAATACTAAAAAAACAATGAGCAATGCCATATGCAAAAAATTGGATTAGTGTTTTTGGGTCTGTTTTTTAATTCAACCAGGTTGTGTATAGAGCTAACAGATTTACACTGATCGGAGCGAAATTATTTCGAACTTATTTTAATTAGTGTGGAACATTTTTACACGACGCATGTGCAGTGTATTTCGTGTTGAAATTTTGCCATTTGGCCGTTTTGGCAAATCGTCGATTTGAACTGTCACAATATTTTCAAACAAAATTTAAATTATTGTTATTGAAAAAGCAATTTCAATAACCATGACTAGGAATTTATCTTTAATAATATTGAAAACTTCATTTTCAACTAATAATTACCGATTAAACCCCTAATATTTTAAAATGTTTAGTTTGATTTATTTTTGTAACTTATATTTAAAAATATAAATTAATATAGAGAGTTATTTCGATTAATTCTCAAGACGCTACTATTCCATTAAGTATGGTACGTTAATGATATCCATTATTTTACGTACACATTCTCAATGTGGTAGAATCATTACAATTAGTTGTTATTCAACTAATCTGAAAACCAATCTAATATGATCTAGGCGATCGGGGGGTTATTTCGTATGGGTGAAATTGTGAATAGTTAAACTCAAATAACTGGATGAATAATAGGAATTTTTCAATTCTGAAACCAGTTTTGGAATCCTCTAATTAAACCTTACATGTTTTAATCAATCGTTTAATCGTTTCAATTCACTAACTAAAAAATTTCCATAAAACATGTCAATTGAATGGCTCAGTTGATAAAACGTGTATAACACAAGGTATCGAATTTGTGTTACTGATGAATGGGGTTCGATACCGCCACGAAACACGTAAAATTTTTTCTGATTAAAACATGTACGGTTTAATTAGAGGGCTCCAAAACTGGTTTCAGAATTGAAAAATTCCTATTATTCATCCAGTTATTTGAGTTTAACTATTCACAATTTCTCCCATACGATATAAATTAATTTACAGGTCGTTCAATAAGTCCGTAGGATAAGTAAGAAAAAAACAACATTTTGACAAAACTCGATTTTTTTATTCAACATAGTTGCCTTCGAGGGCAATACAACGAGTATAGCGATTTTCCAACTTTTCTATACCACTTTTATAGTACGATTTCTCTTTCTCGTCAAAATAGGCCTCAGTTTCAGCGATTACTTCATCATTGGACTTAAATTTCTTTCCAGCAAGCATTCTCTTGAGATCTGAAAACAGGAAAAAGTCGCTGGGGGCTAAATCTGGAGAATATGGTGGGTGGGTAAGCAATTCAAAGCCCAATTCATTCAATTTTGCCATCGTTTTCATCGATCTGTGACACGGTGCATTATCTTGGTGAAACAACACTTTTTTCTTTTGCAAATGTGGCCGTTTCTTTGCGATTTCAGCCTTCAATCGATCCAAAAGTTCACAGTAATACTCGCTGTTGATGGTGGTTCCTTTTTGGAGATAGTCGATGAATATTATTCCGTTCGTATCCCAAAATACAGACGCCATCACCTTACCGGCCGACTGTTGCGTCTTTGCTCGCTTTGGATTCGGTTCGTCGACTGCTGTCCACTCAGCTGACTGTCTTTTGGATTCTGGTGTGTAATTGTGAAGCCATGTCTCATCCATTGTCACATATCTACGATAGAATTCCCTTTTATTGCGGTTTAACAGTGCCAAAGACTCCTCCGAAGCATCGATTCGTTGTTGTTTTTGGTCGACTGTGAGCTCACGCGGCACTCAATTTGCACAGAGCTTTCGCATACCCAAATGTTCATGTAAAATGGTAAAAACACTACCATCTGCTACCTTTACAATGTCAGCTATTTCGTGCACCTTCAATTTGCGATCGTTCATAACCAATTTGTGGATTTTTTTTATGTTTTCTGGAATAACAGCCTCATTTGGGCGTCCACTGCGCTCTGCATCTTTTGTGCTGGTACGACCACATTTAAATTCAGCCATCCACTTCTCTACCATTTGTCTCGATGGAGCAGAGTTTGGATAATGTTTATCAAGCCATTGTTTGGTTTCCACTGTATTTTTTTTCATCAAAAAGCAATGCTTTATTAAAATTCGAAATTCACTTTTTTCCATTTTTTTTCAAAAACAAAAGTTGCTTCACACAAAATGCTATAACTCACGAATAAATAGTCAGATTGCTGTCAAATTTATACACGTATCGTTTGAAGGTCAGTACTAAATAAAAATCATATGGAAAAATTCTAGTAACGCCATCTATGTGTCATCCTACGGACTTATTGAATGACCTAGTAATAATATAACAAATAAATTAAACATAATAAATAAAACAAATAATTCATAATAGCCATTTTTTTGTTAGTTTACACAATTTACTCGAGCATACCATTCAGAGTAAATTCGACAACACCGTGTATTACATACACCAATCGAATTAAAAAACGAAGAACGTCAGTGTAGGTTGACACAGGTTTTATTTAAAAACGCAGTTCACAGGCTGAATTTACACTACTCGCACCGGTTGAATTAAAACAGACCCTTTGATGAAATTTTTTTAATTCTTTTTATATGGAGTTTTATTTTTCTAGATCGCGTTATTGGCGTTTAGGCGATTTTTTGAATTTTTTTTATATTGAGTTTTAATTTCAAAATGGCGCTAGAAGTTCACGATTTTGTCTGTGCTAAAAAAATTGAATCAGGCTTGTATATCGGGGGTTTTGAAACAAAAATCAAAGGAAACGATAAATGTTTGGATTTTCATTTCGTAAGTAGCTGAAAATAAGAAAAAAATATGTGAGGTTCATCCACATAAGCTCACGTTTGAAGTGAAACTTCTTTTTCTTTAGACGTAAATGTTGCTCAGCTATTGAATTTTTGTAAAATGTCAAATATATAAAACAATTGCACTGTTATTTAATGCTGTTCTTTTTATAATGGAAAAACGTAATGTTTGAATTTTTAATAATTTTTTATTTAAAAAAATTTACTTAAAAATGATCAGATAAAATTAAAGGTATTTGTTAAATGATACAATTCTTAGATTTCAGATGAGTATTAAATATAAATTACTCACCAATATACAACAACACACAGTAAATAATTTTATATACTTCACAATATATTATTAACCATCTTACAAAACTATTTGACAATGTTAAATCTTGTTACACGATCAAATACATTTAATAACATTAAAATAAGGGTATTATGTATATACATAACTATAGTCTATAATTATTATTTTCGTTACATAGCGTAGCAAAAATTTTAAACAGCTACGCCGCTAAAGAAGTTTCACTTCAAAAGTGAAAATATAACCTGCCAATAGATGTGTTGGGAGGTTGGCTACCCGTGGAGACTTCTTATTTTGAGCCTTGATGTATAAAACTTTTGCAAGACTCAAAATAGCTATCCTGCCCAATTTTTGGTCTATCTAAACTTGTACACAAATATATCCAAGTGATGGCAGATTGACCAAATGATCAAATGATTTAAAAATATATATTAAGATTTTCATAGAATTTTTTGAAAGATAAAGATCAAAACAATCAAACAATCAGAAAGAAATTGTGTTTTATTTTTTTTTTTTTTCAAAAACGAGAAAGAATTCAAATTCAAATGTATAAATGTTAAAACATTTTTTCTACTTGATGACCAACTGACACTAAGATTAGATGATTAGATTTTTTTAATTAAAATAATTTTTTTTCATTTAGACTCATTGAGAAATTTAATAATATAAATTATTGTTCGTATTGAACAATGTTATTTTTTCTTAATAAATAAGTTTAAATTTTTTATCAATAAATTTATAAAGTAACTTTGATTAATTGAATGATAATGCATCATAATATTAGGTCTTTCATTAGAGTAATTTTACTATTTTCTTTCGTTGATTGTTATAGGAGATAAGTTTGAGTACCAAAAGGTGGTGAAATATTTGGAAGTAATATGAAGCATACAGAAAAAAATCTTTGAAGAGCAGCTCATGTATCAAGTTTATACAATCGGTGATAGGTGATTATCAGGTCCCATTGATGACTATCAGGTACGATTAAAACGAACGATTGTGATGGCCTTGTAACAGAAAGGGCGTTCGTAGCTCAATTAAGATCACCTTTCCTATACATGTGCGTTTGTGAATGTGTGTTTCTAGACATGATCGTTAATAGATAATAATTAATATACACTAAAAAATGATGAGCGTGATGCTTGTGAATATTTAAGACTGTTGTATTAAGAATTGATAAAATTCAATGCAATATAAATTTTGATTTGCTACATACAAAAAATTCTATATTTCAAGAAAGCCTCAAGCATGAATTTCAAAATATGTATCAATATTTAAAGAGGATGGGGAAAATCACCATGTTTCTAGATTCAATTGCAGCATCAAAATTGCTAAAAAATTTATCGTTTCTTTATATGGTTTTATGGACGTTGCACTGTTGAATCACTCGAAATGCCTGATGGCTTTATATATACTTGAGAATCTTTCTTCAAAATAGTTAGAAATTCATCAATAACTTTTTATTGTTCACAGTACATGCATTTGGTTTCTTTTGTTCCTGGTATTCTAAAACAAATTTTCTAGTATAAAAATTCTAATTAAAGTATAAAAATTAGGTAGATCTCCAACCGATTCGTTGATTTATTATTATTTTTATGGACAGCCATAAAAGTCAATTTATGTTCATTAGTATTATGATAAATAAACGTATAAATAATGTTTGCGTCATTTTTATTATTTATTTCGTATTTTTTATTGTTTTTAAAACATATAAGAATTGATTGGTTTTTTATTATTTCTCTTGTTTAATGCGTTTTCGAATACTAACAAATAATAATAAAACCATAACACAGAAATTGAATTAGTCGAAAAATGTCAGTCTGAATTTGAATAATAAATCTTATTGGGATGTGATGTGATTGAATATTTGCTTTATCCCAGCATATTAAAATTAGTTAACAGACCCGACTATAGATTTTCAAAAATATTGCCGCTTTTGATAGGAATTGATAAAATTAAAACAAAAATATGGAGGGGCTGAAATATCACAGCACTGATATATCAAGACTTCGGTCTGGGTTAAGGATTTTGATACAGTTTTAGGCAAAAAACTTTTATGAGGACACGGTTTTTAGTTTTGTTCAGCGATGTATACCAAACATAGCTTTTTGTTAAAGTACATGTATTTTTTATCTCTGTTTAGATATGTATTACAAAACTAATACGAAACATCGGAACGTTGTCGGAAAATTATAACAGATCATAAATTAACATAATTTAGTGAAAAGATTATACAATCAGCAAACTACTCAAAACCTATCCATTTAGCGTTTCGAGAAAATATTTCAAAATCACAAATTCATATTTCTTTCAAAATTCCAAAAATATTGTAAAAATTATATAAAATCAAAAATTCAAACTTTTTTCAAACAAAATTCTAAAAATATTTCAAAAATTATTACAAAATCAAAGATTAAAACTTTTTTCAAAAACTCTAAAAATATTGCATAAACTATAACAAAATCAAAAATTGTAAATTTTTCCAAAATTATAAAAAGTATAATAAAATCAAAAATTTAAAATTCTTCAAAATTCCAAAAATATTCCAAAAATTCTTACAAAATCAAAAATTGAAACTTTTCCAAAATTCCAAAAATATTTCAAAAACTATAACAAATTCGAAAATTTCCATGTTCAATTATATTTACGTAAACAAACAGCTAAATTTTTTTTTCCAAAAAATTATCTAAAAAAATAAATGAAATCATTTTTTTGATACACTTGACAATATTTTTTTGACAAACTTATAATGCAATAAAATTCTCAATAATAATAATTTCATGTTCATTATACATTTCATTTCGTCCAAATAACTAATTTTATTTTTTTTTCTAAAAAAATAAATGAAAATCATTCTTTTGACACAGTTGACATTATTTTTTTGACTAACTTATCGTCGCTTTAACAATGAAACAACGTATTCGCAAAAGTGTAGTTTCGAGATAATTGGGTTTAAAGATTTTTCGATTTTCTGATTTTCGTAAACTCGGCAGCACTATTGAATGAATAAAGATATTGGAAAAAAATTTCTACAAATTAATCTTGACTAATTTCCCCACAGCATACTAAAATTTCACATTGGTACCTGCTGGCTGTTCTACCTAAAAAGACGTGAAAAGGCAATCAGATACCTTATACGTTATTTCATATTTCATATACGTTATTTCATTTTGCATGGAAGTACGATTAAGCCTAAAACTAATTATTATTGAACTAACGCATAATATTCTTACAATTTTTTCATTTATATGAACCGGCATATCATGTAGTAATGAATGATGCTTATACAATATTTTAGATTTACCATTTCGTGTGGCGATCGTAATGTATATAAAGTATACGACACTGATTTTACCCAAGTTATTATTCTGTAGGAATTGAAATATCGTACATGCATTTACGCTGTTTCAATATTTAACCAAATTCAAATTTGCATGTACGTTAATTAACAATATATTAATTTTTACCCCCAGTTATAAAAAAATTGGAAAATGTTAAAATGCCACTTTATAGACATCCTTATGGGGAATGCAGCGCACCCATTATATAATAACAACGTATATATGGCATACGTTATTTCATTATTAAAGCGACGTTATAATTCTCAACAATAATAATAAAATTTCATGTCGTACAAATAATTAATTTTATTTTTTCCAAAAAATTGGGTAAAAAATAAATCAAAACCTTTCTTTTGACACACTTGACAAAATTTTTTTGTTAAATTTATAATGCCATAATTCTCAATAATAATAATAAAATTTCATGTCATACAAATAATTAATTTTATTTTCTCCAAAAAATTGGGTAAAAAAGTAAATAAAAATCTTTTTTTGACACACTTGACAACATTTTTTTGACAAACTTAGAATGACATAATTCTCTATTATTATTGAGTATAAAATTTCATGTCAAACAGTTAATTAATTTTATTTTTTTCCAAAAATTTGGGTAAAAAAATAAATAAAAATCTGTCTTTTGACACACTTGACAACATTTTTTTGACAAACTTATAATGCCATAATTATCAATAATAATAATAAAATTTCATGTCATACAAATAATTCATTTTATTTTTTTCCAAAAAATTTGTTAAAAAGTAACTAAAAATCTTGCTTTTGACACACTTGACAACATTTTTTTGACAAACTTATAATGCAATAATCTAGATTATAGCCTCACATACCAATCCCGACCATCAAGATTTCTCCAAATTCAATGTTCCTACTCGTAATCACTTAAAATGAAAGTTTTTTAAGCAAAAAATATGCAAATTTCCTTGTTTTGACACATTTGACGATTTTTTGACACACTTCCGGTACAGTTATCAAACACATCGTCCTTTTGGCTCTTTCAATTGAGTTAACCTATTTTTAGAAAAAAAAATGTTTTAAATCCGTCCAGCGGTTTTCTAGATTTCGTAGGTTGTGACGGCCGGCCGGCAGATAGACATACATTTTTTTTTGCTTTTTTAGAATTAGTAGATCCTAAAACGTCGAGAAAGGCCAAAAAAAGTGGGGGTAAGAATTTCACTTTTGGTTCATGAATGTATAACTTAGGTCTTTTAGACCGAAGTAATTTGCAAAGTTTACTAATGTACAAATTTCATCGAACAAGCTAGTTTTGTTTTTTGGCATTTTATGCATTTCTCTTGATCGCTAAGGAATTACCGCTCTAGTTTAATGAAATGTACATATAAAACTGTTCACGGTGATTGCTACCGATTCGATGCACCTCCTTATTGGTGACCTCTGGTAACTGACCATTTTTGCTGGTTAAGCGTTGGGGGTGGAATTCCACATGGGTTGGGTTTGAGACTAGCAGCCTCACCCCAGAGAAAAAAGAAATCGTTAAATATGGTAATCAGAAAAATAATATCAGTTCTGGACGTAACCTGGACATAAAAATACGTTGGATTACCGAATCGTGGTACATACACAGCCTGACCGCTCCTGATTCTCTCAATCGTCTTGAACCAGAGGTTGAGAGGTATAGAATAAATATCCTTGCTCTCCAAGAAATTATACAGTCAAATATCGGCAAACAAAATTTGAATAGTCACGCTCTATACATGGGTCTCAACAGGCTGCATTTGAATTCGGATGATAATGACGAGAGAATGGATTTGTTATTAAATAATTTAAGAATTACCAGCACATTCTCTACGCATCTACCGGCTCATTAGCAGACTTGAGTTTTACCGAATAAAAATACTAGAAATCAAATAAGTCCACAAAATAAGGTTCCTTGTTCCATTCCCAGCCATTCAAAAGTTTAATCGGTGGATATGATTCAATATTATAAAGTTGTATTTTCGGGATTTCTTTTAATTATTTTTTTATTTGTATATCCTCAATTAAACCAAAATTTAATTTAAATGCGTGAGCCTCATCCACATCAGCTCACATTTGACTTCTTTAGATGTAGATATGGTTTGGACAAATATATAAACAATTTCACTGATATTTAGTGCTGTTTATTTATCCATTGGGTTGTTTTTTTCAACAGGTTGTTTTCGATACATGTGATAAGTGGTTTATGATAACTAAAATGAGATACAATAGTAGATTGTACTACTAGTGCGAATGCGTTTTCCAAACAAAAGTTAGTTTGCCAAATGCCGGCAAATAACGCGCGTTTGGAAAACGCATTCGCACTAGTAATACACACTATTTTTTGTAACAAGTGCGTAAAATTTATAAATATTTATTTAATTCTTCATTTAATCATTTATTTAACAAAGTTATAAACAAATTTAAGCTTTTTAAATAATTAAAGTGCGCTTTAATCTCTGTTGTAATAGTTGTAAATTATACTAGCTCGAAAATATAAACATAAAAATCCAACTAAAACAACACATAGGAATCCAATAAGAGCTGTCAAAATTGTAAACTTTGAAAACCTAAATAAATTGTTTTTTCTTGCAATTCAAATGATGCAATGTGTTTAAGTTGTTTTTACTATATGGTAAGTTATTTAAATTATTATTTTGATATTTTAGTGCTATAAAAATATTATATATAGATAGAAATATGGATAGATTTAACTACAAATCTCACATGCAGGCGGCGTTACGGTCCAGGCTTACAAGATATTTTGTGGTCATATATGCGGAAAAGTAGTTTTTTCTTGTATTTTATTCTAGTACAAAATTGAATATTTTTTACGCATGTGTTACAAAAATATTTTTGTTTTACTCCATTTAAATATCTCGTAAAAACTGCATCTATTGTTGTTCCATGATTTGTAGTCGCTACTGCAGGATTATTAGACATAATCATGTCATATTTTTCTTTGAAAAAGTCAAGTAATGGAACTGATGATTCTAAAGAAAAATTTGTATTAAAATCTGCACCAACGATTATGCGTATTTTTTCTCGATTTTGAATTAGTATCTTAGCAACTTCAGACAAATATGGTAAGAGTGATCTATAAAAAAATCTAATTATTTCATCGATTTTTTGATCGGGTGATATATATACAGAAATATGGAGGGGCTGAAATCTCAAGCTCTGAGATATCAAGACTTCGGTTTTGGTTAAGGATTTTGATATAGTTTTCGGTATAAAACTTTTATGCGGACATTGTTTTTAGTGAAAATTTTTTTTGATTAAAAGACTTCTTATACACTTTAATAATATTTTATTTTTCTAAATATATTTTCTGTCTCTAAGAGACCTTCTTCAGAGAATGAACTCTGATTTCTGAAATCAAGAAGTCTTTTAATCAAAAAATTTTCATTAGATTAACACTTTAAGTAGTTCATCAACAATTTATTTAGCGTATGGTTTTTTTTTGTGACACATTAAAAATTAAACTTAAAAATAGGTAGACTCTTCTATGAAATCTACCTAAAACAAAACATGGATACACATTAAATGAACGTACAATCGATTTGATTGCGCGTCTTTTAAGTAAAAATTAAAAAGTAAAATATTTGAACATTGGGCAGTACATTTGAACATTACATGTTTACATCGAGCGAGTCTATCCATGCTAATACATCGGGAGTTGCCAAATGGATATCTGAGATGTTGCCATTGTAACGTCGAATTGGACACACAATTGCAATGTGTTTTATAGTTATCAACAATTAAAAATTGTTTTTAGTTTTTGGCAGCGATGTATATTGTATACCAAACATAACTCTTTGTTAAAGTACATGTATATTTTATCTCTGTTTAGAAATTTATTACAAAACTAACACGAAACATCAATACGTTGCCGGAAAATCATAACGGATCATAAATTTACATAATTTAGTGAAAAGATGATACACTCATCAAACTACTCAAAAACCTCTCCATTTAGCGTTCACACAACTTCTTTCAAAATTCCAAAAATATTGTAAAAATTAAATAAAATCAAACTTTTTTCAAAATTCCAAAAATATTCCAAAAATTATTACAAAATCAAAGAATAAACTTTTTCAAAAATTCTGAAAATATTGCAAAAATTACAACAATATCAAATTTTGAAACTTTTTTCAAAATTCCAAAAATATTCCAAAAACTAGAATAAAATCAAATATTTAAACTTTTTCTAAATTCCAAAAATTCTTAAAAATTCAAACTTTTTCCACAATTCTAAAAATATTGCAAAAATTATAACAATATCAAAAATTGAAACTTTTTTCAAAATTCCAAAAATTATAATAAAATCAAAAAATCCAAAATTTTTTAAAAATTCTAAAAATATTCCAAAAATTCTTACAAAATCAAAAATTGAAACTTTTTTCAAAATTCCAAAAATATTTCAAAAACTATAACAAATTCGAAAATTTCCATGTCACATTTACGTCATACAAACAAGCTAAATTATTTTTTTCCAAAAAATTGGCTAAAAAAATAAATGAAATCATTTTTTTGACACACTTGACAATATTTTTTTGTCAAACTTATAATGCAATAAAATTCTCAATAATAATAATATCATGATCATTACATTTTCATCCAAATAAATAATTTTATTATTTTCTAAAAAAAGAAATGAAAATCTTTCTTTTGACACTTTTGACAACATTTTTTTGACAAACTTATAATGCCATAATTCTCTATAAAATAATAAAATTTCATGTCATACAAATAATTAATTTTATTTTTTCCAAAAAATTGGGTAAAAAATAAATCAAAATCTTTCTTTTGACACACTTGACAACATTTTTTTGACAAACTTATAATGCCATAATTCTCAGTAATAATAATAAAATTTCATGTCAAACAAATATTTAATTTTATTTTTTTCCAAAAAATTGGGTAAAAATATAAATAAAAATCTTTCTTTTGACACACTTGACAACATTTTTTTGACAAACTTATAATGCAGTAATACAGTTTTTGGTCTCACATACCAATCCCAACCATTAAAATTTCTTCAAACTCAATGTTTCTATTCGTAATCACTTAAAATGAACGTTTTTTCAGCAAAAAATATGCAAATTTCCTTGTTTTGACACACTTTCCGATTTTTCGACACACTTTTGGTACAGTTATCGAACACGTTGTCCTTTCGGGTCTTCGTATTGAGTAAACCTATTTAAAAAAAAAAAAAAAATTTGAAATCCGTCCAGCGGTTTTCTAGATTCCGTAGGTTGTGACGGCCGGCCGGCAGACATAAATTTTTTGTTGCATTTTTAGAATCAGTAGGTCCTAAAACGTCGAGAAATGCTCAAGAAAAGTGGGGGTAAGAATTTCACTTTTGGCTCATGAATGCAATATTACGTTTTTTCAAAACCGAAGCAAAAATAAAATTTTCTGCCCAGTTTTCTACTTACATTCAGCTGCACTGACCTCTCCTACACAACTTACTTACACTCCCATTGTTTCAGCATGACGTAAATTAGCCTCCATTGCTGATGTTAAATTTGACTATACAGTTAAAATTTGAAATAGACATATCTTCATTATTGTCAATCCATGTTTCTGATAAAAGAAGAATGTTAGAATTATGTGCTATTATTATCAATTATATCATTTAATAAGGTGATTATGTATACATATTAGGGTGGCCCTTAGATTGCACTAGAATTTTTTTTTTCATTATACAGTTTGCGGCACCATCTCATTTCGTGTGAATACCCATACGAATATTATTTGCAAAATCCACTTAAAGTTGAGAAATTTTGTTCTAGACCTTAAATAAACTTTTTTATTTTTTGTGCGACACCCTCTCATTTCATGTCCATACCCATAAAAAAATTATGAGTAAAAATTGAAATCAATCGTTCAACTCCAAGGGGTGCCCCGGCCACTTAAAGTTGAAAGGCTTGATTGTGGCCACTAGAAAGAAAAATTTAAATTTTTTGTACGACACCGTCCCATTTGGTGTCAATACTCATAAAAATATTATGTGTTAAATTTGACATGAATCGGTCCCACTTAAAGTTGAGAGGTTTTGTTGTGGCCATTATAAAGAAATATTTAATTTTTTTGTACGACACCGTCCCATTTGGTGTCAATACCCATAAAAATATTATTTACAAAATTTGAAATCAATCGTTCAACTCTAAGGGGTGCCCCCGGCCACTTCAAGTTGAAGGTTTTGTTGTAGCCATTGCAAAGAGAAATTTAATTTTTTTGTACGACACCCTTCCATTTGGTGTCAATACCAATAAAAATATTATGTGTAAAATTTGAAATCAATCGGTCAACTCTAAGGGGTGCGCCCCAGCTACTTAAAGTTGAGAGGTTTGGTTGTGACCAATATAAAGAAAAATTTAAATTTTTTGTACGACACCCTCCCATTTGGTGTCAATACCCATAAAAATATTATGTGTAAAATTTGAAATCAATCGGTCAACTCTAAGGGGTGCCCCCGGTCACTTAAAGTTGAGAGGTTTGGTTGTGGCCAATACAAAAAAAAATTATAATTTTTGTACGACACCCTCCCATTTGGTGTCAATACCCGTAAAAATATTATTCGCAAAATTTGAAATCAATCGTTCAACTCTAAGGGGTGCCCCCGGCCACTTAAAGTTGAGAGGTTTGGTTGTGGCCCTTACAAACAAAAATTTTAATTTTTTGTACGACACCCTCCCATTTGGTGTCACTACCCATAAAAATATTATGTGTAAAATTTGAAATCAATCGGTCAACTCTAAGGAGTGCCCCGGCCACTTCAAGTTGAGAGGTTTTCTTGTGGCCAATATAAAGAAAAATTTAAATTTTTTGTACGACACCCTACCATTTCATGTCAATATCCATAAAAATATTATTTCCAAAATTCTAAATCAATCGGTCAATTCTAAGACGTGCCTCCGGCCACTTAAAGTTGAGAAATTTTGTTCTGGACCTTATAATAAAAATTTTTTATTTTTTGTGCGACACCCTCCCATTTCGTGTCAATACCCATAAAAAAACTATGTGTAAAATTTGAAATCAATCGTTCAACTCTAAGGCGTGCCCCTGGCCACTTAAACTTGAAAGGTTTTGTTCTGGCCAATATAAAGAAAAATTTAAATTTTTTGAACGACATCCTCCCATTTCGTGTGAATACCCTTAAAAATGTTATTTGCAAAATGTGAAATCAATCGAGCAACTCAAAGGCGTGTCCCTGGCCACTTAAAGTAGAGAGGTTTTGTTCTGGCCATTACAAAGAAAAATTTAAATTTTTTGTACGACACCCCCCATTTCGTGTGAATACCCTTAAAAATGTTATGTGCAAAATTTGAAATCAATCAGTCAATTCTAAGACGTGCCTCCGGCCACTTAAAATTGAGAAATTTTGTTCTGGACCTTAAAAAAAATTTTCATTTTTTGTGCGACACCCTCCCATTTCGTGCCAATACCCAAAAAAAATTATGTGTAAAATTTGAAATCAATCGTTCAACTCTAAGGCGTGTCCCGGTCACTTAAACTTGAAAGGTTTCGTTCTGGCCATTACAAAGAAAAATTTTAATTTTTTGTACGACACCCTCCCATTTCGTGTGAATACCCTTAAAAATGTTATTTGCAAAATCTGAAATCAATCGATCAACTTTATCGCGTGCCCCCGGCCACTTAAAGTTGAGAGGTTTTGTTCTGGCCATTACAAAGAAAAATTTAAATTTTTTGTACGACACCCCCCCCCCCCCTTTCGTGTGAATACCCTTTAAATGTTGTATGCAAAATTTGAAATCAACCGGTCAACTTTAAGGCGTGCCCCCGGCCACTTAACGTGGCCCCTCCCATAACGACACCCTCCCATTTCATGTCAATACCCGTAAAAATATTATTTGCAAAATTTGAAATCAATCGGTCAATTCTAAGACGTGCCTCCGGCCACTTAAAATTGAGAAATTTTGTTCTAGACCTTAAAAAAAATTTTTATATTTTGTGCGACACCCTCCCATTTCGTGTCAATACCCATAAAAAAATTATGTGTAAAATTCGAAATCAATCGTTCAACGCTAAGGCGTGCCGGGGACCGATTGATTTCAAATTTTGCAAATAATATTTTTATGGGTATTGACACCAAATGGGAGGGTGTCGTACAAAAAATTTAAATATCTTTATAATGGCCACAACAAAACCTCTCAACTTTAAGTGGCCGGGGGCACCCCTTAGAGTTGACCGATTGATTTCAAATTTTACACATAATATTTTTATGGGTATTGACACCAAATGAGAGGGTGTCGTACAAAAAATTTAAATTTTTCATTGTAATGGCCACAACCATACCTGTCAACTTTCAGTTGCTGGGGGCACCCCTTAGAGTTGAACGATTGATTTCAATTTTTACACATAATTTTTTTATGGGTATTGACACGAAATGAGAGGGTGTCGCATAAAAAATAAAAAATTTTTTTAAGGTCCAGAACAAAATTTCTCAACTTGAAGTGGCCGGAGGCACTTCACATGAAATGGGAGGGTGCCGTACAAAAAATAAAAATTTTTGTTTTTAAGGGCCACCCTAAATTACATATAGTATACATACAACAGCAGGATTGATCACAACTTGTACAAAATCAAATCAAATCAAATCAAAAAGAATACGAACAAATACATGTAACGGTGTTTCTAATTAATAAACAAATTTATGCATGTAAAAACATTTATAGTATGTATGTACATATATATAAAAACATATAATAACACCAGGATTGATTATAACATGTGGAAAATCAAATCAACTACAATACGAACAAATACATGTAAAAACATTAAAAATATTAATGTTTAACCACAAATGTTTATATTTAACGTTACATCTCACCGCAACAAAAATTTCAAAATAATACCTCGCTAAAGAAGTTTCACTTCAATAATGAAATGATTTAATACTGTTAAAGAATATTGAAACCGAAGAGATATCAAAACCATATGACCGTAACATTAAAAAAGTCAGAAACCATTGATGGAGACATCGATAATTCTTGGAACAGTACTAAAAGATACTGTTCTAAGCGCTACTGAAGGATACGTATAGACGACCAGAAAACTACTTCAAAAAATGACTATATTTTCAGATTCGATTTTCAAATGATTCGGTCCTGGTCCAGTTCTAGTAGGGCTGCCTGATCCGATCCGGATAGTTTGAGCCGTCAAATTACTGATAAGGACCTATTCAGACCGCCTGATGTGGTAGGGAAATCCATATCCGGTCCAGATCTGTAATGATTACGCAAGCGATATGTAATGATTACGCTTATCCCATTAATTAATTATATGCAATTCACCATTCACACCTGGTTATAGTAGTTCTTGGGAATTTTTGCCTCGCCTAATAAGTAAAACCAATTACAATCAAACAATGTCAATTTGTGTTTAATTATTAGATCTTATCTACTAAATTGTAAAACATTATAGATTAAGAGATTTCTGTAGAATCCCGCAGAAACCTAATGTAAATTGTAATTAATAATTATTGATTTACCCGTAGCATAGAAAACCTAGAGCGAGATTAATTGTTTCTTTTATTTAGTTTTATAGTTTTTCAAACTTCAATTTTTTTTCTTCAATTTTAACGTGATCTTCGTTTAGTGATCAGTTCAAGAAACTACATTACCAATCATTAATTGATATTTGAACAGAAAAATAATGTTATGTATAGTTTTTGTTGTAGGAAGTCAATGAATACGACCACCTAATGGGAAACGAATAATTTTTGGCAATATTTGATTTTATGATTACTTTATGTTGCCTTAAATATTAATATTTATTTTATAAGTTTTTAAATCTATAATCAATGATCAAGTGTATAAATATTAGCTATACGAAAAGTTTTAGAGAATGTCTGTGAAATTGATAAATATGATCTATGAAGTAATTACAGTTACCAATAGAAATTAAGTCTAATATCTTCGTTTTATTGTTATTTCATGTTTTGTAATTCGTTCTAGCTAGATCACAATGATTTCGAACAACATTTGATTTCATAAAATTGGGATGGATATTTTTGTTACTTTTGCTATTATCAATACAGATTTTCATATTATTTTTAATTTTTAAATTGATTGACTGTTTTATTTCTCATTTTCAGGACGTTCTGGATGACAAGATACTGTGTAAAAATATTTTTTGCACGACATACGTATAAAGTTCAATTCCGCTCCCTCGTAAGTGGGAGCGGATTGATGTTTTTACTCCTTAGGGAGTAAAAAATAAACAAAACCATGGCAACGATATTGAATTCCATGACAACATAACACAAATAATACGAATTTGAAAAAAATACAGGCAACTATGATAGCTTTCGTTTTTTATTATCATAAATTGATTGGCAAAAACAGTACATAATGCATTCGAAAATGTAAATTAAAGATAGACATTTATTTCATTTTATATTTAGAAAGAACACACATCAATTTATTAAAAGCATGTAATAAAATTTACAGTTAGAAGAAATGAATTCCATGCAAAAATTTATTTAAAAAAGTACATACAACTAGGTTTACGTGATTCCAGAGCCTGTAAAGAACATTTATTGTTCTTATAGCATACAAAAAAAAACGGTTATGTTTGGTGTTCTGGGTTCGTAATTCTCTGTATTTTTTACAAATGGCAACATAATCGATTAAGCTGTCTAGCGACAATGCTAAAAACTCTGTTAACATGATTTTTTGTATTATTAACTGAACTTAAAATTAACGATCCTGAATTCTGGACATCGTCTACCATTAAATTGACTAATTCGTCACACCTTAAGGCACCAGCAATACTACAATAATCAATGTAACCTTTAATTTTATAAAATAAAATAATAATTATATGTTCATTTAAATTATTAAACTTACTTTTGTCATTAACACATTTGCTGTGTAATTCTCAATTTTTTTCTTGCCACACCAGTCGAAAAAATCTTTATATGATTTTTCGTATAATTTTTTTGATTTAGATGGCAACAAACCATCTATAACTTCTGTTGCAAATTCGTCTACATTGCTAGAATCCATTACACAAATATTTTTTACAACTTTTGTACAATAAAATGTCACACTTAATACCATAAATTTGATTTTCCTAACAACGATAATTTGCTACTATTGTTGCCATAGAAATATATATTATGCAAATTAAAACACACAGCCAACTATGATGCCTTGTAATATTTAATATTTTCGGTTTGAATAAATATTTATTTTAATTTTAAATAGTATAACATGGTTTTTGTCGTACAAAAATTAGTACTCTCCCACCTTGAAAGAGAGAGAGAGCATGTTATCTCCCTCAGTGACCTCGGGAGGAAAACATGCATTTCTCTCGCTTGGTGTACAATCTACTATTATTTTAAATCGATGTCAGGATAGTATGTACCTAATTAAATATATAATACATGCTTTTTAATTAATTAATTATTAAATATAATAATTTAATAAAAATATTTTATTTTACATACAACTTATTTTTTAAAATACAAACTCAGACGTTTAAAATATAAACTCAGACATTTAAAATATT
The DNA here is from genome assembly GCA_963693315.1 of Diogma glabrata. Taxonomy (NCBI): domain Eukaryota; kingdom Metazoa; phylum Arthropoda; class Insecta; order Diptera; family Cylindrotomidae; genus Diogma; species Diogma glabrata. The sequence goes on from OY856186.1 coordinate 354,134,801, forward strand.
CATCTTCAGTGAAAACATTTATATTACAGCTTCTGCCTACTTTGCTTTTTTTATGATTAATAATTAACATATTTGATATTGAGTCCCACTACTGGACTCAGTAGCTTTGAAAATCCATCCCCAGATACCACGTTGACAGAACAAGGTTTGAATACGCATATTCTGAAATGTAAAGGTAAATTGGCCTTCGTCCAGAATCGAACCCGGCACCCTTGAGTTACAAGACTGGAGTTTTAACAACTGAGATAGAACGGCAACGCCGATGCGATTCGAAAGGTGTCGATGTTAATATGGTAATGATGACAGCGAAAATGTTACTTTCGAGTCCAGTAATAAAAAAAGTTTCAAAATAGGGATAAACTATAAATAATCCAAAAATCACCTTAAAAATAATGTATGTCAATACTAACGAAGAAAATGCAAAAGGTCTATTTATACTGCTAAATAAATTTATTTCAAGTTGTATAAAAAGCCGATTTTTTAAATAAAATCAGACTAATATGATTTAAATCGCTTTTTAAAATTTTTAACAATAGTACATTATGATGCAAGGACGTAAAGCTAAAGATTTTCGACGTATGTCGAGTTTGCAAATCGAGCCGCTAGCCGATATTTGCACCCACATTAAGTCCAAAATTGCTTACATCCGTTTGTCATATACTATTTTTTTACTCGCCGCAAGCAAAATATTTAAAAAATAGTATATTATTTAATTAGGAGCTTAAGTGTTACTTTTTGTGTTGAGTCTATAGTTTGGCGACAACAATTATAGACGAAACACAAAAAGTCAATTTAGCTCCGAATTAAATACACTATTTTTTCGACAAACGTTTAAACTTTTTTATAAATATAAAATTAATACATTAAATTTTTGATAAATATGATTGAAAAAGGTAATATGAGGTAAAAAATTTTCTGAAATTAATTTTTATTGATTTTAGTTCATTAAAATGAACGAAAATGAATGCTGTTTTGAACAAATTCATAATCTCATGTTGTGTTACTTATATTAATTGCTGCCGTAAAAATGTGAAAGTTACTTTACTGCCGCCGTACTGCCGCGCGTTACTTTGCAGCCGCTTTGATTAAACGTCAAAAAAGTAAGACTTTAACCTTCCCCTAGCGGCAGTAAAGTTAAACTTTATAGTCGTTTGCCGAAAAAATTGTTTATTCTAAATCAAAGTTATAAATTTGCATAAATTTTGAAATAAAACTATGTTGAACAAGTAACCTTTGACAAAATATTTTTTATATTTTCAAAATGCTTACATAACTATGACAACAAATGATAACAACTATTTTGATTGGATTATGAAATTTTGAATTTAAGGTTTCCTTTGAAAAAATTTCTATTTTTTATAGAATTTAAACAAATACAAATGTTTTTTACTTTATTGGACGTAACTATGTCAAGAAAATATATGGTTAAAAAGTGACACTTTAAGGCCGCAAATCACAGTAATAAATGAACACTTTAATACGTACGTACGCACTTTAATAAAAAAGCAATTTTAATTTAGTTTCTGTAAAAAGAACTGATTATATGTCCCAAATATGCTTAATCATTAACCAGTTTTGATACTCCATATTTAAGGGTCTTTCCTTTGGTATTACAAAAGATTTCATTTATTAAATTGTAAATTTGAGGGACAAGTAATAACAGTTATTTCTTGGTACCGAATTTGTCAATTGCCTAGAGTCAAATTTCAAATTTTAAAATGAAATCAAAATTATGTAATCAAAAATAGGGAAAATAACTTGCCATCTTATAAAAAATATAATAATTTTATAAAAACTAATGTTTTTTTTGGTGTATTCTAATATGTTTTAATTTTGAAATAATTAATTTTAATATTTTACTTTTTTTATTTGGGTTTTTGGATATTTCTTATAATTTTTTTATCTAAGTTTATAAAAATATGTTTTTATAATTTTTTTAATTTTTCAATTTCAATTATTTGTTAATTGTTGCACTTTTATGTTAGTATTTATGTTAATGTTTTTAAATAATAATTGCTGCTTTTTTACTAATTGCTTTATAGAAAATATTCTAAATAAAAAATCCCTGATGATGATCGGCAAGCTCAAAATATTTGGAAGAATTTTTAATAAATTTAATTATAACACACTTTTAATATGTATACTTATCTATACTTTTAGAGGTCTCTTTACCTAATTTCTATAGCTGGCTGCCAAATGCAGCCACAATTTTTTTATAACATTCCTAATAAAAGTAATAAATTAAACAAATTAAATGAAACAAATGTATTAAAATTATAAGATTATTTAGATTATTAAAATATTTTAAAATTTGTGCTTATATCTTTCTAATTTCTACACTTAAATTATAATAATTTAAGGTTACACCTAGAAAACTACTCCAACAAAAACAGTTTCTGATCGCTCATTTGCAAAGCTCGGTCATCGCTGTTTGGGACCTTCTAGAATGTATAATAAAACAACGAATTTTTTATTTGACTCTATGCACTCGCCAGAGGCATCTTGTACACAGTTAAAAAAAATTGAATATGTAATGCGAATTGCTACACATATAGGTCCTAGGGAAGTTTCCATTACAAAACAATACAAAGCTTGCTATATAAAGTTAAACTAATGCTCTTTGCATCAATATTTAACAGAGTACATACTTGGAGTAAAATAAAAAAACTTGTTGTTTAAAAATATCTGTTATTTGCATTAAATAAATTTCGCGAAGAAATTTTTTTAGTATGACATTTTAATGCAAATTACATCATAATTTTAAATTTTGAGATACTTTGATTATTATTTATTACGCACCTGCCTAAATTAATCAAATTAAAATAAAAAATTACAACGGAAAAAATTAATACATACATACCACCTTAATCAGTATTATTATAGACTTTCAGCTGAGAAGCGATAACTAAAACATACATGAAACGATTTTAACTATATATTTCTAAAATGGATAATACTCTAGTGAATTTTAAAATTTCATTAATGTATTAAATTGTAGCAAGGTGCATCAAAACTTCTAGCTGTTCTATAGAAATAAATTATGATGCAAGAGTTGTTTTAAATTTTATAGAAATGCATTGAAATTAGGTTTAATGCAACATTTACTTTACAATTCAATAATAACCTGCAACGCATAGCTCCTATTGCAAGACTTGCTTTAAATATTGCAGTTACTTTTTCAACTGTGTAGGAGTGTGAAATTTTTAGATTGCATTGCTTTGATCGATTTTTTCTCGCTGAACGATATTGTCATAAAATCTAAGAATAAACTGCTTTCCGATCGAGTGAATTACTGAATCTATTCGATTGTGGTCAATTGGTCTAATATTCAGTAAATTATCGAAAAAAGAGCCAAACAAACCGAAAAATAAATTTGAAAAATAACTAACCAATATCAAACATTTAGACACAAACAAATATGTATCGATTTAATTTTTAATGATTTTTAGAGTTAACCGTAAATATTCCTTCTCTTTATTTATATATTAATTCAATTCAAATTGTAGCCTGTAGGTTCTTCGTTCTGTTCTGTAGTAATCGTAAATGAATATTACCATCGGAACAAACAAATTCCAGAATACAATTTAATTATATATAGTGAATCACCCAGTAATTCACCAAGTAATTGACAAAAAATTATATTTTCTTCAAAATTATATACATGGAACAAATTCTTCTTATTTACATCAAATACGTTCTAAGTTGTAACTATATAGGCTACATATTTCTATAAATTTCTTGCTTTTGATTGAATGTTAATGTTTGGAAATCATGAGCAAACCTCAAGGGTTTCTTCTAGACAACCATAGTAGAAGATTTTTCATGGAAGTATCTATAAGTGTCCGAATGGAAGGGATCAGTTTTTATTGATTTTTAATTTTTTTTTAAATTTTTGAACTACGGCTATGACAACAGAGCGTACTCCAGTCCCTGCTGTTGATAAACGAGTTATGGCTAGATATCACAAACCAGTGGCAATAGCAGTGAGATATCACTAGCCAAGGGGATATCTTAGGGATGCTGGGGAATGAACTCTGTTCAGTCAACGGTAGCGGCCTCAGTCTTAATTGTGGAATATTCCTTAGTTATATGGTAAGCCATTGCTTTCTTGAAGAAATGAGCCTTCATGTAACTTTATAATTAGCTTTTAATCATTAAGGAAGACAATGCGCTACATGATCAAGGAATATACAACTAGTTGGATTATTGGAAACCCCAGTTCAGTTTTGTTCCTGCTAATTTTTAAACAAATTTGATTTTTATCTCTTATTTAATTTCTATATTAGTTGTTTTGTTTTAGTTCATTTTTATAAACAAAAAACTTTAAAAAAACAAAAAAAAGATTTTGCTTCCATCAACACCTAAATGTTGTTGTCAACATTCCTAGTTATGTCAATAATAGATTTTCAATATTCTTCTGATTTGATCGTTAGAGTGAATGGTTTGAGTTATGAGTGAAAACGCAAATGTTATTAACTCTATAATGCTTTTATTAATTTTCAGCACCCACAGACACAGTACGACTATGATATTATGCGACAAGAAAAATATCTCGACAGCTTCAAAAACTCTAAAGATGATTGTCGAAAGATGAAGCAAAACCGAGTTCAAAATTTCGCAAAGAAGATTACTATATTTAAGAGCAATTTCACGCAAGTTCAGCAAATTTTTGGGAAATTTTGACTTGACCCCTTTTAATTTTGATTATTTTTTGTTTATAGATAGTCTTTCATAAATAAAAAATACAAGTTCTCTTAAAATTTTTTTTTTCGACAATGTGCCCCTCAATTTTTTGCTATTTTGTGATGTGAGTGCATTTTGACGAGCGATTGTAGAAAAACTACTCAATCGATTTTCATAAATGATATGTCGTTGAATAGGTATTAGAACAAAGTTTTTAAAAATGTACACTGTTAATTTTTTGAAATAATTTTTAACGGTGTAACATAAGAAAAAAACGGTGTAATTGAAGAAAAGATGGCGCTACGCCGTTTTTTTTTAAAAACTAAATTGAAGCTTATTTTATATCTAACAACTTGTGAAAGTTTAGTACTAGCGATATTTTTTGTTTTAAAGATAAAATTCGTTGTGCATATGACTGTCGGGAATCAGTTTTTTTTGTTCTGAAGGAAAATTATAAAAATGGTGTTATAAACTAAGAGATTTTTTTTTTATGTTAAATATCAAATATTTTATTATTAAATGATCTTTTTAAAATATTATAAAAATTATATATGTACAGTAAAGAAAATATGAGCAATTTCAGCATAAATCCACAAAAGCGGTTATTGCTATGTACATTAAATGAAGCTTATAGGAGTTTAAAAATAAGTTTCCCGTTGTGAAAACAGGATTTACTAAATTCACGTCCCTTCGACCACAAGAATGTATAAAATTATCTCAAGGAGTTCATAATGTGTGCGTGTGTACCATACATCAAAATATGAAACTAATGATTCAACACTCTAAGATGTCTTGGATTACTGATGCTGCTTTCCAGAATTATAAAACATTAATTGACTTTGTTTCATGTGGTGAATTAACAGAAGATTGTCATACTTTGAAGTGCAATGAATGTTCAAAAAAACTTCAACAACTGAAAGAAAGATTACTAAATGATTTTGACGTTAAAGGAATCCTTCAAGTCAAATATCAACAATGGATTACCACTGATCGATGCAATTTGGATACTTTAATAGAAACTGTAGAAAAATTTATGAAAAAATTTGTTTACCGTTTACAAATTTTGATACCACACAACTTTATAGCAAAACAGCAATCTACATTCATTGAGGAAAGAAATAAAATTAGAACCAGGAGAGTGCTTTGTTCAAGGGGATTTTTCTGAAAACTACGGCTTCATAATTCAGGATTCGTTTCAAGGTTATCATTATAATAATTCACAAGCTACTATTCATCCATTTGTCATTTATTTTAAAAGTGCTGCAAGTGAATATATACAGCACCGAAGTTTTATACTCATTTCGGATATAAACGATCACAACAGTACTACAGTCCATCTTTTCATTACAAAACTTATTGAATTCATCAGAACGCATATAAATTCTAATATTAGGAATAGTAGATTCTTATATGAGCTTAGAATGAAGGCAATTCTTCACGAGGATGAAGTTTCCAAAAACGAGCGTAGCGAGTGGAGGAAATCATCCGAGTGAAGAATTGCCATCATCCTAAGCGAATACAAGATGTTATTTTATCCACGACTGTAGAATATTTCGTTTAATTTTCAGTTTTCATTCAAAAATTTGTCACGCCATATTGAAATAAAAACATCAAAGATAGCGAAAAACAAAACAAGTTTGTTCTTTAATTTGTTAGGGGAATATTTAACAAACTATAGAGCTGTTAAAGAATTTTAATCAAATTCACTAGTTGTGGAATGAATACAATTACAATGGAAGACATACGCATGGAATTTATAATACCAACGGGGCAACTTCTCAATACAAAAATAAACATAACCTAATCAACTTATGCCATCATAAAAAAGACTTTAAGGTTGATGCAAAATGGCATATTCATGCTACCAGCCATAGCAAGGGACCTTGCGATGAGATTGTTGGTACACTGAAGCGTGCTGCACACCGTTACAGTATGGGGAGCAGAGATATTATTGATACATCAAAAAAACTTTTCGAATGGGCTTTAAAATGGGAATCTACCTTGAATTTTGGATACGCCGATGAAAATGAATATCAATTAACAAAAGAAAAATTACAAAATCGATATAAAAATGCGATTACTATAAGTGGAACTCAAAAATTTCATTCTTTTGTACCATTAAATACTAAGACAATAATTGCAAAAATGTTTTCCAACTCAAAAGAAACTTTTGAATGTAAAATAAGTTATAATTTTTAATAACTATATTTATTTTCTTTAACCTATATATATAATTTGTATGGTATTTTATAAAGTTTATTTAATAATAAAATATTTGTAGTTTAATGTTAAAATACAATCTTTTACTTTATGATTCCATAATAACATAATACTTCTCCAGTCAAAAGTTCCTAAATAGATTTAGTTATTTATACGGCTTTTTTGTTTGCAGTCGAGACTGTCAAATTATTTTTTATAAGAGTGACAAGTGATTACTAAAAGTGATAAATAAACATTTCATTTTTTTATGCCATCTAATACAAAGAAAATAATTGCAGAAGTGTTTTCCTATTCAAAAGAAACTTCTGTTTGTAAAATAAGTAAATCATTTTTAACAATTGTATTTATTTTATTTATTGTACTACATATATAATTTTTATAATATTTTAAAAAGTTCATTTAATAATAAAATATTTGATATTTAACATAAAAAAAAATCTCTCAGTTTATAACGCCATTTTTATAATTTTCCTTCAGAACAAAAAAACTGATTACCGACAGTCATATGCACAACGAATTTTATCTTTAAAACAAAAAATATCGCTAGTACTAAACTTTCACAAGTTGTTAGATATAAAATAAGCTTCAATTTAGTTTAAAAAAAAAAACGGCGTAGCGCCATCTTTTCTTCAATTACACGGTTTTTTTCTTAAGTTACACCGTTAAAAATTATTTCAAAAAATTAACAGTGTACATTTTCAAAAATTTTGTTCTAATACCTATTCAACGACATATCATTTATGAAAATCGATTGAGTAGTTTTTCTACAATCGCTCGTCAAAATGCAATCACATCACAAAATAGCAAAAAATAGAGGGGCACCCTGTGAAGACCCCTGGTCGAAAAAAAAAATTCTAAGAGAACTTTTATTTTTTATTTATGAAAGACTATCTATAAACAAAAAATAATCAAAATTAAAAGGGGTCAAGTCAAAACGATGTTGAATCTTCGTGAAATTGCTCATAAATGATTTTAATTTTATTTAAAAATTCACTACATATTTTAATAATTAATTACACTTTGTATTGTCAGAAATACATGCAGATGGACTTCTTTGCCTGAACTGACTACAAATAATATGAGTTTTCGGGTTTAATGGTATCTATCTGTTGTTGTGTTGTGACACATATTCTATTTCCAACAAACATTTTTTTGCACGATCAGGCTATTTTGCATGTTTGCTGATTCGTAAATAAACATAGTAAGTTTCGTTTACAAATCACAGGTCGGTAAGTAATTACTTACCGATCATGCAGGCGGTATGTAATTACTTACCGGTAAAGGTCTCCCTTGCACGGTGTGCATAAAAACGATTTTCATTTAAATAATTATGTAAATAATATTCTTTTTAAAATATTGCAATTAAAAGACTTAGACTGCGTTCCAATTGATGCTAAATTGTACTTAACGTACTAAATCAATTTAGTCAACTATTTTATTTGACTAAATCGACATGTTTTTTCTAAATAATTTGGAAGAAATTCATACGTTAAACAATATCTGACAACTTGATTATATTAATTTAAATTAAAATTCGGTAATTTTGTAAAATTAAATTTAGATTTAGCAGTTTAGTACAATTTAGTCGAAAGTTTGGTTTAGTCTAATAATTTGGCGACGAGTTGTATTTAGCAGACAATTTAACGAACAGAAATAGTAACATTATTTCATACAACATAATCCTGTGTTGTCATTTTTTCTTCTAACAAAATTAAATATTATTTCATCTTATACTAAGTTTACACCAGTATCTAATTTGCTACGTATCAAATTTGCTAGCCCTTTTCACCATCATACTTTTTAAATTTGATACGGTGATGTAAACTCTTATTAATTAGGTATGACATATTAATTTTTAGCGCGTCCTTTTCATTGTTAATTTTTTGGTTAGGAAAAAATAATTTCCATATATATTTTTTATAAAAAACTGAAAACATTTATAATATTAATGCTAAAATTTATTTTACTTTTAATTTCAGCAAAAAAATCACATCAAACATAAATATATATTTATAAAATAAGTTGATTTATTTTTATTTTAAATGTCATACCTAATTTTAGTGTTCACACCGTAAAAATAATGCCTATTTGCTACGTACCTAATTTGATACGTAGCAAATCATCCTACCAAATATTTGGTACGTACTTTTTTGAGAACTGTTTACATCGACCATAGTCGACCTAATAAGTATAGTATGTACCTATTAGATCCTGGTGTAAACTTAGTATTAGTAGGCGCTAAATGTTAGAAATTTGTAATTTATTTTTGACATATAAACATAAACATGCAATCGTTTATGAATGAAAACGGACATTTTTATTATTTACAAATTGCATTTTTACATAATCTTGTATTATTGAATAATTTGTAGAAAAAAATTTATTTAGAAACTAATAATTATCTTTTAAACAAAATAATAATTAAAAAAAAATTACCTCATTAAGAAAAAAAAATTATCTCATTATCTCTTGTTTTAAATTAATATATTAAGTAGGCCGAAAATTGTCACTATAATTCGCTGTTCCTTCCCACCAGAGAAAAATAATCGACATAATTCATTTTGATTTGTTAAAAAATAGTAAATGAAGCGTTTTTATTGGACCTTATCGAAACTTTATTTAGTGAGTTGAATTGTCATATATAATATCACTAGTCGTCAAATAATAGTCGATTATTTTTTATAATCATTATTACGAATATCATCTGAGGTACCGAGAGCGCGTAGCGCACGAGGGAAATTTTTAACCTCAAATGGCATTAGTAATGTTGAATAATGTTAGTAATGTTGGTAAATATTAGTAATGTTGAAAAATAATCGACTAATAATTTGATGACGAGTTGTATTTAGCAGACAATTTAACCTTTGTTGTCCTTTGTTGTCAAACAAAATTAAATATTATTTCATCTTAGTAGGCGCATAAATGTTATAAATTTGTAATTTATTTTTGACAAATAAACATGCAATCATTTATGAATGAAAACGGACATTTTTTTAATTTGCAAATTGCATTTTTGTATAATTTTGTATTATTGAATAATTTGTAGAAAAAATTTTATTTAGAAACTAATAATTATCTTTTAAACAAAATTATAAATAAAAACAAATTATCTCATTAAGCAAAAAAAATTATCTCAATATCTCTAGTTTTAAATTAATATATTAAGTAGGCCGAAAATAGTCACTATAATTCGCTGTTCCTTCCCACCAGAGAAAAATAATCGATAAAATTCGTTTTGATTTGTTAAAAAATATTAAATGAAGCGTTTTTATTGGACCTTATCGAAACTTTATTTAGTGAGTTGAATTGTCTATAAAATTTAGTTTTACAACAAAAAAAACCTATAGAATTATGAAGAAACACAGAGCTTACTATTACTTCGGTCTGAAAGACCTAAGTATTACATTCATGAGCCAAAAGTGAAATTCTTACGCCCACTTTTTTTTGGCATTTCTCGACTGAATCTAAAAAGCAAAAAAAAATGCATGTCTGTCTGTCGGCCGGCCGTCCGTCATTACCTACGCTGCAGGGAAAACGGCTGGAGGGATTTCAAAATTTTTTTTTCTAAAAATAGGTATTCACAAGGGACAGGTCCGAAAGGACGTCAAAAAAATCATTATGTGTGTCAAAAATAGCAAAGTTTCATATTTTTTGCTTAAAAAACGTTCATTTTAAGTGATTACGAGTAGGAACATTAAATTTGGAGAAATCTTGATGGTCGGGATTGGTATGTGAGATCAAAAACTAGATTATTGCATTATAAGTTTGTCAAAAAAATGTTGTCAAGTGTGTCAAAAGAAAGATTTTTATTCATTTTTTTACCTAATTTTCTGGAAAAAAAATAAAATTAATTGTTTGTTTGAAATGAAGTTTTATTATTATTATTAAGAATTATGGCATTATAAGTTTGTCAAAAGAATGTTGTCAAGTGTGTCAAAAGATTTATATTTATTTTTTTACCCAATTTTTTGGAAAAAAATAAAATTGTTTCATATTTTTTGCTTAAAAAACGTTCATTTTAAGTGATTACGAGTAGGAACATTAAATTTGGAGAAATCTTGATGGTCGGGATTGGTATGTGAGATCAAAAACTAGATTATTGCATTATAAGTTTGTCAAAAAAATGTTGTCAAGTGTGTCAAAAGAAAGATTTTTATTCATTTTTTTACCTAATTTTCTGGAAAAAAAATAAAATTAATTGTTTGTTTGAACTGAAATTTTATTATTATTATTGAGAATTACAGCATTATAAGTTTGTCAAAAGAAAGATTTTTATTTATTTTTTTACCCAATAAAATTAATAGTTTGTATGACATGATATTTTATTATTATTATATTGAATTGTGGCATTATAAGTTTGTCAAAAAATAATGTCAAGTGTGTCAAAAAATGATTTCATTTATTTTTTTAGCCAATTTTTGGGAAAAAAAATGCAGCTGTTTTTATGACGTAAATGTAATTTAGAATGAAATTGGACATGGAAATTTTTGAATTTGTTATAGTTTTGAAATATTTTTGGAATTTTGAAAAAGTTTGTATTTTTGATTTTGTAATAATTTTTGTAATATTTTTAGAATTTCGGCAAAAATTTTAATTTTTGATTTCGTAAGAATTTTTGGAAATTGTTTAGAATTTTGAAAAATTTAAAATTTTTGATTTTATTATAATTTTTGGCATTTAAAAAAAATTTTCAATTTTTGATCTTGTAATAATTATTGCAATATTTTTAGAATTTCGGAAAAAGTTTGAATTTTTAAGAATTTTTGAAATATTATTGGAATTTAGAAAAAATTTAAATATTTGATTTTATTCTAATTTTTGGAATATTTTTGGAATTTTGAAAAAGTTTGATTTTATTTAATTTAACAATATTTTTGGAATTTTGATTATTATTTTCCGGCAACGTATTGAATATTGATGTTTCGTGTTAGTTTTGTAATAAATTTTTAAACAGAGATGAAAAATACTTGTACTTTAACAAAGAGTTATGTTTGATATACATCGCTGCCCAAAACTAAAAACCATGTCCTCATAAAAGTATTTTGTCAAAAACTATATACAAATCGTTAACCCGGACCGAAGTCTTGATATCTCAGAGCTGTGAGATTTCAGCCCCTCCATATTTTTTAAATGAAATTTAAGAAATTTTCTTTAAAACAATAAAACTCGGAAATGAATTTTGTTATTTAAATAATTTTAATTGAATTTTTATTGATCGTGGAAAAAAAATAATAAGCATTTTGGGCATTAAGAGTATTACCGATTTCGGATACATTAGAGATCTCGACATATATCCTCAATCGGATATATGTCACACTCTTACTGCTCTTTACTTAAATAATTATATCAGCACACCTTTTTCGAAATAATGTAGATAAAAGCATAGCCGAACAAGTTTTATTATTAACGGAACGCTATAACTATTTTGTTTCTTAAAAAATAAATCGTTTTTATTTCGAATATTTTATTTGGAACATTAAGCGGCATCTATAACAAAAATGGAAAAAAACAAATGGTGTTGCATACCCTTCAAATCTTTTTTATCAAACTTTGTAATTTATAAGATCATGTGACTATATTGCCACCATAGTTTGACTAGAGTAACTAAATTATGAAACTTTATTTAAAGCTTTTTACGATTATTAATATAAGCAACAACAAAAAATATAGATATATGTATAGACAATATAAGAAAAGAGAATAAAAGGCTTTTGTAGCGTAAATACAGTGAATTAGAAAAGTTTGACTTTTTTCCGAAAATTTTTTGAACATTGAAATTAGTCAAAATTGGTGCTACTTGTCCCTAGGCCCCAAATTCTCACTACCATATTCCCCGAACAAGTTACCTATCCTTGACATTTTAGCTGACACGGAGTATATCCTTCAGAACAGTAGTTCTCTAGACGAAAGAACGACAGACATAATTCGTTTCAGAGTAGCCAACCTAATCAAACACTACCAATTCTCGTATCGGAACCACACATCCTCTACCAATAACATTCTATATCACTATTCAAACATAACGCGTAAATTTCTTAAGGAACACCCGGAGATTGTTATCACACCAGCAGACAAGGGTAATGTCACAGTAGCGATGCTTAAATCTGATTATGTTTCCAAGATCAACAACCTCCTAAGCGACAGAAACACATACCATATTTTGAAACGTGACCCAACCAATCTTCTTCAAACAAAAAATAACTCTCTCATTAAGGAACTCAAGGATAAGGACTACATTAACCTGCACAATAAAAAAACTCTTACAACCTATAGCAGTGTCCAACCGAAGTTATATGGATTACCTAAAACACATAAGCCAGAAACACCGATCAGACCTATAGTTTCTTGGATAGGAACCCCGGCTTACAATCTTTCGAAGTTTCTCTCAAATATATTATCACACATCTCCTCTGACAAATATAACATCAGAAACTCATACGTTCTAAAAAATAGACTTAACGAAATAGGCCATATCGCACCAGGGCATGAATTGGTTTCCTTCGATGTAGTGTCTTTGTTCACTAACATCCCCCTTCAAGTAGTATATGATATTATATTTGACCGGTGGAATGAAATAGAGGTTGTAACTCCGATTCCATACGAAATATTCATGAGAATGATTAAATTTTGCTGTGAAGATTGTAACTACTTTTCTTTCAACAACACCTTTTATAAACAGTCCTTCGGTGGCGCAATGGGCAGTCCATTAGTACCAATCCTAGCCGACTTATTAATGAACAAACTCTTAGACATCTCGATCCCTCAACTCAACTATTCTCCCTCATTAACTTTTAAATATGTAGATGACCTACTTTTTACCTGTCCTCCCTCCCAAATCGATGCCACACTTGAAATTTTGAATTCTTTCCATCCGAGACTATCCCTCACGTACGAAGGTCAGCTAGACACCAAACTCAACCATCTTGACATGACTTTATACATAAACGACGACAGGTCCATAGACACAAACTGGTTTGCTAAACCCACCAGCAAGTACAGACTTCTTAACTTTCTGTCCTCCCATTCCTTCTCACAGAAGCGTAATATTGTTGTTTCCACCATTGAGAGAACTCTCAAACTCAGTTCACGTAAGTTCTGGAATGACAACCTGTCCATCATAAGAAAAGGGCTCACCAAGAACAATTACCCCATCCATCTAATTGAGAAACACATCCAACAATTTTTGAATGCCCATCAGGACAGGCCCCCCCTCCTCCAACCAAGTCCTCAAACCACGCCTCCACCCAACCCATCAACTATCCGTCCTCCCACTCTACCAACCAACAATATCGCTCAACGTCCTATTTTTTACTGCTCTCTAATATACATAGACAACCTATCCACTAAAATCAGTCACATTTTTAAAGATTTCATCCCTACAGACAGCTTAAAAATTATTTTCCGCTCACCCAACTCAATCAAAAACAATTTCTTCTCGGCCACCAAAGACAGAACACCTACAGAAAAAAGATCCAACACCATTTATAAAATCAATTGTAAAGACTGCACTGGGTGCTACATTGGCGAAACGTCCCAATACCTACACAAACGAATCTACCAACATTCACAGGACTCGAAGAAAATAACAACATTAGTACCAAACAATTCGTCACCAAATAACATGGTCATTCCTTCCATAGTCATTACCTCACATGGCCAGAACCAACCATCCACGTCAAATTTTACCAACCCCCTCCCTCCCCCCATTTCAACAACATCCCATTTCACTTCAACAATATCCCACCCCCCATCCACCTCAACCTCCCCCACATCACCCAAGAAAGGCTACACAACGGCCCTCGCTTACCACATCAGAGACACTAAACATTCGTTCGACTTAGACAATCCAGTGATTTTAACCACAGAACCAAACCCTACCAAAAGAGTTACAAAAGAGGCCTTGTTTATCTTATCACATTCCACTGCGGTCAATAAGAAGGCCGACACTTTCGGCATTTCAAAAGTATATATTGATCTGATCAATCAATGCCATTAACATGTCGGCTTTGTTATCTTTCCAACATATAGCACCAACACATCCAACCAGTTTTTCTGTCCGCTCACTGAACCATAAATAATTCAAATTCCTCCGCGCTCAATCCATAACACATCCCTTCTTTCAACATTCCATAATACTGGTTTTTCTCTCTTAGTTTATAACAACAAATTTTCTCATTCTCTTAAAAAATCGGGACCTTGTTTGTTTGTCAGTTGTCGTTTATTACGTGTGTTTATAATTTATTAATCTGCATGCACATAGTTTATAATTAAAAACAAAATGTTCTTAAATTTTTAATATGTTTAAATTTTAAATTGTTCTGTCTCATTGCTGTAGGTTAAGTTTTAATCTCATTTTGTTTTATACGTTTTTTAAGTTCTTTACACGTAAGTTTACTATTTAACTCATTTTCTAGATTTAACCTTGATTTCTTCTAAACAAAATTTTTTATACATATTTTTTCCTGTAGTTTCTTGAAAATGACGTGTCATTGCCGTCGAAAATTTGAAGTAAAAAATGAAATAATAAAAAAACAATGAAAACTAAAACAGAAATTTATATATCAAAATAGAAATAATCCACTTAAATAAATTCCCGTATATATATAAAACAATCACGAAATAATTGTGGAAGAAATACAACAACACAATTATTTATGTTTATTTTTAGATATACGTTAGTGTAAATAAGAAATCTTTATATCATAAAAATAAAAGAAAAAATGTTGTCTTTAAAACCGACATTTTTGGTAAATTAAAATTGAAAAAAATCATATAAAATTATAAATTGTATTATAAATTATAAATCCTTACTTAGTAACTTTCAAACAAACAAAAATTATACAAAATCAATATTCCTAGTCTCTAAATTTCTCAACATATTTTGAGGCACCCTGTGTCAAAGCTATTGAAAAAATAAAAATTAGTCCAAAAATAACAATTTTCATTGTTTACAGTAATCACACAGTCCCCCAACCATTTAATGCAGTACTGTGCACAACGATCTTCATTTTCAGCCATACAGAATTCAGATAATTCCAGAAATAAATCCATCAGACTTCGAATTACGCCATCAATTTGCTAATGGCGATACAAACAAACTTGAAACTACGAGTATTGTTGGTGTTTCGGTGTGGTTTTAGGTCTTATGGAGAAATAAGACCGTATTTTTTTAAAACGAAGTCCATATTGTTTTTAATGCGTTGTTTTTCGTTGAACAAATTGGAAGGAGTAGTTTTCCGGAAATTTGAAATCCTGACATCTGATCTGACACGTCACATGGTGGAAACTACACATGTTAAAATAACTATTACTATTACTACTATAAACTTTAGTTGTTTTTAATGCTCTTAAACTAAAATAATTATTATAATAAATTTTAGTTCACACCTTATTAGCAATTACCAACATATTTCAACTTTTTTGTCATATAATAATTATAATAATTATTATTTATTCAGGGCTAAATAATTCACTAAAATTTCCTTTTGATTTGAAGGTTTCCTCCTGTTTTTCCTGTTGAACATAACTTTTTCGGAATGTTTTTCTCCATTTTTGCGCGTCTAATTTCAAATTTCACAGCAAATAATCTCATTTCATCATTAAATTCAATGACGAGGTAATTTGACAGCTCATCCCACAAACGTGGGCTTTATTTTCTCATTCCACTGAACCGGAATGCAAAAATCTCATTTAGTACGACATTTCATTCCAAGCAATAAGTCCATACAACAAGAATCTAGCTGTACTGGTGTATTAGCATCGTCTGTCAAACCATGCTCAACATTCTTAACAATTAAATCTTTATTGTGAAACTCTTCTTTGAGTGATATCAATAGCTCATTAATATCGTTTTCGTCTCGTCGCCTTCAAAGTTAGATTCTTTGACTAATTCAGCAAATTCTCTACGAACAATTGGTACAGCATCAAGTTCTTGTAAAAGGATCTCCTGAAGCATTATCTAATAATAACAAACAACATTTAAAAATCAAGATTTTAAGCACAACAATAAGCTTTCAATACAGAAACAGCGCTATTTTACCCTATTTTTAAATAGAACTGCAGTCATCCGGTAGAGAACTTTTTTTACATTTTTAAATAATTTTTGATTTGCAGATGGGATAAACAAGAAGCGGATTAAATTTAAAATCACCTCCTGCATTTCTTCCTAAAAGAAATGTAAATCCATCTTAACTAATCTTAAGTCCAGAGAACAATTTTGGAAATACACTTAGTCCCTGGTTCTCTCTGGTAGCCAAATATAGTTTCATCGACACTCAGAACTTACTTCACGGAATATCGACCTCTTCAACAATCGATTTTGGTTCAGGTTTAAATTTATTTGCAGCTGCAACATGCACTGGCTGATTCTTTCAACGTAATGTTATGCGATTTTGGCTGACTTCAAATTTTTCTATTAGTATTTCAGCAGATATTTTAGACAGAATAAATTAATTTTAAACGAAACTGTGGTTCGTAAACATAAAACCGCGTAAATAGAAGTTTTATTGTAATAAATTTTTAAGTATCATTTAATAGAAATTCTGTGTGTTATTTTGAACGCTATGGTTATGGAAATTTCTGAAGCTATTGGAAGATTATTCTAGTTATGAATATTGTTTGCTGTATTGTATTCCTCTTGTTATAGAACAATAGCGGTGATAAATACTTAATAAAACCTGGTGTTTTTGCTTACTAATCAATGATCAAATGCAGAACGTAATTTGGAAATAACATTTATCGAATTGAGAGTAAGGCCGATTCGAAGTAAGCTTGAAAAACGTGACAATATTATAATTTGCTATAAGAGATAAAAAATTGCATAAACAGTGCATTGTTATATTTAAACGAGTCAAAGATAAACTCCAGCGTCGATAAATTATTTGATTAATTTTTAAGCTTTGATAGTATAATCGATGATTATTTCATAACAATATATTCAAAATACAAAAACTAGTTTTAAAAAATTATTGTTTAAATTATCAGCCACCTCCTCCCTTCCTCTCCTTTTTCCTTCCCGCTCATCAACCGAGGTATCCTCTTCTTGTACTGATATGTATGGCTTGTAGTGGGTCTTGCTCAAAAACCATGTCCACATCCATATCTAGGAATTCAGACACAAAATCATGGTCAGCATGCCATAGCGATTATTAAGCAATTCAGATCTATTTTCGAAGGTGTGTTTCTGTACTGCACAACATCTGCATCTTTGTTTAGATTTTATAACACACCAAATTCGAAAATTTTGATGTTTAACGAAACCATCAAGATGAAAATGAACCTCATCGCTGAAAACCGTTACTAAAAAAACATTGATTTTTTTTGGAAAAAATATTGATCAACATATGAAAATGCTTTGTTCTTTCGTATAGTGCTCCATCTTTATTACCCCTTTACTGTCAATTGCCTCGATGAATAGAATGAATAAATATAAAATATAAAAACCAATAAATAGAAATAGAAATATGATTTCGCTTGATTAAATGTTCCTACATAATTTTTATTACACAAATATAATAAAAAAATATTTTTAATTTAGCAAATATATGGACGTACGTATAAATGTGATTTTAATATAAAATTTTTCAATTTCTAATACAAAATATAAAACTAAAAACAAGACAATAACTATTTAAAAGTATATTAAATTAATATTTATAGGTTTAAGCTTATACATAAATACAATCTATACAAATAAATAATATCTTAAAAATAATACCAAATAAATTAAATTAAATATTGCAACGAAGTTTACATGATACTTAGAAAATTATGGAAAATTAATAAATAAAACTTTGGTTGGAAATCGAAGATTTATTTTTCTGTTTTGACTTTTGATCATCGAATTGGTCTGCAACAAAAAACAAAATTTTATTTTATATAGTTATGTAAATCAACCGTGACATAAATCTATACGATAAAAGAAATAATACTAACTTACTGGAACTATACTAAGATAAAATAAATTGATTTAAGATTAATCTTTCTTCACTTGTGGAAAGAAAGCTTCTATTGGTAAAATTGGATCTTCTGTTGCTATTGTGAAATACCCAGGCACACGTCTGGATAGAATGCCGGTATTCACCGATTTGAAATCAGAATGTCCCGAAATCGTTAATTCAGCGACACGTTGTGAATAATCAGATGGAGAACCACTTAAATCGTTGTCGTTATTCTGTTCAACGGGTTTAGAAGATTCCGTTTGTGTCTGATGTGAATATGGACGATAGGAATGGTCATCTTTTGCTATTTTCATAATAGAAGTTTCACGACGGTATCCATCGGTAGCAAGCTCTGGTGGTACAGCAACTGATATTTGTTCGACATTATTTTGTTCTTCTGATATATTATCATCCATTTTCATGTTAATATTTTCACTAGATGTAATTTCATTTGATGAAATTTTATTCGCTGAATTTTCTTCCTTTTTTCGGAAATTTTGTATTCGTTGTTTCAAGCTTACAGTGGGTGGTCGTCGAAATTGGGATGATGGACGAATACTGGGCACAATATAATCATTTTCAAACGATGAGCTTGTGGATGTTGTTACTCGATTTCGACTGATAAAATCGCGTCTTGTGTTAACTCCACGCCGGGATGTTGATGATTCATAGGATTCAGTTGTCGACGGAGTGTCCGTTGTTGACCGAAAACGTGTTCTTTGTTTGGGTTGGAATCTTGTTCTAGTTTCTGTTGAGGTTTCAACCACTGGTTCCGCAACTTCTTCTACAGGAGTGTTATTTATTTCTAGTTCCAGTACTGGCGGTGAGGTTGTAGTAACTGTTTCTTTAGATTTCGATTTATTTAAGTCATTTAAAAATCGATTTCTGGATGGAAATCTTAATCGTGTATGTGTTGATACCTCTGATGTTAAGCTAGGTGATTCTGTGGTTGATGTTGCTATTTTCTGCCGATATTCTTTTACACTAAATCTTGGACGATTACTTGCATCATAGGGGGATGTGGGTTTTATTCTGTTTGATTTTCTTGGAGATGGTGGTGGTGTTTCTGTAGTTGATGTGGTAGTTGTGGTTGTACTGGTTGTAGTAGATGTGCTGGATTGAGTTGGCCGAATATTAGAAAGTTTAGAGTGAATTCTGTTGGTTGATGGTAGATATTCGGTTACGTTTTCCTCAAAAGCGGTTGATTGTTTGGCAATATTATTATTATCGACATTTGAACTACTATGTTTTCCATCTTTATGACGTAAACGAGATAGATTTCTTATGCTTTCGACTGTTGTTGTTGAACCACCATTATTTGAGTTTGTAAAAGTTACAGTATTCGGCAGAGTGGTATCTGCTCCATTATCAGTTTCTTGCTGAATATAATTTGTTGTTTCCGGTGATGTGTAGTATTGATCATCAAAATTTGTTGTCATGATATGCGTTGTGGTCGGATTGCGTATTCTGTTTCTTTCTGTTTGTGGCCGAATGTAAGTTGTAGTCTCGCTTATATCATTTTGTTCGGTTGATTTAATATTGTTTTTATTGAACAATGCATAGTCGAGCGATGGTTGAATTGTTGATATAACTTGGGGTGAACTTGATTGAACTGTTGTTGAAATGACTGGTCTTCGGTTTGTCGTCGGCGTGACTTCTTTTAAATATTGGTTGTTTGTCGTCAAAACGTCTGTATCAACAATTTGAGAAGGAGTTTGATATAAAGGACGACGGTGTCGTGATGAGGTACTCAAGATCGGTATTTCTGTCGTTATTGGTCTACCTCTATTA
Organism: Diogma glabrata; assembly: GCA_963693315.1. Lineage (NCBI taxonomy): Eukaryota > Metazoa > Arthropoda > Insecta > Diptera > Cylindrotomidae > Diogma > Diogma glabrata. The sequence goes on from OY856186.1 coordinate 354,155,434, forward strand.
TGATGCCTTTTGTTCGAATTTGATGAAATAGTTTCAGAAATGTCGTTAGTGGGAGCATTGTAAGCCGATTCGCTATCTAAAGTTTCAATATTGACTCGTGGAGGCTTAGGACGTCGACGCCTTATCTTAGATCTTTCCCTTGGCTTAGTTGAAATATTCTGTGAAAACTGAGGTTCTGGGACAGTTGTTGTAGCAGGTGGAGGAGGAGCTGTAGTAGTACTTGTAGTTGTCGTGGTTGTAGTAGAAGATGTTGTCGATGGTGGTTCAGTTGGAGTAGTTTGGGAATATGGTTGCACTGTAGAGTAATCATAATAATTGTTATAGTGAAAATCATCAACATCTTCTTTAACTGGATGAATTTGCTTATGATTATTATTTTTATTAGATTGGTTGAAATCGAAAGCCTCCTTTAGGTTAACTTGTTCTATGTTGAATTCATAGTTTTTGATCGAGGAATCTGGTATGGATGGAGAAAGATGTTCCTTTGCAGATGTTTGAGATTTTGTCGGCTTGTTTGTTACAGCATCTTCTATGGTAAAGAAGCTGTGAGTAATGGCATTATTTTCATCAGGCGAATTCGGTGTTGGTAAAAATGTAGATGATCGAAGATGTGGATAATCATTTGGATGCTTTGCACCAGTATAAGATGGGTGCATTACTTTATGAAGTTTATAATCGTTTTCATGTAGATGTGTCAATTGTTTAAATACATTTGGTTTTTCGGTTGTGATGTATGTGTTAAAACTTATCGGTGGATCGATTGATGGAGGATATAACAGTTCAGAGAAAGTAGACAAAGGTGTTGTTGAGGACACGTACTGATGATTGTTAGATGAACCGGTTTTATATGCATATCTGTTTGCATCTTGAAGTGGTGATACATCGTTTATTACATGTTTATTGATAATCTCACTATTAGGCTTCTCATTATGTGCTTCGTACTCTACCGATGGTGTTGCACTAGCTCTAAATTTAACACTATCCGTATGTTTATATAAAGGTGGTGGTACCAAATTTCTTGTGTATTCATCATTTACTTGAGTGTTTACAGTTTCCTTTTTTGGGTAGGTTTCGGAAAATTCATATTTATTAGGTTGTTCCCTGTTACTACCAAAGCTGTTATAGCCTTGATGAGTATAAACGTTATGGTTTTCATTTTGTTGCTGCTGAATTTGTTGAAAAAATGGGCTTAAAACACTTGGTGGTATACTTGGAAATGGTGCAAATGTAGTTTCTTCTTTCACAGTATTTTGAATTCCAATTTTAAATTGATTTTGATTATTTACAACACTATTAGGTGTGGAGCTTACACCTGGTAGATTTTGCTGAGCAAAACTTTCTGAACCAGCACCATTTGGTGGCAGATATTGGTTTTTAGAAAATCCATCAAAGTTACTTCCATAAAAGTTATTGTACGTAGAAACACTAGGCGATGTTAGTTGATTATTCAGTAAACCGGTTAAATGGCTTTGAGCATTTGAGTTATAATTAAATGATGCTGAAGGCACAAACGAAGAATATGAAGATATGACATTGTTTGATGGAATAAAATTTTCAAAACGAGTTGACTGTGCAGCTGATGGTTGCTTTGATTGTTTTATTGCAAGATCTAAATGTGCTTGCAATTTACTTAGTACAGGATGGGGTGTTTGTGTTGGTTTTGCTGTTGATGGTGATGGTGGTGGTGGTGGCGGCGGAGTTAGTGTTACATCCCTGTGAGAAAAAAGATTATAATTTTTAAAAAGTATGAAGTTCATTAAATAAAAATGTATTAATAAAAGCTTGAATACATCTCCACTTATTTCAACAACAAGATTTGGTACAACAATTGATGCAGTTTTTCAAGGAATTTAGCAAATTTGCAAAGTAAAGTTTATGTTTCTCACTTTAGTTATCATAAACTTCTAATTTCATATTTCAATTATGATAATAATTGAATTGAATTTTTTAAAAATTATGTAAATATGGCTTTTTATTACACATGTTGTAAATTATATTATCAAGAAATACTAATGTAAATGGCAATATGACATATTTATTTTATATTTAATCTTTTTAGTAATACGTGTTACAATAGCCGAAGAAATTTACTTCAAAGATTACACGCATTTATTTTTTATCAACACAAATATTTTTATTTATTCAAATAAACTTTTTAAAAAAATAGAACCTACTTCAGAAAAAACAAAAGAGGCACAAAAAAGTGAAAAATAACTCAAATGTGTCTTTTAGAGACAAAAATACAGCTACCTTTTAATTAATTTAATGTAATCATACCTTACAAGAGAAAAAAAATACACTTTAAACGTTGTTATAATATTTATTATAAAAGTATATTTTATTATAATTGGTTTTTTCAATTTATTTTTTCATTTTTAGTGTAGTCATAAAAGCAAATGTCGGCTCAGAAAGCGTTTTTACTTAAAGCCATTCATCAATGACAATATTAATTATGGGCTTGCGATTTTTTGAAAAAAAAAAGGGCATATTTCATATTCATAGAAAATTATATATTACCACCTCGACATCTATAGCAATATAATACAACTCAAACTATGCGAACAGATTTAAATGTTTTGACGAAGTCGGCTAAAATAAATAAAAAGTACGCACTTTTCCAATTTTCAAAAGTATTTTTCACACCATAGAAAACTACATTATGGGGACCCTATCGAATTAACCCAAATAGAATACCATTTAAATCATCCAAATCAAACCAGCCGTTTTTGAGAAAACGGTAAACGTACATAAAAAACCCGCAATGAAACACAAAACTTCCTCTTTTTTTAGCTGACTTAAAACAGAAACTAAAACAATTCAAAATATAAATTTGAAAAATAACGAAACTCATTGATTAAGTATCTAAAATTGACACATTCAACTCATATAATATTTAATACGAGACTGAATAAAAAAGTATAATAACATTAACAAATGAATGATACACACAATACACATAATCGATTTGTATTGTATACTTGCCGAAAATAATATTCGTTTGCGTTTTTATTTCATTGTTGTTTGAATTTCTTCTTTATTTTATTTTTTAATTGTTTTTTGATTTAATTGATTGTAAGTAATTAGTGTTCATACATAAAATTTAAGATTTAAAATCAGAATGTAGTATGAGAATATAAGTGGTTTTATTATAATTTATTTTGCTGAACATAATTTCAGTTTGAAGACGTTGCTTCGGTCCGAAAAGGGATTTGACTTACTTGTCATATCGCGCCTAATGAAGTTTTACTTAAAAATAAACCAAAAAAATAAACAAAAACAAAGATTTGCGTCCATCTTTCTTTTTGTTTGTTTTTTATGTGCCCAACCCCTCAGAACGCATGTTTTTATAGGACCTAGATCTTAAATGGTTTTTTTGGGTTGTTGTGACACATATTGTAATTCCTATTACACAACAAATATTACTTAAAAAATTAACAACCGAGTAAAAAATATAATAAATCGAACAAATGAGTTTATTGTGGCAAATAAGCATAACTCTATCTAACATTATGCAACTTAAAAATGCCAGCATATACATTTTAGAGTAACATGATATTCTTATTCTGGTTAAAACATTAAATTCGGATATATGGTTTTATTTTAGAGACGATCAATTCTTTTGTGTGCACAATGACACTCTAACTGAAAGGGTCAAATCATCGTTTTTAAGACTCAGGACATACAACTCGTATTAAAGGTTTACAGCCATATTAAATAAGTATGATAAAAGAAATTAATATTAACATCCAACTAATGAACAAAGATTTAAAAAAAGCGTCCACTAACACCTCAGAACGCATGTTGTTGTGGGACCTAGGTCTTAAGGGTGTCTATGTGTTGTTGTGACACATATTGTAGTCCCAATCACACACCACTTTTTATTAAAAAAAACCTTATGAATAATCATATATGAACCGAGTTTGTGGGTAGTAAGGGTGCATAGTCATCCTTTCAAATCACTGATCTCTAATTTTTGAACTAACGTAAAATTTTCCAATTCTGAGGATCAGCAATAAAAGGGAAAAACAGTTTGATTAAGTTGATACTTACACAGAATTGTGAAAGAAATCGTACACACCAAAAGCTTCAAATGTCCGAATCCATCTAGGATAGATTATTTATTTAGATGGAGAAAATATGAATATCGAGAACACATTTTTTGTTCAATATATACAAAAGCTGTTATTCTTCATAAAATGAATGAAATTAATGCACTAAATTTCTGAAATTCATGATTACTAAAAGAAGCATACACATCTTCCTTTTATGTCGGAGTAAACGTACAAATAAGTGCCACACTGCTTTTACACTACACAAACAACCAGTCAGTTTAAATCATGAGTCATACCTCATTGATGAATCCAAAATTTAACAAATATCTTGATTTTACAAATGCATGATTGTTTTGAATTTATCCAAGTCTTTGGGGTGAAGAAAATATTCAGAATCAGAATCAACTTTTAATGGCTACTTCATATGATACCGGTGAATCCCACTCGCTGGAAAAATCATGTTCCAGATCGAAGGGATTTCGAAAGATGTTGAAATTGTCTTATTGGTTAATGATTCCGCTCCATTTTTTAAGCCAGAACAAAATTGTTTACTCCTTCTACTAGGATTTGTTTAATAGGACAGGTATTTTACATCTATCAAATTGAGTCGAATTTTAGAGAATCTAAACAAATATTTGCAATTCTGTATCGGTTTGGGAAAATGCTACGGTATACCGGTATATCGATGTTCAGTATATCGGAACTGAATTCCGTATCAGCAACGTGAACCTTTGCAGAGCACTGCAGGATGCCGTTCAAATACTAATCAAGATCTGAGAATCAACCAATAGGCTGTAAAAAAAACATCAAATCTAATGAAGAAGTCTAGAAAAAAACCTAAAATATTAATTCATACCATCAAATGATAAAATACATTTACCTTCCTTCTGAAACGAGTACAGAGTAGTAATTTCAGCTTATTTGAAGCTTATTGGTGAACGGCTTTCCAAACTGTGAACATCTGTACAGTGATGGATTACTGATAATGTTGCAAGAATTGCAGTCTAGTTTAGAAATGATGTTCTTGGGTGAAAGTTGCCAATTAGCGAATGCTTTTGATTTTGTATGCTGAAATATTTGTAAAAATACAGCATCAAAAATGCATTAATGATCTGGTAATATCATTAATATCTCCAGACGTAAACCACAATGCCGCCATAATTAATTAGTTTAACAAGTAAAATATTTTGTATAAGGTGGCGTAATTGATAGCTTGTCTGCCAAAGGCTTCGAACATGACACTAATGAGGAGGGTTCGAATTCAAAACACGTAAATAAAAAATGGAATTTTTGCCTGAGAAATTTCCAACCATACCTTCGATTTGATAAAATTCAAATTTTGTCCTTACTTAAACTTGGGTTTAGCTGCTTACAAAAAGCCCCAAAAAATTATATATTAAATTCATTTTTAATTTTTAGTTTAATTTAATGTAAGCTTCCTCGATGATGTAAAATTGAAATCGATATGACAAGTTTTTATCAATATTTTTCAAAATTTATGAAATAATGTAAATGATGGCGAGGAATTTACACACCTCTACCTGTCTACAATACACTCCATCCATTCAGATTTAAAGACAAACTAATGCCCTTTTCATTTAAGCTATGCGAATAGAAAAAGTTGTACCACGCTCTTAGGTATAAACTTTAATTCAAAATGAAGGCTATTCGATAATGTAACAACCACTTGACAGATTAAATTTTTTCTATATTTATTTGTAGAATAATAATTGCTGTTAAACAGCATTCTCTTGTTTATTCCACTATCATTTTTTCAGGAACAGCAAATTGATTTTAGCTTAATTAATTTTTTCAATATTTATACTAATTTTTATTTAAAATTATAAGAATAGGTGAGATAATAAATTGCAATTGATTTCAACATTTATAAATCAATTTTGAAATATATGTAAATTTAAGTTTATTAAAACAGAAATTTAATTACAATCTATCACAAATATAATTATTGAAAGCAGTTCTTGCTGTTTTGAAAGTTTGTTTAAATAAAACCCCAATTATTTCTTTGCAGTGGAGGTTAATACAACATGTTTCTAGAAAAGTTGATTGCAGACCTTGATCAAAAATGTTGTACCTTTATTATTATCAAGCAGAACACAAATTCATAAGCTGAATTTAGGACACTCTACAATATGTGTATTAGATTTAACTGAAATTATTGAAAAATAACAACAATTACGCACCTGGTATTATTATATAAACTTGTTATAACATCCCGCTAAACATGGTGAATCGTTTACGAATCGTTTACGAACCGTAAACGAACAATGCGGTTCGTAAACGGTTCGTAAATGGTTCGTAAACGATTCACAATGTTTAGCGGGATAGTACTAATATAACTGGGAAATAATATTGGGAAACACAGAAATACCAAATATTTATTGCACTATTTTATTGTACGAGTTGTATAAAGACAATTTCGCTCCCTCATTGTGGCAACGGATTGCTTCTTTTTATTCCAAGGATTTTTGATTTTCCTGAAACTTGACATAAAATAAGTAGTATGAACATAATAAAAAATTCAACTTTCTTTCAAAATTCCATTCAATTTTTTTTTGTGCATAGTTTGAGTATAGGGGGCACCCCAACATGCATAAAAGATGAAAATTTTGCCAGCCCGAAGTAACATTGAAATGAAATTGCTCAAGTATGACTATACCGATTTCAACAAGCTTCTTTTGCTTGATTGGTTATTAGTTAATCTTTAGAAAAAAAATTATAGCTATCCAAAAGGTATAGACTACAGCCATTCTTGAGAAATTTCATTTCAATGTTACTTCGGATTGGCAAAATTTTCAAATTTTATGCATGTCCCTATGCTCAAAGGACCATAGTACTTATATGCCAAGTTTCAGGAAAATAAAAAATGGTCAAGTGCAAATTTCGACTTTTGTGTATGACCTGTGTAGATCCCGTTTGTCATCCTTAGTGATTTAACTCTTCTCTCCCGTGGTGTATAACCTAGTATTTGTTAAAATTTCAATGTACTAACCGAAAATCTGCATTAGAACTTATTCCACGATAATTCCCAACATTAAATATTTGCTGTTGGTTTTGTGCATTTTGATATTGCTGTGGAAGATTAGCTGTTTGACCACCATGTTGTTGAGGATTACTTAGATAATGTTGCTGTTGTTGTAGCTGATGTTTTTGTTGTTGTTGATGTTGTTGCTGTAGCTGCAGTTGTTGTTGTTGTTGTTTCTGCTGCTGCTGCAATTGGTGTTGTTGCTGTTGCTGATGATGATGCTGTTGTTGAATATGATGTTGTTGATTAACGTTTTGTTGATGGGTTTGTAGCGTTAGCTGTATGTGAGTTTGAGGTTGATAGTTTTGGCGTTGATAGTTTTGTTGTTGATAGTTTTGCTGTTGATAGTTTTGTTGCTGGAAATGTTGATGTTGATATGTTTGCTGTTGTGGAGATTTGACAACACCCGGTATTTTTTGGGTGGATGAATGAATGGCATTAAAAATATTTGGATACTCTGGCTTTGATGAAAATGAATGTTTCCCATCATTGGATCCAAAAGAATTTAATTTAATTTCATGACCGTTTTGACGATTTTGTGAATGATATACAGGTGTTGAACTTTGATACGAGTTGTAGTAAGGAGTTGATGGAGGTGTTAAACCTTTTATCTGCCGCATTACGTTTGCATTGTGCTGTGCAATTTGTAACAATTGTGCTTTATTTGTTCCATCTAATGTGTTGACACTTATCAGTGATGGTTGATTTGGATTCAGAGGAACTTGAACTGGACGCCATACCATCTAAAAATATAAAACAAGGAAATTTAAATATCGTAATTTAAATAAAGTAATAAAAATAATATTATTTTAATAGTTAATTTTTTATTATTTATTTAGAGCACTAGATATCATTAATATATTATAATTGTTATTGTTTAGTTAAAACACACTTTTTTGATATCTATAAATTTATTACAACCAATCGATTTCAAAAGCTAAGCTTTCATTTTCAAGGATCGTTCTAAACTGAAAATGAAAGCTTAGCTTGCGAAATCGATCGGTTGTAATAAATTTATAGATATCAAAAAAGTGTGTTTTAACTAAACAATAACAATTATAATATTATTTTAATATTTGCAGCATAATCTAAGGTTGTATTTAAAATAAGATTAAATAAAAACCACATTACTGAGGTACAATTATAAAATAATTATAAATTGTGTTGTGTAATAGGAATCACATTATATATTATAAGGGGTCAGATGTCATCTTTTGTGCGAACCGAATCTATTCGCATTTTTTGTCAATGACATTTTATAATTTATACACTGAAAGAAAAAGTTTGATCATTCGGTTGGCACAGTGATTATGCGGTTACGATAACATCACATTCGGTTGTTGTGTCTTCAAACTTGGTTTTTTATTATATACCAAATATAGGTAAAGTGTAAGTATTTTTAATGTTAATTACCGATTTGAGCATGGCAATTTTCCCGTTTTAGCGTTTTCGTTTCTGCTTTCTCGCTTGCAATTATTGGATGTTATATTTTGTTTACCCTTATAGATATGGAGATGTAATGTACAGTGTTTTTGTTATGAATCTATTAATATTAAATAATATGCGTTGTTTCTTAGAGCCTTGTTATTTTTTGACTAATCGATGAAACAGCTGATTTTACTGAAGTTTCGAGCTAAAATATTAAATGAGAACTAGAGAGCAAGAAGTGTTAGATGGGAGTCATGCCAACAGGCAACAACAGCTCGAAATTTGTTGATTTATACAATTAGATAAAAATCATCAAGAATAATAATTATTTGAATTTATGATCGTGGATATAATTCTTTAGATATAATAAATCCAATTAATATTATATACTGTTCAAACATATATCGAATTTTAGCTGCTGTACCTAAATTGCGTAACGCATAATGGGGAAGGGGGACTCTTTAATTTTGCGACTTTTTGTTACGAGTGGAAAGGGGGAGGGATAAACAATTCACGTCACCTCCACGGTCCAATCATTTGTTTAATTTGATTAGACTTATCAAGAGACTTAAACTTGCCGTAGATTGTGATGAATTTATTTAGTTTAATTTTAACAATGAATTGAATTAATAAAAATTGTTTGATAGAATTTTTTGTTTGAGAAAGAACGTTTTATTATTTTCAAATTTGTATCACGTGACATTTTAGGGTGTAAAAATTTGTAACATAACTTAGGGTGAAGGGTGATCCAAAATCATGAAATTTTGCGATACGTAATTTAAGTACAGTTCCTTATTGAGATTTCCAGGAACTGGCGGATTTGGCCCATCCAAAATTTTTGTCTAAGATGTAGCTTGGCTACATATTTCCAGATATATTTTATTAGATAATATTTTTGTTATAGGTCAAAAAATGCGACAGTAAGATTGTCGCTATGTTTCGTTATACCTCTAATGACAGATGTCTGATTTTTCAAAAAATGATAGAAATATGTTTAAATATTCATATATAATATCACGAGTCGTCAAATAATAGTCGATTATTTTTCATAATCATTATTACGAATGTCATTTGAGGTCCCGAGTGCGCGTAGCGCACGAGGGAAATTTTTGACCTCAAATGGCATGAGTGGTAATGTTGAAAAATAATCGACTAATAATTTGATGACGAGTTGTATTTAGCAGACAATTTAACGAACAGAAATAGTAACATTATTTCATACAACATAATCCTTTGTTGTCAAACAAAATTAAATATTATTTCTTCTTAGTAGGCGCATAAATGTTATAAATTTGTAATTTATTTTTGATTAATAAACATAAACATGCAATCATTTATGAATGAAAACGGACATTTTTACTATTTGCAAATTGCATTTTCACATAATTTTGTATATGCATATTTGTTTTAAATTAATATATTAAGTAGGCGGAAAATATTCGCTGTTCCTTCCTAACAGAAAAAAATAATCGAAACAAATCGTTTTGATTTGCTAAAAAATAGTAAATGAAGCGTTTTGATTGGACCTTATTGAAACTTTATTTTTTGAGTTGAATTGTCGGTTGTAATACCACGAGTCATTGAAATTTTTTCGAAAATTTTTTGATTTTACGAATTAAATTATTTAGCAACACTGCGAATCAAAGCGCACAATAAACCACGAGTCCGAAGGACGAGTGGTTTAAGTAGTGGTTTGATTGAGCAGTGTTGCTTAAAAATAATTTAATGAGTAAAATTGAAAAATTTTAGACAAAAATTTCAATGAAGAGTGGTATTTAATGAGATAATTTTTTTTAAATTATAATTTTATTTAAAAGATAATAATTATTAGTTTCTAAATAAAGTTTTTTCTACAAATTATTCAGCTTATAAAAAATTATGTAAAATTGCAAATAATAAAAATGTCCGTTTTCATTCATAAATGATTGCTTGTTTATGTTTATTTGTCAAACATAAATTACAAATTTATAGCATTTATGCGCCTACTAAGATAAAATTATATTTCATTTTGTTAGAAAAAAATATGACAACAAAGAATTTTCATAACGACAAAGCAAAATTATCGACGACAAGAAGAATTGCCGACAGCAAAAACAAAGCCTACTGTTTGAATACCATAGTTTGTATGAATCAAAAATAAAATATCTGACAGCAAAAAAAAATTATCATATATAATATCACGAGTCGTCAAATAATAGTCGATTATTTTTCATAATCATTATTACGAATGTCATTTGAGGTCCCGAGTGCGCGTAGCGCACGAGGGAAATTTTTGACCTCAAATGGCATGAGTGGTAATGTTGAAAAATAATCGACTAATAATTTGATGACGAGTTGTATTTAGCAGACAATTTAACGAACAGAAATAGTAACATTATTTCATACACCATAATCCTTTGTTGTCAAACAAAATTAAATATTATTTCTTCTTAGTAGGCGCATAAATGTTATAAATTTGTAATTTATTTTTGATAAATAAACATAAACATGCAATCATTTATGAATGAAAACGGACATTTTTACTATTTGCAAATTGCATTTTCACATAATTTTGTATATGTATATTTGTTTTAAATTAATATATTAAGTAGGCGGAAAATATTCGAAAATATTCGCTGTTCCTTCCTAACAGAAAAAAATAATCGAAACAAATCGTTTTGATTTGCTAAAAAATAGTAAATGAAGCGTTTTGATTGGACCTTATTGAAACTTTATTTTTTGAGTTGAATTGTCAATATTATAAATTTTATAGAAATAATTAGATCCAAACGGCTTTATGATATTTTAATTTATTCAAATTTTAAAGCTCTAACCTTTTGATCTCAGGCCGGTTCAGGCCGATTCGGCCGGTTCACGAACTAATCCAAGATATAACCGGGACAACATTTTTAGAGTTTCGTATCAATTTAATACCTATTATTTTTTTAGACTGAAACAAATTATGAGACCGAATTTTTACATACAAATGAATGTTTATATTTTTCACCGATAACTTAATCTCTTGACAAGGGAGCAGTTTTCGACTTATAGTTAATTTACACGTAATCTTTAGCAATTTATTTATTCATTCACTGCCAATATATAATATGAATAAAGTTTAAACACCAACTTCATTGTCTCACTAGTCAACAACTTTCTAGAAAAAAGAAATAGGGACAATCTCAGCCTCAAGGAATTTTTCTGTTTATAAACATTTATCACATTTGCTTTCCAGAAAATTACCTCTATTGGTTTTCGATTTGCCAATCAGTTTATTTTTAAAATAAAACGAATAATAATTATAAAGCTTGTGCAAATGATAACAAGGCGCTCTTTAAAAATTAACTCTATCATAGTCTATTTACGACTATAAAAGTGTTTTTAGCTCTATTTTAATTCAAATCTTAAATTATTGTATTACCTATACAATTTATAAAACTGCATTTAATACAGCGAGATTTGCATTAACGGTATATTTGTTTATTTACAAAGATCTATCAGCACTTAAGCCAAGTATAAACATAATCAAAATCATAATTACAGTAATTTGGTTTTGTTTGATTTTCTTTTCATAATTTGACTTAAAAGTTAAATTTATAATAATTGCTTCACTTTTAGTTAGCAAAATTAATAAATAATAATAAATACAATTTGTCAAAACAAATAGTGTGAGAACTAAAGTTAAAAGAAATTAGGTGTATATTTAAAGTGTAAAAGGTTATTACGTATAAACATAGTTTTACAATATAATCTTTTGTTTCGGTTTCTTTATTTGAGTTTTTTTCTCAATTAGTTAAACGGATTTTTCAATATATGTAGGTATTTCGTATGTAAATATTACTTAGGTTACTAATTAGAATTGAAATAATTTTTTTTTGTTTTTTGAGTCACACTTCAAGTTTATTTAATCAACGAAGGTGTTTTGTCTAAGCCTGGCAACATAAAAAAAATAAATAAAAAAAATTAAGAAGCTCATTTTTTTGGAAACGATCAAAAATGTAAAAAATAAATTTTGCATTGACACAACACAACAATCACAAACAGAAAAAAGAAAAAAATGAAAAAAGAAAACAACAACAAAAAGTATAAAAAAACAGAATAACCACGAAACATTTCTTCTAAAAAACTGAAGAAAATATTTAGATGTTGTAAAAATCCTCTGAATGCATTCTAAATTTTACTTCGTATTGACGTCACGCTGCTAAAATGCAATAGCAATAATTCTAAAAACTAAACTATCGATAAATTTAAATACCGTAAATTGTCAGCAGCCTTAAACTGTGTTTAAATCAGTTTTTTGTGATGAAGATATTAAACTCATATTGAAAGAGAAGTACATGCTCAAATAGTAGTTTTTGTTTTTCCTTATTTTATTTAACGGGAATGGAATTTTTAGCACTGCCTGTCAAAAATATAATTAATTTTCTTGTTAATATCGAAATGCTTATAATTTGAACGAAACGGGAAAATGCAGTAGTAGTAGTAATAACTTTAAAAAACAACGTTATCGATCAATTTAAAATTCGTAAAACGAAATATTTATGAATATGATGTATTTATGAATAAAAAAATAAAAATTTTAATGTTATTTAAAAAAAATTAGTAAAAAAATGTACCCTCAGGAATTGAACTCTCGACCTATAGCGCCTCAGTCGACCTCAGTGCCCATATTGCAATATTAAAATAGAATTTGATACATTTTAGCACAAATGCAAACATTAGATTTTTGACAATTAGTATTTTTGATAAATAAACAATTTTCCAATTAATTCAGTAAATTATTTGTGATATAACATCACCCCGATGGAAAATATCCCAAGAATAATATAAGAACTGAATCTAAAAAATTATGGTGCAAATTATTGAAACTTTTTGCAATCCATACAATTTTCGACCGATCTAGTTTCGAAACAATGAGAAAATTTTAAACTTTAAAAAAGTTTATCATTCTCATCAGGGCTAGCCGACTGGATAAACTACCAAAAAATTTAAATTAAAACAATAATTTATGTTGATAAATTATTGTCAAATAATTCCACAAAACAATCTTTAATAAGTATATAGTATTTATTCGACGCGTTTCGAATGTTATACGTTCATCTACGGGTACAAAAAATATATAACAAAAAGAAGACTAGTCATCTTCTTCTCACCGATATGGGTTTGTTATTCAATACTAGTATGTCTAGAGTATAACAAAACAGTGATCACCAGAGAAATTAATTGACCAAACCTGAATCTATTAAATATACGTTTATGTAAATTTTTTGTTTTTTATACTTCGCTAGAGTTGTAACCTAATTTTTGGTTTATATTAATTAGCGTTGACATTTTTTGGTAGTTTATCTAGTCGGCTAGCCCTGATGAGAATGATAAACTTTTTTAAAGTTTAAAATTTTCTCATTGGTTCGAAACTAGATCGGTCGAAAATTGTATGGATTGCATAAAGTTTCATAATTTGCACCATAATTTTTTCGATTCAGTTCTTATATAAACAATTTTCCGTTCCTATTTTTTTACATAAAATAGAAATGGGTAGCGTAACTGTAGAGTAGATATTATGACTAAGTCATTATGTACAACAGAAACAAGGTTGGTAAAAGTGTAAGGCATTGGGGAACAGCAGCTTTGGTTGTAAAAATATTGGATGTAACACTATCCAAATTAGCATGATATTGGCGACCTACAAGAAAAGATGACTCCATGAGACACAGTAAGATATAAAGAGAATTAATTTTTTTGTATACGCAAGTTCTCTATAGCAAACTATTTAAGAATAAGTGGTGGAATACCATCGGGACCTACAGATTTGTTGAATTGATATGATTGGATTATCAATACCACTTGCTTGAGGAATTTTACAAAAATTATGAGAATTTATCACCGAAGTTGAGGGGAATTCGTTAAGAACATTTTTTGCCATTTTTCATTTCTTTATATATTTTTTAATGAATTATACGTCTGGCCTACTGCGATATCAGTGAATTATTTTAAAAATTATTTGATAATTCAATGATATCGCTGTAGGCCAGACGTATATTTGTTATTAATGTAATTCAAATGTTATTGGTCAAATTGAATGATGTCATTACATTTTAGAGAATTTCATTGGGTTAAATTAAAATAAAACTAAAAAATAGGTAAAAAATGTTCAATACAATAAGCTTTAGTTTAATAAATCTATTTCGCTACCTAAAAAACCAAATTTAATGCTGTTTACTGAGATTCTATATATTGAACACTTTAGATTACACTACTTTTAAAAAATCGAAAATTCACAACTTACCGGCACATCTATCGCTCTTGAAGTTGATTTGTCAGATACTGTTGTTTTTAGGTTAATAGTCAGGATACCTGCAAAATAAGTAATTATTTATTAAAATTTTGAATACTAATCAACGTAAAAGTTTGAATCATAATTTTGTATAACATAACCTAAAATAAAATGTTTCTTTTCGGAGTCGAAACCCGTGAGAAAGTTAATTAATGAAATTGTTTTATTACATTACTTCATGATGAAATAATTATTATTTAATTACAAAAGAAGACAAGACAACTATTTAAACACAAACAAGAAAGTTGTTTGTTTATTTTTCATAACCATTTTAAACTTATGGATTTGAAAATCATCTTATGAAATAAGTAATTAAAAAATTGACTTCCTCCTATTTTCTTATGTACTTAGAAAACAAAGATGCGGAAGGATTTCAATAGTTTTTCATGCGAAGGGAAAATTTAGCAAATATTCTATTAAATTTTAAAAGAAATAATTCTCTTTTGCTGTTGATAAATTATGAAATGGTTTGCTTCATGGTATTTATTTTTATGTATAAATAATAGCCATATATCCGGCAGAAGATTTTTGCAGGTACATTATCTGTTTTTTTAATGAAATGTTATTGTTATGAATAAACAAATAATGCAAATACAATAAATTAATAAATAATGCCAAATAGCCGCGTTTACCTATAAATATTTAATTATAGGTAAAGGTAATAAATTATTGTAATAAATTTATATTTATGATTTTCAACTATATTTTGTTTATGAAAAAGCTATGAAGAATATAAAAGACGTAAAATCAGGCGCAGCCTCTAGAGTGCCCGATGTAAACAGGTTTAGTATTGTTGACTATTTACATGCATCGTGTTAGACGCTCAGAATACTGGTTTCATGATTCATAGCGGGTTTCATGACTCCAAAACAGTAAATGTTGTAATTTTTGGATTTGTACGTCATAACTTTACTTGTAGTGACTGCTGAGAAAAATTTGGGTTGATAAATGAAATATCTAATGATGTAGATTGAGCGTAGATTTTCTATTTAAATGAAACACTATAGTTGACAGTATATCACAATCAAGTTTATACGAATCTATGTACATATGCATATCAATAAAAAAATACAAGATCGACAAATTTTACAATTTTAAAAATGTTTGCCGAGATGTTGCAGTTCTTGCTACGTTGTTAATAGTTTTTTAATCAATCAGTGTGTAATGAAATAGTTTATTCTCAAGCAAAATTTTAAAATTTGAGCGAGGCACGAGCTAAAATTTTTGATTTGCGAGAGAATAAAATTCGTTACACACGAATTGATTACACTACTTTATTCTCTGTATTATGTATTATATAAAATAAAAACGTTTTCTTCAATTAAAACAATAAATTTTTATTGTTTTAATTGATAAATTAAATTTCTAATTAAAAAAAACCCATTGCCAACAATCAACCAAATTCAACTAAAAGATATAAGAGAATTTAACATAAAATTTGATTTTTAAACATAACGTATCAAAGCTACTGTGATTATATTTGAAAATAATTTTAAAACAATCAAAACAATTAGACCAATCGGAATCATACCGATTGAATAATGATAATTTTTTATAGGAAAATTTTCATTAGATAATAGGTTAAGTTCATTAGGCTATAGGTTAGAAAACAATATACAACAATACCTACTATTATTATGAAAAAAACATACAAATAAAGCTGATATTATTAAATGGAAGAGAATAAAGAATATAATTGTCAATTTTTTACCCATAATAAAAATGAAATTCACTTATTTGACTTATAGGTTACTAATCACATACTTTTGGTTTCTTTTTCGACATTTTTGAATTAAATCCATCATCAATTGTATCTTTCTAATTCTTGTTTTTTTGTCAATTTGATTTCTATTTTCTTTATATTGCCTACCACACAAAAATCATAACGAAATCATGTTGTGAATTTTAATGTTGCATTGATACACTGGTATGTAAAATAAGAATCACTTAATATGATTTAAAGTACATATTGAAATTGAATTCGTAGATTTATGTATATACGAAAATAGTTCACTAACAACTTGCTTTTTGAAGTTTAAATTCACATTTTCATTCGCATCACGTATGATTTATTTGGATTCATTACCATGAGCTGGCAATAATTCTCCATTGACTTCCGTTGTGTAATATTCAAAACCGTCGCATTTAAACCGTATTTATGTTAAACGTTTGATTCAATCAATTATATGTGTTCTGAAATGAAAATATAGTGGTTTATGCGAACGATGAAATTATCGCACGACGGCGAATGTAAAGGAAACTCAATAATCGTTACTTACGACCGAATTGCATAAATCAGGCCCGACAAAAGGGGGTTCGAAGGGGGGTTTTCCCCCGGGCACGGCTTTTTAAAAGGGCCCGGTATCCGACCAAAATGAAAATATTATATGGACAAAAAACTATTTTTAACCAAAACTAAAGTATATGTGGATTTGATTCACTAAATTCTTGACTTCAAGATTTAAATAGAAAGTTTTTCTTTTCAAAAATGGGTCATATAATAGATGCCACATATGTTATTACAAATATAAGAAAAGGATAAAAAGCGGTCAAGTTTGCAAAGTACGATTTTGAAAAAATTAACAGTAACCAAAAAATCAAAGTATTGAGATGAAATTTAAAATAATTGTTTTATGGAGGATCCGAAAAGACAACCGTGAATTAATCCTGTTTTGACCACTTGTTTTAGCAACTGGTTTTTAAGCGATGATAAAAATGTATTTTTCTCTCACAAAAACAAAACAGTTAACACAACGCATTCATTTTTGAATTTCTAAAATGGAGAATATATTACACGACTTAGTAAATGTTTTCTAAATTGAAACTATTATTTACAAAATAATATTTGGTATTTACAAAATCAAATGTGATTCTTGCGAAAAATTCTATATTGGGAAAATAGGAAGATGTTTCAATAGTCGAGGAAAATTAGGTTTTAACTTCTAAGTCCTCAGGGACAGCTCCGATTTTGATGATTTTTTTTTTAAAATGTGTGTTTTTATATATTATTTGAAATCAGAAACATTACAATGTGCGCAATTAACTATTTATATTGTTTAAATAATAAAAACATAATTTATGGAGAGAAAAAATTTTGTCACGGTAATTTTTAACTTTTAAATAGTATAATTTAAAAAATTTGTTTTGTTTTTTTTTTTAATTTTTAACAGCTTTAAATTAGACAAATATTGTAAGAAAAAAATTGTAAACAATTATAAATTATTTTGTATTTATTTTACATTTAAATATGAAAATATATAATTCTAAATTCAGAAAGTGTAAACTATAACTTCAGGAAATTCGATAATTTTAATTCGATGATTAAAGGGCAGAGAAGTCCCCATATAATGAATAAGCATTTCCATAATCCCACAAAAAAAATAAAGTCCTATTTTCATATAATTTAAATTATATGAGTTGAACATGTATGATTCATAGTAACATAACTCTCTCAATTTTAAAGTTACAACTTCCATTAAAAACTCGATTTATAGGTTCTTTCAAAGGTATAAGATGATATATATTCCAACATGCCTAAACCCTTCACCTTCAAATTGTTAAGGATTGAACGACTCGAAAGGAGTGATCCGTGCACTATAATGCAAGCTTGAAACAGTTATTTTTTTGGTATTTTTTATCCCACAGAAAATAAAATAAAACCAATTTTTGGTTAAGAAAAAACCTACGTTTTTGTCTGGAGAATTTTTTTACGTATATTTGTTAGTTTTAGAGTTATTTTGAACAGAAGGTACTTTCTTAGGAAATTTGAAAATTCATTTTTCATTATTATCAAACTTTTTTCGGAAAATACGTATTCTAATCTAGCAAAACTTCTGGATCACATAGGTAACACTAAAATACAGCTAGTTGTAAAGGGGCTATGGCCTATGGTCAATATAAATTCTATTAGGAATGACCGAAATTTTAACGCTGAGTTTCTATTTTGAATTCGAGATGCCCGCATCATAGCTTGGTTTTCTTTAATGCGACTTGAACTAGTGCCCATTTTAAACGTCTTTCCAATCATTACAAAAAAGTATGACAGTTTTGTCCGAAAAATGCATTACTTTTCCGTTATTTAACGTTGAATTCTTCGAACCAAGTCGTTAAAAAAATGTCTCGTCATTGAACCATAACTTGCTTCATTTTGGACCTACAACCCTCATAAAAACAACAATCTCTTGGTTTTTTTAAGTTTCATTTTTGTTAATTACCAAATTTTTGAGAGAACGCTAAGTTTAAGAGTTATTTTCGAAAAACTATCAAAAACCATGCGTTTTTCAACGAACAATATAAGTTTTCAATCGCAAATAACTCGAAAAATATCGATCTATCGAAAAAACCTTATACAACATTCTATATTTCAAATGTGTCCTTTTATCTATTTTTGGGGTTACTTTGAGTGAAAAATGTTCCGCCCTCGAGTAGGGGTGGAATCCACCCCAGGATATAAGGGCACATCAGCGCTATGCCACTTTCGTTCCTTGAGCCATTCCTAAACTACTCACTAAATTTCATGTTAATCGGACAAGGTTCAAAGAATTCGGAGCGGAAAACGTGTCTGTTCGTAAAACTCAGCAAAGTCTCTATATTAATGACAAATGTATATACAGAAGTTAGACATAGCGTGTACATATTTTGCTACTCTTATAATGCCATATTTTTATGTTATTATTAAATGAAATTTTCTATAAATTTGAACATAACAATTCCTTTATTGGATAAATTTTGTTAGAAAAATAATTTGTTCATAAATTTTGTTTATATTGTTTAAACAACATAAATATTTAATTGCGCACACTGTAATGTTTCTGATTTCAAATAATATATAAAAACACACATTTAAAAAAAAAAATCATCAAAATCGGAGCTGTCCCTGAGGACTTAGAAGTTTTACGGATTTTGAAGCTAATTTTCCTCGACTACAAGGAGAGATTCAAGGAACATATTCCTATGAATAAAAACAAACAAAATTTAAAATCAATATTTGCCAATCATTTAGTAGATAACAACCACAATTTCACAAGTTTGGAACAAAATCTACAACCTTTACATTTATGCAATAAAGGATTGTTAATGGATTCCCTAGAAGAATTCGAAATTTATAAGGCTTTCAAAAACTCACCATATTTAGTTTTAAACGAAAAATTATCATTTAACTCAAATATTTTGTATAATACTATATTTTGTAAAATTTCATTCAAAACATTTCAAAAATTTTATTCAACTATATAATATATTTCATTCATAATATTTTGATCAGTATGTCATATTTTCTAAAAAACAGGTAAAAATTTTGAATGTATGTATATAAAAATGATATTGAGCAATTTGATTCATAAATTTAGTATGCCATTTTTCAAACAAAATTTTAAGAATGAAAAATATGTTTTTATTAATAAATAAAATACTTATATACCGTTTGTTCCGTTGATTATAATTACAATAATTTAAAATTAAAATGCAATATTTAAAAATATACTTTTCACTGTTTATTTTTAAATTTATTTATAATAATAAAACTTCCTTATAGTAACAATTTGATTTTTATTTTTTTATTTTAAAGAACATCGATTTCGACTTACGTCATCCTCAGTTCTTAAATTATTATTATTTAAATATTGCATTTTAATTCAAAAGTGACAAAAGCACACAAACAGTGAATAATATGGAAAACCATAATAACACATACAATAATTTATTTATATAAATTATTGATTTTAATCAAATAACAACAACTTGGAGACCAATTAAAAATAACTTTTATTTTTTAATAAATAAAAGCTTTAGTTTAAAAATATGTCTATTGAAACTTTAGTTTCAGCTTCTCAGAAACAAAAGCTAATTCTGTTTGTAAATTCGAATTCTCGATTCCTTTAACTTGAACATCGCAAGCAGAAAACCAAACAAAGGATATTCGGTTTCGCCATATGGTTTTGATGTTGGTAATTAGTTTAGAAGATTGTTTGCATGTGATCATACATTGTTTGCATGTGATCATTTGAATAAATCACTTTCTAAGTCGCACTTTTTCAAAATTTTACCAAAAGGAGAAAAAATTGAACGAGATTGATTAGTTTTCATCTCCAAAAAAGAACCCTTTTATTGCCTACCGTGACGATTATTTAGCACGCATATTAAGTACATTGTTCTCTATCTATGTCGTCCTTAAGGATATTCTTAAGCTAAATTATACGACAGATTATCGGCTTATAATTATTTTGCGATCAAAACGAAGACCAAGCAAAAATATGGAGGCATATTTTAAAAAGAATTTTGGATACTATTTTGTTTTTAAGTAAAAGGAGCATGGTTTTGAGCGGAGACAGTCATATGATTGATGAACTTAATAACGGCAACTTCTTGGGAATTTTGGAGATTATTAGTCACTGTGCTCCCTTGCTACATTATCATTTAAAAAAAGAAAGCATTTCCAAGCAAGCTTAGCATCGTTAACAAGTTCATTATTTATCATCGGAAATCCAAAATGAGCTCATTCAATTATGTGCAAGCCATGTAGAATTAGTAATTCAAGCTGATCGAATGCCAGAGGTATGATAACGAAAGCAACATCAAAAGTGAAAACAAAAGTACGGAAAGAGAGATTTGTAGAGAAAACCTATATGATGTGTATGCCTCATTTGGAGCTCAGAGTCTCAATTGACTCTGCCGAATAATGTTCAAACGAGGTTACATTTTTTGGAATAATTCAATAAATGCTGTACCTTATTTAGCAGCAGCCATCAACGATGAGCGATTTTAAAGAAAGATATTTCGCAGTCTCTACATAAGCTTTCTAACACGCGATGGTCAGCTAGAATTGATGCTGTTAGATATTTTGCAAAACGTCTTCCAGTACTAAAAATATGGCTAAAGTACTTAGTACTAAAAATATGGCTCTAAAAGCTCTTAAATTAACAGCCGAAACTTATCTAGCCATCAACGGAATTAAAAAGTACATGAGTAAATTTACCTGAAGATTAATGCCATCAATATGGCTTAAAATATTGAAAGATATCCATGACAGAAACATCATCATTCAAACAAGACAAACAACAATTATAGATATTGAGGTCTGCAATCTTGATAGTCTTCTCGCAGATTCTAAGAAATCAATGTGACGTAATCTTAAGGGAAAGCAAATGGTGACAAATGGTTTAAATATTTCTTCTTTTTTGACAATAACTAAAAAAATAAAACGGTTCGCAACATTTTCTGGAAATGCAAATAAAGATCCTGAAAACATCCGCTCTTATGACCAAGAAACAGAATTCAAAAGAAACACGATTTTAGTTATTGCAGATTTAGTAATATCAAGCGTAATGTTTAAATTCTAAGGAAAGAGGAGAAAATATTAACCTGTACAAAGCAATTCGTTGCAATATAAAGGCAGATATTTTAGAAGAGTTGGCGAAATGAAGTAATTCACCTGAAACACGTATATACGGAACATTTCGAAGAAAATCTTTCACTGTAGATTGAATGCGATTGCCATTAAAAATATTGATACTATTTTTGAATCAAAAATTTTCAGTGATCCTGTTTCTTTCAAGATCATGCCTTGCGATTCTGTACTAAGAATCAGAATTAGCGAAGCAGTTAAATTTCGGTGAAATTATAGATGTTTTTTGCATCACCAAAGCAAAGCTGAATTGTTATAAAAAAGTAAGAAGAACTCACAAAATTCGTACTTAAAAAATGTACGCATGGAAGGATCACGTTTTTTTATTTGTACATTTTTTTTAAATTTTTGATCTACGGGTGTGATAACCCCGCGTACGCCAGTCCCTGCTAATTTAAAGCATACGATTCAAATCTAATATACGGAAGTGAATTTCTGAAAAACACACAGACACAGTGCTTATTATAAAAATTCATCTAATTAATAATTAGGTATCCGGTATTTATCAAAGTCCAGCTTTGCTACATCGCCACTGACCATTGTTGCCGTAAGGAAAAGTATATCTGGCTTCTGGATTTCAAGATGCTGGTATCAACGTTTATGTTGATATTTTGACCTCTTATATTGGTGAAACCAATGGTAACGCTGCTGTACATGAGTAATACATTTTAATTATGAATCTAGCACTGGGTTCCAATTAGCTGCTAAATTGTAATAAACTGCTAAATCTAAATTTGATTTAACAAAATCGCCCAATTACTTCGGTTTTGAAAAAACCTTAGTATTGCATTCATGAGCCAAAAGTGAAATTCTTACCCCCACTTGTTTTGGCATTTCTCGACGTTTTAGGAACTACTGATTCTAAAAAAGCAAAAAAAAATGTATGTCTGTCTGCCGGCCGGCCGTCACAGCCGACGAAATCTAGAAAACAGCTGGACGGATTTCAAAAAATTTTTTTTCTAGAAATAGGGTTACTCAACCAGAAGAGCCGAAAGGACAATATATTCGATAACTGTACCGGAAGTATGTCAAAAAAATCGTCAAGTGTGTCAAAACAAGGAAATTTGCATATTTTTTGCTTAGAAAACATTAATTTTAAGTGATTACGAATAGAAACATTGAATTTGAAGAAATCTTGATGGTCGGGATTGGTATGTGAAGCCAAAAACTAGATTGTTGCATTATAAATTTGTCAAAAAAATGTTGTCAAGTGTGTCAAAATAAAAATTTTTATTTATTATTTTACTTAATTTTTTGGAAAAAAATAAAGATTTATTTGTATGACATGAAATTTTATTATTATTATTGAGAATTATGGCATTAAAATTTATCAAAAAAATGTTGTCAAGTGTGAAAGATTTTACTTCGGTGTATTTATTTTTTACCTGATATTTTGGAAAAAATAAAATTAATTTTTTGTATGAAATGAAATTTTATTATTATTATAGAGAATTATGGCATTATAAGTTTTTCAACAAAATAATGACAAGTGTGTCATAAGAATGATTTTCATTTATTTTTTTAGAAAATAATAAAATTAGTTATTTGTACGAAATGAAAATGATATCATTATTATTGAGAATTTTATTGCATTATAAGTTTGTCAAAAAAATATTGTCAAGTATGTCAAAAAAATGATTTCTTTTATTTTTTTACCCAATTTTTTGGAAAAAGAAATTTAGCTGTTGTATGACGTAAATATGACATGGAAATTTTTGAATATGTTATAGTTTTTGAAATATTTTTGGAATTTTGAAAAAAGTTTGTATTTTTGATTTTGTAATAATTTTTACAATATTTTTAGAATTTTGGTAAAAGTTCTAATTTTTAATTTTGTTATGATTCTTCCAATATTTTAAGAATTTTAAAAAAAAAAATAGAATTTTTGAATTTGTGAATTTTATATATATATTTTTAGAATTTTGAAAAAAGTTTCAGTTTTTGATTTTGTAAGAATTTTTGAAATATTCTTAGAATTTTAAAAAATTTAAAATTTTTGATTTTATTATAATTTTTGGAATTTTGAAAAAAGTTTCAATTTTTGTTATTGTTATAATTTTTGCAATATTTTTAGAATTTGGCAAAAAGTTTGAATTTTTAAGAGTTTTTGGAATATTATTAGGTTTTAGAAAAAGTAAAAATATTTGTTTTATTCTAGTTTTTGGAAAAAGTTTGAATTTTTGAATTTTTAAGAGTTTTTATTAGGATTTAGAAAAAGTTTAAATATATGATTTTATTTTAATTTTTGGAATATTTTTGGAATTTTGGAAAAAGTTTGATTTTATTTAATTTTAACAATATTTTTGGAATTTTGAAAGAAATATGAATTTGTGATTTTGTAATATTTTCTCGAAACGATAAATGGAGAGGTTTTTGAGTAGTTTGCTGCTTGTATCATCTTTTCACTAAATTATGTTAATTTATGATTTTCCGGCAACGTATTGATGTTTCGTTTTAGCTTTGTAATAAATTTCTAAACAGATATAAAAAAATACGTGTACTTTAACAAAGAGTTATGTTTGATATACATCGCTGGCCAAAACTAAAAACAATGTCCTCATAAAAGTTTTATGCTGAAAACTATATCAAAATCCTTAACCAAAACCGAAGTCTTGATATCTCAGAGCTTGAGCCCCTCCATATTTTTAATTTAAATTTATGTAATTAAGTTGTCTGATATAAATATATATAAAAACATCAATTTCTTTATAATCATTTAGAAACAAAATATTGATTTACTCAAGCTGACTAAATTGAATTAGCACTGTTAGTACAATTTAGCATGAATTGGAACGCAGTGTAGATATCAGTCTAATATAAATTACATCTGAGGAAAACATATTGCTACCAGAACGCAGCACAACATTAGCATTTCTAAAGAACCTGAGAGATTTACAAAAAAGAATCTGTGTAATATAATATAATGTTCTTTATATATACGAAAACCGGTAACATATAATTCATTTACCGAATTTTATGTAACCAATTTACTGGTGAACCGTCAAACTAATTAACTCATAACGCACACCCTAGAACCGACTCCACAATGAGATTTAATAGTGCTTTTCTAATAATTGTAGATTAACAACATGCAACTTAACGACGTGTATAGAATGCTAAATCAAACCTATAACTGCATCTTCTTTTAAGAAACTTTCTCTGGTAAAGTACAATAACTATGAATTACGTAAAGAAAGTTTAGATACGCTGAATAACTGTCAATTCCTAGATAAGCGTTTATAATATATAATATTTAAATTAATGCAAAACTAAATTTAAATCGTTTTATTACCATATTATCTTGTATGCATTTTTTTTTTGTATTTCACGCCTGAAAGTAAAAATTAGTTTAAGTGCAGAATTTAATGATAGGTACAATAAAAATCTTAGCAGTTTGATTTCTTTTTTATAAACAATGTAAACACTTATTTTCAAAAATATAAATCTAAAATAATTTTGTGGTCAATTAGTTTTTTTTTCTAGAAATCGCGTTACTTTTTAAAAAATAATCGTTTATTTTTAAATAATTTTATGTATCTTATCTTGTTAAAGAAATGCTTCATTAAAAATATAATATTTAGAAATTAATGATTCAAAGTTTCGTTTTCATTTTTTTTTGTTTTTTATTATATAAAAAATTTCTCGATTTGATACACAAAACAAAAATAAAAGAAATTAGTTGTATGAATGATGAATTTGATGGTTTTAACGATTTTACCATATGAAACTTGATTCATTCACATGGAATTCATGAAATTAACCGAATACATACTTGTTTTACAAGAAATTCAGAATTAAAGCTTACGACAGTAAAAAATTAATGTCTTGTTCAAGTATGAATTATATTGTGAATGGCCAGTTCGTCGTCCTTAATTGAACAAAATCTGGCATCTCAAACCAGCTCAACCGAAATCAAACAAGCCTTAAAAGGTTTTACTTATTTTAATTATACGGCAGTTTCTCTCAAAAACTGTTTATTAGGTGTCAACTGTTTATTAAACAGTCACACTTTCGAGATCCCAGAGTCCAGGTGAAATTCTTTGTTCGAATTGCGGATAAATGGAATGATTTGCCGGCTTTAATAGTCTCGGCTGACTTCAATATAGGATTAAAAAAAAGTCATCAACACCTTAGAACGCATGTTGTTGTGAGACCCATGTCTTAAGCCACTTAGATTCTTGGTGCAAGCAGTTTAAACATGTTTTCTGATACTTCCTTTACGTGGGTCGTAAGTCGTAACGGACACAAAAATGACCGTCCAATTTGCATGCTGAGACAAAAGGATTACGAATGCATCTTTGTGAGTTTATGGGCTTTAACATCTGCAAACTCTTATAGCTAGAATCAGTAAACAATTCGTACTTAGTCCGAAAACAGCAAACAACTTACTTAAAACAACAAATTAGATTGTCTCAATACATTCCTTAACAAAAAATTCTAAAAATATGTTGAAATAGTTATTGATTTTAAAATTTAAAAATCAATTTGTATCAAATTTAAAATTAGCTTGATAAATGGAATCGAGATTTCTGCAAGTGGAAAATGTGAAAATTTATTGCACTTTCATATACCTCATATCATCTTCAAAATCCAAGTTTAGTTACCAGTAATTTTCACAAAATCAAACATTCGTGATCTAACCAAATATCTACCAGTTTTATAAACTGAGTATTACAGTTTTTATAAATTATGTAAAATTTATTATTTCTTGTGTCTGTTGTTTCATATAAAATTGAGTACCAAAGTAAAATTATGTTTAAATGAAGAATAGTTAAATCAAGTAAATTTTTAATAATAATATGCAAAATTTAATCTCAACATTAAAAAAAGGGGGGTTTAAAATAAAAAAATATTCAAAATAAACAATATATGACAGTAAGATTAGCATAGTTTTCCTAATATGTATTTAAAAAAAAAAAATGTAGTTAAAGGAAAGTTATCAGGGGCTTATTGCTTTAATTAATAAACAAAAATAACAAATAATAAGATATGATGTTCAAAACAAAAACAGTTAGTCACTCATAAATTTTAAAGTGTGATAACTCCGGATTAAATTTGTTTGAGAATTAAATTAAACAAATAAATTCAAAAGTTATTTCCTTTATCTAAAAGCGGATTTAGTGAAAAGCTTTATAATTCGTTTTAATTTTTTTAAGTTGTGCGTAGAGTTCGGTATTTTCCAAAAAATCTCAATTTCGAGATTCAGGATTTCCCGGAATACTGAAAATTTAAGTTCTCGAGAGAAAATTAAAAAAAAAACTGTATTTAGTTCTAAAATCAGTGTAAAAGCAAAGAAATGCCAAAAAATATGTTATTAAAATAGAATTTCAAAAAACACAAACTATCAATGGCTGCGCCTGACAATCACGTACGCTGTTAAGATACAAAATTTCCAGATATAGAAAAACTCAACAATTTCAATTATAGAAAAAATGTCCTAAAATTTAATCGATGTTGGTAGTATTATTAAAACCAAAAACCCGGTCGCCGCGAAAACAGTAAATAGGTTAACGAAAAATTAAAACCTGAAGTGAAAATAAAGTGTTTGAGAAAAGTTTATTGAAAATCAAAGTCTAATTTTTGTTAGACTAATTTTATTACAAAAAATCATTTAACGTGTTTGAGAAAAGTTTATTGAAAATTAAAAGTCTAATTTTTTGTTAGACTAATTTTATTACAAAGAAAAAAAAAATCATTTAAATATTGTATTTGAAAAATTAAGAATTTACTAAATAAAATTGTGTGACGATTTAACAAGCGATCTTTTGTTCGACGAAACGTAGAGAAAAGCTTCTTTAATTGAGGAGAGAGGTAAGAAAGGGTGACACCACCAGTGAATCACCCAACCAGGTAAGAGTTACTCCTAATTAAAAAGTAAGTGGTGAATAAGCAACTGGAAGAAGGAGATAGGTCATCTGAACTACTACAAACGTTACAACCTGGCATTTGGCCTATTACAATTGGCGTAGCCGGTATCTCTAACCATAAGAGGTGCCGTTACGGCCTATTACAATTGACCCAGCCGGTAGTTCTATACTACCACAACAATTGGCGGGGTATTACAATTAACGCAGCCGATCACCTGAAGCAATATAACTAGCATAGGCGGTCATCTGAGTTATTACAATTGGTGCAGCCGGTATCTCTCGTCATCAGAGGTACCTCTACACTATTACTTGTGTTATGTGCACCGATTAGTCTTTGAAAGTTTTTAGTTTTCTGTCTACTTTTTTTACTTACATTTAATTAATTCTGTTTTTGAACACGTTTCGCAAAATTTGATACCAACCCTGTTTACCGGGTCGTGCAAATATTTAATCCCAGATTAAAAAGAGTCAGGTTGGATGGGCTTTATAGGCTGGATAAGAACTCGTAGCCCGGTAGCCCAATTCGGTGTGCTGACTCTCCAATTTTGTAAAGAAAAATTCTAAGAATGGTATCCGCAGCAAGGAAGTTCACGTGTTGGCAACTAAGAGCTTCGACAGCAGCATTATATAGGTTTTAAAGCATTAATGATACCTTAGCAATGCTTTACTTCTGCATCAGCAGTGCGCATAAACTTTAAGTTGAGCGATTGCCTTACGAAAGTGTTTGCTGATGCATAAAATTATTTGCTTATTTTACATGAAATGTTTGAGGTTTAATTTTTCAAATATTTAATTTTCAAAAAATTCCATACCCCAAAACATCTTCCAGGCGTTTTATTTTGTTGACGAGAAAACTACATTTGAATATTTAATAAAATCAAAAAGTGTCAGGAGTGGAAAATGAAATATAGAAATAAAATTAGACGGTCGCACAATCGCACTCCCAACTCAAATTTTGTTCAGATAATGCAATTTATAACAAATTGGTTTTTGTATATACATAGTTGCAAGTTTCCTTTTTGATTTTACATTAAAAAACTATTTTTCGAAATTCAAAAACCAATTTGTTATACTATAGTGATTTTACAGCACTTCAAAAAATGTATCATTTTGTTTTTAAAATAAATCGTTTTTTCCAATTTATATTTGATAAAACAATTTTAAAAAAACTGGCATTCTCGAGAAATCCAGAGAAATTATATCGGTAATTTCTCAAGAATCGGCAAATTGAGGAAGCCCAACTCTAGTTGTGCGTATTGATTTTAGCTAACTCAGCTGTCCATGTCAGCCTTTCAAGTAAAGGCTAGAGTATGCCAAAAACCTATATGTTAAGCGGGTATATTTAATTCATAAATTTAAGTTTAAATTCACTTTACCATCCATTGCAAACGTGGTAATGATATGAATTACATAAAACTTGGTTCAAATTAGTATCGATATCTAATTCCTTACACTTTCGATTCTTGGGAGTGTTGTCCATTTATTTTTCAAAATTATAACAGTTAATCTTTGTGTAAGAAATGAGCCTTAACTCTTAAGCTTTGAGTAAGTTGTAAGTCTATATGGGGTCGTTAAGTTGGTTTGAAAATTCACAACGAATTGAAAAACTTTATTTTGAAAAATTATCGTTAACTCCACTTGCAATAATTGTTGAAAATATTATAAGAATATTTTCATACCGAATGGAGCATACTTTAAGAGCCACAGCTCTTCAACTATTCACTATACTCAAACTTACTCGAATTATATTTATACTTTATCATTTGCAGGATACAGGATTCATATAACAGGATTCATATAACAACATCTCAATCATTTTTATTTGTTGTTGGTTCTGCAATACTTGGTACAGTTTGATGGATGGTGCAATTATTCTGGCACACTGACCATTGTTGGACCATAACGTTGATCTAACACAGTGAATAAATTGCTAAAAAGAGTGTAGATAATATTTTGTACATCCAATCCCTTGACAAAGTAACATCATTTGTGCTAAACAGAAGACTAAGAATGAAGAACATGAGCACTCCACATCATCTACAGCCAAGATTTGCACAAGGTTATATTTTTCCATTAACCCACTATCTTTCACCGAAAATTAAATACATATGCAATGCAAATGAATATATAATGAACACCAGTTCAATTATGTAATCATAATGAAGACTATTATTCAAAAAGTATATCTACGTCATGCTTTAAGTACGTAAGATACCTAAGGCGAAAGCTTAAGGATACTTATGCAATGTCCAAAATGAGTGTTTAAGACATCCAAACAAACATCAACAAGCACGATCCGTGTAGTTTTCATTCTGCAGTCTTGAACAGGATTCAAAAAAACAATTCGGTCTTAATATAGAATAAGCTTCTTTAAACGACCTATACATTTCGATCTCGATATGTTTATCATCTCACTTCTTTAAAGTTAATTAACTAGCTTAAAGGCTCACTTTTATCTCGCCTCCTTTTTTATTTATATCGCCGAGTTATGTAAAAACATCTGTAACCGAATAGTCAGTTTACCATGGTCATGTTAGACTGTCTTCAATTATGAAAGGTGTATCATACTTGGCTATTATTATAACTTTATCGGACTAAAAAAGGACATTATTTTCAATTTTTTTTAAAAACACAAAAATAAAATAAATAAATAAAATATATTTTGCTGTCATAGTTACGTCCAAAAAGTAAAAAACATTTGTATTTGTTTAAATTCTATAAAAAATAGAAAATTTTATCAAAGCAACCCATTATTGTTATTATTTGTTGTCATAATTATACTTAGTTATATTTCATAGTTATTTCAAAATCTCACAATTCAATTAAAATTATTGTTATTATTTGTTGTCATAGTTATACTTAGTTATATTTTGATAAAAATAACAAATATTTTGTCAAAGGTTACTTGTTCAACATATTTTCATTCAAAATTTATGCAAAATTACAACTTGATTTAGAATAAACAATTTTTTTTTTAAATATTTTGCTAGCGGCGAATAAAAAATAGTATATGCCGCACGGACGTAAGCTATTTTGGGTACTTAATTTGGGTGCAAATCTCGGCTAGCGAGTCGCAAACTCCACATACGTTCAAAATCTTTAGCTTTACGTCCTATGATCATAATGTACTATTTAAAATCAAACTGAAATAGTTTTCTCATTTTAATCATTTAATATTCAAAAAATTTAATCGACTATTTTATTCAACAGTAGATTAATTTTCTTTTCTGTTTTTAATATAATCATAAAAACTATATTTGTTATAAATCACACGAAAATTTTTGCTGTTTAAATTATATCGATTAATTTTAGGTAGATTTCATATAAAAACCTACCTATTGCAATGGACTTCATCTTGGAATTTCGGAACATTTTTTGTGCCAAACGACTATATATGATAAGCGGAGACGAAAAAACAAAAAAAAAATTTATATATATATATTATATATATATATATATATATATATATATATATATATATATATATATATATATATATATATATATATATATATATATATATATATATATATATATATATATATATATATATATATATATATATATATATAGATATATATATATATATATATATATATATATATATATATATATATATATATATATATATATAAATATATATATATATATATATATATATATATATATATATATATATATATATATATATATATATATATATATATATATATATATATATATATATATATATATATATATATATATATATATATATATATATATATATATATATATATATATATATATATATATATATATATATATATATATATATATATATATATATATATATATATATATATATATATATATATATATATATATATATATATATATATATATATATATATATATATATATTATTATTCGGTATATGTTCACGAGTAAGTCTTCAAAAACTATCGAACTTTTTAATTGTGCAGTTCATATCAACTCAACTCATAATTTTCTATCTTTATCTGTTATTTAATTTTTGTTGTAATTATTATTAAATTAAGAAGGCCTATTAAACTTAGAATATTAATAAGAATTATAATATAATATGTTTAGAATAAGAATAGTTAAAACCTTTTTTGTTTTTAATATTAAATATTTATGTATAATATTAATTTAACAAATACACGTAATTAAAAACGTCTGTTAATCCAATATAAAAAACCAAATGTTTACGGATAAGCACATATTGTGCTTTTGTAAATGATAGCTTATAAGACATTAATTATTTTAAACTCAAAATTTAAAAGAATTTAAATCAAAATTGTAAATTTTTCTCTTATAAACAAAAGAATAAAGAAAAAAAAAAAAAATATATATATATATATATATATATATGCATATATACGTATATAAACGATATGAGATATAAAGAAAATGTGTGTTCTATTAATATCTCGGACGAGTTCGTGAATCAGCAAAATCCGACACGTGGTTAAGGAACTAGAGCCTTTTTTCTAAAAAAAATTGATGTTTTAAAACCGTTATAACGGCCGTTTGGATACTAATATTTTTTAAAAGTTAACAAATTTAGAATCTTTGGAATCTTTTTTATCAATTTGTTTTAAAAATAGACCTTTGCAGTTAGAGGTTCCTGAGTGAGCGGCTCCAACAAAAACGTTTGCAAAAAAAATCTTTTTTTTAAACAACCGGCACTCTCATGGTCGCATTTGTAAGGCCAGATCAAAAAACGTTTTCTAAAAACGTGCGTTTTATTAATATCTTGGACAAGTTCGTAAATCAGCCAAATCCGACACAGGGTTAAGAAACTAGAGGCTTTATACTAGAAAAAAACTCTGTTTTTTAGATCCTTTATAACGGCCGTTTAAATTCTAATATTTTTAAAAACTTCATAAATTTAGAATCTTTGAAACCTTTTTAATCAGTTTCTTTCAAAAAAAAGACCTCTGCAGTTGGAAGTTTCTGAGTGAGCGGCTCCAATAAAAAAGCTTGTAAAACACAAAATGCGTTTGAATCAACCGGCACTCTCACGGTCGCATTTGTAAAGCCAGATCAAAAAACCTTCCGTAAGCATGTGTGTTTTAATAATATCTTGGACAAGTTTGTAAATCAGAAAAATCTGACACATGGTTATATAACTAGAGGCTTTATACTAGAAAAAATTCGTTTTTTTAATCCGTTATAACGGCCGTTTGGATACTAATATTTTTAAAAACTTCATAAATTTAGAATATGTGGAAACATTTTAATCCGTTTCTTATAAATATAAACCTCTGTAGTTAGAGGTTTTTGACTTGTTGGCTTCAACAAAAAAGGTTGCAACAATCCATAACTACAATTTCCAAAAACCTTATAACAGTCAATGGAAAAAAAATAAAAAAGTTTGAATAGAAGAAATTATTTTTTTTTCTTAGAAATAAACTATTTTGATATTTTGCAGCAATTGGACGACATATGATATAGCGTAGGTTTATGTCATAAATTGTCACACACATATTCTGTGGTAGATTTGATATTTGTTTGTTGCAAAATTGGATAGATATAGTTTTGCTTATATGTAGCTAATTTTCTTTTTAAAATTTGTTCGATATCTGTTTGAAATTAGTTTGTGTTGTTTAAACTAATCTGAAACATCAGATTCTACTGGCACACAAAACTGTTTGATCTCGAAATCTACCTATTTCTAGCGGATAGTACCGCTTGGACTTTTTTACTTACTTTTCGAAACTTCTGAAACTTCTTTCTTCCCTTGTACAAAAGTTATGCACGACGTGACAAACAAACAAAGTAAAGATTAACAAACAGCTTACGGATGCCGAATTATTGTAAAAATTATTAGATGAAGTTAATATGAAAAAAAAATAGCAGAAACTTTTCGTGATGCTACAATGTCAACTTTTAAGAAGAACCATGAAAAATATAATAGCAAGAAAAATGAAAAACTACTTGCAAAATTTGCTTGAAATTGTTCCTGGCGACAAAAAAACGACTTATATCGATTTAAATCCCATATGTAAAAAATATAAACATGTATAATATTTTTGTTTTAAAGGTCAATCTATATAAATATGCAGTTTAAGACGAATGTGCATTATTACGGACAGCTTGTTATTTAGTAGAAATTTGTATTAAAATAAATTAATTAAATTCAACATGAAAAATAAAATTTTGAAAATCAAAATAACAGCATAATGTCAGCTGTGTGAACTTGGAACCAAAACATAAGGGAAAAAATATTTTTGGAAACTACAAACGACGTTACTACTATACTGTACCTATTTACCAGCGAATACGAAAATTAGTCGTTCTGCGCATATTCATAAGCGCATGTGCGAATATTCAGTGTCTTAGATTAAAATATTAAAAAAAACTATTGGGGTAACATTGAAATGGACAAAAAAACCACATAAAATTAATAAATTACTATTGAAATTCAACCAATTATAATAGAAAATCAAAAACCAGTAAAAATATTAATGATTTTGTAGGTAGTATAACAAAATTTTGATAATTAAAATTAATTATAATAAAAATAACGACGCCTATGTAAACAAATGTCACAACAAATAAATGGTACAAACTAGGAGTAGAAATTTAACTAAAATTGTTTTCAAAACAAATTAATCCCAAAATAAATAATACATCTCTGTTTTACTTTTTGTCTCATCTTTTATCTCTTAGCACGCAGCAAGACAAAAATGTCAAAAATTCTACTATAGTCTATAGATGATTGTAGTAAAAAATTTTTGTATCTACATAGTTGTAATAAATATGACTCAAATCATCAAAACAGCTGAGC
Organism: Diogma glabrata; assembly: GCA_963693315.1. Lineage (NCBI taxonomy): Eukaryota > Metazoa > Arthropoda > Insecta > Diptera > Cylindrotomidae > Diogma > Diogma glabrata. The sequence continues at coordinate 354,190,335 of OY856186.1, forward strand.
CTATACACAGTGATAATTTTGATACTCCGAGTATACAAGAATGTTCGAAATTGGAAAAAGTAATTAATTTTGAAAATTTTTTTCACTCAAAAAATAAACAAATTTACAGTTGAGCACAAAATTGAAATATTCAAAAAGTTAAATCGTTGAAATATTTTTGGAAACTACAAACCATTTAGATAATTGTAGTAAATTTCTTTGTTTGTAGTTGTAATAAATGCCACTCAAATCATCAAAACAGGTGATTCACCTACAGACAGTGATAAATTTGAAGTTTACATTATTGTTCAAAATTACATTACAAGTTTACAATATTGTTCAAAATCGTTTGTAGTTTTTTGTAGTACTGATAAATATTTTTAAAAGATTTTATTGCAGCCAAAAAATTTAAAAATGTAAATAAGCTAAAATTTGAGCAGGTACAAAAAAAAAAAAAACTTTTAATAAAATCTGTAGTTTCTGAGATCAAAAGAATATTTCAACTCAGTGGCGTATCCAGGATTTTTTTTTGGGGGGTGCATTTTTTTAAATTAAATAATAAAAACAATGTACGCAAATTTGCATTTATTTCTTTTATAATATTTGATATGTATCAATACAATACAATATAATTGCTTTTGTATATATTTTACAAACAAATGTTTAATTTTCGTTTATTCTTTTGCAAAATATTTAGCACTTTTTCTTCATCTACTTTTATATTCTTCTATATATATAAAGTAATAAAAGGCCGTTCAATCTGTTTTCTGAAGTAGAATTTTGCAAGTAGCTTTTTAAATATTTTAAAGTTGAAAATGAACGTTCTGAAGTGCATGTCGTGACGTCACTAAAATTTTTAATAATTGAAAAACATTGGGATAAAGTACTGAAGTGAAGTAAAGTACTGAAGTCACATCTGAAGTGATTCAATAGCATAATTATGGTGTTGATTTTGGCCTTTTAAGAGGGTGCATATGCACCCTCGCACCCCCCCTGAATACGCCTATGTTTCAACTTAATTGTCAATTTTTATTTTATGGCTAAAAATATTATTAATCATTACTACAAAAAACTACAATCGGTTTCGTACAATCTTGTTTACTTGGATTATCAAAATTATCACTGTGTACAGTAGATTCACCTGTTTCAAGGATTTGAGTGACATTTTTTACAACTACAAACAAAAAATTTTACTTCAATCTAGCTAGGTCGTTTCTAGTTTCCAAAAATATTTTTCTTTTCTTTCTTCTTATATTCGGGTTCCAAGTTCACACGGCTCATAATGTCGACATGTCTCAATTAACCACAGATTTCAAACAAGAAAATGAAAGTTGCCGGCGACCTAATTAACATTTTTATCAAAATAATGTTTTATTAATTTTGTAAGGCTGTAAATTATGTTTAGCATGAAAATGGTCAAAAAAAGTTAATTTAAAAATGGAAAACTGAAAGTCATATGCATTGTTTATATGTGCAAATAATATAACCTAGCGATTGAAGATAGTGAAAAACGCAGCACAAGTCAAATCACAAAACTTTTTAAAATTTTAAACCACAATTGATAATAACTTTTAAATATAAATTGGAATACTGTCCATTACCCAAACACATATATCAAAATAAAATGGTTGTGAACAAAATTGATAATATTCGAAACAAATTTGGCCATTTGACAAAAAGGAATTTGGCCATTTGACAAAAAGGAATTCGTTTCCGTTTATTTTTAAACAAAAACGAAAAATATAGTATCCTGCCGGATATTATGAAATATCGGGGGGGTACCCGATACCCGATATATTTTTATGGCCCGGTGCATCACTAATTGTTAGTGTAAATTTTTTTTTGTTTTTATTAATGATAATAGCGTGGATATCAAGCACATATTCGACCTTATATCAAACACAAATAATATCAGAATTAAATCTTAAATTACTATGCATTCCAAAAAATATGCATTCTCATATAACACCTCCCTCGATAGTGTAACAAATAATTAAAGCTTTCGTTAACGAAAAGTACAGAGTTTATTTTTACGAAGAATATAATGTTTACGAATAATTGACAGCAATTGATTGGTCAATAAAATTAATTCTAAGCGCAGAGTCACGAATATTTTCAAGTTCTTATATTCAACAACTTCATATGTCTAATACAGTTTGTATTGCACCAATTGCCACAATTGAAGAAAAACGTGCTCTAGCGAGACCGAGTTGTGAAAATCTGACCTTTTTCGATATTTCTGAAACTTGACATATAAGTAGTATGAACAAAATAAAAAATAAAACTTATTTTAGAATTTTTTTAAAGTGCGTAGTTTGAGCATAGGGGCATACCCCAACATACATGAAAAATGAAAATTTTGTCAATCCGAGCTAGCTTTGAAACTAAATTGCTCAAGAACGGATATACCGATTTCAACAAACTTTGGTTGTTTGATAGGTGATAAGTTAATCTTTTGAAAAACGTTAATTAAACGTCTTTTTAATTAATTTTAAAATTAAAATATTAAAAAAACTTTTTAAAGATGACTAAAGTCAATTGAATTTTAATATTTTTTTTAAATAGTTCTATCCTTACACTATAATATGTCAAATTTACAAATGGGCGTTTTTTCGTTTTCTGGAGATATTAAGTTTAAAGATTTATTGTTTATATAATAGCTCAAACGATTTTAATCAAAATTCAGTAGTTAAATTAAAGATAAACAAAATTAAAGTTCAATTCTAGTTTGACCCTAGTGCCATCTTTAAAAAAGTTTTTTTAATATTTTAATTTTAAAATTAATAACAAAAACGTTTTAATTAATTTTTTTTTTTTCAAAAATATAACTAATCACCTATCAATCAAAAAAAAGTTTGTTGAAATCGGCATATAGCCGTTCTCGAGCAATTTAATTTCAAAAATTCAAAGTTACGATTAGGAAACTTTTATTTTTTTCATGCAGTGAGCCCCACTATGCTCAAAATAAGCACTTTAAAAATTATAAAATAAGTTGTAGTTTTTATTGTGTCTAATGCCAAGTTTCAGGAAAATAAAAAATGGTCATGTTTAAATTTCGACGTTTTTACTTGTCTTGACTCTTGATCACGTTTTTCATCAATTATAAGTGAGTAAATATATATGTGAAAAATAAATTGATTTTCAAACTTACATAGTTATAACTACGGTTCAATCAAATCTTTCATATAACTTTATATATATGTCAGGTTTAAAAATTTAGGAAGACACTGCGTCACATGAACGAAGAATATGCCCCTTACCGGATTATTGGCAACCCAATTATAGGTTTGTTCCTGCGAATATTTTTTTTTAAAAAATGTTCATTCCTTTCATTTTATTTCCATTTCCTCTATGTCGTATTTTAGTATGTGCTGAGATTTATTGTTAAGATATCCCTTCTTTAAAAGAAACATGAAAAAAAAGAAACAAACAAATCTTTGCGTCTATCAACACCTTAAAGAACGCATGTTGTTGTGTCACCTAGGGTAAAAAGGGTTTTGTGTGTTGTTATGACTTATTAAGTTATTCCTACTACACAACACATTTCATTTAAAAATTGTCATTTTATACAAACGCATATATATCTTATTCTGAAAACATGAAAAGTAACATTATTACATCACAAGTGATCCTTCCCAAACAGGACAAAGAATTTGTTTGTGAAATGAAGCCAAACGCAACATTTGCAAAATTGGCCTGCTTCTAATAACTGAATTTATTCAAAAATAAAGGCTTTTAGAACTTAAAAAAATTGAGTTTTAATTCAAACATAAATATAGTGATAAAATAATATGGAGTAAAATAGCGTAGAGAATCTAGATTTGAGTAGAATGGTTAATTTGATTTTCTGCTCATCACACAATAAATATATGTTGCTGTCTATAAGCGATAAAAATATAGAACCGCAACAAACGAAAGAAAGATATTCCAAAATACATTTAAATGTAAAACAGAACACCTATTTCTTTCGAAAATTTTCGAAACCGTATTATACAAATTTGTAAGTTTTATCATGGTTGGTGTCAATCTTGAATCTGAAAATTAAATAATAAAATACTCACCAAATAATATAAAGTTGAAAAATCGCGTAACAATAATCATTTTGATACACCAACATCAAAGTTTGTAATTTTATGTAATAAGATTCTTTCACTACTTTTTAACTTTTTATTTCCTTGTCCAAGCACGTTTAATAGGAGAAGTTCCAGTTATCCAAAATAAAAAGTTATTGGTCTTGAATTTTTTACTTTGTATTTTCTATGTCAACGAGATAAATTAATTATTTTTTTATCAAACATCTATTTTTTATGCCTTTTACACACTTGTTCACTTGTTTTGTTATGCATACAACATCTTTGAAAAAAAAAACTTATTGTTTCCTATTAATTATTGTTTAAGATTACAGATTTGTTTTAACTGATTTTAATAGAAATTGAAAATTTTATATAAATTTAACTAATCACATACATACATATTTAAAGTTTTATCTGTTTGAAAGAATAAATATTTTTGTAATTTTTTGTTTTGTAAATATTAGCACTTTTATTTTTTTGTTTAACTCTTCCTGCATACACAACATAAAATTGCATATTTTGTTTTAAATAGAATTAACTAAAATTAAAAAAATATTTCGTGTTTATTTAATTTAAAATATATGCTGAACTCGAGGGTATGTGTTATTATAAGGTAGGTGTCCAAGATAAGTTGCATTTCGAGAAATTGACCGAACGAAGTAAAAAATATTTTTTCTATATAAAATATAGCTAAAATAACTTGACATAAATTTTCTCTAACAATAAGCCGGAACAAACAATTCAGTCATTAAAGTTATATATGCATAAATACAGTTTCAAATTAATATTAATTTTCAGAAAACCTTATTAACAGCCAATCAATTCTTTGTTATCTACCTTCGATTTTTTATATTTTCTATTTATATAACTTTCTTCAAATAAATGAAGATAATCATTATACTTTTTTTTTTAAAAATCGACTTAGATTTAAGAACCTGAATATAGTTTTAATATGATTTAGCTGTAAAAACGATTAAATTTACTTCTGCAACTTCTTATACTATCCTTCGCGCACTATTTAATTTGAATTGAATATTTATTTTAACAGTGTAGCTATATTTTGAATTAATAGAAATAAAAGTTGAAAAATACAACTTATAAATTATTAAATTTTTTAAATTAAATAAACAATAAACATTTCGATTTTCACAAATCCACCAAAATAAACCTTTTTAAACTTTAAATATGAAACACACAATTAACGATTATTTGCAAACAGTTTATAATATTTAATTTTTTTCGTCTTAACTCTAACACAGTTTACTTTTTACTGTGAATAAGAAATTAAGAAAATCGAAGAACTGGTTAATATTATTTTGTTATTATTATATTTAATTTATTTTCTTGTTATTTTATTATCAAACAAACGATATTCCTCTGTATTGTGTTATTTTCTTATATTTTTTATGCTTTGGTTAGTTTTCGTTTTGTTTTCAAAATATATGAAATGATCGTAAAGAAATTGAAGACAATAATAATAGCATCTTTAATATGTCATTTTGATCGGCTTTTAATTTTAATAATGTTTTTAAGCTGGAAAATATAGTGTAAAGTGGGGTATAGCAGAAATAATCAGAAACGATAAATACCGTGTTTAGAACTGCGGTCTTTCAACCTAATTTTTTCGACAAAATTTCCCACCTTTTAAATTCCATGCTCTCGTGCGTTTTTCCTGATAGTTTTAAGCCCCAACCTAAAGTCTGAACCACTCAATAAAACTAATTGTAATTAGAAAAATATGAAGGGGCTGAAATCTCAAGCTCTGAGATATCAAGACTTCGATCTGGGTTAAGGATTTTGAAATAGTTTTCGGCAAAAAACATTTATGAGGACATTGTTTTTAGTTTTGGGCAGCGATGTATATCAAACATAAAACAAAATCAAAAATTCAAATTTCTTTCAAAATTCCAAAAATATTCTAAAGATTGTAATAGAATCAAAGATTTATACTTTGTTCTCAAAATTCTTAAACTATTGCAAAAATTATAACAAAATCAATAATACATATTACAAATTTTTTTTCAAAGTTCTAAAATTATTCCAAAAATTATTACAAAATCAAAAATTTAAACTTTTTCCAAAAATATTGCAAAATTCATAATTCACAAATTCAAAAAGTCCAACTTTTTCCAAAATTCTAAAAATATTCCAAAAATTATAAATAAAATCAAAAATAAAATTTTTTTTCAATATTCCAAAAATATTTCAAAAATTATAATAAAATTGAAAATTGAAACTTTTTTAAAATTCTAAAAATATTCCAAAAATTCTTACAAAATCAAAAATTGAAACTTTTTTCAAAATTCTAAAAATATTCCAAAAATTACAACAAAATCAAAAATTGAAACTTTTTTCAAAATTCCAAAGATATTCCAAAAATCATAACAAAATCGATAACACAAACTTTTTTCAATATTCCA
>OY856186.1:354197006-354255964 GCA_963693315.1 Diogma glabrata
CAGCTGCTATCCGGGGGAGAATGGGGAGGGTTTTTAGGGGTTGAAAAGCGGTTTTCGTAATTTCTGGCTAAACCGTGCATCCTATCAAAAAGAGTTATATGTAAAAGTTGTAGGGAATAAAAAGATCTACACTTTTTGTACGGACCATTTTTACCCTCACCTCAACATTTTTCGAAAAAAATGCGAAAAAACCGATTTTTTTCTTTTTTCTTGTTTTCTTTTACAAAAAAAAATTTATGAAGTTCAAATTTTGGAAAAAGATACCTCCATTTATTGGAAAAAGGCAGCAATTTTTTCGGAGGGAAATATTTAGACGTTGTTGTTAAAATTCATTTTTTTTTGAAAAAAAAAAAAACCGAATTTTTAACTGCGATTCCTCTTAAAACTACGCCTCCTAAAGAGTTCAGTTTTGACTCATTTACTCGTTCTTACGTCTATTTTTGATAAATGGTAAAAAAGTATAAATCTATGGACAAAAAGGCGGGAAAATTGAAAAAACCGAAAAAATTGCATTTTTCGTGGTAAGTTGCATATTTATCGTTGAATAATCGTTATTAATTAATAAAATCATATTATTTTTTTATTATTACGTAAACAACGATCATTCGGAAATACATTTATGAATAATTAGATGCTTTCGTTTTCGAACTTGATAAAAATTGTTCGAAGAAATAATCAACAATTAGAATTTCAGTCGTACTAAAAATCTTAAAAATTAAATATCTGGAGAACACGAATATTAGCCTCTTTGTAAATTTGTAATATTTTAGAGTAAAGATAGAACAGTTTTTTACAAAAAAAAATAAATTAAATTTCAATTGATCTTCAACCCAAGCGCCAACTTTAAAAAAGTTTTTTAATATTTTAATTTAAAAATTAATTACAAAAACAATTAATTATTTTTTTTTCAAACGATTAACTAATCACCTACAAAAAAAAAAGTTTGATAAAATTGGTAAAGCCGTTCTTGAGCAATTTGATTTCGAAAGTACGTGGGATTGGCAGAATTTTCATTTTTCTAAAATATTTAATGCTTATTTTAGTTTAATCAATATATGATAATTAATATATGTATATTTTAATTAATATGAATTTTTTTATTGTAATTGAACGGAAAATTCACTATCTATTTGATAAATTTCAGGAAAATCTGCAACTGGCATATTTTTGCTAACAAATATTCGAATTGGTTTTTATCGTCGAACAAAACGTCTTTCTGTAATTTGAGTATGTTTTGGGTAAAATATTAAACCTTCAGAAAACCCAAAAAAAGCTTATTTAGTACCTTCTTTAAACCTCATTTAGTACCTTCTAAACCAAAATAAGTTTAATAGAATCAGTAAACTTGGGTTTAGTGTATGGCACAAAGTACAAAAAAAAATCAACCTATATTCAAATGTGTTTTTCTCAAAAACAAAAAATAACAATTGTCCTTATAGGTTTAGTATGTTTTAAGTAAATAACAAATTTGTAAAATATAAAAAACATGAAAGAAAATTAACGGTACTTTTTGAGTATCGCCATGTTTGAAGAATAAAATTTACTTTTTTGTTACCTAAATAAACCTAAAAGTAACGAAAGCATATAATTATTCATTAATTTATTTCCAAATGATCGTCGTTTACGTTTATCATTAAAAATTTAAATGATTTTATTAATTAATAACGATTATTCAACGATAAATATGCAAATTACCACGAAAAAAAAAGCGATTTCCTCGGTTTTTTCAATTTTCACGCCTTTTTTTCCATAACGGTGTACCATTTTTTTACCACTTATCAAAAATAGACGTAAGAACGAGTAAATGAGTCAAAACTGAACTCATTAGGAGGCGTAGTTTTAAGAGGAATCGCATTTAAAAATTTGGTTTTTTTTTTTTTTTCAAAAAAATGAATTTTAACAACAACGTCTAAATATTTCCCTCCGAAAAAATTGCTGCCTTTTTCCAATAAATGGAGGTATCTTTTTCCAAAATTTGAACTTCATAAATTTTTTTTGTAAAAGAAAACAAGAAAAAAGAAAAAAATCGGTTTTTCGCATTTTTTTCGAAAAATGTTGAGGTGAGGGTAAAAATGGTCCGTACAAAAAGTGTAGATCTTTTTATTCCCTACAACTTTTACATATAACTCTTTTTGATAGGATGCACGGTTTAGCCAGAAATCACGAAAAACCCCTTCCAACCCCTAAAAACCCTCCCCATTCTCCCCCGGATAGCAGCTGCTGGTTCGATTTATGTTTCCCTCCTTTACAATATCGTGTTCTACAATATCCCACTGTCAGTTTGCTGTAACGAATTATTTTTTTTTTTTCTAATTTTTTCTCCTATTATTACTGGCCTATAAGGGAAAAAATATTTTTGGAAACTACAAACGACGTTACTACTATACTGTACTGTACTATTTACCAGCGAATACGAAACTTGGTCGTTGTGCGCATATTCATATTCGTATGTGCGAATATTCAGTGTCTTAGATTAAAATATTAAAAAAAACTATTGGGGTCCCATTGAAATGGACAAAAAAAACCGCATAAAATTAATAAATTACTATTGAAATTCAACCAATTATAATAGAAAATCAAAAACCAGTAAAAATATTAATGATTTTGTAGGTAGTATAACAAAATTTTGATAATTAAAATTAATTATAATAAAAATAACGACGCCTATGTAAACAAATGTCACAACAAACAAATGGTACGAACTAGGAGTAGAAATTTAACTAAAATTGTTTTCAAAACAAATTAATCCCAAAATAAATAATGCATTTCTTTTTTACTTTTTGTCTCATCTTTTATCTCTTAGCACGCAGCAAGACAAAAATGTCAAAAATTCTACTATAGTCTATAGATGATTGCAGTAAAAAAATTTTGTTTCTACATAGTTGTAATAAATATGACTCAAATCATCAAAACAGCTGAGTCCCGCACAGTGATAATTTTTATATACACAGTGATAACACATTATACACAGTGATAATTTTGATACTCCGAGTATACAAGATTGTTCCAATTGGAAAATTAATAAATTTTGGAAATTTTTTTCACTCAAAAAATAAAAAAATTTACAGTTGAGAAAAAAATTGACAAATTCAAAAAGTTAAATCGTTGAAATATTTTTGGAAACTACAAACGATTTAGATAATTGTTGTAAATTTTTTTGTTGGTAGTTGTATTAAATGCCACTCAAATCATCAAAACAGGTGATTCCCCTACAAACAGTGATAAATTTGATAATACAAGTTTACAATATTGATCAAAATCGTTTGTAGTTTTTTTGTAGTACTGATAAATATTTTTAAAAGATTTTATTGCAGCCAAAAAATTTAAAAATATAAATAAGCTAAATTTGAGCAGGTACAAAAAAAACTTTTAATAAAATCTGTAGTTTCTGAGACCAAAAGAATATTTCAACTTAATTGTCAATTTTTATTTTTTGACTAAAAAAATTATTAATCATTACTACAAAAAACTACAAATGGTTTCGAACAATCTTGTTTACTTGGATTATCAAAATTATCACTGTGTGTAGTAGATTCACCTGTTTCGAGAATTTGAGTGACATTTTTTACAACCACAAACAAACAATTTTACTTCAATCTAGCTAGATCGTTTCTAATTTCCAAAAATATTTTTCTTTTCTTTCCTCTTATGTTCGGGTTCCAAGTTCACACGGTTCATAATGTCGACATGTCTCAATTAACCACAGATTTCAAACAAGAAAATGAAAGTTGCCGGCGACCTAGTTAACATTTTTATCAAAATAATGTTTTATTAATTTTGTAAGGCTGTAAATTATGTTTAGCATGGAAATGGTCAAAAAAAGATAATTGAAAAATAGAAAACTGAAAGTCATATGCATTGTTTATATGTGCAAATAATATAACCTAGCAATTGAAGATAGTGAAAAACGCAGCACAAGTCAAATCACAAAACTTTCTAAAATTTAAAACCCACAATTGACAATAACTTTTAAATATAAATTGGAATACTGTACCAATTACCCAAATACATATATCAAAATAAAATAGTTGTGAACAAAATTGAGAATATTCGAAACAAATTTGGCCATTTGACAAAAAGGAATTTGGCCATTTGACAAAAAGAAATTTGGTCATTCGTTTCCGTTTATTTTTAAACAAAAACGAAAAATATAGTATCCTGCCGGATATTATGAACTATCGGGGGGGTACCCGATACCCCATATATTTTTATGACCCGGTGCATCACTAATTGTTAGTGTAAAATGTTTTTGGTTTTTATAAATGATAGTAGCGTGGACATCAAGCACATATTCGATCTTATATCAGAAACAAATAATATCAGAATTAAATCTTAAATTACTATGCAATCCAAAAAATATGCATTCTCATATAACACCTCCCTCGATAGTGTCACAAATAATTAAAGCTTTCGTTAACGAAAAGTACAGAGTTTATTTTTACGAAGAATATAATAGTCTAAGATCCGAGTATATAACGACCTTCACCGAACTGGTTAATGGATGAAAAGTATTTTATATTAAATTAAATATGTTAATAAATATATTACAAGTGGGTTGTCTAAAAAATTTCAGTCCAGAATATGATTAATTAAATATTTAAAAATTAATTTTTTTTAAATAGTTCAACGTTTCGGTTAATGGATAAACTTTATGTCAAAATAAAGGTTATTTTTGTTACGAACACGATGATATAGGGTTGTCTGCAAAAAATCAGTCCAGAATTAGGGTTGTCGAGTTTTAAATAGTAAAATATTGCTGCGAGTGTATTTTCGACACACAAACTTTTTTTTTAAATTTTTTTATAACACAACGTCCTTATAACAAATTGGTTTTGTATATAGTTGCAAGTTTCCTTTTTGATTTTACATTAAAAAACTATTTTTCAAAATTCAACACAAATATATTTTTATTTTATTTTAAATACAGTCAGACCTCGTATAACGTTACCCCGTTTAACGTTGATTCACTTTAACGTTATTCTAAATTTATAAATTTTTTTTGAAAATTTTAAAAAATGAAAACAAAATTTTTTTTTTGAATTGTCGAGAAACAAACAAATTATTCTCCGAAATTATTCATTCTTTCGAATTTAATAAACATTTTTAATTTTAATTGATTAAGTTAATCAGCGAATTTGAAAAGTTTTACAAAACAAGAAAAATTAGTAGTTTTATATATTTATAAGTTTCTCTACTCGTGTAATAGTTTCGTCTAATATTTAAAACAAAATTCGTCATTGTTTTTTACTTTTTTTTTTTAATAAAAAGTGTTATATGTAGGGATTACAAAATGTGTCACAACAACACATAGATACCTTTTAAAACCTAGGTCTCACAACAACATGCGTATTGAGGTGTGGTAGGTGAAGGCACTCGAGACTATTGATTCGGGCAAAGCATTCCATTTGTACGATGTACTCACAAAGAAATCCCTTTGCATTTTATTACTATAACAGTGAGTAATCTCGACAGTCCGACTGCCTGCACAAACCGATTGACGAGTCAAACGGGGAAAAACATATGTCTGAGGCATTATGGAGCTAATTTCATCTGAGCAGTGCTGGTGACGATATTTATAAAAAACAACGAGATCAGCAACAGTGCGACGATGTTGTAGGGAATCAAGATCTAATGTTAAATTTCGATCATCAACAATTCGTATAGCACGCTTTTGAACACAGTCCAAAAGAGCTAGGATAGTAAAAGATGCAGCGCCCCAAACTTGACAACAATACTCCATACAGGGACGAATATAGTACTTATAAATGTGGAGTAATTGATGCGAAGTAAAATATTTTTTACATCTATTGAGGAGGCCGAGTTTTCTTGACGCGCTCTTTGCCATGGCCATTATATGATCGTTCCAGAGTAAGTCATTGGATATTGTGACTCCCACTAAACGAATGCTTTCACATTCGCTTATTTGGTCGTCGCACATATTAATTGAAATATCGTTGGGAAACTCGGTTTTTGATCTGGGAACAATCAATAGCTGTGTTTTGGTGGAATTAAAATTGACCAAATTTTTGTCATCCCAATCGGCGACTTTTTTTAGTTCCTCGTTTACATTTATGGCTGCGTCTCTCCGGGTGGGATTTAGTCGTTTATGCATTTTACCTTTTGAAGATAGGGGGACGAATAACTTGTGCAGTGCAGTATCATCTGCAAAAATATTTATTGGGTTACTGGTGATTTGCAACAGTTTGTCTAGGTCTGTTATTCTCTTCCTGATTTCCAAATTTAACAAATTTTTTTTTTCGGAGTTAGGGTGTTAACCTAAGGCTCAACCCATATTTTCGTGAACGGAACCGGTTCCAGGTCATCATAATAACCTTCTTACACGTTCATATAGCAAGCCGCTTGATTCAAGACAGGTGCCCTCTCCAAGCGGCTTCTAACATGGAGAACAGATGCATGGGTCGCATTGGTTTTAATGCGTCAATTCGGCGTGTACCCGACTGGAAATTAGTTCAGGGAACCCGGATTATGATCAGATCCGGATCAGATTATCCGTAATACGGCCATCTGATCAGTTCCTGATCAGCGTACAGTACCGTTTCCCTTGATCCGGTTATCTGATCAGTTCCTGATCAGCGTACCGTACCGTTTCCCTTGATCCGGCTATCTGATCAGTTACTGATCAGCGTGCAGTACTTTATCCGTTGATCCGGCTATCTGATCAGTTACTGATCAGCGTGCAGTACTTTATCCGTTGATCCAGTCATACGATCAGTTTCTGATCGAAAAAACTCATCTTATCCGATGTCCTGAACTGGATAATAATACAAAATTTAGTTTTTTACCTGATCCATTCTGTATATAATATATTGCTCATTAAACAATAAATTCGTTATTAATGGTATAACTGAATTATTATTTTGATTATATTATCGACGTCATAATAGTACATTTACCCGAGCAGAAATTAGTTAGGGAAAACCTGAATACAGTCAGGTCGTGATCAGGGCCTGGTCAGTCCTACAAGGGCAATCTCTATTAGAGCAAGCTGATGTGGGCCTGTTTAGGGCCTGATTTAGAATACCCTTTTAGGGTTAACCTTATTTGAATACATCCGGCCCGGATCAGGTTTCTCGTATTTGACTCCTAGCTGAAATTTCAATTGGTTAAAATTCACTAGAGTATTATCCATTTTAGAAATATATAGTTAAAATCGTTTCATGTATATTTTAGTTATAGCTTCTCGGCTGAAAGACTATAATAATAGTCATTAACGTGGTATGTATGTTTTAATTTTTTCCATTGTAATTTTTTTATTTTAATTTGATATAATATATAAATATATATCAGGGTCTGGTCCGGATATCCCAATCAGTGCCTGATCCGATTATCCCAATCAGGGTCTAATCCGGTAATCCCAATCAGGGTCTGATCCGGTAATCCCAATCAGGACCTGATAGGGCAAAAGCGTTACACTCATGATCAGGGCCCAATCAGGCTGTCCTACCAATGCCTGATCCGGGTTAGGGCAAAACTGATCAGGGCCTTACTTGAGCCCTGACAAATTTCTGCTCGGGTACTTAACTTGTGCGAAAAATTTGTGTTCTTTCTGCAAAAAATTTTCTCATTCTTCACGAATTTTTAATAACTTTTTAAAAAGTTAATTATAATACACTTAACTGTAATAATTAACTGTAGACTGAATCTATTTAATTGTTTAATATTTTGTACTTATAAGTACAAATTTATTGTAGAATCGAAAACAGCATTGTCAAACTTACAGTTGTGAGGGATCTTGCTTATTAACCTTAAAGCATATAATTTAAATTTTTTATCTTGCATCTCCTCTTTACTCAAGAATTTCCAGATGTTTTTTGTTAGCAGTAATTGGTGAAATACTTATTATCTTGCTCAAAAATTATTCTATTTGAAATATGACAAGTGATCTAAAGCAGGTATGGGTGAAGTTAGTTTTCGAATCCAAACTTGGATCCATACCTTCATAAAAGCCTATGTGACAAAGAGTTTTATGATACCATTGGAAAAATCATCAATAATGCCAAAACTTGGACTAAATAAAATAAAAATAAGAAATAATTAACAAACTTACTGTTAAATTTATAAGCATTTGAAGTGTACTTGAAATTATGAACAAAATTAAGGAAAAATGGTAATATTTTTTTCATTTATTTAATGTCAAATTAATATTTAAGAACAAAATTAATTCTAAACCTTTGAACGGATCTGGTATGGATCTCTTGACCAGACCGGACATGAAACTGTTGAATGGATCCGGCATGGATCTTTAAGATAGATCCGGAATAGATCTTTGAAATGGATCCGGAATGGATCTTTGAAATGGATCCGGAATGGATCTTTGAAATGTATCCGGCATGGATCATTTAAACGGATCCTGTACGGATCATATATGGCGTGACGATTTTTCATCATGTCCGGATCAGGAGGCCTGATTCATCCCTGATCAGTCTTCAGGCAATCCTGATCCGGATCGGACCCTATACTGATCTAATTTCTAGTCGGGTAGCGCCATTAACTAAGCTAAGCAGTTTTTACGCTGCTTGTTTCCGATACAACAACTTAATTCAAACTCTACGGCAATTCTACAGTATCTTAAAATCGAAAATCTGCTTAATATATGAATTTAAAATCAAAATGCACGAAATATTCTACTTAATTATAATAATTATTTAAAAAGAAGAAAAATTTACGAAAAATTAAAAATTATGCACCTATCTCATCGTTTTGCACGACACGGGTACCCCGTTTAACGTTGATTTGAATAACGTTAAGGAATTTTGGAACGCATCCTTGACGTTAAACGGGGTATTACTGTATATATTTTAATCTAACTTCTAAAAAACAATTTTAATTTTCTTATTTCTCTTACACGTGTTTCAATCTTTCGATCATCCTCAGAGAGAAAATATTTACAACTCCCAGTTGTAAATATTTTCTCTCTGAGGATGATCGAAAGATTGAAACACGTGTAAGAGAAATAAGAAAATTAAAATTGTTTTTTAGAAGTTAGATTAAAATATATATTTAAAATAAAATAAAAATATATTTGTGTTGAATTTTGAAAAATAGTTTTTTAATGTAAAATCAAAAAGGAAACTTGCAACTATATACAAAACCAATTTGTTATACTATAGTGATTTTACCGCACTCCAAAACCAAAAAATAAATTTTAGTTACAACGTCCTTAATATATATATTAAGGACGTTGTGTTATATACAATAATTTTATTGTAATAAAATATAAATATAGAAGTTTTTAAACTAAAAACTTTTTCTGTTAATCAACATTATTCTGCATCTGAGGTAAAATTTTGATCTTCAGCTTTGGAACATTCTTTGTCGTCGCTTTCTTGTTCTGTTGTTTCTACAATGTCTTCTTCTACCGTTAAAGGTGTTTGATCTCCAATAAACCAAACCCTGTTGGTTTTAAATAAACATCTAAGAACCAACCACAGTTATCAGGCAGTTAACGCATACAGAGTTCGTGGCATTAAGCCACATGGAATTGACAAAAGTAGTTCGTAAAATTTTTTGTCTCAGTGATATCCATCATAGTGGTATAGTGTTGAAGTCAAAACTTTAAATTTTTTTTTTAAATTATGACAAAAAAACAGAAATCTGATAATTTTATTGTTTATTTTATCAACAACATTTTTTTAAGTAAATTTAAAAAAAGTTTGTGTGTCGAAAATACACTCGCAGCAATATTTTACTTTTTAAAATTCGACAACCCTAATTCTGGACTGATTTTTTGCAGACAACCCTATATCATCGTGTTCGTAATAAAATAATCTTTACTTTGACATAAAGTTTATCCATTAACCGAAACGTCGAAATGTTTAAAAAAAATTAATTTTTAAATTTTTATTTAATCATATTCTGGACTGAATTTTTTTAGACAACCCACTTGCAATATATTTATTAACATATTTAATTTAATATAAAATACTTTTCATCCATAAACCAGTTCGGTGAAGGTCGTTGTATACTCGGATCCTATACTATAATGTTTACGAATAATTGACAGCAATTGATTGGTCAATTAAAATAATTCTAAGCGCTGATTCGCGAATATTTTCAAGTTCTTATATTCAACAACTTCATATGTCTAATTCAGTTTCTATTGCACTAATCGCCACAATTGAAGAAAAACTTGCTCTAGCGAGACCGAGTTGTGAAAATCTGACCTTTTTCGATATTTCTGAAACTTGGCATATAAGTAGTATGAACAAAATAAAAAATAAAATTTATTTTAGAATCTTTTAAAGTGCGTAGTTTGAGCATAGGGGCATACCCAACATACATGAAAAATGAAAATTTTGTCAATCCGAGCTAGCTTTTAAACTAAATTGCTCAAGAACGGATAAACCGATTTCAACAAACTTTGGTTGTTTGATAGGTGATAAGTTAATCTTTTGAAAAACATTAATTAAACGTTTTTTTAATTAATTTTAAAACTAAAATATTAAAAAAACTTTTTAAAGATGACTAAAGTCAATTGAGTTATTAAGTTTAAAGATTTATTGTTTATATATATATAATTATATATATATATATATATATATATATATATATATATATATATATATATATATATATATATATATATATATATATATATATATATATATATATATATACATATATATATATATATATATATATATATATATATATATATATATATATATATATATATATATATATATATATATATATATATATATATATATATATATATATATATATTTATATATATATATATATATATATATATATATATATATATATATATATATATATATATATATATATATATATATATATATATATATATATATATATATATATATATATATATATATATATATATATATATATATATATATATATATATATATATATATATATATATATATATATATATATATATATATATATATATATATATATATATATATATATATATATATATGCCTGGATCACAAAATTTAATCACTGTTAGAGAAGGGAGTTATCACCAACAAATTCTGAAGCTACTTATGTCGTCAACACTTTTGCTTAAGAATAAACTAATACATTAAACACTAATTGGTTAAACTACTATTATTTACTAGCTAGTTTATTGTTATATAATAGCTCAAACGATTTTAAGCAAAATTCAGTAGTTAAATTAAAGATAAACAAAATTAAAGTTCAATTCTAGTTTGACCCTAGTCTAAACTGACCAGACGTCCCACGCTGCGTGGAAATGTCCCCCATTTCATTGCGTTGTCCCACGGAGAAATCTATCCCACGAAGCGTCCCACGAAACCAATATTTCCACCACATTTGTCCGCATTATCGAAATAATCAAAAAAACATTATATCTACGTAAAGTTTTCGCAATATCTCAGTCAAAGCTATGGCTTCATAGTTTTTTCTTGCAGTTTGTATAATGTTTTTTAACGTTAATTTAACTATTGAGAGAACAAACCAGTGCAATATTTTTTTTTTACTGAAATAGTGTTTTAACTATAATTTTCATAGAAATACTTAACTCAGTCTTTTTCACTTCAATAATTTGCATTTTATTTTGCAAATATCTTTCGATCTCTAAGAGATCTCTCCGTGAAGAAGCTTCTTTATTTATAGAAATATCTTCCCTGAGTATGTACGAGAGGTCGAAAGTATATTAGGAAAAATAAAATATAAAACATTTTACTTAAAAAGACTCATTTCTTTTTATAAATTCATAAACATTTAAATTTTTATGACATAAAAACAAATAACAATTTTATTTTATTCGAGCACTCGTTTCAACCCTTTAAAATAATATTCATAAATTAAAATGTTTATAATTTGAATATCGTTCTTACACGTAAGAGCAAAATTTTTGTTTTTTCGATTTCTCTCCTTTGCAGAAAAATAGTACCTTTTCGTCATCCTTTATATTCATTTTTCTAACAATACATGCATAATTGAACAAATCATTCACAAGAATTATATATTTTTTACGTTTGCAAGCATTAAATTTGAAGCAAAAATATAAGGTTTGAGTTATGAGTATTTGAAAGAAAAGAAATATTTATTTCAATTTAGGAGCAAGAATGATATTTTATTATTTTCACTCCTGCAGTATTTGGGAGTGTTATATTTTTTTTACGCGCTCTGAAAGAACAGAGTAAAGGAGTGATATAAGGAGCGCACCAAACTCTGTTTAAAACACACTTTAACTAGCTCAAAAGTAGAATTATAATTTTCTAATTGTTATAATTTTTTTCTCAATAAAAAACAAACAAATTAAGCAGCATAAAAACATAATAAATAGTATAGATTTGTAAAAGACAGAACAAGAGGTAGTAATACAGAATACAGAAAGGATATTAATTATTTGGCAAAATTTAAAAAAAATTGTTTCAGTTGTTTTGCAGTCTTTACTTGTGTAACAAAAGTTTTGTGCTACTATAAAATTAGAAATTAGAAATGGGAAAAACTGAAAGAAATATAACTCTTGCAGAAGCCGTTTTCTCCTTCCGATTTACCACAACCAAAGCTTTCGATCGATGGATTGCACAATGTATACTAATCAATCGTTATTCGAAGACAAATATGTATGTGCTACAACAAAGTCAGAAACCATAATTAAAAAATGTTCAATGGATCATGTTCTGGACCAGCTAAAACTAGATTTGTCTATTGCAACTTTTGCCACGGTTTATGCTGATGCATCGAATCATAAAGAAATAAAAATATTTTCGATTCTTTTTCGATATTTTAGAGAGCATGACAGAGTTAAGGTTAGATTGTTGGAATTTTCTTCTTTACCTGAGCATTCGAACAAACATCAGAATACATTCTTGAAAAATTTGAAAAAATTTAATATTGACAAAAAGTTGTAGTTTGCGCTGATAACACTTGGTATTCGTGTTTTAGTGGTGTGTCACGTCAAGGTGTGAAAAATGTTTTAAGCAAGCTAAACTCGAATTTGAACCAGAATGGATTGGGTATTGGATTCACAGTCCATATTTTAAATTATGCAATGTTGTTGTTGTAGCGACGAAATATGGTGCTATTCTTCTGGCTCCAAGTCCAGATTCAGGAGCTCTGCTACTGCCCTTGGGCGGTAGCACAGATCTTCCTTCGTCAGGTTGGTTGGTTTCTCTGGACTAATGAAAAGGTTAAATTATGCAATAAAAACTGCTGCTGATTTAATACTAATTGATGCAAATGGCAGGGAATGTACGGGGAGACGTTGGAGGACTTTTGCGACAAAAGTAATGTCGAATATAACAAACAAGCAAATGTCCCATACACGGAAACTCGCTGGTTGGCATTAATGCCAGCACTAGAAAGAATTTTGAATGTCCAAACACCTTAATGGATATGTTCTAACGGCTGAGAAATGTCCAATTAAAATAAAAGAATTTTTTGAAGAATTAAATAGCAAACAAAAAGTAAAGGAAAGCAGTAAATAGTAATTAAATAGTAAATTTATGCACAGTCTAGCTAGTTCGTTTTGACCGTCCCACGTTCTCGCAATAGAATTGTCCCACATTTTAGTGATTTGGCTCTGGTCAGTTTACCCTAGTGCCATCTTTAAAAAAGTTTTTTAATATTTTAATTTTAAAATTAATAACAAAAACGTTTAATTAATCTTTTTTTTTTTTTTTCAAAAGAATAACTAATCACCTATCAATCAAAAAAAAAGTTTGTTGAAATCGGTATATAGCCGGTCTCGAGCAATTTAATTTCAAAAATTCAAAGTTACGATTGGGAAACTTTTATTTTTTTCATGCAGTGAGCCTGTGTCTAATGCCAAGTTTCAGGAAAATAAAAATGGTCATGTTTAAACTTCAACGTTTTTACTTGTCTTGACTCTTGGTCACGTTTTTCATCAATTATAAGTGAGTAAATATAAATATGAAAAATAAATTGATTTTCAAACTTACATAGTTATAACTACGGTTCAATCAAATTTTTCATATAACTTTATATATATGTCGGGTCTAAAAATTTAGGAAGAAAATGGGTCACATGAACGAAGAATATGCCCCTTACAGGATTATTGTCAACCAAATTATAGGTTTGTTCCTGCAAATATTTTTAAAAAAAATGTTCATCCCTTTCATTTTATTTCCATTTTTTCTATGTCATATTTTAGTATGTGCTGAGATTTATTGTTAAGATATCCCTTCTTTAAAAGAAACATGAAAAAAAAAGAAACAAACAAATCTTTGCGTCTATCAACACCTTAGAACGCATGTTGTTGTGTCACCTAGGGTAAAAAGGGTTTTATGTGTTGTTATGACACTTATTAAGTTATTCCTACTATACACAACACATTTCATTTAAAAATTGTCATTAGAAATTTATTGAATTAAATTTCTAGACAATGTTTTGTGTGAATTCAAAGGATTGGGAACATTGCTATTATGATCAACATTTTAAGTCGCAAGCGTATAGTCAATACTGATTGTTTCCAACAATATGAAATCAATGGCTGATACTTGGTTAATTATTATTGCATATTATACTTAAAGGCATTTTAATTATTATTGGTTTTTATATCATTATATAAGAAAACTCTAATATTTTCGTTGTCCCCAAAGTCACTAAATAGTATGAAAACTAGATATACTGCAAAAATGGATAATATACTCTAAACAAGGGAATGGTATTTTAAATTAATACCGAAATACGCTTATTGTTTGTACAATATTTATTAATATTTTGTTAGTGTTTTATTTTATTTTATATAAACACATATATCTTATTCTGAAAACATGAAAAGTAATCATTATTATTACATCATGAGTGATCCTAAACAGGACAAAGAATTTGTTTGTGAAGCCAAATGAATGAAGCCGAACGCAACATTTGCAAAATTGGCCCGCTTCTAATAACTGAATTCATTCAAAAATAAAGGCTTTTAGAGTTTCAAAAAATTGAGTTTTAATTCAAACATAAATATAATGATAAAATAATATGGAGTAAAATAGCGTAGAGAATCTAGATTTGAGTAAATGGTTAATTTGATTTTCTGCTCATCACAAAATAAATATATGTTGCTATCTATAAGCGATAAAAATATAAAACCGCAACGTACGAAAGAAAGATATTCCAAAATACATTCAAATGAAAACAGAACGCCTATTTCTTTCGAAAATTTTCGAAACCGTATTATACAAATTTGTAAGTTTTATCATGGTTGGTGTCAATCTTGAATCTGAAAATTAAATAATAAAATACTCACCAAATAATATAAAGTTGAAAAATCGCGTAACAATAATCATTTTGATACACCAACATCAAAGTTTGTAATTTTATGTAATAAGATTCTTTCACTACTTTTTAACTTTTTATTTCCTTGTCCAAGCACGTTTAATAGGAGAAGTTCCAGTTATCCAAAATAAAAAGTTATTGGTCTTGAATTTTTTACTTTGTATTTTCTATGTCAACGAGATAAATTAATTATTTTTTTATCAAACATCTATTTTTTATGCCTTTTACACACTTGTTCACTTGTTTTGTTATGCATACAACATCTTTAAAAAAAAAACTTATTGTTTTCTATTAATTATTGTTTAAGATTACAGATTTGTTTTAACTGATTTTAATAGAAATTGAAAATTTTATATAAATTTAACTAATCACATACATACATATTTAAAGTTTTATCTGTTTGAAAGAATAAATATTTTTGTAATTTTTTGTTTTGCAAATATTAGCACTTTTATTTTTTTGTTTAACTCTTCCTGCATACACAACATAAAATTGCATATTTTGTTTTAAATAGAATTAACTAAAATTAAAAAAATATTTCGTGTTTATTTAATTTAAAATATATGCTGAACTCGAGGGTATGTGTTATTATAAGGTAGGTGTCCAAGATAAGTTGCATTTCGGGAAATTGACCTAACGAAGTCAGGTTCGTTATAAAAGTATTTTTTCTATATAAAATATAGCTAAAATAACTTGACATAAATTTTCTCTAACAATAATCCGGAACAAACAATTCAGTCATTAAAGTTATATATGCATAAATACAGTTTCAAATTAATATTAATTTTCAGAAAACCTTATTAACAGCCAATCAATTCTTTGTTATCTACCTTCGATTTTTTATATTTTCTATTTATATAACTTTCTTCAAATAAATGAAGATAATCATTATACTTTTTTTTTTAAAAATCGACTTAGATTTAAGAACCTGAATATAGGGCGATTTTTCTGTTCCGGTGTTTACCGCAATGGCGCTGCAAAAGGAGGATAAGAGAAAAACTTACAAAAATTTTATATGGGATTCCATACAAAACACAACTTGAATAATTTTAAAAGTTATATATGAAATTTCTCATTTTACCACAATTGAACAATTTTAATTTGATTATAAAGTATTATTGACTATATATTAAGCGTAATATATACAATATTATTTTTAAGTTTCACAAAAAAGAGACATAAAAATTACGAAAATTTCCCATACAAAGTTGTATGAAAAATTTAACCTATTTTCGTACTTGTTTTACGGACAGAAAAAATAAAATATTATATATATTATGCTTAATATATAGTCAATAATAGTTCATAAGCAAATTTAAATTATTTCATTGTAGCAATATGATAAATTTCATAAATAATTTTTAAAATTATTCAAGTTGTGTTTTGTATGAAATCCCATATAAAATTTTTTGAATTTATTCTCTAATCCCCTTTTTGCAGCGCCATTGCGGTAAACACCGGAACAGAAAAATCGCCCTATAGTTTTAATATGATTTAGCTGTAAAAACGATTAAGTTTACTTCTGCAACTTCTTATACTATCCTTCGCGCACTATTTAATTTGAATTGAATATTTATTTTAACAGTGTAGCTATATTTTGAATTAATAGAAATAAAAGTTGATAAATACAACTTATAAATTATTAAATTTATTAAAGCGATTATTATTTATTCTAAAGACAAATTTTTAAATTAAATAAACAATAAACATTTCGATTTTCACAAATCCACCAAAATAAACCTTTTTAAACTTTAAATATGAAACACACAATTAACGATTATTTGCAAACAGTTTATAATATTTAATTTTTTTCGTCTTAACTCTAACACAGTTTACTTTTTACTGTGAATAAAAATTAAGAAAATCGAAGAACTGGTTAATATTATTTTATTATTATTATATTTAATTTATTTTCTTGTTATTTTATTATCAAACAAACGATATTCCTCTGTATTGTGTTATTTTCTTATATTTTTTATGCTTTGGTTAGTTTTCGTTTTGTTTTGAAAATATATGAAATGATCGTAAAGAAATTGAAGACAATAATAATAGCATCTTTAATATGTCATTTTGATCGGCTTTTAATTTTAATAATTTTTTTTAACTGGAAAATATAGTGTAAAGTGGGGTATAGCAGAAATAATCAGAAACGATAAATACCGTGTTAGGAACTGCGGTCTTTCAACCTAATTTCTTCGACAAGATTTCCCATCTTTTAAATTCCATGCTCTCGTGCGTTTTTCCTGATAGTTTTAAGCCCCAACCTAAACTCAATCAAACTAATTGTAATTGGAAAAATATGAAGGGGGCTGAAATCTCAAGCTCTTAGATATCAAGACTTCGATCTGGGTTAAGGATTTTGAAATAGTTTTCGGCAAAAAACTTTTATGAGGACATTGTTTTTAGTTTTGGGCAGCGATGTATATCAAACATAAAACAAAATCAAAAATTCAAATTTCTTTCAAAATTCCAAAAATATTCTAAAGATTGTAATAAAATCAAAGATTTATACTTTGTTCTCAAAATTCTTAAACTATTGCACAAATTATAACAAAATCAATAATACAAATTACAATCTTTTTTTCAAAGATCTAAAATTATTCCAAAAATTATTACAAAATCAAAAATTTAAACTTTTTCCAAAAATATTGCAAAATTCATAATTCATTTTCACAAATTCAAAAAGTCCAACTTTTTCCAAAATTCTAAAAATATTCCAAAAATTATAAATAACATCAAAAATAAAATTTTTTTTCAATATTCCAAAAATATTTCAAAAATTATAATAAAATTGAAAATTGAAACTTTTTTCAAAATTCTAAATATATTCCAAAAATTACAACAAAATCAAATATTGAAACTTTTTTCAAAATTCCAAAGATATTCCAAAAATCATAACAAAATCGATAACACAAACTTTTTTCAATATTCCAAAAATATTACAAAAATTATAATAAAATCAAAAATTGAAACTCCGACTCAAAAAAATTGAAATTCTGACAAAATTAAAAATAGAAACTTTTTTCAAAATTCTAAAAATATTCCAAAAATTATAACAAAATCAAAAATACAAACATTTTTTAAAATTCCAAAAATTATAGCAAAATTAAAAATACAAACTTTTTCAATATTCCAAAAATATTCAAAAAATTATAATAAAACCAAAAATTTAAACTTTTTCAAAATTCTAAAAATATTCCGAAAATTCTTACAAAATCAAGAATTGAAACTTTTTTCAAAATTCTAAAAATATTGCAAAAATTATAACAAAATCAAAAATACTTTTTCCAAAATTCCAAAAATATTCCAAAAATTATAACAAAATCAAAAATTTCCATGTTCAATTACAATTCATATCATACAAAGAATTAATTTTATTTTTCTCCACAAAATAAGGTAAATAAAATGAAAATCATTCTTTTGACAATATTTTTTTGACCAACTAATAATGCAATAATCTATAGTTTTTGGTCTTCCATACCATCAAGATTTCTCCAAATTCAATGATCCTACTCGTAATTGTAAATTTCCTTGTTTTGACACACTTGAAGATATTTTTTGTTCAGTAACGAACACATCGTCCTTTCAGCTTTTAACATTGAGTAGACCTATTTTTGGAAACAAACATTTTTGAAATCCCTCCAGCGGTTTTCTAGATTTCATCGGTTGTAATGGGGGTAAGTATTACACTTTTTGCTAGAGAATGTAATACTTAGGTCTGTGGCAATAACTTCTCATTCATTTGAAATAATAATAATAAATTATAATAACTCCTGCTTTTAAAAATCAAAGAGAAAAGTTGCCTGGAAAAACGAGGATTGAAATAAAACTTTTAAAATATATTCATTCGTTTTTTCATTAAAAAAAAAATATATATTGTTTTTGGCTCTATGTTAGCAACACCATTATTATTATATAATTACATAGAAAATTTATTTAATTAAAAATGTAAAATCTCCATTGTTGAAATTGTTAAATAACACTCAGGATTTAAAATATTAATTTTAATGTAATTTCAATACTTTTTGAAGATCATTATGTTATTTATATAAGCAATATAAACATCCTGTACAAATAAGTTTAATTAATATATCTGTGTACAGTGATCATTAAATGCAGAATTTGGTGAAAAGTTGTGACATCACAAAACAAAGTTTATAAATGTGATTACATATTATGTCTAAAATGTATCATTAAATCACCGTGTTTTATTCACATTGTTGGTGCATCTAAAGTCTCTCATTTAATTGTGTCTGAACTAGCGCTCTGGAACTTAAGCCTATTATTTGTTCCTTTTGGATATACAAATTCTTCACAACAACAATCGCGACTAGAATTATTATTACATCACTCTACTCAACTCTACTTTCAACATACATCTCAAGTTCATCTTCATCAACTGGAATTCATCTTCAAAACTTCATCTCCACTCAACTCTAGCTACCAAAATTGGTGACCCCGACGTGATCAGAATCATTCCAGGTAATTTTTTTTCTTTTATTTTTTAAATCAGGAGTTAGTTAAATAAATCTCGTTTTATTGATGTAAATATTTTTTTTTTTTTGAGAATTACATTACAAATATTTTGATTATCTTCACTTCCGATTCGTTTTGTTAAAGAAATTTTTTTGTTTTTGTTGCTTTATCGGTTGCGATCTGCGGGTTGGTTATCGTGAACCAACACGCCTTGGAATTTTTATTGGCTGCAACATTCTTCTCCCTCGTTGCCGTCCTCCTTGCCCACTTCAGTAATGTCTGCGAGCCACCCACCCAATTTAATCGAACTTGATCAGGAACAAGCTGCTCATACCTTCACGGTAACACAAGAGCAGCTTGACAAGATGTTAGATGAACGGATGGAAGCTGCATTTGCCAGAATTCAGCTCCATCAACCATCTGCTTCTTCTTCTACACCTTCCTCTTCAAAACCGCCACCTGCAAGTTCGGTTAAAATACTTTCTCCAACATCCGCTCCCCAAATTAATTCAATTACCCCAAAAGTCCCTCCCTTTTGGTCTGATAAACCAGAACTTTGGTTTATCATGCTTGAGGGCCAATTCTCTCTGGGCAACATTAAGTCCCAGCAAGCCAAGTATGGTTATGTACTTGGTGTCATAACGCCGTCTCTTGCTACGCTGGTAAGAGACATTATTTCCCAACCAGATACGGTTAACCCATACGATAAGCTAAAAGAGGCTCTTCTAGACCGCTTATCAAGCAGCCCTTCTGATCGCTTGCGCAACGTGCTCCGCGGTATGGAACTTGGGGATAAAAAGCCCTCACAATTTCTTCGGGATTTAACTGCTGAATCCTAAGGTCTCGTTTCAGAGAAAATGTTAAAAATTATTTGGGAAGATAAACTTCCACAGGCTGTGCGTACCGCTATCGCGGTAGTCAAGGCTGACTTGCCAAAGACTGCTGAGATAGCCGACAGAATTTTTGCTACATTAGTTGGTCCTAATCTAAGTGCGGTAGATTCTCCTGCCGCTCCTTCTTCTTCCTCCAGTGAGGACAAGGTCTGGGCTCTGCGATATCAAGAATTGCAGACCCAACACGCACAGCTGCTGAATGCCTTGCAGCAAAAATCTTCTTCTCGACCCTTCCCTCGCAGTCGTAGTAGATCCCAGGATCGAAACGACTACAACAATTTTCGGCATAATCGCTCCAATTGCCCTAATCAATCTTCCGCGCGACCTCGTTCCAAGTCGCGCACTCAAATGTTCGATGGTATATGTTATTACCATCACACTTACGGGGATAACGCACGCAAATGTGACCCCGA
Organism: Diogma glabrata; assembly: GCA_963693315.1. Classification (NCBI taxonomy): domain Eukaryota; kingdom Metazoa; phylum Arthropoda; class Insecta; order Diptera; family Cylindrotomidae; genus Diogma; species Diogma glabrata. Next base: position 354,218,050 of record OY856186.1, read on the forward strand.
TTGCAAATTATTTTGCCCAAAATTTTCATCTCCAAAAAACTTTTTTCAGCTCATCACATGAGGCGGCATGTGATGATAGCTTCTCCAAACTACGTCTCTTGATATTCGATATCAACTCCCGTCGACAATTCTTGGTTGACACAGGTGCTGAAGTGTCAGTTCTCCCCGCAACAACAGAGGAAAAACTCTCGAAGAAATCAGCTTTCACTCTCTACGCTGCTAACGCCACTCCTGTTAGTACATATGGTAACAAAACTCTAACTCTAAACATTGGTCTCAGACGTGTGTTCTGTCAGACCTTTGTTATCGCCAATGTTACCATCCCTATTCTTGGAGCTGATTTCTTGAACAAGTATGGTCTCCTAGTGGACGTTAAAAATCGACGCCTCGTCGATCCACTAACATCCTCGTTTTTCCATCCACTAACATCCTTGTTCACTCTCGCCAAAATCTCCACTTCTCCAACGCTCTCGCTAACAACCATCAATAATGATACGGTTGATATTCAAATTAGAAATATCCTTAATGATTTTAAGGGTATCACTTCTCCACATGACCTAGCTAAGCCGGTCAAACATAACGTGACTCATGTCATTGAGACTCACGGTCCTCCCGTCGCTTGTAAGTACCGACGATTAGCTCCTGACAAATTGGCCATCGCAAAGACGGAATTCGACATTATGTTGTCGCAAGGCATTTGCCGACCGTCAAAAAGCCCTTGGTCCTCTCCTCTCCACCTCGCCAAAAAGAAGAACGGCGAGTGGAGACCTTGCGGTGACTACCGCTCTCTTAACAATGTCACTATTCCTGATAATTATCCTATTCCACATATTCAGGATTTTTCGCATCAGCTTCATGGATGCAAATTTTTCTCCACTATCGATCTTGTCCGCGCATATCATCAAATTCCTATTGATGAGCGCGATATTGCAAAAACTGCAATTTCAACTCCGTTCGGACTCTTTGAATTCGTTCGAATGACTTTCGGATTACGAAACTCTGCGCAATCCTTCCAACGGTTTATGCATTCTCTTCTCCGAGACCTAAATTTCTGTTTCATCTACATAGATGACCTCCTTATTGCTTCTGAAACCTTTGAGGAACACCTCAAACATCTTAGGACTGTTTTTGAGCGTCTTTCCGACGCTGGTCTCATTATCAACGTTGATAAATGCAACTTTGCTAAAACCAACGTTGACTTTCTCGGACATTCTATTGATTCATCTGGAATCAAACCTACTCCTGAACGTGTCGATGCTATCAATCGTTTCGAACGTCCTGAAACAGTTATGCAACTCCGTCGTTTTCTCGGAATGATTAACTTCTACCGCCGATTCATTCCTCATGCTGGTGGCAATCAAGCTATCCTCAACGATTTCCTTAAAGGTTCCAAAAAGAATGACAAACGTGTCATTCAATGGTCCGAAGACGCCATTCAAGCCTTCGACTTATGCAAGCGGCAACTCAGTGAGGCAACAACTCTTTCTCACCCCTTACACTCTGCCCAACTTGCTGTAATGGTCGACGCTTCCGATAAGGCAATTGGCGCTGTTGTCCAACAAAAAATTAACGACTGTTGGACACCACTTAGTTTCTTCTCTGTGCGACTCGATGAAACGCAACAGAAATACAGCGCTTATGATCGCGAACTCCTTGCAGCTTACTCTGCAATTAAACATTTTCGGTATCTCCTTGAAGGTAGAACCTTCACGCTCTTTACCGATCATAAGCCAATCATTTACGCTTTGTCGCAGAACCCTGCCAAAGCTAGTCCTCGCCAATTCCGCCATTTAGATTTCATCAGTCAATTCACGACTGATATTCGCCACATTTCTGGAATTGATAATGTAGTCGCCGATACACTTTCTCGTGTCGAGCAAATATCAATTCCAGAAAACATTAACTACGATGAAATTGCTGACGCTCAGTTCAACGATAACGAACTAAAGGAATTAGTGGACACTAGTCCCACACTTCAATTCCGATCCTTTCCAGTATCGTTTGGCAATTCGAATGCCAAAACTATTTTATGTGATACCTCTTCTGGTAATCCACGACCTTTTATTCCAAAGCAATTTCGTCAATCTGTTTTCAATAGTCTCCACAATTTATCTCACCCAGGAGTCCACAGTTCTGTCAAACTCCTTACTGACAAAGTCATTTGGCCATCCATTAAAAAGGATGTACGACAAATGGCTCAGAACTGCCTGGCTTGCCAAAAGGCAAAAGTTTCTCGCCACACTCAATCTCCATTAGGTAATTATCCTCAAACTTCTCAACGATTTTCCGAGATTCATATGGACATTATTGGTCCACTTCCTACCTCTGAGGACAAACGCTATTGTGTCACAATTATTGACAGATATACTCGCTGGCCTGAAGCCATTCCTATCTCGGATATCACAGCTGAAACAGTAGCATCAGCTCTTTACTCAAATTGGATTTCGCGCTTCGGAGTACCTTCAGTAATTGTCACTGATCAGGGCTCCCAATTTGAATCCAATCTCTTCAACGAGTTGTCAAAACTTGTCGGTTTCGAACGTAAACGCACTACAAGTTACAATCCTAAATGTAACGGCCTCATCGAACGTTGGCACCGAACTCTAAAATCTGCAATAATGGCCTACGACAGGACGGACTGGACGCGAATATTACCATCAATACTACTAGGTTTACGAACCACTTTCCGTGAAGATTTCCAACCTTCATCGGCAGAGCTCGTCTATGGTACTAACATTCGTCTTCCTGGTGAATTCTTTACCGAAAACTCCACTTCTACTCCTCAATCTGATTTCGTTTCTCAATTGAAACAACATTTCAACCACCTTCGTCCCTCTATTGCATCAAGACACACTTCTCCTAATGTTTTCGTCTCCAAAAATCTCCAGTCTTGTTCGCATGTCTTCTTACGTACTGACTTAGTACGTAAATCTCTTCAACCTCCATACGAAGGTCCTTTCAAAGTCATCAGTCGCGATGATAAAAATTTCGTTATTGACCGTAAAGGTCAACACATTCGAGTTTCCATCGACAGATTAAAACCTTGCTTTAGGGAACAATCTGAAGATGACTTAACTCAAAACTCATGTAGTTTGAAAACTGATCTCAGTTGCGCAGACGAAACTTCGTCTTCTACAGATAAAGTCCATTCTACTCTTCCGGACACATCCTCGTCTTTCCCTTTTACCTCTGAAAATGCGAGGAAGCGCGACGCTAAAGCGAATGTTTCAACTAAGAAGGTCAGATTTAATCTCATTCCTCAAACTCAGATATTCCACCCTGCATCTACAATTACGCGAGCAGGTAGAACCACTCGTACCCCTGCTCGTTTCCTTCGTGCTATTGCACAATAATTTCTATATCGTCCCATCTTCGATGGCACTAGGGGGGGAGTGTTGTGGCAATAACTTCTCATTCATTTGAAATAATAATAATAAATTATAATAACTCCTGCTTTTAAAAATCAAAGAGAAAAGTTGCCTGGAAAAACGAGGATTGAAATAAAACTTTTAAAATATATTCATTCGTTTTTTCATTAAAAAAAAAATATATACTGTTTTTGGCTCTATGTTAGCAACACCATTATTATTATATAATTACATAGAAAATTTATTTAATTAAAAATGTAAAATCCATTGTTGAAATTGTTAAATAACACTCAGGATTTAAAATATTAATTTTAATGTAATTTCAATACTTTTTGAAGATCATTATGTTATTTATATAAGCAATATAAACATCCTGTACAAATAAGTTTAATTAATATATCTGTGTACAGTGATCATTAAATGCAGAATTTGGTGAAAAGTTGTGACATCACAAAATAAAGTTTATAAATGTGATTACATATTATGTCTAAAATGTATCATTAAATCACCGTGTTTTATTCACATTGTTGGTGCATCTAAAGTCTCTCATTTAATTGTGTCTGAACTAGCGCTCTGGAACTTAAGCCTATTATTTGTTCCTTTTGGATATACAAATTCTTCACAACAACAATCGCGACTAGAATTATTATTACATCACTCTACTCAACTCTACTTTCAACATACATCTCAAGTTCATCTTCAAAACTTCATCTCCACTCAACTCTAGCTACCAAAGGTCTTTCAATTTTCGCAATCAAACCAGCAAAACTTTGCATTGCATTTGAACTTTATTATATCTTATTGCATTGCATTTTTAACTTTATTATATCTTATTATTTAATAGTTTTAAAATAACACAAAAAATAAATTTTGAGTTGAAGAAAACACTAGTTTTTTATGTCTACTGGAATTTAATTTTATCAATAAAATTCGACAGCTATACTCGTAATTTATTAACAGTTAAGAAATTACCATGAAAATGATGGCATCAAAACATTCAAAACTGTCGAAATTAATTGAAAAAATTAAATGCTTATAGATATTAAAAACTGATGTCTTTTTTAACTCAAAATAAATATTGTAACGATATCACGACTATAGCATTATGTTAGGGCTCAGACTGAGTCAGACCTGGACTGGATCCGGTTTTCTTTACCTCAAATAGAGATTGGATCAGGCAGCCTGATCAGTGATCAGGCACTGATAAACAGCACCAGATCTGTTCAAATTTATAACTACGGTGGAGATAGGGCTTGCCTGAACAAAATACTATAAGTCGAACATATTGAAAAAAATCAAATCAATATTATATTTTAACATAAATAAATTAAACACATGCCTCCTGTACATACTTACTCACTTAGTCTTTCAACCAAGAACTGAAAAATAATCTATAGAGTCATTTTATAAAGTATATGGGACGCTCCACGTCAAGCGGGCTATCGCTGTGACCAAAATTTGGAGAGGTTTAAAATATTGTATGATAGCTCAAAAAATTTGTATTAATGTCTTCTTTCCAATGACACGTGGCGTTGTGAAATTTTTTAAAATAGCGCCTTTAAAATGAAGTGTTAATTACATTTTTCAACATCGTACGTGGAAACTGGTTACAACCAAGTACTAACAATTTTAAAAATAGATTGTGAATTTTAAAATTATTGTAGAAATTTTTAATAATCCATATAATTAATAAAAAAATTAAAATGGCGATTTACAATTGTCGCCAATTCATCAAATTTGCATTTTTACCAACAGACGCTGCTTATTTATACCATTCCACGACTTCAAGAGTTATGTTTTAGGTATCTAAATAGTTGTAGCATTAATTTCACAAATAATTTCAACAATTATTAAAAATGGCCGTAGGAAAAAACTTTCTTTTAATATCAAAATCTCAGTTATATTACCAAAAATAAACTTTTTTAAAAAAATAAAACCAACTTCTGAAAATAGTATATTTTCCTACAAGAGATGAAAACGCTGCTTATTCGTGAGTGAAAATTCGTTCACGAGACGCGTTAACAATTTCACGAACGTAAAATGTTTTTATCTCGCGTAGGAAATGCAATTTTTTCTATGATGGTTAATATACTATATAAACGATATTTATTAGAAATTATTAAATAAGAAATCGACAAAATAACATTTAAAATTCATATTCTATTTTTTCATGGTTGCTTTGTTTGTAAAATGTAAAATTGTATGAAGATGCCAAAGCAACTACAATTTGTTATTCTTTTTACACTAGTGATAAAACTCATTTTCACAGGAGATTAGCCGTGATGAAAATAGACTTTTCATATGTTATCATAGAAAAAACACATATGTATGTAGTATTTTTTTACCAGCGAATACGAAAATTGGTCGTTGTGCGCAGATTTTAGATTGATTCAGTGCAGCAGATTAAAATATTTAAAAAAAACAGAGAGTGTGCTTAAGACCGCACGGCAGAAGTGAAAACTTCATTGGCAATCGCAAACAATTGATATTGTATTAGTAGTATTTGGGTCGTATTGGTAGAATAAATGAGAAACAAGTCAGAACGATAAACCGCTAATTATACACACTAACCTCACAATTTAAACCAAATAATTGTCAAAATAGCACTCATATGCCAATAGCAGGGACTAAAGTACGCGTGGTTGTCACACCCATAGATCAACAAGTTTAAATTTTACAAATCTTCCTGCGGAAAGCTAAGCAAATTCATTGGTATTAATGCGCATTGTTGCCGTTTGCAAATCACTATCGGCTAAGTGCACCATTTTAAATTATTTTATTTATCATGATTGCCATCCATGTTTAATCATACATAATCATACATCTTTGTATAGAATTTATGCGATTTCCGTCACGTAATTGTGAGCTTTAAATCGATATAACCGATTTTATCAAGTATCAAGTTACAAGTATTAAGTCTTCACTTAATTTTAGAAACATGTATTACATATAATTCCAAACCGACAACATATTTAGTTCCAATGATTTGTTCCAAAATTCCAATACATATAATTTTGATATCCAAATGTAATTGTTTCAGGTTATGCTATCTTTCTTACGTTATTTTTAATTTCATAAAAATTATATTCAACAAAAAAAACATTGATCAAAGCAAACTACCGTTTAAAACGATAGTTAAATAAAAGGCAAATTAAGTGTACACAACAACTACCCAAATTTTCATGATGAATAATGTATAAATGCATAAAGGACAAACTCAATTTTATTTATATTCAATATTTATTTAGCATGATGTACGAATTAGGAGTAGAAATTTAACTAACGCAATTGTTTTCAAAACAAATTTATAATAATCACAATTGGTATATTTATAATTGATTATATTTATTATAATCGATTGATGGATTATAATTGATTATATTTATTAAATACAAAAACAATAAGAAATGTAAACAAATCACCCCAAAAATACATAATAGATCTCTGTTTTATTTTTTGTCTCATCCTTTATTTGATATCTCTTACTGCGTGATATACGTCAAAAATTCATTAGTAAAAAAATTCTACTATATGTATTTTGGTCTCTAAAAGCCACAATTGTGTTATTTTTCACTCTTTTGTGTTTCTTTTTGTTTTTTTTTTTTCTAAGTAGGTTTTATTTCTTTTTTTAAGTTTAGTTTTGCTAATATAACTGTGATTTTGATAAACAACACGGAATTTTGCTACGGCCATTTTGAATAACTTTGTGAAGAGGGCCCCTGATTGACTTGTTAGTTCTGTAAGCTAGTATGTTATATAAATTTATGGTTGAAGAAAATGCTTTCAATATTTTGTTGCTGTTTGTGAAGCAATGAAGTAGTGCACGACATTTAGCTTCTAACGAGACCCAACATCTTAAGCACTTGCGCTTTATACGTTAGCATTCGAAATATGTAAGTCAAGTTAATCAGTAAAAGTTTCAGTTCGGTTAGTTTTTATCTCACTTTGCGCCACAACTATACTATACTATAATATCTGAGCCGTGTGTATAAAACGACTTCATGTGTTTTGACACAGAGCCAATCTGACAAAATAAACAACACCATATAAGCCATTATTTTAATAGCACGAACAAACGATCTTTAGTGTCGTATGCAACATTTAGAAAAACTTAAAACTAAACGAGGAAACATATCTACTATCAAATCATAGTTCATCATAACGCCCTGCAGAACAATATGTAATTTTCAAATCAACATTGTGCAATGTGCATGAATCCTATTACATATTCAATCTTTTAAGTTTTCTAATAATGAGCAATTTCGCATCACCGCAACAGTGTTTGTTCTAGCATCTGAACTGATCCCCTCTGATTTCCGTAAAATTTCATACACAGATAGCCAATGAGAAAATAAAAATACATTTCTTTCAAAAAATGAAATTTCGCTCTGGGGAAGACACAGAGTGGCGGCAAAGTTTTGCGGGTTGGGGAAACATCTTTGGCTAAATGATTATGCAGAATATACAGAAAGATACAGAGAGGCTGTAACTATAAAAGGTACAAAATCATTTCAAGCATTCATACCTAAGGGTGAAAAAACATTGCTCACAAAAATATACTCTAATTCAGTTAAAACTATATTTTTGAAGATAAGCCATATGTAATGTACATTTATTTTGTATTATTAATGAATGTATATTGTATTTTATTACATAACTTCGAATAAAAATAAAAAGTTAATTATTATATGAATTCTATACAGCATGAGTTTTATTTCACATCATTTTTCTCACTATTTACTACTCAGAATGAGTTTTAATATATTTCAGGTAGATGCATTAATAAATAATTTGGGACAGGTATAGATTGGTGAAAAGTTGAATTATGTAAAAAGCACCCATACCCTCAAATACTTAATTTGTATCTTTAAAATAATTAAATGGCCATTTAATTTCTATAAAACATGAATTCGCTGAACTGTTTAAAGAAAAATTTGAAAAGAAACGTAAATAAAAATTTTGTAAGAATTTTTATTTTCAAATAAAAACTACGGGAGGTTGTCTCAACAACTTCGTTCTATACTTGAACAGCTGTTGAGCCTTCCATCACATACCATATGGCCTACACTATCAAAATAACTAATTACTACAGGGTTTGCAGTCCAAATTCAACATTTTGCAAATCAAATTCAACTTTTGCAAATCAAATTCAACTTCTTTCAAATCAAATTCAACTTTTTGCAAATCAAATTCAATATTTTGCAAATCAAATTCAACTTTTTGCAAATCAAATTCAATTTTTGGATATTCAATTTGATTTGCAAAAATTTGAATTTGATTTGCAAAAAGTTGAATTTGATTTGCAAAATATTGAATTTGATTTGCAAAATATTGAATTTGAAATGTAAAAATTGAATTTGAATTGCAAAATGTTGAATTTGATTTGCAAAATGTTGAATTTGAACTGCAAACCCTGTACACAAATACGTTTAAAAATACTATTTTGGCTAGGTTCTAACTTAATGGCTAATACTTCAAAACAATCCTCAACCTTATTAACTGCTTTTCGCTAAGGTGCATTGATATGCAAGTTACATCACACTTACGGTGACCATCCGTCCTGTATTTTACAGGACTGTCCTGTTTTTTTGCCATGCTGTCCCTTGAGATTTTTTTGCAAATACAGGACAGTACAATGTCCCTTATTTCTTAATTTGATATGCAAATGTCCTCTTTTTTTGCATAAACTTTACAGGAATATGCATTTAAAATAATAATTTCTCTAGATTTCCCAAAAATTTGTCTAAATTTGTTTAAAGTTTTACAATATCGAGCCAAATGTCAAAATCCCAGCCCTACTTTTTGGCATTTTTAAACGTTTTAGGTCCTAACAATTATTCAACAGCAAAAACAAATATTTGTCTGTCAGCCGACCAGCCATTACAACCGATAAACACTAGAAAGCTACTTTAGCGAGCAAAAACATTGGGTACTTCTTTGAATAAAATAAAATTAAATTTAGTATTTAATCTTAGTATTCTAATTAACAAATATAGTGTTAAACTATTTTATTTTTATTTATGTTTTATTAATAAAATTGTTATTAATAATAACAACCGTCGTGTGAAGTACAATAATTGTTGAAAATTATTTAAACATGTTTCGATAATATCTTGATTATCATCCTCAGTATTTTATCAAAATTTGAAAACGACTTATGTTAAATATAATAAATTGCAAAAACAATTGTTTTTGCAATTTATTATATTTAACATAAGTCGTTTTCAAATTTTGATAAAATACTGAGGATGATAATCAAGATATTATCGAAACATGTTTAAATAATTTTCAACAATTATTGTACTTCACACGACGGTTGTTATTATTAATAACAATTTTATTAATAAAACATAAATAAAAATAAAATAGTTTAACACTATATTTGTTAATTAAATATTGTGAAGTGGGTGAATTTATTCACAAATTAAGAGAGATATTTTTAATATCATTCAACATGAATTTTAGTATTCTAGTCAAAAAGACGTGTGTTATTAGTCCCTGGGCCCACGCCGATTTCATTTGATGATTTTATCAAATGATAAATGACAAATTTTATATTTCGTGAGGCGCTAGTCCTTGACGAGTTCGAAAACTTTTGTTCTGCCATTTTCCTCAAATCGGAAGATTTTTCATTCGGCAAGCTTCGAAAAATGTCGATTTCCCGCGATCTTGTAAATTTGCTACCACATGTTTTTTAGCTGCTTTAGATCACGAGGGTAATGTGTCTGCCATTGTCGAGTCCGACAACTGACATTTTGGTATATTTTGGTTGTCGGACTTGACAAAAGCAGACAAATTTTTGTCGGACAAGGTTACCCTCATGAAATTTACAAGACCAGGGCAATCGGCATTTTTCGGAGATTGCCGAACGAAAAAGCGGCCGAATCGAGAAAAATGGCAGAACAAAAGTTTTGGACTCGTCAAGGACAGGCGCTACACCAAGTATAAAATATGTGGTAATCACCAAATGAAATCGGCGTAGGCCCAGGGACTATATTAGATTCATTTAATTTTTATAATATTAATAATAATAAATAACTTATATAATTATTTTTTTAACACACTTTTACTTGAGGTAGGTAGCAGAGGGCCGTTATTTTTTTGGCATAAAGTTTTAATTAATTTATGTCCTGTATTTTCCTTTCCAAAAAATGGTCACCGTAATCACACTACATAATCTAGTTCTTAATAATATTATACATTATAAAAACAAACTACATTGTCCTTAGCCTTACGTCGATTTTTATTTTATTATTCTTATGTTCAACGGTTTAACTCTATTCTTAATTTGTGTGGAACTAATTAAACGCATTATTTTATTATTTAATGGCTTAAGAAAAACTACATTGAAACATTGTGAAATAATAATGTTAAAATTAATCTTATTAAATAACCAAGTAAAACTATAGTAGGTAATTAGTTAAATATTAAATAACTTTAAGTATGCCATAATAACACCTAAGAATAATTTGATAAAAAAATATTATTTAATTATTATAAATATATAAGTAGTATATAACATAACTGAAATTCATACAAATTATGAATTGTTTGATCTTAATGATGATACAAAACAATTTTTTTCTTAAATGTTTTGTGTAATAGGCATTACATACAATATGCGTGACGTGGGATAAGCACTTAATTGGTGTTATATACAGGCATGGTAATTGATGAATAGATGGACATTTGGAACAGCCACTTTAAATGTTTTGATTGTTATCTTGCTCATTTGGTAACGATTTTGTTGATTTTAATTAGCAATAACAAAAAAATAGAAAGTTTTTGGTGATAAAGGTACAGAATTGCTGTTCAAAACCGCTGAGCATATAAGGATCAAAGTTTGTAAAACAAAAGTATTTGTTTATGAGAACGTTTACCATTCTACTCCAGTATCAAGTTATGTTTTAATAAAGAAAATTAAATAAAATAAATACCAAAGAATCTCAACATCTACACCCAAACGTATATCTTTCTTGTCAACTCACACTATAGTTAAAATTTGAATTTCAGATGGTTGTATCCAATTAACCCTTAATTTTTGTTTTTAAACCGGGTGACACCTTTTCTATGTGATCTAACATTTTTCTGTAAACAACATTGATCCTTAACCATATATTAAATTGAATTTTTAACCAAACATTTCGGCACGTAAGTGCTCATTTGCCTGCTATTGTCATGACTCATGAGAGCTTTCGGTCTAGTAAAGTATCTGCTCTTATCTACTTATTCATGGATATGTGTTATCATTTGATTTCAAATGCAAACTATTTGGGCGTGTGATATTTACACTAAAAAATTTTTCACTAAAAAACACTCTGATGTCACGTCCTGAGATTGTTTTCACAACCTCTTCAAGCCTAAGACTCTATAAATTTCAGTGTGCCAGTACACTAATGTGAGATTTTTTACCACGTAAGGTATTACATAGATCCTCTTATTGACCAAAATGATTTTGACTACGGTTTCTTCAATATTGCTACGGTTTTATCTAAATCATAACGAAATACAACGTAGAACTCAATTCAATTCAACATAAATGAAACACCCTATATTGTCTTCATAATGATGATTATTGAGTGATGATGATCAACAAAACGAAACAAAACAAAATACAACAACATATATATATAATTGTTGTTGTATTAATAGTTAAGGGACCGTAAAAATTATTTCTTATTTTGTTTTATGGAACCTTCCGTAAAAAAAGGTTAGAATAATGTAGATTTTTCTAGACTATACGAAATTTAGTATTTAAGCAGATATTATTAGGCAGAATTAATTAATTGTAAACGAAACGTTATACTGTGCATATAAAACCATGTGAATAGAAGATATTTTTAAAATTAGTTTTTGTGAATAAAGTTTTAAGTTTTATTGAATAGAAATATTTTGTGTACTATTTTGAACGTTGTGTTACTGTAAACTTCTATAATCAACGGTTAGAGTTTCTGAAGCTGTTAAAAAAATATTCTAGTTAGGAATATTGTTTGCTGCATTGTGTCATGTTGTGGAACAATCAAGGTGTTGAAGACTTAATAAAACTTTGTGTGTTTGCTTACTAATCAGTGATCGAATCCAGAAAGTGATTTGGGAATAGTGTTTATCCACGACTACTAAAGAATATATGCTTTCCATGTGTATGTCTTTCATTGTAATTTTATACATTCTCTCACTTGAATAAGAATGTGACGCAATTGTTACATTCTACAACAGTTCTATAGTTTATTAAATATACCCCTAATATAAAAACAATATGAAAACTCAACATTTGTTGGTATAGTAATATCAAAAGCTTAAAACGAGAACAATACATGTATAAAATATAAAATAAAAAATTTAACATTTTCCATTATGTCAATTGTTTCGTTTTTCTATGCCATGTATGATGTATTTCAATATGGTGATAAAAACTTTAGCAGGTAAACTGGAAATTAATCGAAATATTTTGCAGTCGTGGATAAAATAGCATCTTGTATTCGAATAGGATGATGACAATTCTTCTGAGTCAGGCCAGGAATTCTGAGTCAGGCCAATTCGAAGGAAGTTGGAAAAACGTAACAATATATACATGAACCCACAATAAAACGACTTCTAAACTCTCTTCGAGTAGGAAAACTACTATAGAAGTGAGAATAGGTTGATCGAAAAAAAATAAATGTTGAACGATTGCAAACATTTATGTATACTAAAATAAGTACCAAACAAAGTTGTAAACTTTCGCTCTGAATACCGTGCATTAAGAACATAAAATAGGAAAAACTGACAATTGCTTCTAATTTTCCCCACCTCCAACTAGCGTCTTTACAAATAGAGTCCAACTACACTTATTTATATTTTTAGTTAAATAAACTCAAGCATGAATATCACGTAATTGAAATAACTCAATATCACTTTCATTATATTTCATAAAAATGTATTCCAAGTTTTCAATTACGCATTGTCAATCGTTTTCGATTCAGATCTATTTTCTTTAATTCGTATGTCCAACATTGTTACACATTCTACGATGATTCAAAAAGCGTGCTGAAACTTGTTTTTAATTTTCAAGCTTGAAATCTTTAGAAAACCGAAAACCGAAAAGAAGGTAGGTAGGTATTCTCTCATTTATCTCAAACTTACTTGTGTTTATATTTTGTTTTTTGCAGCTGCAGATTTTTTTTTTTCAACAAGTTTAAACTTAAAAACTGATGTACGTAAATTAATTAAATATAATTACTTACCACGTCATTAAAAGCGAAAAATATGTGTAAAAAATTTTCTATTAATAAAATCAATTAAAATTAGTAGAGCGAATCACTATTAGATGAAGTTGGAAATTCTTACAACGTAAATGTTTTTTTTATTTGCTAAATAAAATGCACATTTTTAACTTGTATATAAAATTTTTTGTATAAGCATCTTAAAGTAATAACACCATTTTGAGCTCGTAGGCAGAACTGCAAGACATGGTTATTGTTCCTAACACTAAAACTTCAATGAACGATAGATTGATGCAGCGTATCTAGGTATCTAAAAAGTTTACAGATTATACAAGTGTTATAAATTACGAGATAATTTAAGCATTAGAGAGAGACGAACAGACAGATAAGCTTAGTGTCACAGATTTGTCAAAACATAAACTTAAACGTATAGTATATAGTTCTAACATTTGTTTTTAATTCCATAAATTCAATATGTGTAACGTGATAAGTTTATAAATCGTGGTTGCTTATATGTTCGTATGAATAATGGAATAGTTCGGAATGAATCTCCGAATTTGCATAAAAGGTTTCCATTTTTGTGCAAATTAAAAATAACTAAGGAATTTTTACAAAAAATAGAACCTAGAGACTCAAAACAGAAAGACTTTATATTGTTTTTTTTAACTGAGAAACAAAAAAACCATCTTAGGTAGCAGTGCACCGCTGTTCAATAAAATGGCAAGTACCACTTACATGTATACTACACAAATTATGTATTCGTAGTAATTGATACAACTTCGGATGTTCCATACCAGTTTTGAAGCATAAAATAGCGTTGTCGTGCTTTAAATTTTATGTAACAATATATATACAAATATTTACACAAAACTATTAATTTTGATGATGCGTTTTAAACAAGCCCTATCAAGAATCAAGATCAACAGTTGATCAAAACGAAATAAAAATCTAAAAACTAGACAAAAGTAGTAAATTTAATTGAAATTCTAATGTTGTAGTTATGAAATCCGGAATTGAAATTTCACTTTAAAACTGTCCAAAATTGAATTGGAAACAGTAATAATAAAAATATTGTAAATTTCTAACTTACACTTTATGTCAATGACAAAACAAAACAACAGACTAATAATTTCAAAGACTTTTTTAACTTTAAATTACATACTACTATTATGGTTTTCTTTAACAATAAAATTATAAATACTCGTAATTGTGTCGAATTTAAATTTATTTGTATTTTTAACAACACAGATTCAAGTTACCGAGCAAATTGGTAGATACAAGGGCGAATGCAGAGCGAATTTTTTAAAGGGAACGGTGATCATTTGCGGTTAAGGTTAAATGCGGTTAATTGCGGTTAAATAAAAAATTATGTTTTGGCAATCCATTTTGACCGTATATTAACTCAAAAATCAACAAGTGTATTCGGAGAATAAGGTTCAACCATAGATAACTGGAGGAGAGGGTGCTGACAGTAGGAATGGGTGAAATAAAACTCAAAAATCAACAAGTGTATTCGGAGAATAAGGTTTAACCATAGATAACTGGAGGAGAGGGTGCTGACAGTAGGAATGGGTGAAATAAAGCTTTCTTATTCAGTTGAATCAACAGTCACTTGAAAGAGCACTTATTAAAGGAACACTGCCATTTTTTTACAAACATTTTAGTATCTCTGGGCATTCCAACAGGCCTCAACACGAAAAAGCACTAATTTTGATTTTTTTTTCACGATAAGAGCGATTTTTCTGTTCCGATGTTTACCGCAATGGTGCTGCAAAAAGGGGAAAAGAGAATAAAATCAAAAAATTTTATATGGAATTTCATACAAAACACAACTTGAATAATTTTAAAAACTATCTATGAAATTTCTTATTTTACTACAATGAAATAATTTAAATTTGTTTATGAACTATTATAGACTATATACTAAGCATAGTATATAAAATATTTTATTTTTTTCTGTCCGTTAAACAAATACGAAAACAGGTTAAATTTTTCATACAACTTTGTATGGGAAATTCTGGCAATTTTTATGTTTCTTTTTTGAGAGACTTAAAAATAATATTTTATGTATTACGCTTAATATATAGTCAATAATACTTTATAATCAAATTAAAATTGTTCAATTGTGGTAAAATGAGAAATTTCATAGATAACTTTTAAAATTATACAAGTTGTGTTTTGTATGGAATCCCATATAAAATTTTTGTGATTTTTTCTCTTATCCCCCTTTTGCAGCGCCATTGTAGTAAACACAGGAACAGAAAAATCGCTCTATTCTTTTTATTCCATAGCATTAGAAGAAAATTAGTACTTTTTCATCAAATTTATTATTTTTTTTATTCAAAACACGTTTTAGGCAAAATTGACTTTGACCTTTTTTGTAGAGAATTAAATTTCCTACAAAAATAATTATTTGATTTTTGAAGTGAAAACTTCTTTAGGCGTTGTTCGATTTTGTATGGGGAAACATTTATAAACATATTCGCGTCATCGTCACGCTAAATAAATATTAAATACAAAATAAATATTAAAAGAGAGTGAGATAAATTGTAATCATTTGTTATTTTCTTATTTCTTATTCTCATTTTCTTGATTTATAGTTGTTTTTTTTTTCTTTTTTATTGAATCTGATTTTTTTTCGGTTTATAACAGTGTGGTATAGTAAGTAAAGATTTTGTTGTATTTTTAAGTAAAGATTTTGTTTTGTTTTTAAGTAAAATAAAAATAAAATTTTTTTCGTATTTGATTTGTGCGTTTTTCTTTATACTTTTTAATAAAGAAA
This sequence comes from Diogma glabrata, assembly GCA_963693315.1. NCBI lineage: Eukaryota > Metazoa > Arthropoda > Insecta > Diptera > Cylindrotomidae > Diogma > Diogma glabrata. Next base: position 354,234,402 of record OY856186.1, read on the forward strand.
ACGCAATTGATAGTATGAATAACCTAAGTATTGTTAAAATTAATGACTAATATATTATAAATAATTTTATTCTCGTTCTCTGCATTCATACTCTGGTTTTTTCTTTTTCATTGAATTTGATGTTTTTCTCAGTTAATAAAAGTGTGTAAGTGTGGTAAAGTAAGTAAAGATTTTGTTGTATTTAGACGATAAAAACACAGCTATAAGTTTTACACAGTTTTAAATTTTCAGTACTGTCGGCAGGCCTAAATGCTGCCTTCTTTTTTTTTTTAAACTGCATAATATATCATGAGATGTTTAAAAAAATCTACGATTTTATCAAAAAATCAACTTCGATGATGTTGCGGCATGTTTTTTGTATTTAAAAAATATAAACCCTCATGGTTTTTTGACACAAAGATTTTGTTTAGAGAGCGTTTGAGAAAATTTAATGTTTAACGCCCAGTCTAGTACAAGAAAAATTATTCAAGGATAAAAATATTTTTTTGTTATTTTCTACGATTGTATTTAATTATTTTGATTCAAATGCAAACGAAAAAAGTAAGCAAAACATAAAATAAATGTCACTATTACTAACTGTCAGTCCTTATTTAAGGTCAGTATTTATTAAGCAAATCGCTTATTTGGGAATGAAAATGGAATTTCCGAATGCTTTTTTTGTGCTTAGTTCAGCTGCAAGCAGGCATTTATGCCTTCCTTGAAACGTCAACATATTTTGGCGTTTTCATGGCAACAACACAAAGTAAACAAATCAGTACATTATGACGTTTCGGTTTGACGCAAATGATAGAGTGTCCCACTAGAATCTCAGATAATTCACATCATAACAATAATTGGATCTGTTGGATCTGTTTTTGACAAACGAGCCAGATGCTACGAAGACAAAAGTTGAACAACCCCTCGGAACATCGGACCATTTACTAATATCAGCAATAGTGTAATTTACATCATCGACACAAATTAAAGCAAATCCTCGTCGCGTTTGGAACTATAAACTCGCTGATTGGGAGGGACTGAGAAACTTTTATGACAAAACACTTTGGAAAACAATTTGTTGTGTTGATCACGATCCTAGCACATCGGCAATAAGAATTTCTGAAATCATAAAACACGGAATGGGACGGTTTATTCCAAATCGATTAATCACTCCTAAAACTGAGCCTTGGTTCACGCGGGATGTTGATGAGGCAGTGAGGAATAAACGCAAAGCATTTAAGACGTATAACGCTAATAAAACAGCTGAAAGCCATAGCGCCTATAAGAAAGCCAGAAATATTAATAAATTCAAAATAGACTTCGACAAAGACGCGTTTATCCAGAAGAAAGCAAAGAAATTCACCGAGTACCCATCTGGCTCACGTAGTTTCTTTCAGGCAGTTAAATCAGTCCAAAGTAATTTTACTCGATCCTCTTTTCCAACCTTAATTCTGAATGACATTCCGATGAGCGACTCGGAAGAAAAGGCGGATCTTTTGGGTCGTATTTTCGCAGAAAACTCAAACATAGTTGAACCCACCCATTCGCCTACACTCATTTCCCCAGTTGCAACGAAAATGAAACCAATTATTTTTCGTTGCAATATTGTACGGAAAATGCTTTTTTCTATCAATATCAACAAATCTGCTGGCCCCGACGGGATTCCACCCCTCATTCTTAAAAACTTTGCTAGGCAACTAGCTCCAATTTTAACAAAAATTTTCTATTTATCTTATAAAACCGGAATATTTCCCGATTCTTGGAAGCTGGCCAGCGTTCAGCCCATATCAAAGAAAGGCAGTAAGATAGACCCTAACAATTATAGACCAATTGCAATTCTGTCGGTTTTAGCTAAAATATTTGAAAAATATGTTAATTACAATTTGATTATTTGGAAATGTCGCGAACTATTGATGATAAACAGTATGGTTTTCGTAGAAGTCATGCAACAGGTGATCTGTTAGCCTACGTATCCCATCTCTGCAACAAATCGCTGGAATACCATGGTGAAACATTCAGTATTTCACTTCACATTTCTAAAGCATTTGATAAAGTGTGGCATAAAAATCTTATAGCTAAATTAAAATCTTATGGCATAGACCATCTTACGGTCTCATGGAATCATAGTCTTCTTATAGGTCGTCAATTTCATGTTAATTTAGATGGTATCACATCCAATATTTTCACAATCAATGCTGGGGTTCCCCAAGGTTCTGCACTCTCACCAACCTTGTTTCTTTTATATATTAATGACTTACTTATTTCCACAGTGCACCCAATCCATAGTTTTGCTTATGACAGCACATTGCATGCATCACATGCTTCTCCTAAATTTCGATCTCATACTGCAGTTACCACTGATAGAGAGCTGCTAATTGATTCCATCAACAAAGATTTGGATCGTATAATGGAATGGAGTGATCGTAATCTTGTTTCATGTAATCCAACCAAAACCAAACTATGCCGTCTTTCACGAATAGAGCGACATAAAAATTTCTATCTTAAAATAAACCATGTGGAATTGCGTGAGGTTGAATCAGTTAGACTTCTTGGAGTGAATATTCAAAATAACCTGAAATGGAATGGAAAACATGTGTTCAACCTCGCTAAATCTGCAATGCAAAAATTAGGATTTTTGAGTCAATGTAAAAAGTACATATTTCAATCCCGAGCAAATTTTGCTAATCTTCAAGCCCTTTATACGACCTTGTATAGAGTACTGCTGTCATGTTTGGAGGTGCTTGTCAGTCAACAATAAAATGTCTAGACTCTGTACAGAGAAAAGCAATACGGGTGATTGGTAATGCCAAACTAACGGACCAGCTTGATTCACTCCAGCATAGAAGAAATGTAGCTGAATTGTCAATCTACTATTGCGAATCTATTGCGAATTTCTAAGGAAATTCAAAATATCCTTTCATTGTGTGCGCAGTATAATCGACAAACAAGAGCTGCCGCGTTATCCCAACCATTTGTTGTACAAATACCTCGTTGTAGAACTGTTGTGGAACGACTATTTTAATAGAGTGGCCAAATTGTGGAACTCAATGCCCTCCTCTGTATTTCCCGGTGAATTTTCCCCTCAGGCATTTAAAGAAAATGTCCATCGTCATTTAAAACAATTAGTATAGTTATACCTATATCCACATTCCGTCCATTTTCCTCATCACCTTCCTTTATAGTTGACATGGTATCTTCGGATATATAAAGAGTCTGAATAATGAATATTTCATATTTAGTGTGCTAAACATTCATTAATAAAAAAAATTAGCTTTATTTATAAACGACATGCATTTATTAACGTCGTTCATTAAAGTCTGAAATTTAAGAAGTCTATACAAACAGCAATTATGTGACTGCTATTGGCGTTCGTACAGATGACATTATGGTATGACATCAGATAAAACATTTAAAAATACAATTTAAAAAATTTAATGCCATCACAAAGCATCGCAATTTTACCTTACATAGATCATATTATAATTAAACTAAACTTGTATTTTCTATTTCTATTTTAAAGTACATTTATTAATGTTTAGTTTTTGAAAAATAATTAATATTGTTTACGCTGCTTGATTACGTGTGAAAGTAATCATAAATCCATGAAATACCTTTTCGTATAATATTCAATTATTAAAAAAATTAATTTTTTCAATTGCTTTCTTCTGTTGTTTTATTATTATTTGTAAAACATAAAAATAATTGAAATAATTTAATGTTTTTGGTGACAGACCAAACTAATTACTTGTTAAATTTAATTAAATAAAATCGAAATTTGATTTAATTTTAATTTAATTTAATTTAATTAAAATTGAACTCTGCGAGGTCAAACGATACAGGAAATATTTATAAGAATAAAATAATAATAGATCATTTCGAGTTCCTTTCTGGCCCTTTTGGCCCCAATACTTAAAATTTGTTCTTTTTCATATCATACCTAAGTGCAAACCGTTGAACCCTCAAAAGGTCGCGGTGTCATAGTATCAGCATGCAGAAGCACTTCTTTGTGCGAACTGCTTTTAAATACAATGGATTTCCTGAATCGAGCACCTCAATCCATAAAAGTTTGAAAAAAGCTTCTATTAACAGCTCATAATTGGTTTCAAAGAAATTCAACGCGACAAACGACTATGAATGATAAGCAAAAACAAAAAAAAATTATATATATATATATATATATATATATATATATATATATATATATATATATATATATATATATATATATATATATATATATATATATATATATATATATATATATATCTATATATATATAAAATTCTCGTGTCACAGTGTTTGTAACTAAACTCCTCCGAAACGGCTTGACTGATTTCCATGAAATTTTATGTGTATATACGGTAGGTCTGAGAATCGGTCGTAAACTATTTTTTATACCCTTAAGTGATAAGGGGGGCCCTCCCCCCCCAAAATTTTTTGTATTTTTCAGACAAAATTTTTTATTTTTATTTTTTTATGATTTGACATTAAAAAATACATATAACCCTAAATTTTCTCCCTTCTACCACCAACCCCCATTTTTTTATTGCTTTATTAGTACTAGAATACTCTTCAATTACTCCTCCGAAACGGCCTGACTTATTTCCATGAAATTTTATGTGTATATACGGTAGGTCTGAGAATCGGTCGTAAACTATTTTTTATACCCTTAAGTGATAAGGGGCGCCCTCCCCCCAAAAATTTTTTTGTATTTTTCAGACGAAATTTTTTATTTTTATTTTTTTATGATTTGACATTAAAAAATACATATAATCCTTAATTTTCCCCCTTCTACCACCAACTCCCATTTTTTAATTGCGATATTAGTACTGGAATACTCTTCAATTACTCCTCCGAAACGGCCTGACTGATTTCCATGAAATTTTATGTGTATATACGGTAGGTCTGAGAATCGGTCGTAAGCTATTTTTTATTCCCTTGAGTGATAAGGGGAGCCCTCCCCCCCCCCCCCAATTTTTTTTTATTTTTCAGACAAAATTTTTTTGTGATTTGACATTAAAAAATACATATAACCCTTAATTTTTTTCTTTCTACCACGAACATTTTTTAATTGCGATGTTAGTACTGTAATACCCATCAACTCTCAGGCGTCTCAATTTGCAGTGCTAAAATTATTTATTCCCATTTTATTAATAATTGCTGAAGATGGTTCTCACGTTGAGTTAATTAAGTTATCTTCTTCTTCTATATATATAAAATTGAAAGTATGTATGTTTGTCGTTTATGCATTAATAAACCTTTCATCCGATCATCATGAAACTTTGGGAAGTTGTTGTGTACACTTGCGCATAGGTAACAGGCAAATTTCCCCAGGTTCCCCTGTGTTGAACATACTTTAATGAAATTGAAAAATGAAAGTATAATCTGAAACAATGACATTTGTGTATCCAAACTATATGTATTTGAATTAAACACATAATAATGTTACATATTTTATCATCTACACTAAATATGTTAAAGGTTTGCAATTGTATGTACATTGGTACATGCATGCAAGCAATTGTTGTACATGTTTCTTCAACTTAGAAAGATAGTTGATAACAACGATTAAAAGCTCAAAATTACGAAACGGAATTCGCACAAATACTATACAAAAAGCATAGCTTATGTATAATCAAACATGGATAGCAAGTATGATAAACAAACTAATTAAACATGTGGCCCTTAGCTGGCAACACGTTTGCAATAGTGATTTGCAAACAGTTACAATGCATTAATACCAATGAATTTATAATATCTGCCCGCCCGCAGGAACATATGTAAAATTTAAAATTTTAGATCTATGGATGTGACAACGTAAGATATCGTATACTACTGACAAAGGCAGTAAGATATCACTTATATTAAGGGGATAAGTGATATTTTATGGTTGCTGATGTACTTTTTTCAATCAACGATAGTACTCTTAGTCTTAGTTATGGAATATTCTTTGACGATAACGCTCTATTTTTAGGTAGATTTCATATAAAAATCTACCTATTTTTAAATAAAATGTGTTGGGTAGTAGGAATTACAATGTGTGTCACAACAACACTTAAGAACCTTTAAAGAAAAAGGTCCCATAACAACATTCTTTCTAAGGTGTTGACGGACGTAATCTTTTTATTTTTTAAAAAAATGAACTTTTTGCTTGCTCGAACAAATGAGCTTCCATATAACTATTATATATGCTGGCTTGAGGTAAATAATGCGTTACATGATCTTTGTATATGTTTCTAGCATTAGGATAATTAGGAACCTAATTTTAGCTTTGTTCCTGCAAATTTGAAAAAAAAAGTATATTGTTTTTATTTCCTCCATCCTATCATAAAATATTGCCCTATGTCGTACATTATTATGTGAAAGGATTTATTATTAAGTTTTTCGTTCTTTAAGAAGAATATAAAAAAAAAAATTTGCGTACATCAACGTCTTAAAAAGCATTATGTTGTAGAAGCTAGGTCTCAAAATGTTTTTATGTGTTGTTGTGACACATATTGTAATTCCAAATATGTCACATATTTTGAAATTGCACAAACTCTTTTGAACTTCGGTGAAAAAGATGATGAACAATGTCGTTGAAGCTACAATTTTGAGTGGAAAATTCGAAGAGGAAGTTGTAGTGTTGCCACGACAGACAGGCCACATATTTCAATGATCCCAACAGATTCAAACGTTTAATTTCCAGTGGAACTCGCTTTTGCAATTACCATCAACAAAGCACACGGACAGTTACTGCAAGTACGTGGACTAGATTTGGAGAATCCGTTCTTCAAACATGGACAACTGTATGTGGCTGGCACAAAAAATATTGTGTGGGTACACAATACTCGAATAAACAAATAGAATTAAAACGACATTTTGAAATTCGTTCCATATTAAAATAAATTAGTTGCAATAAAAATGACACAGTGTAAATTTAATGTTATCTTTACGAGTTTTCTCGAGTTTTCTTTCTTATGAGATAGCGGCAATATGCGACCGATGTTGAATAGACAAAACTATTACGCTATTTAGTGTAAAAAATAAAATTTTGAGAGATTTTGTGAGTGATTAAGATCAAAGTAATTATTGTAATTCACTTGAATTTTGCAATTTGACAGCATTTTTTATTTTCATTTCTCAGGAAACTTCTTTAGAAAAGTTTTCGTGTGTTTCGTGTCGGGTACAAATACAATGCATGAGCACTGTGAACATTTGTGAATGTGTTTTTGTTCTGTTTAATGTTCTATATAGAGATGAGTGTTGATACACCTCTACTAATTAAACAAGTCAAACAAATTTTTTTATTGCTTACTCGAAAACTTATTTGATCGCCAATTTTTCATATATCCGAACTGATGAGCTAAAGTACTGATTATTTTTCATTCATATTTTGAAAAACAAAAATTAAAAACTACGCTATCATTTCTCATTACTACTTTTTGAAATCATTGCTACTACGTCAACAAAATGTCTGTGCACAAACTTTATTTATAAGCGTAGCAAAGCACGCCGGGTCCTGCTAGTATATATATATATATATATATATATATATATATATATATATATATATATATATATATATATATATATATATATATATATATATATATATATATATATATATATATGTATATATATATATATATATATATATACATACATTATACATATATATCTATATATATATACTAGCAGGACCCGGCGTGCTTTGCTACGCTTATAAATAAAGTTTGTGCACAGACATTTTGTTGACGTAGTAGCAATGATTTCAAAAAGTAGTAATGAGAAATGATAGCGTAGTTTTTAATTTTTGTTTTTCAAAATATGAATGAAAAATAATCAGTACTTTAGCTCATCAGTTCGGATATATGAAAAATTGGCGATCAAATAAGTTTTCGAGTAAGCAATAAAAAAATTTGTTTGACTTGTTTAATTAGTAGAGGTGTGTCAACACTCATCTCTATATAGAACATTAAACAGAACAAAAACACATTCACAAATGTTCACAGTGCTCATGCATTGTATTTGTACCCGACACGAAACACACGAAAACTTTTCTAAAGAAGTTTCCTGAGAAATGAAAATAAAAAATGCTGTCAAATTGCAAAATTCAAGTGAATTACAATAATTACTTTGATCTTAATCACTCACAAAATCTCTCAAAATTTTATTTTTTACACTAAATAGCGTAATAGTTTTGTCTATTCAACATCGGTCGCATATTGCCGCTATCTCATAAGAAAGAAAACTCGAGAAAACTCGTAAAGATAACATTAAATTTACACTGTGTCATTTTTATTGCAACTAATTTATTTTAATATGGAACGAATTTCAAAATGTCGTTTTAATTCTATTTGTTTATTCGAGTATTGTGTACCCACACAATATTTTTTGTGCCAGCCACATACAGTTGTCCATGTTTGAAGAACGGATTCTCCAAATCTAGTCCACGTACTTGCAGTAACTGTCCGTGTGCTTTGTTGATGGTAATTGCAAAAGCGAGTTCCACTGGAAATTAAACGTTTGAATCTGTTGGGATCATTGAAATATGTGGCCTGTCTGTCGTGGCAACACTACAACTTCCTCTTCGAATTTTCCACTCAAAATTGTAGCTTCAACGACATTGTTCATCATCTTTTTCACCGAAGTTCAAAAGAGTTTGTGCAATTTCAAAATATGTGACATATTTGGAATTACAATATGTGTCACAACAACACATAAAAACATTTTGAGACCTAGCTTCTACAACATAATGCTTTTTAAGACGTTGATGTACGCAAATTTTTTTTTTTATATTCTTCTTAAAGAACGAAAAACTTAATAATAAATCCTTTCACATAATAATGTACGACATAGGGCAATATTTTATGATAGGATGGAGGAAATAAAAACAATATACTTTTTTTTTCAAATTTGCAGGAACAAAGCTAAAATTAGGTTCCTAATTATCCTAATGCTAGAAACATATACAAAGATCATGTAACGCATTATTTACCTCAAGCCAGCATATATAATAGTTATATGGAAGCTCATTTGTTCGAGCAAGCAAAAAGTTCATTTTTTTAAAAAATAAAAAGATTACGTCCGTCAACACCTTAGAAAGAATGTTGTTATGGGACCTTTTTCTTTAAAGGTTCTTAAGTGTTGTTGTGACACACATTGTAATTCCTACTACCCAACACATTTTATTTAAAAATAGGTAGATTTTTATATGAAATCTACCTAAAAATAGAGCGTTATCGTCAAAGAATATTCCATAACTAAGACTAAGAGTACTATCGTTGATTGAAAAAAGTACATCAGCAACCATAAAATATCACTTATCCCCTTAATATAAGTGATATCTTACTGCCTTTGTCAGTAGTATACGATATCTTACGTTGTCACATCCATAGATCTAAAATTTTAAATTTTACATATGTTCCTGCGGGCGGGCAGATATTATAAATTCATTGGTATTAATGCATTGTAACTGTTTGCAAATCACTATTGCAAACGTGTTGCCAGCTAAGGGCCACATGTTTAATTAGTTTGTTTATCATACTTGCTATCCATGTTTGATTATACATAAGCTATGCTTTTTGTATAGTATTTGTGCGAATTCCGTTTCGTAATTTTGAGCTTTTAATCGTTGTTATCAACTATCTTTCTAAGTTGAAGAAACATGTACAACAATTGCTTGCATGCATGTACCAATGTACATACAATTGCAAACCTTTAACATATTTAGTGTAGATGATAAAATATGTAACATTATTATGTGTTTAATTCAAATACATATAGTTTGGATACACAAATGTCATTGTTTCAGATTATACTTTCATTTTTCAATTTCATTAAAGTATGTTCAACACAGGGGAACCTGGGGTTCCATTCAAAAAAAAAATTTGCCTGTTACCTATGCGCAAGTGTACACAACAACTTCCCAAAGTTTCATGATGATCGGATGAAAGGTTTATTAATGCATAAACGACAAACATACATACTTTCAATTTTATATATATAGAAGAAGAAGATAACTTAATTAACTCAACGTGAGAACCATCTTCAGCAATTATTAATAAAATGGGAATAAATAATTTTAGCACTGCAAATTGAGACGCCTGAGAGTTGATGGGTATTACAGTACTAACATCGCAATTAAAAAATGTTCGTGGTAGAAAGAAAAAAATTAAGGGTTATATGTATTTTTTAATGTCAAATCACAAAAAAATTTTGTCTGAAAAATAAAAAAAAATTGGGGGGGGGGGGAGGGCTCCCCTTATCACTCAAGGGAATAAAAAATAGCTTACGACCGATTCTCAGACCTACCGTATATACACATAAAATTTCATGGAAATCAGTCAGGCCGTTTCGGAGGAGTAATTGAAGAGTATTCCAGTACTAATATCGCAATTAAAAAATGGGAGTTGGTGGTAGAAGGGGGAAAATTAAGGATTATATGTATTTTTTAATGTCAAATCATAAAAAAATAAAAATAAAAAATTTCGTCTGAAAAATACAAAAAAATTTTTGGGGGGAGGGCGCCCCTTATCACTTAAGGGTATAAAAAATAGTTTACGACCGATTCTCAGACCTACCGTATATACACATAAAATTTCATGGAAATAAGTCAGGCCGTTTCGGAGGAGTAATTGAAGAGTATTCTAGTACTAATAAAGCAATAAAAAAATGGGGGTTGGTGGTAGAAGGGAGAAAATTTAGGGTTATATGTATTTTTTAATGTCAAATCATAAAAAAATAAAAATAAAAAATTTTGTCTGAAAAATACAAAAAATTTTGGGGGGGGAGGGCCCCCCTTATCACTTAAGGGTATAAAAAATAGTTTACGACCGATTCTCAGACCTACCGTATATACACATAAAATTTCATGGAAATCAGTCAAGCCGTTTCGGAGGAGTTTAGTTACAAACACTGTGACACGAGAATTTTATATATATAGATATACATATATATATATATATATATAAATATATATATATATATATATATATATATATATATATATATATATATATATATATATATATATATATATATATATATATATATATATATATATATATATATATATATATATATATATATATATATATATATATATATATATATATATATATATATATATATATATATATATATATATATATATATATATATATATATATATATATATATATATATATATATATATATATATATATATATATATATATATATATATATATATATATATATATATATATATATATTAGACTGGTCGTTAAAAACTAAATTTTCCGAGACGCCCCCTAGAAAAATTCTTTGTGGTCAAAAAACCACAACAGCATAATTTTTTTTTTTTTAAATCAAAAGAACACGTGCCGCAAAATCGTTGAAGTTGAGTTTTTGAAAAATTCGTAGATTTTTCAAATATCTCATAAAATATTCAGATGTCAAAAAAAATCACATAACCATTTTTGTAGGAAATTTAATTTTCTACAAAAAAGGTCCAAGTCATTTTTTCCCGAAAACGTATAGTTTTCATGATATTTTGAAAATGAACTTGTAAGTTTTCATAATTTTTAAAAAACATTAAAAATAAAGATGACGAAAAAGTCCTAATTTTCTTCTTATGCTATAGAATGAAATGTATAAAAAAATAATCGTGACAAAAAAAATCAAAATTAGTACTTTTTCGTCGAAATTTTCATCATTTGGTTTTACGAGTTTCGAAGAATTTCAAGTTTTATTTCAAAATATCATCAGAAATATAGGTGTTAGGAAAAAAATGACTTGGACCTTTTTTGTAGAGAATTTCATTCTACAAAAATGGTAATGTGATTTTTTTTGACATCTGCATATTTTATGAGATATTAACAATTTTATCAAAATATAAACTTCGATGATTTTGCGGCACGTGTTCTTTTGACTTAAAAAAAAAAAATAATGCCGTTGTGGTTTTTTGACCACAAAGAATTTTTCTAGAGGGCGTCTTGGAAAATTTAGTTTTTAACGACCAGTCTAATATATATATATATATATATATATATATATATATATATATATATATATATATATATATATATATATATATATATATATATATATATATATATATATATATATATATATATATATATATATATATATATATATATATATATATATATATATATATATATATATATATATATATATATATATATATATATATATATATATATATATATATATATATATATATATATATATATATATATATATATATATATATATATATATATATATATATATATATATATATATATATATATATATATATATATATACTAGCAGGACCCGGCGTGCTTTGCTACGCTTATAAATAAAGCTTGTGCACAGACATTTGGTTGACGTAGTAGCAATGATTTCAAAAAGTGGTAATGAGAATGATCGCATAATTTTTAATTTATCTTTTTAAAAATATGGATGAAAAATAATCAGCACTCTAGCTGATCAGTTCGGATATATGAAAAATTAGCGATCAAATAAGTTTTCAAGTAAGCACAAAAAAATTTAAGCAACTTGTTGAATTTGTAGAGGTGTGTCATCTCTATATATAACAGTATACAGAACATAAATAGATTTACAAATGTTCTCAGTACCCATATGTTCAATGTGCTGAGTGCTCACTAAGAAAAGAGAACCTACAGGTTTCTAATGTTCAATTTCTCGATGCTTCTGCAGGTTATACATTATTTGTTGTGGCTCCATTGTTGGTTCAGATATAGAGGTTATCTTGTTTTATGCCTCTATTCTATCTACGCAACATATAATTGTCCATACGAAAATCAATCCATTCTACATCTAAAGCGCGCACTTTTAATGATTGAGCGTGATCTTTTTTTATGGTGATTGCAAACATCAATTTAATTGACAGTTGTGATCTTTTGAATTGAAATGCTAATCACCCGTATTGTACTTATATTAAACCTAATCATCAGTATTGTATTTATATTAACGACGTAATTTCACATTGACCGCGATTCGGCGGGAGCATTAATAATTGATTGAGAACTAAGTTCGCGAATACTACGCACAGATCTTCAATCATTTTGCTATATTGGACAGGAAATATCATCAACCATGTGCGATTTACATTTTTTCCCATAACGTTCTTGTAGATGAAGAACAGTAAGCGGTCAGCATGATTTCAAACACAGCTCGAACTTAGTTTGGAGGTGAAGTGCTGCACGTGTCATTGATGAATGATACATACATCCTAGTGCTGCTTCATTGTAGCACGCTAAAACTGAAATGTTGCCTTTATTAAAGTACTTTCTAACTTACGTATTTGACTGATTTGACGTATATACCGTATTCCAAGTTTATGTGCGATCTGTATGTTCTTTGTAGCAAAAGATTAATATGGAACAACCATCCATGTTTATGGAACTATTTCCATGTTCCCGTTTCGCATATCTATATGTTGTTACCTTACCGCCATCTGCTGCGGCTCTTCTTTTATATAAAGGATCATCGTTTCATGTAACTGAATTTCGTGTAACTGACTGAATCCTTGATATCACTTTGCGTACTTTGGATTCAGTGGATTCAGTGTTCTGGAAAGCTCATGTTACATATTTTTCGTCACAACTTCCTACAAATCTTTATCGAAGCTGGCATCGGATATTTGCCGTGTGCATTTGAGATGATTTTGTGTGTGTGCGTTAGTTGTGAATAACCGTCATATTAAATTGGCTCTCGCAAATATACTGGTGCTTCAGAGAAAAACTTGGTTTGATTTAATCGAATGAATATTAAACGTTCTGTTTCGAATGTTTTTGCATACATATCTACCATGTATTGGTGAAACAATTGACGGCATTTCCAAATGTGGAAATCTTCCCCTCGGATCATTAATCCCTCTTTTATTGACAAAAATATATCCCGCTTGAAATTTATTGCCGACTTTATTAATTGTCACTTCGTTTATTGTTTGAGCATTTAATCTTCTCATATGTCCTCAAGCAGGCGTTTTGTCAACCTGACCTATTGAAACTTATATATGTATCACATACATCATGTCAACTGCTGTTTTGAACAAATGCACAAAATCATTTTTTGCAATCTGGTTTTCAAACAAATTATCAAAATGCCATTCCGTGTGGAAGTATTTGGTAAAATATACAATAGAGCCAATTTCCATGCAATGAGCAAAAATGAAATAGAACATTTTTATGACCGTATGTATATAAATGTATGTATACATGTGTTGAATGGTCTAGTGGTTAGCACTACTTCCATTTAGGTCAAAGTGTTGTTATACAAAGTCATTAACAAACATAAATACACTGGTTACACAATAACACTGGACACTGGAGTGGTTATACAATTAACCGGTAATCAGAAAATATGGTTGATAAATTGGACAAAACTATATATGGGTGATCAGATCACCCATACATAACTAATCGATTAAATTAAGTCTTTAAGTGAAACTCGACCATAAACAGATTGAATTGAGATTAATGCAGGTGAGGGACACTTGTGCTTGTCGACAGCTTACATTCCTATATGAAACACATATCGCTAAAAAAAACTATATAATAAACTTTCTGAATGCAACATTGTGTCCAAATTTCAAGAGAATCGATCCAGTACATTCCTAGATTGCCTATTTTGAACCAACGAACATTTACATTTTTATTTATCATATATAGCTATGTAGATAGAAGATAGATAGATAGATTAATAGATTGATCAGTTGTCGACTACTGAGAATTGAAGAGTATTCCAGTACTAATATCGCAATTAAAAAATGGAGGTTGGTGGTAGAAGGAGGTATTTTGATTATATGTATTTTGTAAAGTCAAATCATAAAAAAATAAAACAATTTTGTCTGAAAAATACAAAACATTTGGTGGGGAGGGCCCCCTTATCAGTTATGGGTAGAAAAAATAGTTTACGACCGATTCTCAGACCTACCGTATATACACATAAAATCACATAAAATTTCATGGAAATCGATCAGGCCGTTTCGAAGGAGTAATTGAAGAGTATTCCAATACTAATATCGCAATTAAAAAATGGAGGTTGGTGGTAGAAGAGGGAAAATTAGGGATTATATGTATTTTTTAATGTCAAATCATAAAAAAATAAAAATAAAAAATTTTGTCTGAAAAATACAAAAAATGTTTGGGGGGAGGGCCCCCCTTATCACTTAAAGCTATAAAACATAGTTTATAACCTATTCTCAGACCTACCGAATATACACATAAAATTTCATGGAAATCAGTCAGGCCGTTTTGGAGGAGTAATTGAAGAGTATTTCAGTACTAATATCGCAATTAAAAAATGGGCGTTGGTGGTAGAAGGGAGAAAATGAAGGATTATATGTATTTTTTAATGTCAAATCATAAAAAAATAAAAATAAAAAATTTTGTCTCAAAAATACAAAAAAATTTTTGGGGGAGGGGGGCCCCCCCTCACTTAAGGGTATAAAAAATAGTTTACAACTGACTCTCAGACCTACCGTATATACACATAAAATTTCATGGAAATCAGTCAAGCCGTTTCGGAGGAGTAATTGAAGAGTATTTCAGTACTAATATCGCAATTTAAAAATGGGGGTTGGTGGTAGAAGAAGGAAAATTAGGGATTATATGTATTTTTTAATGTCAAATCATAAAAAAATAAAAATAAAAAATTTTGTCTGAAAAATACAAAAAAATTTTGGGGGGAGGGCCCCCCTTATCACTTAAGGGTATAAAAAATAGTTTACGACCGATTCTCAGACTTACCGTATATACACATAAAATTTCATGGAAATCAGTCAAGCCGTTTCGGAGGAGTTTAATTACAAACACTGTGACACGAGAATTTTATATATATAGATAGATATATATATATATATATATATATATATATATATATATATATATATATATATATATATATATATATATATATATATATATATATATATATATATATATATATATATATAACGATATGAGCTATAACGGAATTTACCGGCACTCTCACGATCGCATTTCTTGACTTACAACGAAAGTTTTTTCTTATACGTTGCGGCAAAAAATATCTTGGACAAGTTCACGAACTGGCCATATCCAGATACAGGTTAAGTGGCTAGAGCCAAAAAAGTCAAATAATCTAGGGCGCTATAACTTCCGTATGAATCATAATATTTTAATAAAACTTATCAATATTGAATATTTGAACATATTTCTATCATTTTTTTCCAAATGACAACCTTGGCGTTCCGGGTTCCTGAAAAATCAGCTGTTTTAAAAATTTAATAAACTTTGTTGTCCTTGATATTGCAGAAAATGGCCAATCTCACTTTTGAAAATTTATACACACGTTAACTAGAACATAAATCTTTCCAAAATTTAAAAAAAAAATAGTTCAAGTCTAGAGGTTGAGACACCAGGGCTGTTAGAACAAAAACAAACGCAAACGGCCATGCCTTCCTCATTTTTGAGTTTATGCTATTTAAACTCATACTCATTTTTAGATAAACTTTTCAACTATAACCTCCGAGATTTTCAACTTTCTAACCCTTTCAATGTAATTAGCATTAAACCTAATGCATGCCATTCAATTACAACAACAACTTCCATAAAAATATCACATAGAAATATTAAACACATAATCTTTTGTTTTTTTTTTTAGTTTTTATTTTTTTTCGCAAAAATTTAAAAAAAATTAAAACAAAGCTGAGTCATTATTGTTTTAAATTAAGGAATATTTTCTTATATGCATATTGATTACACATTTACAAAAGTCTTCCCAAATTGTAGATATTTGAATTATTTGAGGTGTAAAAGTTGTTTGACAATTTTAGATTATAAAATTATGTGTGGTGGAAAAAATAATGTTTTTCAATTTCGATTTTGTGCACGTTTCTATCTATCTGTTTTAGGGTAGTTATTTTGTTTTTTTTACTTTGAAAATTCCTACTAACAATTAACAGTAACAAATAATAACAGTAACGATTTATACAGTAATAATTCAATTAGTTTCATTAGTTTGTTGGATAAACCTGACGAATTAAAATCTGTTGTTTTTTTCTGTTAAGTGCAAAGCTGAAAAAAATGCAAAATTGAAAGTTTTTCCCGCTCTGCGGACTGCGGTTGGAACTACAATAAAAAATGCTATTAGACCTCACTATTTAGATGTTTCATTCATGCGCAAGAAAAATCGGATAATTACTCAACTCAAAACATCGCTCAATGAAAATCTGTGTATACATATATGGGTCATTCTTCTGAAAAGGGGTAGTTTGAAAAAACAAATTTTTGAATTTTAAACATGAAATAAAATCGTTATTATTATGTTTTCTATTAGATAATAACTTGCTGTATTAAGTCATACTATTGGTCCAGATCATATTTGAGAAATTTTAAGAAAAAAAAACTTTTAAATCTTTACTTGTCCACAAATGTGATGGTGGTAATAAACAACTACTACCATAGTGATAATAAACAACTATTATGTCTAAAGAAACCTGATTTTCGATCCGCCAAAGTGTACTGCTTGTACTTCCTCAGAATATTTGCAGTTATAATTCTGTGAAAAATCACAGTGTGTAAGGATTTCATTTTCCGACAAGCTTTTCTTAATTTTGCTTATAACATGATAATAATGTAAGTTAATTTAAGTTTTATCAACAAAAATCATTTATAAATATTAAAGATCACACTATTATTGTTTGTGTCACGTCTGTTACTTAGCTGTCCCGACGGAGACATTGAATGTCCACGGACGTGATGTCCACGGATGTGATAAATTCATTAAAAACATTCTGTGAATGATTACATTTTGGTTTTAGGAAGTTGTTCTTTGAAATGTATTATATATATAATTCACTTTTACTATAACTACAATAAAAATTTAAATTTAGTAATTACTTACAGAATTATGAAGTCCACGAATGTGACTCTATGATCTTGCCCTACTTAAAATTTTGATGTTATATGGCAAATTGAACACTATTAGAACACTCAACCTGCTAACAAAAGTTCTCGAAAGCTAATATGGCTGACTGACAATTTATAAATCATAGATTTGGTTCTTGTAATGCCATCTATGACGAAATAGAAGAAATAAACATTTTGTCCACGGAAGTTGTACAATTTGTACAATTATTTACATAAGAAAAATTGCTTGGACATAAAATGTACCCTTTTTGGAGAATCACCCATATATGAAAGCAAGACTATGGTATAATATTCTAAAAATATGGTAATTAATTATTTAAACTCTTGATCAGATGAAAGTAAAGTTATTATTTATTATTTATATAAATGAATAATAATCTTTGTATTAATAACCTAAATACCCTAAACTTTTAACTTGTTTTAAAAGTTCGGGTTTTACTTCCATTAGCTTATAAAGCGCTTGTTGTAAGTCATTGCAAGGAAAATGTGGAGCAAAGGGCATATCTTCAAGGGCACACACGTGTAGTTTTCCTTCTTCATCACCTACTATTAAACTACGACCGCATTTAGTAAACCTTATCACAGTTAATAATGTTCCAGCCGCTCCAAACGAATGTTGTGATGCTGGTTTAATTGTTTTTCTTCTAATATCCCAAATCTCCACACGAGTACTGGTTACACTTACTATTACAGTTGGGTTTATTGGACTCCAGTAAGCAAAATGTACTGATCCAACTGGACTTGGCAAAGAACAAACTGGCTCAAAAATATTTTCAATCCATATTCGGATAAACCAATCACTTCCACATGTTAAAAATATTTTGGGGCTGAATGGAGAATACTCCATACAATAAACACCACCATCATGAACTTGTAGTTTATTTTGATGTGGAAAGTTTATAGAAGATTGATGCAGACATCCTTCATCTGTTCCTACAAAATAATCTTCTTTTCTTACCGGATGAATTGATAAACAGAAGGCTTGGGGATAACGATTAGCTTCGATAAATTCCTTTTTCCTTACAATGGGAATACCTTCGACAACACCTTCAACACGATTTAATCGTAATTGCTGATATCCTTTTAAAAATGGTCCTGTTATAAAACTATATTTCATTACCCTTCCATCCTGAAAAATCGCCAATATTTGTTCATCTATTCCAAATAAATCTTCTCCATCAATCCATTCTATTGCCCATACAGGTTCATATCCTGGAGATGTCGATCTAACGCTTTTTGCAATCGGTTGCCTAATTTCTTTTATTATATCAATTACTTCAACAGTTCCATCATATAAACCAACCGCCAGCAACTGTGTATTTTTTTGTGAAAATCGGCATGACGTTACGGGGATTGAATACTTAAATCTTCTCTCAGGATTAACTGGGTTTTTAATACTCCAAATACAGATATATCCATGGCTTCGTTGATCATGAGGAATAAAACTGAATATCCCGTGTCCTACAGCAAGTATATCATGATTTGCATGACACCAGCTAATGCATGAAACCGCTTTGCCCAAGGTTTCATTCATCTTATAGGTCCACAGTTTTTCCAATCTATATAAATATTTTGCATTCATATCAAATGGATCAGGTGGATACATATTTCGCATTCTCTTCTGCCTTTCTTCAAAACAATTCCCAGCTAATAATCTTTCAATTATCATCGAAGATAATCGAAAATGTTCATTTTGACTGGAAGAAAATTAACACATTATTATTTAACTTAATTGTATTTCTAATTATATTTTATTTAAGGTTTAAAACAATATTTAAGGTTTAAATATAGAACAATGAAAAATAAATTAATAATGGATACGTGGTTGTCTTAAGCAGTTCATATATATAATAGTATCTTTGATTCGAATGTTGAATTTGACAATCAACTCACCTCGAATTCTTAAAGAAATAGCCACTGTGTTTTGCATAGAAAAATAAAAAAGGGTTTGCATAATATTTTTAGACAGCTGAATGTGGTAAAAACAAGAAATGCCCACATTCTTCAAATCAAACATTACAAATTAATAATTTATAACCATTAACAAATAAATAAAATGTGAAACAGTAGTGTTACATATAAAACATACAAAGGATATAAAATAAAATAAATATAACTACCAAAAATTTAAACAGTTCATAAACCACGAATAAAACTTTTGTAAAGATCGCCTGCACCTCAATTCTGGTACGTCGTAAAATAGGAATTTTTCTCGTCGGAGGAAACCCAAATTTTATTATAAAATTGTTTTTATTCGCCTACATATTAAAGTGTTACTTTAATACTGTGATTTGCGGCCTTAAAGTATCACTTTTCAACTATTTATTTGTTGTCATAGCTACGTCCAAAAAAGTAAAAAGCATTTGTATTTGTTTAAATTCATGAAAAATAAAAATTTTTATCAAAGCAACCCTCAAATTCAAAATTTCATTATCCAATTAAAATAGTTGTTATCATTTGTTGTCATAGCTACACAATAATTTGAAAAAATAGATAAATATTTTTTCAAAGGTTACTTGTTCCACATATTTTTATTTTAAAATTTATGCAAATTTATAATTTTAATTTAGAATAGACAACTTTTTTCGGCTAACGGCTGTAAAGTTTAACTTTACTGCCGCTGGGGAGTAGCTAAAGTCTTTACTTTTTAGCCGGCGGCTGCAAAAGTGACGTCATTTTTACTTTTTCTACCGGCGGCTGTAAAGTAACTTCCATATTTTTAACGGCGGCTGTAAAGTAATTTTCATATTTTTACGGCGGCTGTAAAGTAATTTTCATATTTTTACGGCGGCAGTAAAGTAAAATAAAATGATATTATTAATTTGTTCAAAACAGAATGCATTTCAGTTCATTTTAATGAATAAAAATAAAAAAAATTAATTTCAGAAAATTTATTACCTAAAACATATTTATAAAAAATTTGATGCATTTAATTTCATATTTTTAAACAAATTTAAACGTTTTGCCGAAAAAAATAGTGTATTGAATTCGGAGCTAAAGTGACTTTTTGTGTTTCGTCTATAATTGTCGGCCTCCCTACGGTCGGCCGCCAAACTATAGACTCAACACAAAAAGTACGACTTTAGCTCCTAATTCAATAATATACTATTCTTAAAATATTTTGCTTGCGGCGAATAAAAAATAGTATATGATGCACGGACGTAAGCTATTTTGGACTTAATGTGGGTGCAAACTCCACATCCGTCCAAAATCTTTAGCTTTACGTCCTAGCATCATAATGTACTATTTTTACCACTGAAAATATGTAAATAGTATAATAATTAAGGCTGTATATAACATTTATGAAATCAAAGATTTACGTCGGATTTTAAAATATATTACAGAATAAACGTTCCTGCATCGATTGGAATCAAAAAATTTAGATCCCACCGACAATTTCCGCGAAATAATCAATTTCAAAGTTATCATTCACTCTATGTTATATTCGGCGGAAGTATCAAAATTTGTTAGAAAAAATTAAAAATTCAGAATGTTCTTGCAAAGACCTCCAAAAAAAAACTTACGTTCAGTTTCTCTGTGCGATTTATGATTTTTTGAGCCAAAAAAACTGCGGTGTCACCGGCAATCAGACGTAAATATTTAATTTAAAAATTTATAAAATCAGCTGCGTACACCGGAAGCTGACCGCCATTTGCAGTAAGAAAATCTGGCAAC
>OY856186.1:354256164-354674268 GCA_963693315.1 Diogma glabrata
ATTCGTGCCAGGATTCGAACTCACACTCATCAGAGACACTTGTCAGGAGAATCAGAATCATCAGAATCACGTGTGTCTTAAACAACTTACCCTCAGCGGTGATGACATACCATATTTTAATTTCCATGTTCAGATAATTTCTAAATTGAAACTTCACATTTTTAATATTTTACTTAAGTTGAATCTTTCATCTATGATTACATATTGGAAATTGCATTTCTTTGAAATGTTTTGTATTAAATTTCTAAACATTACTATGCATGAATTTATAGGATGAGAGAATATTTCATCAACATTCTAATGAACATCCTTAAGTCACGAGTTTAGAGTCACTGAATGCGAAACTATATTTTGGTTAGAAAATATAGACAACATTAGGGAAATTTTAATTTGGAGGGTTTTTTTGGAGCATATAAGCTTAAGTACATATTTAGTCCCTGGGCCGGCACCGATTTCATGTGATGATTACCACATCTTTTATACTTCGTGTGGCGCCTGTCCTTGACGCTAAAAATCAAAATGTCGTATTGAAAAAAAATCTGTTGTGTTATTTTAGGCGCATCGCTGCATAATTTTTGTCAAAAGTTTTGCAAATATATACAAACCCCCAACATGAAACCAACGTTTGAATAATAAGAAGTGGCTTAAGAACTCAAACAATATAATTAGGAGTTTGTTTTTAAAATATTCGTTCGAAGAATCAACAACACTGCGAATGTAAAACATATTCCGATTCACGAATAATAATATTAATATTAGGTATTTAAATATTATTTTTGCTGTTCCGCTTAGATGAATTGATTTAATTTTTATTTTGTATATATATATTTTGTTGAAGTCGTCATTATTATTAAGATTTATTTATTACGTTCATATTCTAATTTGATTCAAGAAATAAGGAAATTAGTACTGGTTACGCTTCGTTAATGGCGACTATCAAGAAGTACAATTTAAAAAAAACTACATTAATTAAGTTGGAGTATCAATATAAATGTAATAGTGTGATTTTTGGTGTATCAATGGTACAAAATTAAATCGGGTTCGTTCTGGTAATTTCAAGCTACTTGTGAAAATGAAATCAAATTATAAAACTGGAAATTATGTTATCCATTGATTAGAACGTTAACAATTTTTTGAGTTTGTATGATGATAGTACATCATACTTATGAAAAAATTAAGTAGGATGGCGGATGTTTGAAATTGTTTTTCGTCCTTCATCTTAATTAGGGTGACCTCTTCTGGTTTGACCCGGAGTATCCGCAAGTATCCAAGTATCCTTGGAATTTGCAAAATATTTAAAATTTTTGATTTTGTAATATTTTTTGCAATATTTTTAGAATTTTGACAAAGTTTGAATTTTTAAGAATTTTTGGAATATTATTGGAATTAAGAAGAAGTTTAAATATTTGATTTTATTCTAATTTTTAGATTATTTTTGGAAAAAAGTTTCAATTTTTGATTTTGTTATAATTTTTGCAATTTTTTTAGAATTTTAAAAAAATTAGAATTTTTGAATTGTATATATATATATATATATATATATATATATATATATATATATATATACATATACATATATATATATATATATATATATATATATATATATATATATATATATATATATATATATATATATATATATATATATATATATACATATACATATATATATATATATATATATATATATATATATATATATATATATATATATATATATATATATATATAAATATATATATATATATATATATATATATATATATATATATATATATATATATATATATATATATATATATATATATATATATATATATATATATATATATATATAATATATATATAATATATATATATATATATATATATATATATATATATATATATATATATATATATATATATATATATATATATATATATATATATATATATATATATATATATATATATATATATATATGTATATATATATATTTAGAATTTTGAAAAATGTTTAATAGTTTGATTTTGTAAGAATTTTTGGAATATTTTTAGAATATTAAAAAATTTTAAATTTTTTAGATTTTTTAAATTTTTGGAATTCTGAAAAAAGTTTGAATTTTTGATTTGTAATAATTTTTGCAATATTTTTAGAATTTTGGAAAAGTCTAAATTTTTAAGAATTTTTGGAATATTATTGGAATTTAGAAAAAGTTTAAATATTTGATTTTATTCTAATTTTTGGAATATTTTTGGAATTTTGAAAAAAGTTTGATTTTATTTAATTTTTACAATATTTTTGGAATTTTGAAAGAAATATGAATTTGTGATTTTGTAATATTTTCTCGAAACACTAAATGGAGAGGTTTTTGAGTTTGTTTTGAGTTTGCTGAGTGTATCATCTTTTCACTAAATTATGTTGATTTATGATCTGTTATAATTTTCCGGCAACGTATTGATGTTTCGTGTTAATTTTGTAATAAATTTCTAAACAGAGATAAAAAATACTTGTACTTTAACAAAGAGTTGTGTTTGATATACATCGCTGTCCAAAACTAAAAACCATGTCCTCATAAAAGTTTTTGGCCGAAAACTATACCAAAATCCTTAACCCAGTCTTGATATCTCAGAGCTGTGAAATTTCAGCCCCTCCATATTTTACGGTTTGTGGTCAAACGTTAAAAATAATAAAAAATTAAATCGGTGCATATTTGTTGGTCTCTAGTTTTTCCATTATGGCTATGTATTTTAAAAATGTTAAAAAATCGCTGTTTCTGTTGTTTTGGCTCTATTTTTGATGATTTACTGAATATTAGACCAATTGGCAACAATAAATTTACTCAGCAATCCACTCGATTAGAAAGAGGCTGGTGCTAAAAAATACTATTATAAGTCAGAATTATTTCAGTAAATTATATAATGTATGTAAGATTTTGGCATCCACAAAACGACTGGTATTCAAGTAAAATATTAAAAAATTAATCTGAAGGCGCCAAACGATTCTCGATGGAAATATCACGTTAAAAGGATAAAAGCCGCGAAATAAAGAAATTAATCTTGCTGATCGAGGTGAGTGTCTGCACAGGGCCCCCAACATTTACAGTACGGTGCTGTGAACAAGGTGTGAAAATACCGGTTTTTAGTAAATTGTTTTATAGAATATCTGCAAGATAAACATATAATCACTGTTTTTCTTAATAATAATTTAAGTTCCAAGTAAGTTTAAATTTTTAGATTTACCATCTATCCCTAACATAGAGTTTTGGGTTTTCACCATTGCGATTCATTTTTCGGTATAGCCTGCAAACTATTCCAGACCGTCTGGATTTATCAAGGACCGGTAATAATCTTCTGACAAAATTGTCATCGTAATATTTTTATTACACCGTAGTTGATGCCCGACTTCAAGTGGTACTACCAAATTCCCTTTGCGAGCCTGATTTGTCAATTGATTTTCTTAGTCGTGTTTTCTTGTGGTATCGTGGACTATTAAGCTCACTTTTGACTCTGAACTCTTGACGAATGTTTTTCCTATTTAACTCTAGAGTCTTCTTCCTTGAATCCTGAGCAGTAAAATCTGCCACGCATGAGAAACAATCAACTTATCTAAAATAATTTTATTAAAATATCTTTCTAGCAGATCGGTTTTGCGTCTATTTGGGTACATGATTGTAAAGTAACGATAGTTGGGACGTTTTCAATGAAATTAGATTGCACTGCTTTAAGGACCTCAGAAAACTGGATGTTTTATGAAGTAAAGTGCTGTGCTCAAATTAAAATATTGTTTGAGCATATAAGTAAAATCTTTGTCTGACTACCCATAAGGTCAACACATATTTTGGTAAATAATTTTCAACATTACGATATTACGCAGCACTATATTAAATTAAAGAGGGTTTTTTTAGCAATTTAGCTTACGTACATATTGGAAATCACTTGAATCTCCAATTCGAATTAATTTTTCATTTTCTCTTAAACTCCTTTAGAAAAAAATTTTTTTTTGTGTTTCTAGTGGAGTCAAATTAGTAAAAAAAAGTGATATATTTGATGTAAGAGCAAAGTTGAATTTTTTTTTTGTTTTATGTTAGGGACATAAAAGTTAGTAGGCATGTAATTATTTAGCAAATTTGGAGGTCCGGAAGTGCCTCAAAAATGGCAAAAACTGGTTTTTTGGTGTTTTTTGAGTAGGTCGCTTCACTATTTTTGAAATATTTCGGGCTCTAATGATCATAAAAAAAAACAAAAAATGTAAAATGTTTGTGATTAAATTTCAAATCCATCTAGGAGGGTTAGATACTTTAAAAGTGTAACCTAACCTCAAAAAACCGAATCGCGTGACTTTTTTTTTTTTTACTAAATTTATGATAAGGGGCGGAAAAATCGTCGAATTTTCATGAAAATTTCAGGAAACATGTATTTTAATAGTCTCAATATAGGATTTAATTTTTATGAAAAAATTTTAATTTTTTCGGCCACAATTGGCATTTTTCGTTAAATTTGGCAAATGGTGCCATTTTATGAGAAGTCATCCAAAATAAATTTTTTTTTTTAATCTGTACATTTTTTTATCTACTTTAACCTAAGTATAATCAAAATTATGTTGCCTTAATTTAAATGCCTATTTTCGGGCATGAAAAAAAAACATTAGTTTTTGCATTGTTTTGACATTTTACCATATATACGGTGTTATTTATGCTATTATTATGTATTTTGCATAAAAGTGAAATATGCAATTCAAATTAATAAAAAATATTTTTTAAAATTATACATAACCTACAAATCTTTTTTTTCTTACAATGCCCTAAATTGCTTTTGGTAAATAATTAAAATGTTATTACAATTATTGTAAATATTTGATATGAGATTTTGAAAAAATGTAATATTCAATTTTTTTCAAACATTTTTCAAACATATAAAATACACAGCATAAATAATTTTACGCCAATTATGTTTTCAATTGAAAATTCTATACGCGTTATTATGGTTTTCCATATTATTCACTGTTTGTGTGCTTTTGTCACTTTTGAATTAAAATGCAATATTTAAAAATATACTTTTTGCTGTTTATTTTTAAAATTTTTAGTATTAATAATAATATAAACTTTCTTATAGTAACAATTTGAATTTGATTTTTTATTTTATTGAATATCGATTTCGACTTACGCCATCCTCAGTTTAAATTATTGTTACAATTTTTGCTTTAACTATTACTTACATACTACTTCAACTGCTATTTTTTATTATTATGTCGTATATTTTGTTAGTTTAATTTTAATTATTTACCAAAAGCAATTTAGGGCATTGCAAGAAAAAAAGATTTGTAGGTTATGTATAATTTTAAAAAATATTTTTTATTAATTTGAATTGCATATTTCACTTTTATGCAAAATACATGATAATAGCATAAATAATACCGAATATATGGTAAAATGTCAAAAAAATACCAAAATTAATGTTTTTTTTCCATCCCCAAAAATGGGCATTTAAATTAAGGCAACACAATTTTAATTATACTTAAGTTAAAGTAGATTAAAAAAAGTACAGATTAAAAAAAAAAAATTTTATTTTGGATGACTTCTCATAAAATGGCACCATTTGCCAAATTTAACGAAAAATGCCAATTGTGGCCGAAAAAATTAAAATTTTTTCACAAAAATTAAATCCCATATTGAGACTATTAAAATACATGTTTCCTGAAATTTTCATGAAAATTCGACTATTTTTCCGCCCCTTATCATAAATTTAGTAAAAAAAAAAAAGTCACGCGATTCGGTTTTTTGAGGTTAGGTTACATTTTTAAGGTATCTAACCCTCCTAGATGGATTTGAAATTTAATCACAAACATTTTGCATTTTTTGTTTTTTTTTATGATCATTAGAGCCCGAAATATTTCAAAAATAGTGAAGCGACCTACTCAAAAAACACCAAAAAACCAGTTTTTGCTATTTTTGAGGCACTTCCGGACCTCCAAATTTGCTAAATAATTACATGCCCACCAACTTTTATGTCCTTAACATAAAACAAAAAAAAATTCAACTTTGCTCTTACATCAATATAAAATGTTAATTTGACTCCACTATTCGTGCCAGGATTCGAACTCACACTCATCAGAGACACTTGTCAGGAGAATCAGAATCATCAGAATCACGTGTGTCTTAAACAACTTACCCTCAGCGGTGATGACATACCATATTTTAATTTCCATGTTCAGATAATTTCTAAATTGAAACTTCACATTTTTAATATTTTACTTAAGTTGAATCTTTCATCTATGATTACATATTGGAAATTGCATTTCTTTGAAATGTTTTGTATTAAATTTCTAAACATTACTATGCATGAATTTATAGGATGAGAGAATATTTCATCAACATTCTAATGAACATCCTTAAGTCACGAGTTTAGAGTCACTGAATGCGAAACTATATTTTGGTTAGAAAATATAGACAACATTAGGGAAATTTTAATTTGGAGGGTTTTTTTGGAGCATATAAGCTTAAGTACATATTTAGTCCCTGGGCCGGCACCGATTTCATGTGATGATTACCACATCTTTTATACTTCGTGTGGCGCCTGTCCTTGACGCTAAAAATCAAAATGTCGTATTGAAACAAAATCTGTTGTGTTATTTTAGGCGCATCGCTGCATAATTTTTGTCAAAAGTTTTGCAAATATATACAAACCCCCAACATGAAACCAACGTTTGAATAATAAGAAGTGGCTTAAGAACTCAAACAATATAATTAGGAGTTTGTTTTTAAAATATTCGTTCGAAGAATCAACAACACTGCGAATGTAAAACATATTCCGATTCACGAATAATAATATTAATATTAGGTATTTAAATATTATTTTTGCTGTTCCGCTTAGATGAATTGATTTAATTTTTGTTTTGTACATATATATTTTGTTGAAGTCGTCATTATTATTAAGATTTATTTATTACGTTCATATTCTAATTTGAGTCAAGAAATAAGGAAATTAGTACTGGTTACGCTTAGGCTTACCACCTTTGAATTTTTCCAAAAGCGTATACATATATATTTTGAAATAAAATAATTAAAAGAATTTTTTTTACTCATATATTTTATTCATTTTATAAGTTAATTGGAAAAAGTGAGACAAGTGCGAATAAAATTCGCTCGTCAAGGGTTCCGTGAATATAAAAGAACACAATATCAAAAATTATTGACAAAAAGTTGTGTTGTATGTCCTTATATTTCCAGACCATAGACGCATAACAAAAAAAATGTTAAATTGTAAGGGTCAATAGTAAAATACAATCAAATCTACATTGATCAAAAATGGCAACAAAAATGTTAACTCAGGTTAAATCTTATCCATAGATGTTTTGGTAACTTAAGAAAGATTCAATTACACCAGCTTGTATAAATGGTTTAAATTAGGGGGGTGGAGAGGCTACATACTAAAAATATTTTTTTTCCAATAACACAAAAACTATGCATTGCAAAATTCTAAAAAAAATTGTAATGTTTCTTATATTATGTACTCCTTCATATGACACCCCATTTGGGTCAAAAATGTTTTTTTTTGCTCTCCCCACACCCATCCCCTAAACACACAGAAATATAATTATTTGAGTCTCCGCTATGATTTTCATTCAAAGTTTACCAATCCTCCTGTCTCTGTGAATTTTTTAAAAATTTTTCTGTCAATCATCGTCGAAACGTAGGGCGCGGAACGATCTGAATTTTGCACTTTCTTGTCCATTACTCAAAAACTGTGCACCCATAATTTCTAAAAAAAATTGCAATAATTTTTAAATTAAGTGTTCTTTCAAATGACACCCTACTAGATTGGGTCAAAAAAGGTTTTTTTGGTCTGCATTTTTCACTTTTTTGAATATAACTCAAAAACTGGGCACCGCAAAATTAAAAAAATGGAACGAATTCTAAATTAGGTGTTCTTTCAAATGAGACCCCACTCGCTTGGGTCAAAAAAAGTTTTTTTTTACACTCTCTACCCGGTCCTCTAAGCACACAGAAATATAATTATTTGAGACTTCGCTATAGTTTTCATACAAAATTTACTAAATTTCCTAACTCTGAATTTGTTCAAATTTTTTCTGTCAATCAGTGTCGAAACGTATGGGGGGGAACGATCTGAATTTTGCACTTTTTTGACAATAACTCAAAAACTGGGCACCGCAAAATTCTTAAAAAATCTAAATTGCAACGAATTCTAAATTAGGTGGTCTTTCAAATGACGCCATAGTCGCTTGGGTCAAAAAAGGTTTTTATTACCCTCTTTACTTGACCACATTTTAAATAGTGTTTTTACCCCTTCTCATTTCCACCCCCTTAATAAATCTAATTAGGAGTATGTGACACTTTTATATATTTTTTATTAAAAACTTACTAATCACTCTATCATTCCAAATACATATATCCAAATACATACAACATTCAACACCCAAATACATACAAATTCAGTGCAACTCATCTGTAATTGAAATGCATAAATAATTCTGATTTCACCATATCGGTATGAAGCCTTTTGATTTGTTAGTCCATATATTTCCTATCACGCTAAAAGTCCGTTCAAAAAAACAATTAAAATTATTAACTGGTACTGCAAAAACAAATTTGCAAATTTTAAGTCATTCAGGTGCGTTTCTGTTGATTTTAAAATATTAATTCCACTTTTCTCTGCAATTCATTCCAGTTAATAAGGTAAAAACTTCATTCAGGATACGTATTTCTGAAAATAACTGAATCTCACTATTTATAACCAAAAAAGCGTATATTTTTGAATATTGTAACGACTCTTCGTTGGTTCTTTTAGATTATTGAACAAACACGACAGTAAAAGACAGATCTTTAGTTAACAGAATCTCAAACTTTATTTGTCATCAAATTACAGCAGCTTCCGTTTTTCCTTACAATAAATTCCAGGGTCTCCAATTTATGTACACTAAACTTCACCGCTTTTCCACAATTTGAATCAATAATATTCGGAATGGTAAAATCTGTATTTACTATTCCACTAAGTTCAGATTCTTTCTCTATTAGTACCGAGGCTCAGATACCACCGATTATTCCTTAAACTTGCGAATATTTATAAACACTTTTAATTGCAAAAGTAAAACTGACTGTCTGATATTTTTGTTTGCTTATTTATATCGAAAAATAAATAAATCGAAACTTCTATAATCCACTAGAAATCAATACTACGTAGTCCGTACATCTGAAATAGGCCACACCTGTTTTCATTCATACTTGCATTTGTATTAGCGAACTCAAATTTAATTTATGCAAAATGTATTAGGTAACTCCTTTTAATTCATTAATGTAAACATTTGTATAACAAATTTAATTTACATTAATTTATGCCATACAATTTGCAATACAAGTAAAAGATTGAAAAAGGAGTTAACTTTTAATTAATGAATGGTAAATAAAATTAACCCATTCTGGACGAAGTTTATTACATTGCCCTCCATTTAGTTTTGTTCGTCCCGAACAATATCAGCTATCACATTGGTGCTGTTACCTTGGTACGGTGCCAACCTTTGCAGATGTATCACTTTCATCTTGGTACGGGGTCCCTTTTGTATGCGGTAGATGACATCATTAATTCGTTTGATTATTTTATATGGGCCTTCCCAATCTGCCTGCAGCTTGGGTGATCTTCCCTTAGTTCTTCTGGGGATGTATAGCCATACCAATTCTCCTTCTTGAAAACCGCCACTATTTGCATTTATGTCGTACCTGGTTTTCATTTTGTCACTGGCAATCTTAATGTGGTCTCGAACCTGCTGATGGATTTTATTTATCTTCTCCCTTAGTTGTCCCACATAATCTGTTTTCGTGGATACCAGACCTCCAGGGATGCCAAACTCGATGTCACTAGGAAGATGAAGTTCTCTTCCGAACATGATATTCGCTGGCGTTTCACTTGTCGTATCGTGCACTGCGCTACGATAGGCCATCAAGAATAACGGAAGATCCTTGTCCCAATTTCTTTGGTTGGCTTCTACTACCTTTGACAAATGTTCTTCCATGGTTCGGTTGAATCGTTCTACCATGCCATCCGATTGTGGGTTCATAGGTGTAGTTCGTGTTTTTCTAATGCCGAGTGTTCTGCACAGCTCTTCCATCAGTTGAGATTCAAAATTCCTTCCCTGGTCGGTATGCAACTCGAGCGGTGTTCAACTTTGAAGTCGTAGTTCTGCAGGATCTCTATCCATCTTGCTGCTTGTCCTTCAGGAAATTTGAATTGTAATAACCATTTTAGAGCAGCATGGTCCGTGCGAATCAGGAATGGTTGTCCACACAAATACTTGTGGAAATGTTTCACAGCCTTGAAGATAGCTAGCAACTCCTTCCTCGTGACACAGTAATTCCGCTCCGGCTTTGACAGAACTTTACTGAAGTACGCCACCACTTTCTCATCGTCTCCAACTTTCTGTGACAAAACAGCTCCGGTTCCTACATTGCTTGCGTCTGTGTCCAGAATGAACATCTTTCCGGATTCTGGATAGGCTAGTATAGGGGTGTTGCATAGTTTTTCTTTCAAACGGCAGAATGCCTCATTACATTCGATTGTCCACAGAAACTTGGTATTTGCCTCTGTCAATTTATGTAGACTCTTGCGATATTCGCAAAATTCTCCACGAATCTTCGATAATAGGTGCATAAGCCAAGGAAACTGCGTAGCTCATGAACATTCTTCGGTACTGGCCAATTTTTCACAGCATCAATCTTCTCGGGATCGGTTCTGACTCCATGTTCTGTAATGATGTGTCCAAGGTACTTCACTTCTTTGTGGAAGAGATTGCACTTTACCGGATTCAACTTCATGTTGGCATTACTTATTCTTCTGAGTACTTCTTCGAGGTTCATTAGATGCTCTTCGAAGTTGCGACCCATTATAATGATGTCATCAAGATAAACTAGGCAGGCCTTCCAGGTTAAACCATGCAACACGCATTCCATTAGACGTTCAAATGTTGCTGGGGCATTGCATAGACCAAACGGCATCACATTGAACTCCCACAACCCATTGCCAGTAGAAAATGCTGTCTTTCGTCGATCTTCTGGATGCATTTCAACTTGCCAGTAGCCACTTTTCAGATCTAATGTGCTGTACCATTTGGCCCCTGATAGTGTATCCAGTGTGTCATCAATTCGTGGCAGTGGATAGCTGTCCTTAATGGTTACCTCATTGAGCCTTCGATAGTCTACACAAAAACGAGCTGACCCATCTTTTTTTCTAACTAGCACCACTGGTGAGCTCCATGGACTCTTAGATGGCCTGATGACCCCATCACTTTTCATTTTGTCCAGCATTCCTTGCACTTCCTCGTGTTTAGCCAGTGGTAGTCTTCTAGGAGGCTGTCTGATAGGATGAGCGTTTCCAGTGTTGATCCTATGTCGCACGATGTTTGTTCTTCCAACATCTTCATCTCCAGTAGAGAAAACACTGCTCATCTTCGTTAATACCCTCTTGATTTCTTTGAATTCGGCTGGATTCATTCTTTTACTAAGATCTTGAAGTATTGCTACTAATGCGGGATTGTTTCTCTGCATGAAGACCTTTTGCTCTTCTTCACAGCTGATTATCTCTTTTATGGTGCTGCATTTGGCGATTTCTTCTCCATGATTGATGACCACTCGTTTATTTGAGAAGTTAATCAGTTGCACTGGAACTACTCCCTCTTTTGCTGCAACTAGCGTTCGGCCAATCATAATGTTTCCCCCAAAGTCGTTGTTAGCTGGCTCAATCATCACAGGTGAATTTTGGTCACTTTTATCTAGTAGCTTAGTCCATATGATTTTCTCAGATTTTGCCGGGATCTCAGTTGGTCCATCACTAATAACACGGACCTCAGCATTGTCGTTGGTGGCGTTTAGGACTATTTCTGTGTTTCCATATCTCAGTACGTGGCTTCCCAGATCTAATATAAAATTGTATTCTTTCATGAAGTCAAGCCCAATTATGCAGTCATCTTCTATATCTGCTACAATAAATCGGTGCCTAAATGAATTTCCTCCAAGGTGAACCTCTTGGTCGCTTTCTCCATGAACTAGAACTGTTTCACCCGTAGCTGTTTTTAGGGTGAATCGTCTCGCTGTATCGATCTGACTATCACAAACCACATCTGGACGCACTATTGATCTCGAAGCACCTGTGTCCAAAGTCAACATGCACGATCTGCTTCCAACGGTTGCCTCTAAGACTAGACTACTATTTTCTCTTTTTACTTGTGATACCACCAATATAGGGCATTGTAATTGAGCCAGCTTTTGCCCTTCAAAACTGGCACAATCTAGTTTCCCGAATCCGGAACGCGGCCTCTGTCTTCCGGGTGTGGCTCCCATTTACATTCTCTTCGGATGTGCCCCAACTTCCCACAGTTCCAGCATCTTACTCTGCTAGATCTACTTCGTTGATTTCGTTCAGGTTTATCTTCCAAACTTTTGACACGCATGATCACTTCATCAAGCGCTGCTTTTATAGGTTCTTCAGTAACTTCCATCTGACGTACTCTATCTGAACCGTACGCTCTTTTTCCAGCTTCCATTTGCAGGGCCAATGCTAAGACTTCTGCAGGTAGCTTCTTTCCGCTTAGATAAAGCTGGTTTCTCATTTGCACATCTCGAAGAGCATTGATGAATGTATCAGCTGCCAGTTCGTCTCGGTGTTCAGCGTTATAATTCGGATATGATAGATTAACCAGTCTCACAATGTCAGCCTCTAATTCTTGCAAGGTTTCGCTGACTCCTTGTTTTCGTGTCTTGAGCTGCATGCGATGGAGAGCTTGCATATGACTTTCCCCGTATCTTACTTCTAAGGCCTCCATTATCTTGCTGTAATCACGCTCTGTCGCTGATAGTGTCTGCAAAATTTCAGCAGCAGGTCCCTTCAATGCCAATATAAGCGAATTTGCTTTTTGCTGGTGATCAACTCCAGTTGTTGCAATCTCAAATTGCATCTTAAATATCTGATACGATGTAGATCCATCAAATGCGGGTGTTTTTACTCTAGCTGGGGCTGAAGTAGTTAATGGATTGATCATGTTACCTGACCTCACTTGTGCTATTTCTTGGCGGAATTCACTCGAAAGTTTGCGTAATTTCTCTTGTTCTTCGGTAACTGTCCGCAGCTCCCTTTCCATGTTGTTGATTTTAACCTCTGCACTGGATATACGTGACTCAATTACTTCACGTAGACTTTCTTGCTTTGCCATCATATCAGCAAATTGTTGTCGTTGCTCTACTTTTTGTTCTGCTGCCTGTTTCTCTTGTCGAGCCATCATATCAGCAAGTTGTTGTTGTTGCTCTAATTTTTGTTCTGCTGCCAGTTTCTCTTGTCGGGCCATCATTTCTTTCATCAACATCATCATCGGATCAATTGCTGGGGCATTCTGGACAGGAGCTTCCTCCGGCTCTACCTCTATGACCTCTGTGCTTTGGCCTGCTTCTTCTAAAACTTTACGCAGCCGAAATGCAAGTTCTGCCTTCGTTCCGTGGATTGGAGCATTCCTTTTCTTCAACTCATCCTTCAGCTGGGTCTGGCTGAGATCACTAATATTTACTGTCTTGACCATTGTTTCAATAATCCCACTTCTGACACCACTGTAACGACTCTTCGTTGGTTCTTTTAGATTATTGAACAAACACGACAGTAAAAGACAGATCTTTAGTTAACAGAATCTCAAACTTTATTTGTCATCAAATTACAGCAGCTTCCGTTTTTCCTTACAATAAATCCCAGGGTCTCCAATTTATGTACACTAAACTTCACCGCTTTTCCACAATTTGAATCAATAATATTCGGAATGGTAAAATCTGTATTTACTATTCCACTAAGTTCAGATTCTTTCTCTATTAGTACCGAGGCTCAGATACCACCGATTATTCCTTAAACTTGCGAATATTTATAAACACTTTTAATTGCAAAAGTAAAACTGACTGTCTGATATTTTTGTTTGCTTATTTATATCGAAAAATAAATAAATCGAAACTTCTATAATCCACTAGAAATCAATACTACGTAGTCCGTACATCTGAAATAGGCCACACCTGTTTTCATTCATACTTGCATTTGTATTAGCGAACTCAAATTTAATTTATGCAAAATGTATTAGGTAACTCCTTTTAATTCATTAATGTAAACATTTGTATAACAAATTTAATTTACATTAATTTATGCCATACAATTTGCAATACAAGTAAAAGATTGAAAAAGGAGTTAACTTTTAATTAATGAATGGTAAATAAAATTAACCCATTCTGGACGAAGTTTATTACAATATTTTCAAAAAACGTACGTATAGCGTATTCACAAATATTTTTGATAAAAAAACGTATTGTACGCTCCAAAAACGTATAGGTGGCAAGCCTAGTTACGCTTCGTTAATGGCGAATATCAAGAAGTACAATTTAAAAAAAACTACATTAATTAAGTTGGAGTATCAATATAAATGTAATAGTGTGATTTTTGGTGTATCAATGGTACAAAATTAAATCGGGTTCGTTCTGGTAATTTCAAGCTACTTGTGAAAATGAAATCAAATTATAAAACTGAAATTATGTTATCCATTGATTAGAACGTTAACAATTTTTTGAGTTTGTATGATGATAGTACATCATACTTATGAAAAAATTAAGTAGGATGGCGGATGTTTGAAATTGTTTTTCGTCCTTCATCTTAATTAGGGTGACCACCTCTTCTGGTTTGACCCGGAGTATCCGCGTTTTACTAAGTAATCGTTGGGGCGCGGATTTGACTACAAAGTCTTCGAGGATGACCAAATATTGACAAACAACCTTCAGTTAGCTGACTATAGGATGAGACAATTCCTCGCCTTCCAGTAATTTCTAAGCCAACTTCTTGCAGTCATCTGCATTAATTGGGACTGGATTGTGGGCGATGACCGTGCCCTATCTACACAACGCAGACAATCAGAGATTGCTGAGAATTAGGCTAAGTCTGATAAGCATTGTCTACACTTACAACTTATTTTCCATGGTTTTCGTAGTAGATTTAATTTGGAGCGTGGAATTTGCATACTACTCGATCATAGAGGTGCGAGAGGTGTGATTAAAGAATTTAATTCCAAAACTCCCTTCGAATGATATGGTCGGATTACCTCTGCCATCGAAGCGTGCTGCGACCACAACCAGCTCAACCACTCCAACCTTCGAGCTTCTCATCAGTTAAACATTCAACAAATTCTCTTTGAATTAAAATTAAGAAAAGAAAAACAAGAAACTTATTTGGTGGCGTGAGGAAATCGGTCTCATGTCGGGAATACTCTTGTAGGAAAATATAAATAAATAAAAATACTATAACGTAATCAATTATATTTATTAAATAAATTAATTATTATACATATATTAAATAAATTTAAATAAATTAAATTAAATAAACAAATTAAATAAATTAAATATATTAAACAAATTAAATAAATTAAATAAATTACCTAAGTTAAATAAATTAAGTAAAATTAAATAAGCTAAATAAATTAAATAAATTGAAAAAACTTAAATAAATTAAATAAATTAAAAAAATTAAATAAAACAAGTGAATCAAATTAATTAAATAAATTAATTAAATTAAATAAATTAAATAAATTAAACAAATTAAATAAATTAAATAAATTAAATAAATTAAATAAATTAAATAAATTAAATAAATTAAATAAATTAAATAAATTAAATTAATTAAATAAATTAAATTAATTAAATAAATTAAATTGATTTAAAAACTAAATAAATTAAAACGATTAAATATATTAAATAAATTCAGAGATCAAACACTTAAACTTGAGTTAATTCGAATCAATTTCACCTGGAGACTGGAGCCCTCTCAAACACATATTTGTTAACCGATATTACTATTAATTTCACCAAAACGCTTCACAACTTTGTTTTAAAATGGTATTCCATAACACAAATTTGCAAATCATATAAGTTTGTGTCTTAGTTATGAAATTATAACATATTATATTTTTAATAATTTTGTTTGTTTGTATAATAAATTTCACTAATAAATTAAAATAAAAACGCCAATTTCTTGTTAACTAATAGTTTTTATTTACTATATACGTATTTCGAAAGCTATGCTTTCATCGATAGTAGTATATATCAAAACAAATGAGTTTTGATATATACTACTGTCGATGAGAGCATAGCTTTCGAAATACGTATATAGTAAATAAAAACAATTAGTTAACAAGAAATTGGCGTTTTTATTTTTAATTTATTAGTGAAATTTAACATATTATAACGCATTTTTGATACAAATACACACCAAAGATGTCGTTTTCAGCAACTTTTTGACAACTAGTTTTTTAATATTTAAATATGCGAAATAAAAAAAATATATTTAATACATAAATATAATCAAATGATATAATATATAAAAATATAATTAATATTCGACGAAATTTGTTTTTAAAAATTCAGCACATAAAACAAAATTGTAATTTTGACGGTAAAAATTTATGTTTTTGTGAGATTCATAGTATTGTGTAGATTTTAGTGTAAATATACAATATTGTGATTATATTTGTGTGTTTGGGAATAGGGCCCTTGAGGTGCAATTCAGAGTGAATGATCGAGGAATATAAGGATATTATAAGAAAGAGGGGTAAGGATGATATAAGAAAAGGGAATACGCACTTTCAACATGAACTTCTATAGTAGAAGACATCGTTGAGAATGTCAATTTGGGCATGGTTTTATAAAGCCGTATGAAAATGTAAAAGGAGATGGAGATGGAGCAATTACGTATGGTATGTACCGTTAGTCTTTCAGATTTATGGTACAAAATTAACTGTGAGGCGAATTACATTGGAGTATCGAGAAAAAAAACGGCCGCTTGATTTTAATAAAGTTATTTTTTAAAGGTAGACATGTTTAGATTTAATTTTAATAAATTATTTATTATTATTGGAAGTAGTTTCTGTGTCACCAAAGTTGTGGGTCAATGGCCAAGGCCAAGAAAAAAAGACTAAAAAAACAAGAAATCATCATATCAAAACTATTAGCGGTGACAAATACAAGCTTTACAAAACCTGGAAAGCGGTTTTGTAAAGCTTGTATTAACTTGTCAGATATAACAAAAACTCGCAAGATATACACAATAGTCGAAAAACATGTGAACAACAACACACCTGGGTAAGAACGAGCTAAGGTACCAAATCTGGGCCAAAACCACGCCACAGCTTTTCGAGTTTGGGCCAGGCTTAACATTTTCAAACGGCCCAAGTTTGAGCCAAGTTTGGACTGATGTCCTGAGACCAAATCTGGCAAACCATGACTTCGGCCAAGTCTGGCTAACCAGGCTTAAACCAGGTCTACCAAAGCAATTTTTTTCCCAGACCTCATTTAAATGTGTGGAAAGAGTAACATCTATAAAAATAAAGATGAACATAACATGGCTTGCACATGTTAACAATGCATTAGCCTAGTGAATAACTCGTAAAATAATAAGCTAAATTTTGGTTCAGTCTAGGCATTTACAATTGGCCCAGACTAAAAACTAAGTTAACTAACCAAGGTTTGACTCGTCAAAACCTGACCGTGTTTGGTTCGTTGTTTGATATTGGCAGCTCCTACCCGAGACATAATAGATAAACTTAAAATCAAATGCAGAAGAATTAAATACTAAACCTACTGCAGAAATTAGAACTAGATAGCTTACTGAAAAACAGAAGAAATCACATAGTATAGCCTCACATATGCAACCATATGCAACCACATATGCAACCAAAAAAGCGTATATTTTTGAATATTTTCAAAAAACGTACGTATAGCGTATTCACAAATATTTTTGATAAAAAAACGTATTATACGCTCCAAAAACGTATAGGTGGCAAGCCTAGTTACGCTTCGTTAATGGCGACTATCAAGAAGTACAATTTAAAAAAAACTACATTAATTAAGTTGGAGTATCAATATAAATGTAATAGTGTGATTTTTGGTGTATCAATGGTACAAAATTAAATCGGGTTCGTTCTGGTAATTTCAAGCTACTTGTGAAAATGAAATCAAATTATAAAACTGGAAATTATGTTATCCATTGATTAGAACGTTAACAATTTTTTGAGTTTGTATGATGATAGTACATCATACTTATGAAAAAATTAAGTAGGATGGCGGATGTTTGAAATTGTTTTTCGTCCTTCATCTTAATTAGGGTGACCACCTCTTCTGGTTTGACCCGGAGTATCCGCGTTTTACTAAGTAATCGTTGGGGCGCGGATTTGACTACAAAATCTTCGAGGATGACCAAATATTGACAAACAACCTTCAGTTAGCTGACTATAGGATGAGACAATTCCTCGCCTTCCAGTAATTTCTAAGCCAACTTCTTGCAGTCATCTGCATTAATTGGGACTGGATTGTGGGCGATGACCGTGCCCTATCTACACAACGCAGACAATCAGAGATTGCTGAGAATTAGGCTAAGTCTGATAAGCATTGTCTACACTTACAACTTATTTTCCATGGTTTTCGTAGTAGATTTAATTTGGAGCGTGGAATTTGCATACTACTCGATCATAGAGGTGCGAGAGGTGTGATTAAAGAATTTAATTCCAAAACTCCCTTCGAATGATATGGTCGGATTACCTCTGCCATCGAAGCGTGCTGCGACCACAACCAGCTCAACCACTCCAACCTTCGAGCTTCTCATCAGTTAAACATTCAACAAATTCTCTTTGAATTAAAATTAAGAAAAGAAAAACAAGAAACTTATTTGGTGGCGTGAGGAAATCGGTCTCATGTCGGGAATACTCTTGTAGGAAAATATAAATAAATAAAAATACTATAACGTAATCAATTATATTTATTAAATAAATTAATTAATATACATATATTAAATAAATTTAAATAAATTAAATTAAATAAACAAATTAAATAAATTAAATATATTAAACAAATTAAATAAATTAAATAAATTACCTAAGTTAAATAAATTAAGTAAAATTAAATAAGCTAAATAAATTAAATAAATTGAAAAAACTTAAATAAATTAAATAAATTAAAAAAATTAAATAAAACAAGTGAATCAAATTAATTAAATAAATTAATTAAATTAAATAAATTAAATAAATTAAACAAATTAAATAAATTAAATAAATTAAATAAATTAAATAAATTAAATAAATTAAATAAATTAAATAAATTAAATAAATTAAATTAATTAAATAAATTAAATTAATTAAATAAATTAAATTGATTTAAAAACTAAATAAATTAAAACGATTAAATATATTAAATAAATTCAGAGATCAAACACTTAAACTTGAGTTAATTCGAATCAATTTCACCTGGAGACTGGAGCCCTCTCAAACACATATTTGTTAACCGATATTACTACTAATTTCACCAAAACGCTTCACAACTTTGTTTTAAAATGGTATTCCATAACACAAATTTGCAAATCATATAAGTTTGTGTCTTAGTTATGAAATTATAACATATTATATTTTTAATAATTTTGTTTGTTTGTATAATAAATTTCACTAATAAATTAAAATAAAAACGCCAATTTCTTGTTAACTAATAGTTTTTATTTACTATATACGTATTTCGAAAGCTATGCTTTCATCGATAGTAGTATATATCAAAACAAATGAGTTTTGATATATACTACTGTCGATGAGAGCATAGCTTTCGAAATACGTATATAGTAAATAAAAACAATTAGTTAACAAGAAATTGGCGTTTTTATTTTTAATTTATTAGTGAAATTTAACATATTATAACGCATTTTTGATACAAATACACACCAAAGATGTCGTTTTCAGCAACTTTTTGACAACTAGTTTTTTAATATTTAAATATGCGAAATAAAAAAAATATATTTAATACATAAATATAATCAAATGATATAATATATAAAAATATAATTAATATTCGACGAAATTTGTTTTTAAAAATTCAGCACATAAAACAAAATTGTAATTTTGACGGTAAAAATTTATGTTTTTGTGAGATTCATAGTATTGTGTAGATTTTAGTGTAAATATACAATATTGTGATTATATTTTATGAAAATGTAAAAGGAGATGGAGATGGAGCAATTACGTATGGTATGTACCGTTAGTCTTTCAGATTTATGGTACAAAATTAACTGTGAGGCGAATTACATTGGAGTATCGAGAAAAAAAACGGCCGCTTGATTTTAATAAAGTTATTTTTTAAAGGTAGACATGTTTAGATTTAATTTTAATAAATTATTTATTATTATTGGAAGTAGTTTCTGTGTCACCAAAGTTGTGGGTCAATGGCCAAGGCCAAGAAAAAAAGACTAAAAAAACAAGAAATCATCATATCAAAACTATTAGCGGTGACAAATACAAGCTTTACAAAACCTGGAAAGCGGTTTTGTAAAGCTTGTATTAACTTGTCAGATATAACAAAAACTCGCAAGATATACACAATAGTCGAAAAACATGTGAACAACAACACACCTGGGTAAGAACGAGCTAAGGTACCAAATCTGGGCCAAAACCACGCCACAGCTTTTCGAGTTTGGGCCAGGCTTAACATTTTCAAACGGCCCAAGTTTGAGCCAAGTTTGGACTGATGTCCTGAGACCAAATCTGGCAAACCATGACTTCGGCCAAGTCTGGCTAACCAGGCTTAAACCAGGTCTACCAAAGCAATTTTTTTCCCAGACCTCATTTAAATGTGTGGAAAGAGTAACATCTATAAAAATAAAGATGAACATAACATGGCTTGCACATGTTAACAATGCATTAGCCTAGTGAATAACTCGTAAAATAATAAGCTAAATTTTGGTTCAGTCTAGGCATTTACAATTGGCCCAGACTAAAAACTAAGTTAACTAACCAAGGTTTGACTCGTCAAAACCTGACCGTGTTTGGTTCGTTGTTTGATATTGGCAGCTCC
Organism: Diogma glabrata; assembly: GCA_963693315.1. NCBI lineage: Eukaryota > Metazoa > Arthropoda > Insecta > Diptera > Cylindrotomidae > Diogma > Diogma glabrata. The sequence continues at coordinate 354,277,047 of OY856186.1, forward strand.
TACCCGAGACATAATAGATAAACTTAAAATCAAATGCAGAAGAATTAAATACTAAACCTACTGCAGAAATTAGAACTAGATAGCTTACTGAAAAACAGAAGAAATCGCATAGTATAGCCTCACATATGCAATGTGGTTATTAGCAGGTGGAATTGTGTAAAGTATACTATGGGAATTTAATTCTATGCCATTTGAGCTGTGCAAGGCAAGAGCAACATTTGGACATCTAGTGGAACTAGTCCTTAAAGGATTACTTTTGAAAACGTGCCTTGCATACTTGGACATCAAAAATTGTAATCGGTATAAAGACTCCTAATAACATTTGTTTAGCTTAAAAAAGCTTTTGAACGAAACTAAACAACAGGGCCAAAATTGAGTCAAAAGAAATGTACACTATTCAAAGAAGCAGTAAACACTGATATTAACAATATCATAGACGTATGAAAGCGATCAAGACCTAACAAATTAACAAACTATACAGTTTTATGGAAAGATGCACTTACTACCGATGTTTAGTATTTGTAAATGTTGGTAAGAGAGTACTTGAGCTTATGATGAAAGACAAAAAATTTGAACAGTCGACCGAAATGCTAGAAAATTATAGAACATCGCAAAAGATTGTGGTGCACTCCACTCCAATTGGTTCCCCTCTACCAGATGTTTTTATTTTCTTTATCCTATTGCATGAAATATTGACCTTTGATATATTTTATATTTGATAGTATTTATTGTTTAGAAATTATAAAAAGCAAAAAAAAAATTGCGTCCGTCAACACCTCAAAACGTTAAACTGTAGAGTTTTGTTGTAGAGATTACATTACAATATGTGTCAAAACAATATACAAATACATTTGAGACTATTGATGAAAGCAAATTATTCCATTTATGCGGATTTCGGACAAATAAGTCATAATATATTCATACGTAGGATTGCTAAATGTCAAGTAAAATGAAGACGTGATCACTACTGATGATGCTGTTTATTACCTTCATGATTGCAGCACCTGAATCGGTAATTGTAAAAATACATTATCGTTTTGAACACCTATAACCACAGTGCCCTTTCTTAACCAAGCAATACGAACAAAAAAATACCAATTTGAGATAAGATTCTACTTTACATCGATTTCTTGCAAATTATAAAAGAAACAAGCACATTTGTAAACGTGGGTACACTGAAAAATAAAAAATCCTAAAATTGAAAAAACGAAAAAAAATTTATTAGAAAACGATACAAGTAATAAGATCATATTTATTTCAATTTTCAATAAAACAACTTTTCCAATTTAATTTTTCTCCCTGGAAAGTAATAAAACAAAAGTTGTTAAGAAAAAAAGGAAGGTTTTTTATTTATATAATTTTAATTTTATTTTATAAAAATTTAATCTATGCTTAAAAAATTGTAAGTTTTTATCTTTTAATGTTATTCTTTTATTATTTTATTACAAAAAAAATACTCAAAAAAAGATAACAAGAGAAGAAGTGTGTCTCGCAGGCGACCAAGCCTTCGCTTTAAGCTTATTCTGTTGCATTTTTATTATGCACTCAATACATTTCACAGGGTGGTACAAAAGATTGAATCAATAAGAATATATACGACTTAACATTCTAATAATTTTGGAAAATTATAGAAATTTTAAAAAGGCTGTTGGGAATGGATACCAATAGAACAATTTATTACTGATCTATTCGATAAGACATAATACGTTTATAAATTATATATTGAATATAAAATTGAAATTAATATGTTTAGTTTAACGTGACACAGATTATTCACTAAATTCACCAGAGGAGTCCATAGTAGTTCTTATTTGACTATGCAACTCTTATGTGGCTAAAAACAATGAATCATAAAAAGGAAATTCCCCAAAACACCCTTTATTTCGTTTTTTGTTTACCTAGCTGCAAGCCGTGTATAGAAACAGCTTTCAACTAATTTATTGTTGTACTTAAACGTTTTATACTTGTTTGAGGCGTTGGTGCAGATATGTGATAATGATACAAACTTTGTGCAATTCATTAGTTTTTAGAAAATCAAAACTAATAAAGTCAACGAAACACGACCAAGTAATGTCAGCTTTCTTTAGTATTTCAACATAAAATAGCATTTCATTTTTTTTTTTGGAAAAAAATAAAATTAATTAGTTGTATGACATGAAATTTTACTATTACGAGCATTGTTATTAAAAATTATGGCATTTTAAGTTTGTCAAAAAATGTCGTCAAGTGTGTAGAAAGAAAGATTTTGATTTATTTTTTTACCCCAATTTTTGGAAAAAAATAAAATTAATTATTTGTATGACATGAAATTTTATTATTATTATTAAGAATTATGGCATTATAAGTTTGTCAAAAATGTCGTCTAGTGTGTCAAAAGAATGATTTTTATTTATTTTTTACCCAATTTTTTGGAAAAAAATAAAATTAATTATTTGTTTCACATGAAATGTTATTATTATTAAAGAGAATTTTGGCATTATTAGTTTGTCAAAAAAATAATGTCAAGTGTGTCAAAAAATAATTTAATCTTTTTTAGCCAATTTTTTGGAAAAAGAAGTAGGTGTTTTTAAACGTAAATGTAATTGAACATGAAATTGGACATGGAAATTTTTGAATTTGTTATAGTTTTGGAATTTTGAAAAAAGTTTGTATTTTTGAATTTGTAATAATTTTTGCAATATTTTTAGAATTTAGAAATAGTTTTAGATTTTGATTTTGTTATAGTTTTTGCAATATTTTTAGAATTTTGAGAAAAAATAGAATTTGTGTATCTTATATATATTTTTATAATTTTGAACAAAGTTTCAATTTTTGATTTTGTAATAATTTTTGGAATATTTTTGAAATTTTGAAAAAAGTTTGATTTAATTTAATTTTTACAATATTTTTGGAATTTTGAAAGAAATATGAATTTGTAATTTTGTAATATTTTCTCGAAACACTAAATAGAGAGGTTTTTGAGTAGTTTGCTGAGTGTATCATCTTTTCACCAAATTATGTTACTTTATGATCTGTTATAATTTTCCGGCAACGTATTGATGTTTCGTGTTAGTTTTGTAATCAATTTCTAAACAGAGATAAAAAATTACTTGTACTTTAACAAAGAGCTATGTTTGCTATACATCGCTGCCCAGAACTAAAACCTATGTCCTCATAAAAGTTTTTGGCCGAAAACTATATCAAAATCCTAAACACCGACCGAAGTCTTGATATCTCAGAGGTTGAGATTTCAGCTCCTCCATATTTTTTTTATAGAAGGAATAACTAAACAACAAGTCCTATCAGGTATAAAATATGACGTAGGTCAATATTTTGTGATAGGATAGAAAAAATAAAAAGATAAAGAGCGAATTTTTATTAACAATTTGCAGGAACAAAACTAAAATGTGGTTGCCAATAATCCATAAAGAGGTATATTCCTTGATCATGCGATCCATTTCCTTCCTCAATGATTAAAGCCCAAATATGAAGGATCGATTCTTCGAATAAGCAATAACGTGGCTTCCTAGGGCTAGGGTGCTACCGTTGACTGTTGTACTGGGTACTATTAGTTTATAGCACCCTTAAAATATCACCTTGGCTAGTGATATCTCACTGCTATTGCCAGTGGTAGGTGATATCACACGTTCGCTCATATCTCAATAGCAGGGCTTTACGAGTTCCTTTAATTGTACGATAAAAGGAGTAAGAGAAGGCGTAGTTTGTGTGTTAACATTAGAAATGACATGATTAACAATAAAAACAAATTTACTTCCTTGGCTTGAATTTTTGATAAAACTAAATGATTGATGAAGCCGCTGGCATGCTAATAATTATTCTATAACGGTAAGTTTGTAAACGGCATTGAGATAAATAGTAAAAAATCAGCAATAGTATTTGAACTATGTATACTACGGTTAAATTTTATATTGATCTTAAATAGCAATTTAAACAAACAGCGAGCAATATGTTTGTCAATTGAAGTGAAGCTAAAAATAATCTCATAAATAATATGCATTGTCAAGATGAAACTGTGAAAAGACTAATATGAACAGAAATCGAATAATATACTACTACAGATGATACAATAACAGAGGCGTAGCTAGGGGGGGCGGGGGGGGGGGGGGGGGGGGTCCGCCCCGGGTGTCACCCGTTTTGGGGTGACACCCGAACGTAAAAAACTTAAACAAACCATCACAATGTTTTCAACGATAAATCACTTCGAAACCGTTTTGGGGTGACACCCGAACGTAAACAACTTAAAAAAACCATCACAATGTTTTCAAAGATAAATCACTTCGAAACCGTTTTGGGGTGACACCCGAACGTAAAAAACTTAAACAAACCATCACATGTTTTCAACGATAAATCACTTCGAAACCGTTTTGGGTGACACCCGAACGTAAAAAACTTAAACAAACCATCACATTTTTTCAACGATAAATCACATAGAAACCATTTTAACCAGGTTATCCATATAATTTTAATTTATAAATTGTGATAACTTATAAATGTGTCCTATAAATGTGTTATTGGTTCAAAAAGAATCTATTCTACTTTTTAAAATTTTTGAGTTATTACGTGAAATAAAATTTTAACAATATTAATCGAATCAACATGTTGAGCATTGAATCCCATCACCACAATTACTCAATAGCTTTGAATATTCCTATAGATACCATATTGACCGTTTTTTACGATATATTATTTAGTATGCAAGCATGATTATTTAATGACCAGGTCTAAAAATACATATGCTGAATAATGTATACGAAAAGTGGTTTACGTCGATAATGTACCCTTTGTCGATAGGGTGGCACCCTTGAGTTACAATGTCTCTATTCCAAAATTATTTCTAAAATATCCGCTTAACCTTACTACCTAATATATGTTTTACATTTCAAACAAATTAATTGCAAACACCTAAGGAAACTAACAAACAATCAAATTACCGTGTTTGTAAATGATCTCAAAATAATTTTTTTCCTTTATCTTGAAACTCAAAGAATAAATTGAAATAGATCGTTTTTCAATGGACACAAAAATAATTACTGTAGAATAAAATGGCAGTTATGCAATTACTGCAGTTTTGCAAATTTTTGTAGGTTGATACATACTCATACTGTTTGTTTTCAGTTTTATATATTTATATATTTGAATTAAATGAAAGTTTTTCCCCTTGGAAATTTCAAACTCATCAAGTGATTCTTTTAAAGATCCTTGGCTACATAAATGTAAAGCCTTCAATTTTTTTTTAAAAGTGGTGTAGCTATTGTTATTAACTATGTAAATGGTTTGCAAAAATAAACTTTAAATTTTGTTTATTTTTCTTCTTAGGCAGGTATTCCTTAAATCAGTCTGTAAAACATTTTCCGGTTTTCCCGATGTAAAATTTTTCACAAAAATCACATTCAATTTTGTAAATTATTAAGCATGATTCTAATTGGATATTTAATTTAGGTTTCAATTCTTTATATAAAATATATTTTAGGATTTCATACTTATATTTTTTTAAATAGTTCCTTATAACATTAGGCTATGATTTGTATATTCCATTTTATCAAATATTATTTAATATAAGTTGTTACAAGGAAATTTAAATAAATTAATTTTCTTGGCGGTGTATTTAGTCGTTAACACAGTGTACTTATTATGAACTATGTACCTATTATGTATCCTACAAATATATTTAGAATTAATGCTTTGCTGATACCTATACTATAATTAAAAATATTTTTTTAGATTTCGTTTAGCAAATATCCCAAAAAATAAATATGCCACGAGGAGTTCATACTTTTTAAAGAAAAAGTTGGTTTCAGCAGAGAAAGACCAAATCTATAAATATGTTACAAAACCCGATGATATCCAAGGTTCATCAAAAGAAACTGATTATCACGTTGATGCAACGAATGTTTCAGAGAATATTGGCTCATCTTCGGAAAGCAACAGCAACAATACAGAATTAATAATGATAACCTATGATGACGAATTAGAAAGGAATAATGAAAATGACAGTGATAATGCCGCTAATGCTTCTACTATCGAAGACAGTATTTGCATGGGTGAATCACTTCAGGACTTAAGAGATGTATCACATTGGAATATACTCGTCTCTGGTAATGTTCGCATTGAAATCATAAAAAAAGAAAGTGAACATTTTCAAAATAGAGAAGGGTCGTTTGTTACTGTATCTAGACACGGGTAGACATAAAAGGTGATGTTCGCCATCTTTCTAAAGAATGGTTTTATAAAATGATGAATAATGGTGAAAAAATTCTACGGCCATGGATTGTTTATTCTCCTGTAAATAATAACTTGCGTCCTGTATTGCTTCTGTTGTCGTGTATTTGCTGTCACCAATAATAATAATACAAAATCAACATTTACTACTGGATATCAGAAGCGGTGGAAACTAAATCCCAAAGTGGCCGAGCATGAAACTTCAAATGAACATCTGGAGAATTTTGAAAAGTTGGAAAACTTTGGAGACGCAGCCTTGCAATTAATATATAATAAAAAACAGAAGTGGAAACATCTTTTATCAAGATTATTGGATATAACTTTGTTTTTATCTAAACAAAACCCAGCATTTCGTGGACATGATGAAGGACAAAGTTCTTCAAATAAAGGCAATTTCTTAGAACTAACCAAACTATTGTCAAAGTATGATGTAGTGTTAAAAGAACACATTTTGAATTTGGAGCATGGTAAATCACCAAAAGTATCATATTTGTCACCATACAAAATGAGTTCATAAATGTTTTAGCGATCCACGTAAAGTTTAAGCTTGTCAACGAAATTAAATCGGTTAAATATTTTGGAATTATGTTTGATAGCACACCTGACATTTCACATATTGATCAAATGTCAGAAGTGATTCGTTATGTGAAAATTGATGGTAGTAAAGTGGAAATCAAGGAAGTATTCCTTGGATTTTTTCCTTTACGTGGAAAAAAGCCGCTGATTTAAGCGATGAAATTCTTACACTGAAAAAAAAATTGAAGTAATGATAACCTCATCTCGAAGATGGCAGTTTATTATTCATGCAAAGAAAAGATATTTACAAACAATTTCACCGTGATTGGGACAACTACTCAGTACTCAGTAGCATTTTCCTGATAACAGAATAAGGTGTAATTAAAATATAAAGTGCTATCCAATATAACCGTAGTTGAATAAAGTTAATAACTATTTCCATGAAAACATATTCCTTTGGCCTTATATCATGAATTTTTCATTTTAAAATTTAAGTATTTGAGATTACTTGAATATTTTATTTTCACATAAATATTTCATGTGATTGTCTCAACTGCATCGGCTTATCATTGTACGGTTGTTGAATCAATCTCGTATTTCGATTCGCCATATCTGCCCGCACGGTGAGGTTGAGACAACTGCATTTCGATTGGAAATAGGACATGTTTTTTTCAGTGTAAAATCTTGAAAATGATGGAATAGATGTTATGAATTGTCGCTCCCAAAGGTTATGATAATGCAGCTGTTATGAGTAGTATACATGGAGAAGTGCAAGCTATTATTAAAGCAAAAAATAACAAAGCAATTTTTGTGGGCTGCAAAGATCATTCAATTAATTTATACGGCCAACACGCGTCAGTGGAAGCCATTTTTACATGTTTTTCTGCTTCGACTAGCCGCTGGGAAGTACTTGCTAAACACAACAAAGCAACTGTTAAAATACTCTTAACAGCGCATTGGAGTGCTCATTATGCTGCAGTAAAAGTATTGGCCGAAAACTTTGATGGGATTGTGGCTGAAATGGAAAAGTTAAGTGATCAACAAGAAAATGTAGACACTAGAGGCGCTGCACAGAACCTTAACAATGCAGCATGTGATTTTTCGTTTCTTTGCTATCTTTTGTTTTGGAATGATATTCTAAGAGAAATAATATCTGTGCTCAGATTGGATTGCAAAGCACGGGCTTGAATATTGATCAATTAGCTACAAAAATAGAGTCAATTCATAACGAAGTCTCATTGTAGAAGAGGCAATAGATCTTGCTGCGAAAAAATCGGAGGACTATGACATTCCAATGGAAAGCCGAATTCGTCATAAAAACGCAAAAAACGAACGGGTGGTGAGTTTGCACCTGATGTTGGACTGACACTGAGAGCTCAACTTAAAAAGGACATGTTGGAATGTCTTGACCGATTCAGTGTTGAACTCCGAACTAGACTGAAGTCAGTTCAAGATTTAGCTTCATTGTTCGAGGTTGTGCAGACAAACACTTAGCTTTTGGCGAACAGTGAAGAGTTAAAATTATCGGTATCAAAATTTACTGGTTTTTATGATGCGGTATTGGCAACAGAGCTCCTCATAGAGATACAAAGGGTGAGGAGGCATTTAAAAGCTTCCAATGTTACAGTTTCTAGCTGGGTGTACCTAGACATTTTGAAATTCATCGTAGAATGGGATTTTTTAGAATTTCTTCCGAATCTTACGGTCGCACTAAAGTTATTTATGACTATTTGCGTATTAGTGGCTTCGATTGAGAGGAGTTTCAGCAAATTAAAATTAGTTAAAAATTACTTGCGGGCTTATAATAATAATGCTCATTTGTATTAATTAAAAAAAATTATAAATTACGTTTATCGGCTTTTTATTATCATTGACAGTTTTTATTTTTGGGGTGACACCACAATATCCGCCCTGGGTGCCACCCATGCTAACTACGCCACTGTACAATAATATACTGATACAGATGTGTTCGGACAAGTCTCAAAAACCATGGACTAGTGATGATACCTGGAAAAAATCGAAGATCATTGTCAGCTCAAAGTGCAACTCTGTCACCACAGGCCACAGCACATCAGAAATACGAATGAAGTATGAGAGTACAGCTAAACAAATGAAAAAGATGGCAAGAAATGATCTTAGAAGATATACCGAAAACATTATCGAGACTGCTGAAACAGCAGCAGCAAATAAAAATATGTGCACACTACACAAATATGAGAGAGTGAGAAAGGCTACTAACAAAAATACAAACACTCCACCAATAAAGGATGAATCTGGGCAAACCCTTACATCACAGCTGCCAAGAAAATGAAGGAAACTTGCAGTCTCCGGATGACAACTATAACGAAACTATCAACACCAATCCACATACGAAACGTGAAGTCAAAACTGCCATACAGAAACTGAAAAGCAATAAGCCAGCTGATACCGACAGTATGCCAGTAGAAGTATTCAAGGCAATGCAGCAATAACAGCTGAAATTCTAACACCACTATTAGCGGACATATGGAACAACGGGAAAATACCATTTAAATGGAAAGGGGCTTTAACTATTCCAATTCCAAAGGAAGGTGATCTAAAAGAATGTAAAAACTGGAAAGGTATATCCCTATGCTTAATACCACAATGAAAGTATTAGCAATGATCATCCTTGATAGAATATCTCCATAAAATAACAAGAAAAAATAAAAAAATGAGCAAGCTGGCCTTATACCAGGTAGAAGCTGCACTGATCATATTAACGAAAAAAGAGGAACTGTTAACCCTTATACATGAAGTTGTCCTCAAAATCAACAACAGAAAAACAAAGGCCATGTGATTGAACACCAATACAAGTACACCGATCATCATCAATAATACATAAGTCGAGGATGTCGAAAATATTTGTGTAGCTTTGTAGCACTGTAGCAAAAACAGGTGGAAATGAGGAAGATATTGATCAGCGCATTAACAAGGCCAGAAATACACTCAATATGCTCCAAAGATCTGGAACTCGTCCGTTCTGTCAAGAAAAATAAAACTACGAATGTTCAATTCATTTTTAAAGTCAATACTGCTGTACGGATGTGAAATATGGAAGCATTTACAGAAGATTATACAATCCAACTACAAGTGTTTCATGTTTGTGAACAAATGCTTAAGACGATTGATTAAATGCTTAAAGCCTAATACAATCAGTAACGAAGAACTTCTACGAAAAACAGAGCAGATAGACATTGAGTCCGATATTAGGAAAAAGAAATGGAAATGGATAGGACGCACACCGAGAAAACCAACCGAAGATGTTACAAAGATGTCCCTAGGGTGGAATCCCCAAGACAAAAGAAGTGTAGGAAGACAAGCAAAGAGTTTGAAGAAAACGGTGTTAGTATAAGCGAAACAAACTGGCAAGACATGGTAAGAGTTGTAAGCGATTGCCCCAAAAAGAGTTGGTGGGTCCAGTATATATATATATATAGACGCCCTATCCTCCCTAAAATGGAAATAAGGGAGTAAAATTCGACCAATAATTACTTAAGTATACAGCTAATTCTAATAGCATATGCGGATTTCACCACTACAAGTTTAATAAGATTTCAATAATAAATTTATATAAGCACTGCCAAGATGAAGCTGCAGCAACAAAATATAATATTCTTTTTTTACTTTATTTATTAAAAAATTATAAAGTTTTTTTTAAAGAAAACGTTTGAACAGCACAAAAGATACTTGGGTAAACAAAAAAAATATAATATAATATAATGAATAAAAAATGGTAATAATAATATAAATTATTATAAAAATTTATATAAAGAAATATTAATATAATCGTAAGCATAATAAGATATTACTACAAACAGTAATGATTTAAATTGCTAATCTCTAAGATTTTCGCTTTGCATCTTTCAATATCTGTCGCTTTGTATTGTAAAGACTGAGTCCATAAAAAATAACGTTGCATTGAGCTAATGTAGTGTGGCAGAAATCAATTTACAGCATATCGTTTTGGCGAGTATTATGACCATGAATATCGGTAACATCACGTATCAGAAAATTGTTTCGTATAAATGCAATCATTTAACTGAATGGCAGAAACATCTCATATAGGAGACGAGTTGGCGTTAGAATTGGTAGCCTTTGGATAGTCTTAAGACATTTGTTGATATCGATATGTATAGCATTCAATTTATATCCCGAAGCTGAACCCCAAATTGGCAACAGGTGCCGAGCACTACTTAATACATGGCTGTGAAAAATCATGTATTTGGCTTTAGTTGGTAAACAAAATTTCATCTGAAATAGAATAAAATTAAATTGGCAAATTTTATTTTGAATGCCTTGCATATGATGGTGAAAGAAAGTTAAGTGAACTATCAACCCAGAGGCCCAAATACTTAAAGACATCCACTTGATTTATTTCGTCTCCATTAATTTGCAGCAAGAAATTCGAAAGATCAAAGTTTTTGTTTTTCACTTTAAAAATCATGAATCTAGTATTACGAGTTCATATTACTCTTAAGCGCATTTTCATTCATTCACGTTTGAATCACGTAGGAATCTGGAACGTCCTAACTCAAGGCTTAGAAGATCAAAGATCCATACAAGTATATAAAACGAAGACGACAATTGTACACCGGATATAGTCGCATTACAAGAGCTAAGACGTCCGGGAAGTGGAATCTGTAAAACATCAAAAAGGCACACTCTTTACTACTGCGATCATCAAAATGGATTGAATACGAAGTTGGAAGAATCCGCACTCAAAAATGTGACGTTCCTCATTGTGTATGCATCTGCAAACAAAGCAGATGATATTTAGGATCTGTTCTTCCTACAACTGGAACAAGTCATTAAAAACATCCTGCGGCATAGTATAAAATGCGGCATGGTATAAAATGCAGTATGGTATTGTAGTATGTGTGACTTTACTACTGAAATTAGTCAAAGTGCGGAACTTAAATCAAATATCAGCACAAACAGCTTGATGACTAAATAAATTATGTTTAACACTTTTTCCCCTCACAAGAAAACCCAAAAAGCAACCTGGAAATCAAATAATGTAAGAACGGAAAATCAAACCGATCATGTCATGATCTTTAAGAGACATTTGCAAGTTAAACTGATGTTCGATCATATAGATTATAAAGGTACTGTTATGGACACGTTTGTTATCTTTATCTAAAAGTGTAAACTGTCAACTACATTCAATAGACAAGCAGAGAACACTCTGCGCTGAAATATCATAAGAGCAAAACATAGAAGAGCATGACTTCTATCTAGAAATGCAATTAAATATGTAACGACCAAAAAAAGCTGTTCAATAATACATTTTCTTTTAAAATCTAAAACAAATAGTTCTCACGATAATCACACATTCATTTCGTACTATAAATAATATCTGTCTATTTGTGACGTTCCACTGTAATGCATATATTTATTTTAATGCATTTATCTGTTTTTCTATTTCGATCTATAATCAATTGGTTCTTTTATTGTAAAACAAATAAATTTTTTTTTTTTTTTAAACCAAAACCAAGCAAATTGTTTTGCGCATGTGCATTGATGTTGTGTGATCTGAATAGCGTGATCCGACTTATGTGTTGTAGCTGAAACATTTTTGCAATAATAATAATTGGTTAAATTGTGCAGGACCCTATGTCTAGATATGATAGTATGAGGCTGTTTGTTTGAGTGATTTTTCTCTGTCTATTTCAACTGGTTTTTGTTTGCACACGGCAGATTTTCGCGTAAAGGTTACTATTTATTGGTTAGAATGAGAAAACATAATCACAACCACTGAGATAAATAAAAACCTTTTAAAAAACAAAATCGTTGTGTAAAACGTCATTGAGATATAATTTTAGTTAAGTTTTAACTTTTAAAAGATACGGTTTAGCTTGAAAACCTTTAAATTTTCGAAAAACATTTAAGATATAAATAAACTAAACAAATATATTCAGTTTTCGTTTTGATTATCTATGCGCCAGGCAAGCCTCTGCAAAACTTTGTATTGAAGAGCTTTATCGGGCACATCAACGAAAATGCGGCTGGTGGAAATTTGCAAAAGTGGTATGCAAATGCTCGAAATGTGAAAAATATTTCCATCCAAGATCCACAATTTTTCATACAAAAATCTCAATATATTAGTTTTCGAGCAGTTTTCATGTGGAGCGAATTAATTAGCTAATTCTTCACTTATAATAATCATTACTATTGTTCACAATGTCACTTATAATTCTTCACTTACAATAATCTTATTCAACTTATAACACTTAATTTATAACTCACTTGTATCACTTTCAATATTAAAACTACACTATATCACTGAAAATTTAATACTCAACGAATATCTCTAACACGACCTCGTATACATACTAGACAAAATAATATCGATATCTCTACAAAATTCAAGAAAACAACCCTTTCTTTATCAACAAAATCACAATAGCATGATCATTGATCATAAAACGTTGACACATAGGTGTGACTGTGTGAGGTTTTGTCTTTTTAATTGGTTTATTTACTATTGTCTAATAAACTGTGTTCCTTTTCTTATAGGATAAACAACCATTTTCTGTTTCATGTTATTCTGTTTCTGTTATATTCTTGTTTGTTCAGATGTTTTATATTCTTTTAGTGGAACTATTTTCTCTAACGAGTATTTTCTAAAACGATGTTCTTTTGTACATCGTACTCCAAAATCGTCACCATATCTTGAATTTTCATTTCGTGTTTTTCATTTGGCAACTCACGATTGCGAATAAAAAAATAATTACACAAAAATATACTCCGTACTGGTACTCCAAAGACGAAGTGTACCAAACCTTAAGACAGAAATCTTGAGTTCGTTTTTAAACATAAACAAAAAGAAGAATTTTTCTAACAAGTCAACTCTTTTACACAATTTCATTCTGGGGAAGAAAATAAGAAAAAACAAAAATCAAAACTTTAAGCCAAACGTCAAACAAACAAACAAACGTCAAAATTTCGATTTCATCGGCATTTTCAATAAATGGGCATACCCTCAATATACCCTTACCATTTAGGTGCCGAAAAAAAACAATCCATTCGTGATTGGCTGCGTTTTGTATAAATAAAATGTTGATTTAAAAAAATGTACATACATTTAAAATATGTACATATAAACATAAGTATCGTTTGGTATGAAAGTGAATTTTAACATTAAGCTGTTAAACATAATTGATATAGCAGAGAATGTCAAACATATGTTTACTGACTTTGCATATAATGTCACCTAGCGAATTTATACACCAAAATTAACATATTCCAATTCAACATAATCCAATTCAATATATTCAAAATTAACATAATCCAATTCAATATTGTACAAATGTACAAATAACCGTCAAAATTGTTTTCACATCACCCTTTATATTGTCTGATATAAGACCCGTATAAGGTGATTCAAGTTGCACAAAATAAAACAAACAAAACAACAAAAATACAAAAAATCCTACACTACAATTCAAAAACTGCACTAATTTCGTTTGTATGTATTTCTTTGCTTTAAACCTTAATCTTATTAATTTCTCTGACTTAAAATCATAATAAGTAGAAAACCAAGAAAAGTTTTTTTGTTATTGCTGAACCTATACAATGACCTGATAGATAATGATCAATTTTATATCGTATTCCTTTTTGTTCTTTTGAATTTTATCCATCGAGTAAGACAAAGATGAATATATAAACAACAATTTTATAGCTATGGGCTATTCGATCATTTTGTTCTTATTTGTTCTTCTTTTTAGTGAACGATTCTTCACGATCTGTATTTAATATTTAATACTGATCGGGCATAATCGTATTATTGTTTTTGTTTTGATTTTTCTTTTCCTCTATTTTTAAGACCTCTTTGTATTTCGTGTTATTGAAAAAAAATTTGTTCATGTTAATCGCGTGATTGCGGTCTTAGTATTTAGATGTTGTGGAATCGTGTTAAAAAGTTTTATTAATTAAAATCGAGATATTTAAATTTTATATACGAATTAAAAATTTCGTTCCGGTATTGTTAAAATAAATGTTTATGAAAATATTTAAAATCTGTTAAGTAACTTAAATAAATTTAAGTGACAAAATAAAAGTTTCAAGTGAAGTTATAGTGAAGAAATATAAAAGTTTAATTGAAATATATTCGAATCTTATAAATATTTAAGCAAAAAGTGATGTTTTTAAGAAATGAAAATAAGTATAATAGTGTTGTTAATATTAAATAAGTGAAAAGTGAATACAATAGTTAAAAAAAATATAAATAGTAAAATAATTAATTATAGTAAAATTAATATTATTTTCATGAAGTTATTTTTAAGGAAAATGAATGTGAATATACCAATACCTCAACGGTATAAAAGAACATTCCAAGCAATGACTTTAGGAATAGCAATAATATATATGACACTGGTTTTATACCAAAATGTCTATGGATATGATAATTTACAGGTAAGATTATATAAAACCATTTTTCAAATTCATTCATAAACATATACGATTTATTTCCAATAAGATTTATTCATTATTCGTATTGGAAAACAGTTTAACCGGCGGCATATTAAAAATATGCTTGGATCTTATTTTAATTAATAAATTGTTGAAGTGATCGGTCCATGTTTGCATTAAGTTGGAATAAATTCTTGAACTAAAATAAAAGTAACGGTTTTGTATAATTCTGTGATAACTATTTTAATTTTAATCAATTATATGATATGCGGGTATGACCACCTGTTGATCAAAAATTAAATTATAAACCCTAGGTTATCAAAAGTTAAATTGGTATGATAATCAAAATCATGATATAAAAGAAATTTTGGAGTGATTGGTATTAATAATTAATTACGTATACTTACAATATTTTTTTAAATAAAGTGTGCTGTGTAGTTAGAATTAATATAAGTATCTGTCACAACAACACATAAAAACCTTTTAAGACCATGGTCCCACTATACAACATGCGACCTTTTTGAAGAATGGATAACTAAACTAACTGATAACTAACTGTCTACTGTCTTTCTCAATGATTAAAGCTCATATATAGAGTTATAGTTTCTCCGAGCAAGTTTAATCGGGCAAGTAAAATCTAGTAATATTTCATAACTAAGATTGAGAGTGCTACCGTTAACGATTATTTTCATCCGCTAGCACCCCGTGAAGTACGCGGAGTTATCATCCGTAGATCAAAAATAAAAAGTAAATTGCAAATCAAAATCTGATACCTCTAAGCAGATCTCCTCCATTATAAATAAAATTAATAGTACATATCCAAAATTTATATTCAAACATAAGTGTATTTTGGGCTTTTAATGAGTTTTTGTTAGTGCAATGCGAATTTAGTTCTTTAAGAATCGATTATAAAAGGAAAGTGCGGGAGAAGACGTGTGGATACTTAGATATCTCATATCGCATAACCCAACAAAAATTTTCATTAAAAATTCGATCAAATTAATAGTTCGAATAATCGTTCGCACAAAAATAAGCATGGAGAGATTAGTTCTGCTTGACTTATAATTGTTGATCTGCGGAGGTGACAAGACAACCCTGTGTACTCCAGTCCCTGCTATTGGCATTCGAGTTATCATGATATATCACATAACATGAAGCGACCACTTTCGATAGAATTGTAATTTATATGTTTGATTTTTGATCTAGGAGTATGACAATACCGTGTACTCTTGTCGCTGACATTGATATATTAGTTAACGTGAGATAACACATACCAAGTGAAAAATGAGATCAGTGAAAAATAAGAATAAAATTAAATTAGTGTTATCAATTTGGAATGTATCGAATTTATCCAAAAGCCAATAATTATTTGTATATGGAGTAGTGATTGCAAATTATCCGATTTCAAATTACCCGGTTACTCGATTAGTATTTTCCAAATTACCCGGATTACCCGGATAACCCGGGTAGTTATAAAAAATTTAAAAGATGAAAAACAATAAAAAAAACCTCACAGTAGTAAACTAAAAATTGATCATTTTTTAATTGTAAAATAATATTTCAAAAATATTAAAGCATTTACGGTAGCTGTACTCATCCGATTTCGTATTTTTTTTTAAATTCCTGCAATAGAAAAAACCCGCTCCGATAAAGTGGATGTTGGCTTCACGGTCAATAACGATTGATTTAAATTTTCCAACATTTTTTTCGCTTTCCTTTATTTACATACAACATTTTCAGCTCTTTATCAACTGTAGTACCACTGTTATCTATAGTAGATCTTGTGTAGACAGCAATACATTTTTGTAGTTGTAAATTTTCAATATTATAATTAGCCGCATCATTATCCGATTTGATTTTTCATTGCTGACGTATTTCCCCATTTAGTTGAAATTATTCGTGCGCATCCAACTACGTGGCACCGAGATTTATCTAATGACATTTTCTTGAACTGGTCCCAAACTTTCGATGACATTTCGATGACACTTATTTTAATTATTAGCTTAAATCTTAAATAAAAACTTATCATAATATATTAACCGTTTTTATTTTAAACTAAATATAAACAAATAACCAATGAAGATCCTTAATTTTGTATGACTTAATTTTAATTTTAATAAGAACTAAAATTCCATAAATTTTGTTATGTGTTCTTCGTCGTTTTTCTGTTGTTTTCGTAATCCAAACAATAATAATTAACTAGAGGGCAGTTTAATATTTACGGATGTGGTTGGTTTAATGTTTATGGTTTAATGTTTATGGACATATTGCAATTTGTATGGTTAGAATAGAATCATTTGTCAACAACTAGCATAAAGAATAATTCAAATTTGCAAAAAGAGAATGAGCTGAATTTTATTTTGTAAATTTTATTGAGAAAAAACTGGACCTTCTGTTGTTCGGGTACTCGACCAAAATATCCGGATACTAAATACCCGAAAAATCTTCCTAAATACCCGGGTATCCGGGTACCCGGATACCAAGATTGCAAACACTAATATGGAGCTCAGCAATATCATTGATTTATTTGGTTGCTTGAATTGATTTACATTAGATTTCTGAATAATTGCGTCAAACATGTAACGACGAAAAATGAAGCGAACACTACCGTAGTCCGTAGCCATAGGGTACAAAAAAGTGGTAGAAATGATATCGTTACTATTTCATCTAAATAAACATTTTCATGTTTATGTAATTGAATTTGCTTCATTAGATTAATTTTTATTTTATTCACCAAACGATTTACTAAACAACTTTTACCAATATTCATAACATTAAAAAATAGATAAATAACAAATTTCAACATTTCAATGAAACAACAAATAATTTAATTTTGAATAATAAAAATTTGTAAGACTGATCAATCCTAATGGATAATAAAATCGATATTGCCTTAAATCGATATTCTCCGATCGAACATTGATGTTTTATTAGCCAGAACTTTCTACATCTGTTTCTCTTTAAATATATCTTGACTTCCTTACGTCAAATTATTCAACATATTCATCACAAAATCTCAAAATTCAGTTTTAGTTAAATGAGATGAAGAAAAATAATATAAAAATTTTTCTCTCTACCAAAACAAAATCATTCTTCGGTCTAAGTATTTAAATTATACCAAAAAGACAGATACATACTAATCCAAAAATTAAAATTAAAATTTTACATACTAATCAAAAAATTAGTTCGCATTTAATAAATCTTGTACAACGACATCTTTCACGACATTTTAATGATATTTATATGACCTCCTTTTTGTTATTGAGATTCATATATCAAATAAAATAATAAATTGATTTACGGAGTTTCTTTGAATGTTTTCGTTTTTTGATTTTCATAGTTGTGAGTCTCATTTCAATATTTTTTGCTCTCCGATGTGTGTTGATATTGAAAATATTAATGAAAATTCGCAAATGGAGGTTATAGAACTACGATGCAACACGCTATTGAACGAAAAATATAAGGAAATTGATGGAGAGGTATTACGAGTATTTATTTGCAGACCGACCGGCAAGTCTGACAGCATTTTTTTAATCTGCCATTTTTCTTGATCCGACCACTTTTTCGCTCGGGAAACTCAAAAACAAGGCGAGAGCCGAGGTCTTGTAAATTTACTTTACTGCCACAATTTTGTATTTTACTAATGGGGTGGAAATTTGTTTTAGAAAACGAGGGTAATCTTGTGCGACCATTAATACAAATTCCACACCTCATTAATTAAACCACAATTGTGGTAGTAAATTTAAAAAACTCCGGGCAATTGCCATTTTTCGGAGTTGTTCGTCTGAGAAACCGACTCGTCATTGTCGGATTCGTCAAGGACAGGCGCCTCACGAAGTTGTAAATATGAGGTTATCATTAAATGAAAGGCAGGCTGACTACAGGTATTCGACATTTTGATACGCATATTATCCAAGTTTGGTGGCACGTATGTATATATGTGAACAACATTTTCACAAATGAAGATGAATAAAACTGCGCAGCGAACTAGATTAACTGAAGAACATTCAGCATCGATACAAAACCTTCAATATACATAGCTCGATTTATTGACGCCATATGCAAAAACAATCAACCCTTGCCATATGCAAAAAAAAGTATTAATGTTTTTGATTAAATTTTTTAAAGTTTTTCTTATATGGAGTTTTCTTTTTATACTGAGTTTTAATTTCAAAATGGCGCAATAGGGTCACGATTTTTTTCTGTGCTAAAAAACAAGCAGGCTTTTAAAATCGGGGGTTTTGGTCAATATTAAATATTACATCCATCCAAAAACTAATACCAAATTTTGATAAATAGAAAAATGAAAAGCGGTGCATTATATCCATAAAAAAACAGAATTAATAAATATATTTCTAAGAACTAATAAATTTCAATTCTTTAACAAATTTAAAACTTTCAATAAAACCAAGAACATGTGGCATACATAAGAATTTGGAAAACAATTTTCGAAAAATTTGATCAAAATAAGTTTGACATTCCTGGCGTAGAAGTTTTTGCACAAAATTAGATAAAGTGGGGACGATTTGCTGATTTGTTCATGTGAATCTTTAAAAATCTCCTGTCCTGGCATTCGATTTTGATGAAACGCAGATCTCCTGGGTTGTCGCTTTAGTTCCTTTCAACAGAACTTTATTTTTAGAACGTTATTTTAAGAAAAATTTGCTACAGAATGAATAATAATTGATGTAGAGTCGATTGTATGAACAACGATGGATAGAAAAAATCCGAGAATAAAGTTATATCTGTATACGAGAATTTTATTTTTCGTTGATTGTATAAACACGGATGGAATTTTTTCTATTTTTGTTTTTATTGCATTTTTATAGCAGTATTTTTATAAGTGGCAATACTTTTATTTGAAAACTTAAATTAATTATATTAAAAATATTATTTATTATACAATTAATTTATATCAAAAAACAAATTTTAGAAACCCGAAATTTAAATTAAAAAATAATAATAATCACAAATTCAAAACAAAATTATTCTGCTATGCGCATGTCAAGAAGATAAAGAAACAAATTGTTTTATCCACTGTTCTATACAAGAAAAACAGCAGATAAAACAAAGAATAGAAAAAAATCCTCGGATACATTTTTGTTCTATAGTGATTCATACATTATTACAAACGACTTTATATTCGAGGATATATCGCCTATTCGCGTTCATATAATCTACAATCGGCCCGTAGGGACATATACACTCAGTCACTATCTTATATTTCAACATAATTTTCTTTGTTGAGTTAAATTTTTGGTTGCATAATGCGCTTCAATATGGTTGCATGATTAACATACGCTCTGTAACCGGTTCAGAGTTCATGTTGTTTAAAAAAGTGCAGAATTACAATTACAATAGAATGCGGACGAAATGAAAGACATTATATAGGCTTTTATGAAAATCATAATGTACTTCCCTAAGTTTGTTTTATTCCTCAACGATAACAGCGAAAATAATTTAAATATTAAGCTATTCATATAGAAACGCGAAACTGTCGGTGAACATTAATTCCATTTAACTAACGTAGCTACCTTTGGAACTTCAACACCTAGTTTCTTATAAGTAAGCTAAACGCTTAAAGATGTTCTTTCGCACAAATATTATCTTTTGTCAACATCTGGCTTTGTTTCTTATTTTTTCTATTATTATAACCGAAAACCATTTAGTACTTAGTCAATCGATTTTTGATAAATTTTGTGCTGAGCTCGTTTCTATCGCATTACTGTTTTTGCATAAAAACGCATTCGTTTTCTTTTGCATATGCATATTTTTACTTCACCACAATTTTAAATTGTGTGAAGTGATGCAATCTATCGAGAAAAAAAAATCTTACATACCCCAAATTTTGTTTTTTCTTTTGTTTTGGACCATCCTCTATCTAATTAGCCAATAAAATTTTTGGTGTACGTGTGTGTGGTGTGGGTTGGTGGGTGGGTGCGTGACATTCCTGCATAGGGTCTTGATGAAACTCTGGCAAATCAACTAGGTTCACTTGAAAATAGAAGATCTGGATTCATTTCAATTTTGGACAAAATGGCGGGAGGTCTCCCGAGCACCTCTAAGTTTAAATCTAAAATGACTTCTAATCCCGGATTATGATTTTATGGAAACTTAGTATATAAAGTTTTCGTACTGTTTCCAATGTTTCTGCATACCAACTTCCGGTTTGTCACTTCCGCTTAAAAAGTTTTTTTTCAGGTGTTAATCCCTACTGTAGCCTACAATTAGCGATTTATTTTCATGAAACGTTGGAAAAAAGCTTTCAAATAACATGAGAAATATTTTATAAGCTTTCGGAGTACATTGGATAAAGGGTTGGGGGGGTCTACCATACAACAAGCGGTTTTTGCCACCATGTTATGTTTGTTGGGAGCATTCGTGAATGAATTTTGATGACACTTTGGAAAAAGATAGAAATATGTATGGCAAGGAACTGACTGAGTTTTAAGCGATAGTGAATAAAGAGGTGGGGGTCCCCCGAGCATCTGTTTTTTTTAAAGCTCAATAACCTCTGTACCTGATAATCGAATTGGATGAAACTTGGTACATAAGCATTGAGTATGGTTCACAACAGTTCTGCATCCCAACTTCCAGTTTTTCACTACCGGTAAAAATTTTTTTTGCAATTTTTTAAATTTTGTTCGGTGTATTTATGCAAATTACTTTTTTTTTTTTTAATAAAATGTGTTGTGTAATAGGGTTTAGAATATGTATCACAACAACACATAAATACCTTTTAAGACCTAGGTCTAGACCTGGGTCCCACAACAACTGGCGTTCTGAGGTGTAGATTAACGCTTTTTTTAAACATCTGTGGGTTGAAGCCACCTGAGACTAAGTGTTCCGGCAAACTATTCCATTTGTACGCAGTTCAGACAAAGAAGTCTCTCTGCGATCTGCCAGTATGACAGCGTGGGATCTTTACCGTTTCACTGGTTGCGGCAGCCGATTGCCGAGTGGAACGGGGGTGAGAATAAGTTTGAGGCATGATGCCGCTGATTTCATCTGAGCACTGCTGATGACGATATTTGTAAAAAACAACGAGGTCAGCAACAGTGCGACGATGTTGTAGGGAATCAAGTTTTGATGTCAAAGTTCGAGCACCTACAATTCGTATAGCTCGCTTTTGAACAGAGTCCAAGAGGGCCAAGATGGAAACAGAGGCAGCACCCCAAACTTGACAGCAGTACTCCATACAGGGACGAATATAGGACTTATAAACATGGAGCAATTGGTATGGAGTGAAAAATTTTTTACATCTATTTAGGAGGCCGAGTTTTTTAGAAAAAAGATGGAGACTTATAGGACAAAGAACTACTTAGTTTTGGGACAATATTGGGACAAGTGGTGGGGGGCCTCCCGAACACTTGTTTATTGTGTCACCATTTTTTCAATGTTTGTTGCCATGTATGGCAAGGAGCTGATTAGTTTTTGAGCGATAGTGCACAAAGTAGTGGGGGGATCCCCCGAGGACTTGTTTTTTTGAAAGCTCAATAACATCTGTTCCTGATAATCTAATTGGATGAAACTTGGTACATAAACATATAGTACGGTTCACAACAGTTCTGCATCACAACTTCCGGTTTGTCACTTCCGGTTAAAAAAATTTTCACTTTTTCTCGTATAACAGAAGTTATGTTTGTTTGGGATACTACTGCTCTCTTTAATATTTTTATAATTAGAACTTCGCGAAATCTAAAACATTGGTTAGTCTTTAATTAAAGTGTTTGATGGATACTATAAATGGCTACTATACTATAAATGGCTCACTATAAATCCAGAACACTATGTTTTCAGAGCTGTGGTGAAGTCAGCCTATGCATCAGCGTCGCAATATATTTTTTAAAATAAAATTATGATATACCCTGTCACTATAATTTATAAAAAAAAATGTTCAACATTAAATGTAATTGGATCTTGCAGGTGGTGTTCGTTTTAATATTTCTCCTTTTAAAAATTTAACAAATATAATAATATGTCAATACGTGAATGCACTTTCGGAATTTTTTTGTTTTCTTGAAAAAAATAAGTATAAGAATTACCTTAAAAAATGTGTCAAATACATAATCGGTAGAAATGCTTACAAGTTTTTTAAAAACAACTTTATTTACCATTAAACTCATTATGATTTCGAATAACGTTTTTGTTAAAATCATTTAATCAACATTATCGTCGAAGTTTGTTAGTATAAACTATATATGTATAGTATATACGAACAAACTTTTAATTAATGTGTACTACCAATAAATGAAAAAGATTATTGGCATCACAACTTACTTTTAGGTACTCTAGAACGACAAAGCGCATCTAAGAATCTAGATTATTCTCAAATCTCAATAGATATAAAATATTATGCTTAGTATCTATTTACTAACATATAAGTAAAGGTCAATGTATAAAGCATTATTGCCTTAGCATATAAAGCATAAGCCTTAGACGTTGCATTTGTTTCCATTTCGATTCTCTCTCAGCAATATCGAAATATGATTTTGATTCCCTGCATCACCATCGGCACTGTGACTGCCGCTTTCAGACAATACCTTTCAAATAGAATACAAAACGTCCAAAAACATATATAAATGGAGTGATTTACCCAATCCACGGACTTATCCGAATTACAGTTACAACATACATTTAACTTAAGCGACTTTGCTTAGTATATATATAATCAAAATGATCAAAATACATATTCAACTTCTTCAATTTCTTTATCGCTACACATCACATTAGTGTCCTTCACTCACATGTAATTTTATCATTAAAAATGGCAGCAATAGAAGGTTAAGATTAAAAAGTTTTATTACAGTTTAATTAAATACCGTTTCTACTAGTAACGCTCTTGAATGACTTAAGATTGCGCCATCATTCCAAAAGATCGCACATCCAGGACGCTTAAAAACATCTGATATCAGCACGATATCGATGTCTGCTTAAAAATCTACCCAGACGGACTATAGTAATTCTCGAATTGCACTAACTGTGTGTACCCACATTTCACTCAAATGTATTTCGACCATCTGTAGAAATATGTCACAAAATCATTCTCAATATTCTAATAATACAAGGGTTATTAGGTTTGTGATGTTATCCTTTTTGAAACAATAGTCCGTTCCCCAATCCCAATTTTGAAATAATAATCATATCCCGGGTAGGAGATGCCAAGGTAAAACAACGGACCAATCTCGGACTAGTATTGGCGAGTAAAGCCTTGGCTAGTTAGCTTTCGTCCAGGTCTGAGCCAGTTGTAAATGCCTAAAGCTAGACTGAACCAAGTTACAGTTTATTATATTAAGCGTTATTAACCAGTCTTATGCATTGTAAATATGTGCATGCTATATTATGTTTATCTTTATTTTAATTTATGTTACTCTTTCCACAACCTCTGTCCACACATTTAAAGGAGGTCTGGAAAAAAATTGGTTTGGTAGACCTGGCCGAAGTCTTATTTGCCAGACTTGGCTCCAGGACATCAGTCCAAGCTTGGGCCATTTGAAAATGTTAAGCCTGGACCAACCCCCAAAAGCTATGGAACAGGCTTGGCTCAGGCTTGGACCTTTAGCTTTTTCTTACCCGGGATATAGTGATGTTAAACTTTTACCAAACCAAAAAACAAACAAATAATTTTTAAATTGATATTATCGGTTGTCCGGACTAATTTCTTGGCTGTGTTTTATATACTTGGTGGTTCAAAAAAAAATTCAAAGAAGACAAGCAACAGTATGCAACTACAAATCCAGATTTGATAGTTCTTTGGTTTTTGAACTATTGTATAGTGAAAAATTTTCCATTTTTAACTAGATACGTCACTTTTTATCAGCACAGTGAAAAACAAAATCCTTCTATAAATAATTGATCGACCATACAGCAATGTTAACAAAGTTGTCAAAACTCTTAAACCATGAATATAAATTTGTTTAAATCCTGAAATTTGTTCAAATAGTTAAGGAACTCTTTACTAGTTCACATGTGTATCAGTGTTCTAACAAACCCCAAAATTTCGTGATTAAAACGTTTACCATACTCCTATATTAAAAACCGTTTAGTTTTATATCCTAACATAGAAGAAAAACTATGAAAAACAAATTTAAAATAATCTGAAAACATTTAATCAAACACACAACACAAATTAAATTTTATTGATTCTCATTCTATAATAAACCAATTTAATCATTCGAATTTTTTTTATTTAAATTTCATTTCTCTGTTATATATTTCGTAACCAACTTGTTATAAAATGCATTGCAGATGCAGAAAGAATAAGGTTATGACCTACGGGTGTGCCATTTAAATATAATTTCTTACACATAAACCATCAAAAATACAAAACCAGATTACCTTTGCGTGCCAGAATTGAACAATATATTGTAATAAAGCAAAAAATAAAAAAATAAATAAATAAATTCTTTCTCTAATTTTCAATATTATTATTAGTATTGAAATTATTTTTAAAAGAAACACGCGGTTATTCTTTTTTAATTTTATTTCTTTATTCCTCTGAAATTAACAAACAAAAAAAAATAATAATAATAATATAATATACAACAAATACATATAAATAAAAACTAAACAAAATAAAAAACAATAAATTAAAATCGCGTGGACGTTGAATTTTTATTGTTATACATTTTCTTAGTGGTGAACTGAGTAACGTAATAAAACAAGCAAAAACCTTTAGTTTTGTTTAAGAAAATATAAAAAATTTATAAGAATTTATCAGAAGCTAAAACGAAATTCTTCAAATATCAACAAGTGTTAAGATTTTCAGTCTTATTATTTGATGATTTTATTAACCTTAATAACGGATCCATTTTACCTCTACGTTGAGAAAATGACAAAAAATCGTTTGGGATACAATTCTCATGTCGAGTTTTAGTGCCAAAAACATGTGAACCCGAAACCGAAATATGTAGTTCTGTCTGTAACATAACATAAATAATAAAAATATGAAAACGATTAAGATCGTGATCTTATCATAAAATTTATGATAATATCAAATAAAAAGCCAAAACAATGGGTACTCCATAATAAAATAGACAACTTTAATGACGGAAATAAACAATAAAAACTTTTATTTTCTAAATAATATATTTTTATGTTCAAAGGAATTTTAAGACCTCTACACGACATTGTAATCAACAAGTTAGAATAAAAATGATAGTCATGTTGTTCTTGTTTATATTGTTAGTTTTGTCTTTTGACATTGCATATATGTCTTTATCTTTAGGCAAACAATTTTACGGTCTGATAAGTCTTTAATTTGATTTAGATAAGATTTGTAAGAATCGACAATATTTGTGTTCGTATGTTAAAACAATCTTATAAGATTATGAGAGTTATTTTTATTCACACAAGATAGATACTTACATACAAATAAATCATGATAAACATTTTTGAAAAAAAAAAATCATCGTTTGTTATTTTTCTATCACTACTAGCAGAAGTGATGGGGGACTGTTAGAATTACTGGTTAGAATTAGAGGTGACTAGAGTTGAATTTAATGAAAAATTGCTTTGAAATCGAAGAAGTTGTAACAAACTCACATTGTAATTCTAATCTTTATTTGTTTATTGCATCTTTGGGTAATCGGAAATTAACCTCCAGCTTTTATTTTTTAAAAACTTACATCGATATGATGGAAATTTTCAAAGTTTCAGTGCCTAAAAAGTCACGGGCTCTGTTAAAATAAAAACTAGTTTTAAAATAATGTTTAAGAAAAATAATTTTTATGTTGTAATTTTCCATAGTCAAAAATTATTTTAAAAGTTTATTTTTTCTCCCTTTATTCTCCATTTTCACAGCTCATTATGTCTCCATTTTACTTTTACATTCCCCTTTAAAAATCTCTTCTCTCTCTGTGTCTTCTTTTCTCCTTTGTTTCAACGTCTATCATCGTTTGTTAACCTATCCTCCTTAACTTCTTACCATATCCTACTTTACATACAAACTTTGTTTCTCCTTTTCTGCTTTACCTTTTAAAGTCCTTTCTGTTTATTATCTCTTCCTTTTTACCTTTATTTTTCTCTTCTTATTCCTCCTCACCGTCTTAATGGTTCTTAGAACCCTTTCCCTTATACCATCTTTCTTCCCGTCCTCTTTTCTTTGTCTTTGTTCTTACACATGCCACTGTTTTTAGAACTAATCAATCCAGAGTTTAATCGTATTTATTCGGTAACAGTTAGCAAATAATCCTAACAGGCAAGAATTCTATATCATGGACAAGTCTTACAAATTATAATGATAACGAAACCCGTTCATAAAAACATTAGAGTTAGTCTAAAAATAAGTGAAGAAAAAAGAGTAAAGACAAAGATGGTACACTTTTCCATAGATGAAACAAAGAAATATGGAGTAAAAACATCCAGAAAAAAATGGAGATAAGGAAAAGAATAAAGAAAATGCAAAAAAAGAAATAAAGGGTTACAAATAAGAAAGTGACAACAAAACACATTAGGGCTTGGGGCTTAGAACGTTAAACAAAAAAGAGGTAATGAGCAGTTTTAAAAAGAAAAATTATAAAATACAAATACAGTGCACAGATAATCTTGAAGTACAGAAAGATTGAATGTCTATTTAAAAAACGAAAATAGTAAAATCAAAGAGAAGGAAAAGATGAAATTAAGATCAAAAAGGGTAACTTTAAGAAAAAAATAAAGGGGAAAGAACAATTACATAAACAAAATAGTAAAAAATACGTAGAGATAATTTGAGCAAATCCCTCTGTTTTTCCCTTAACCCTCCCCTTAACCTTAGAGTATATATAAATGTAGAGGGAATATAACATTAAAATTGTATAAAGAGAGACAAAAAAAAAATGGTGATACATAACACATCTGTGATATTTCTCTTTTCTCCATTTTGATTTGTTTATATTTACTACTACAAATTTTTTAATTAAATTATAAATTAAAAATAATTCTAAATTTAAAATGCCAAAAAATATTATATGTTTTCTTCATAGTTGTGCTAATTTTTATAAAATAACAATCATTGACAATTTTTATTTAGCGTATGGTTTTTGTTGTGACACATTAAAAACAAAAATAAATCAAAAATAAAACTTAAAATAGGTAGATTTTCCTATCAAATTTACATAAAACAAAACATGAATACACATTAAATGAGCTTACAATCGATTTGATTGCACGTCTTTTAGTTAAAAATTAAAAAGTAAAATATAAAAATATTTGAACAGTGGGCAGTACATTTGAACATTAGATGTTTACATCAAGTGAGTTTATCCATGCTACTACATCGGGAGTTGCCAATTGGATGTCTGAGATGTCGCCATTGTATCGTCGAAGTAGACACACAGTTGCAATGTGTTTTATGGTTTGTTGTGGAGCTCCGCAGTCACATTGAGGGGACTCTGAGATGCCCCACTTGTATAAAGAATCAGCACATCGTCCATGATTCGTTCTTATTCGGTTATAATTGACAATAAAAACGAGAGTAATTTAATTTTATTGAGCTATTTTCAGTGATTATTTAAGTCAATTATTTTATAAAGGTCAAGCAATATTTTTTATCGACACGACGAAATATTTAAGATTTGTTGATTATTAAAGTATATTGTTCTTATTTGATGGCAAACTTTTTTCATTATTGGTAAATTTATTTTTCATTTATAGAATTTTAAACATTTGTGTTTGGTTGTAATAAAAATCAAAATGTCATTATTTTTGTCTATTCCTTTTTTACAATCGTAGGGAGGGGGAAACTTTTATTTTTTTCTGGTAGGGCATGTTTTTGTAGATCTTAAAATACTTGCAATAATTGTAGAATTTTGAATCAAATGAAAAACTGACGCACGTATATAGGATGACATTTTGGTTTCTCATGAGAGTAAAATAAACAAAAAAATACGATTTGAAATATGTGGATGCACGCTAAAATTTAAATGTGGTGATCGGTTGGCTTTAACTAGGGCTTGTAAAACCGCCTTCATTTTGAAAACCGGTTTTCGGTTTTTAAAAATATTAAAACCGGTTAAACAACATAAGCGTAAAATTTCAGATAAATATTTCATACGAAATTCCTTGGTTATTTTATTATAAGAAAATAACCTTTCTGACTTCTCACTTGCCACTCATGCGGTTTCTTAGTAACCATAAACGATATTTTAATAAGTCAATTATGGGGAGCAAATTTGCGTAAATTATCTCTACGTATTTTTTACTACTATACTACTTTTTTGGCTTTGCATGTAAGAGGTAGATTGGAGCACAAATTTTTTTGGATCAAGCGACTGTCTATATGATACTGTCTTACAAAGTCTTTTCGGAAACCCCATGATGTTAGTTCATCATCAAAGCGTAACCGATTCTCGCACAACCTTACTTGTTATGAACACTATTGACTCATTTATTATCTAAGATTTTCAGTTAATGTATGGAGAAAAGAATATAAAAATTAAAAAATATAACGCATTCCCTCAAAGATCAAAATCATAGTCAGGTAACAGTGTTTAGAAATCATACCCTTGAAGCTCTAAATCGCCATGAATAACACACAATTTAAAGAAGTACGTTTATTATGGTAGAGTTAAACTAAACGCAATAAGAATGTCATCGTACTGTTCTATTATACGAATTTAGGAGACGCGTGTATTGCATGTAATGTGCTGTAACACTATGAATTAGATTCCCAGTAGACATAGGCAAACCATTCATGTATAAAAAAAATGAGTTGTGAAAGATAGTTGGTAAAATGAACTGTGAACCATATTATCATGATAGACTGATGCTCTGAAAAAAAATGTTCTATTCTCTATCGAAATGCAATTATCTCAACCTCGCAGTGAGAGCTGGTATGACGTTTTAACAACTGAAATTGATGCAGCAGCTGTACAGTTACAGAACGGTGTAGTTGAGACAACCGCACGCACCCTCACATTTTTTCAAATTTTTCTGTCAATCAACGTCGAAACGCAATGGGTGGGGGGGGGCAACTTTTAGTTTCACTTTTTTTATACTAATTCACAAACTGTGGGCGGGAAAATTCTAACAAAATTCTGAATTCAAGTTCTTTCATATGATACCCTGCTTGACTCGGTATAAAAAGTATTTTCTTAAAGGCCTTACATCGCAGACCGCAGCCGCGTAAAACAAACGGAAACAGCTTCATTTTGTTTTGTATCCATCATCTTTAGGGTCATTTCAGGTTCATTGGATTGTTGAGATAACCGATTTTAATACAAAAAAACATCGTAGTCTCACCAATAGTGTTCCGTATAAAAAACAGAACCCTAAAATGGAATTGGAAAGATCAAAAACGAAAGAATCAAGTTTGTTAAAAACTATTCAAGTGGTCAATAAGAAATTAACTAACCCTGTTTATATCCGTAAAACAGCGACCTGCAAATCAGAAAATCTGCAACAATTCGTTCATTTTCACGTTTGTGAAGAGGTTTGTTTAGATAGAACCGTGATATGAGATCCCGTAAACTACAACGAATTTTATTAATCGAATGTTTCAAAAACTTTTCGTAAATTTTAAATCGGATAGTAGTAAAAGCTTTGAACACATTATCATATCGTAATTTTAGATAAAAAATCTTAAAAAGCTTATACGGTTATTAATACAACCGTTCATGAAACTATTCATTTTAAAAACACCAATCGAGATAAAAAACGAGTTCGTTTTTTTTTTCATATTTTTGTTTTATAAGCGCCTAAACAATATTTCGCGTTATTATTAATCAGTTCTATAAAGTGTCTGTCTGACGATTCCCTTTATATTATGTTTCTGGAATCCCAAAACCAATTTTAATAAATTCAATAAAACACCAAAAATTTAAAAACATAACTGCAATAGAAATAAAATCTTAAATTATTATCGAATATTTTTATATGAATTCTTTTTTTATTGTTTTCAAGATTGGAAATGAACGAGTTTTGTAAGCATAAAATAGAAAAGAAATCGTTATTTTATTCAAGTTGTTATTTCGTTAAAAATAAGCAATATCGATAAAAAAACGGAAAAAAATTGCGATCTCGCGTTTGGGTGGGTTTATCGATATTTAGAATTCTTGATTCTATTTGAATAATTAATTATGTATTCATTTAAAATTTGGAATTATGTTTAACTGGTTGATGATCTTTTATTTTCGTTTGGGAACAGAATTTTGTTTGTCTACGTATTTACCGATTGCAAATTTACTTCGGAAAGGTTATTTTAGTTGTGAATTTCATTAATCTTTAATTTAATTAAATCTTAAATGCTTATCATTAGGAGAATTAATTTTTTATTAATTTAAATTAATTATATAACATAGAACGAGAGTAAAAATGGTCTCATACTACTACAAAGTAATGAAAATGTTAAGATCGGGTTTTGGATTTAAAATAATTTATAGATTTGCTATCATTGTTGTATCTCATTGATATTTTTACTATTAACAGTTAGACTGCTGAATAAGTAATGATACGATAATAATCAAAAAGTCTTATTTTTAACTACTTACCTGAGAAATCACCAATGTTTACTAAATTAACATAATAATATAATAGTATTTTAAACAATCAGTGTGTAATGAAATAGTTTATTCTCAAGCAAAAGTTTAAAATTTGAGCAAGGCACGAGCGAAATCAAATTTCTGATTAAAAAAAGTCCTGATAATAAAAAACCCCATCCCATACAATCAACCAAATTCAACTAAAAGAAATAAGAGAAATTAACTTAAAATTTGATTTTTGAACAAAACGTATCAAAGCCATTGTGATTATAATTTGAAAATAATTTTAATAAAATCAAAACAATTTGACCAATTGGAATCATACCAATTAAATAATGATATGTTTTTATAGGAAAATTTTCATTAGACAATAGGTTTAGTTCATTAGGCTCAACCAATCACCACAAGTAATATTTTCCGTGATTGTTCTTATGTGAAATCGTTTTTTTATTTGTTTGTTTTCCTCTATTTGTCTCAGAGAGAAACAGTTATGTCTTCAATAGACGTGCGTAAATTTTTCATTTGATTCAAAATTGTACAATTATTGCGAGTCTCTTTTAAATCTATAAGAAAAACAACTACCACAATAGTAGATTATATTACTAGTGCGAATGCGTTTTCCAAACAAGAGTTAGTATGGCAAATAACTCGCGTTTGGAAAACGCATTCGCACTAGTAATACAGACTATTTTTTGTAACAAGTGTGTAAAATTTATAAATATTTATTTAATTGTTCATTTAATCATTTATTTAACAAAGTTATAAACAAATTTAAGCTTTTTGAATAATTAAAGTGCGCCATCTTCGTTGTAATAGTTGTAAATTATACTAGCTCGAAAATATAAACATAAGAATCCAACTAAAACAACACATAGGAATCCAATAAGAGCTGTCAAAATTGTAAACTAACCTAAATAAATTGTTTTTTCCTGCAATTCAAATAATGCAATTTGTTTAAGTTGTTTTTACTGTATGGTAAGTTATTTAAATTATTATTTTGATATTTTAGTGCTATAAAAATATTATATATAGATAGATATATGGATAGATTTAACTACAAATCTCACATGCAGGCAGCGTTACGGTCCAGGCTTACAAAATATTTTGTGGTCATATGTGCGGAAAAGTAGTTTTTTCTTTTATTCTATTCTAGTACAAAATTGAATATTTTTGACGCATGTGTTACAAAAAATAATAATAGTTTCTCTCTCCCCGCGACTGTATAAAGAGAAATGAACAAAGATTGAAGTTTTGGATATTATTATAACCAAACATATAATTTTTGCTATTTTATGAATTAAAAATTAATTTATCCACATAGCGAAAAGAGTTTTTCAGTCAGTTTTCATAACATACTTTGAAAATATTTACATAACTTAAATATTTGTTCGTGTCGTTAGAAAATATTGCTTGTCCATTACAAAATATTCACTATTATAAAATCACTGCAAATAACACCCTAAATTTATATTACTATCGTAATTATTTTCATTCATTTTATAAAAATTAGCACAACTAAAAAGAATACGTTTTACTTTTTGTTTCGTTTTAAATTATGTAATTGTTTTTAATTTATAATTTAATAAAAAAGTTTGTTGTTGTAAATAGACAAAAATGCAAATGGCGAAAAGAGAAATTGAATATGACATTTTAGTGATCACGATTTGTTATGTCTCTCTTCATACAATTTTACAGTTATGTTCTTTTTATATTTATATATACTCTAAGATTAGGCTATAGGTTAGAAAACAATACAATGATACATATAGTAATAAAAAAATAACCGCCTTATTCTTGTTAAATTAAGTTTTATTTCACTAAATACGTATTTCGAAAGCTATGCTTTCATCGACAGTAGTATCTGAAAACTCTACTCTTTTTATAGTTCTCTCAAACTCTTTTCATAGTTGTACTAATTTTTATAAAATAAATGACAATATTTACGAGAGTAATTTAAATTTATTGTGTTATTTCCAGTGATTATTTAAGTCAAATATTTTATAAAGGACAAGCAATATTTTCTAACGACACGAACAAATACATATTTCAGTTATGTAAATATTCTCGAAGTATATTATGAAAATTTTTTCTCAAACTTTTTTCATTATGGACAATTTTATTTTTCATTGATAAAATATCAAAAATTATATGTTTGGTTATAATAAAAATCAAAATGTCAGTTTTTTTGCATTTCTTTTAATACAGTTGCAAGGAGGGAAAAACTATTATTTTTTTGTGGTAGGGTTTTGTTTTCTTATAGATTTTACAAAAAATCACAATAATTGTAGAATTTTGAATCAAATGAAAAAGTTACAAACAAAAAAAACGACTTGACATAAGTTTTTGCACGCTAAATGTTAGTGGTGGTGATCGGTTTGTACTAAAAAAAAATATTTAAGTCAAATAAAAAGTTGCTAAATAGATTTAGCAGGTTTAGTACAATTTAGCATAAATTGGAATCGATATAAAAATCAAATATGGTAATCAGTAGTAATTACAATTCTATAAAAACTTCGGTTTAGAAGCCCATTAAAAGAGTTGCACGTTATATCCTTCTCCACCTAAGAACATAAAAATGCTCTGAAAATAATAGCGAGCTTCTCACCCTAGGTATATAATATCCTTTGTGTTTCTGCCTTTGTAAAGTTTTAACTGATTGCTTAATTTGCGCTAAAATGGTTTTCTTTATTTTTACTTTGGTTTTCTTTTTTCCAAAATTTAAAATTATCAAAAAATTACCATAATAATAAAATTTTCCGAATAAAAATTATTTTCCTTCAACCATTTATTCATTTTATCTTTTTAATTTCTTTGTTTTTTCGTTCGAAATTGTCACGCATTATTTTGGCATCAATAGACAAAATCCGACGATTTAATTCAATTGATTTGTCTTTTCTTTTTAGAATATGAACAAATAAATTAATTAATTAATGATTTTAATCACGATTTTGTTTTGTCTAGTTGAAACAATAATTAAATAACAAATCGATGACAAAAGCGTTTGCATTTAAATTAAGTAAATTAAATTTATATTTATTGATTTTAAAAGTTTACATTTTTGAATTCATATGTTAATTTAAAATTCTAAAGTAATATAAATTAACCATAAATATAGAAATAAGAAGTTGGTGTAGTCTTATTGACAACCTTGAGTGATGAAATTATATATATATAACACAAGTTAATGTTTTTCAATTGTTTTAAGCTCAGTGAAAGTGTTTGTTACTTATTGTATACAACCGGTATAATTATTTAAGTATGCTTTATCGTTTATCGTTTGTGTCACCGTAACGTTGTGCATATCGTTTAAAAAACTGAATAGTTCTTTACTGATAATTGATGCCTAACCTAAGTAAAATGCCATTTTTCCAATTCCATAATTATTTAGTTCATTAATTTTCGATTGAAAAATTTCTTGTTTCTTACTTTACCATCATTGTGAAGAAAAGAATTTAACCACAATTAAACGTGATTAAATGTTCATAATATGTACAATGTGCAATTCACTTTTTGTTATAAAAAAAATACAAAAAACTAAAAAAAATGTTTAATGCGAGCAATAAAAAAAACTTTATAGGGTAGGCGCCAGCAAAGTTAATTTTTAATTTTACCCACAAATATTTGCACATAAATAATTTTAAATTTCATAAACAATTTTTTTATAGTTTTCCTAAAACTAATCCTAACGATCGATCTGAAAAAATTGACCAAATCAATTACATTTTTTGTTGTATTACTTACTACACCTGAGAGTTGGATAAGTAAAACAAATTGTTTGTTTTCTAACTTTTTTTAATATGCTTTACCCGAACAGAAAAAAATCAACATACTCCTGTTAAGCTAAAGAGAAATTCAACGAAAAGTATTTGTTTAATATATTGAATTGATTCAGCTTGTTGCTATTGATTCGTTCAATAATTTATTTTTTCAAAATTTCTTTGGTTTGATTGCATTATCTTTTTGGCTTATTTGGAATATACATTTATTTTTTTTTATAAACTATATGTGAGGTTAAAATTTACGTCATGATTTGGTCGTTGTCAATTCTCTAGTCAGTTGTTGTCCCTTCCCCGAAGAACACTGTCATCGAGAAATCTTAAGGGATTTTGTTGGTTTATCGCCCCTTTTCATAGTATGAAAAATAAAAGTAAATCGTAAAACGTAAATCACATAGCTCTATGCCACTATACACTCGGTTGCACATTATATGCCCACTATTAACAAATTATCATCCTCATTACTCATTAGCATATCGCAAAACTTTTGTTTTACTACCATTTTGTTCACATAACATACAGACACAACATCTAAATCTGACTCCAACATTAAATGTGGAAATTCTTAAAACATTTAGAATTATGTTTTTGGAAATAATAATATTGGTCAAGTTGGAATTATAATTTTCCTCACATTTAGATTTAAAATTTTGGTTTATTTTATAGGCTCCATATTCTACGGTGCATTAAGTCACTTTTTTTTCAAATTATTGAGTCACTTTCAGTATTTTTTTACTGTTATGAATTTATTAATTCACTCTCGGGTCATTGTTGATTACATATTTCAGCATTAGCTCAGATCTAAAAACTATTGACTGATCCTACCTGAGATCGTTAATTTAAGTGTTCGTTTCTAAGTTTAATAAAACCACCAAGCTTTTTTTAAATTCAATTTTAATTTTATGTGCCATCCTTATACTACGCTAATCACAAAACAAATTTTGTAGGTACACTAAACCTTAATTTTAAATTCACTTCTAAAATTAATTTTATTTTTACACCATCCGTATAATACTACGATAAACACTTAACAAAATCGCTAAAGGCTACTCTCATCTCAACTCCCCAAAAGGAAAAAAAAAAAACTAATACTTAACTGAACTCGACTGTCCGATTTAACTTTTCAAAAAAAAACCTTTGTACCGCCTGGTACAAAATTCTCCAACCAAACTTTCGTCACACTTTCCAACCTCCTTTTGTAAAAAATTAACAAGAAAACATAAATTCTTATTAGTTTTCCATAAATAGACAAAAATTATGGAAAATGAAAAGAATAAGAGACGGTCTTCCTGGAAGTGTCATATTACATTTTCCTGCTCATCGATTCCTGGCAAACCAAAGACACCACCAGTGTAGAGAGAATGTCATTCACAATGGCCAGAACGACAGGCGATCTTTATCCCTGTTATCGTCCACTGGTACACGCTCTTCATACCCTCCAACAGGTTACGCTCTAACGAATAAAATTTTCGAAGACCATGGCAGTTAGATTACTTAAACGTAACACTCTTGGTGGTCTTAACCTCATTGAAAACCCTTAAACGTGGTGAAATAACCATAATGGGACGACCTAGATGGTAAACAATCATCCTTCCTCATTCCTACCTCTGCGGTTATAAATAAAATCTCAGATATATATGTTGTCAGTGTGTCAAGGACTTACGGAATCTGCCTTTCACCCCCAGAACAACAACTCAACAAAAACACACCTAAAATTTTTCAAAACACAAACAATTATCTGCGCGTCAGGACTAGCAAGACATTTTGACTTTCGCCCACAGAACACCACGCAAACATAAAAATTCATACAAAAAAAATTAAAAAAGGATTCAAAACTAAAATACAAAAACAAAAAAAAATATCAAAATTTATGAAAAGAAAACAACATCAACAAAACAAAATCACAAAAAATGAGATGAAAAACATGACCACAGGACACAAGCTGGGTCATGTTCAGGCCGTTCATCTTCAGAGCGTACAAATTGCAAAATACGCTGCGGTGGAACGAGTAAAAATTAGGGTTAGAAGTCATAAGGGCTAAGAAACTAAGAATGTGTCAGGCGAAAACAGATTGAAAGACTAACAAAAAACAAATTAAAAACTTTGGTATGAAAATTAATTTGACATCGGAATTGATTGATGAATTTAATGTCACACCTTGTCAAAGAAAACCACGGTAAACAACTAACAGTGTGAAAAATGAAAAAAATAGTTTTGAAAACTCTTTAATTGATCAAATTAAATAAATCGTTTTAATTAAATTTATTTTTGAATTTTCTTTTACATATTTTGATGTTGCTGCAATTCTAGCGATTTATCAAATAAATTTCTCCATCTCATTTTTAAAATTCTAGAAGTACATTCGACAATATTGCGAACTCGTCTGTAATACATTTTATTTAATTTGGTCATTATTTAATAATACATTTTATTTATTTTGGTCATATTATAATTAGAGTTAATTTACTTTAATTAAATTTAAATTTTAATAAAAAATGATCAATTTTTTTTTGTTATAAACAAAGACAGACAATTATTTTGATATGTCACAATTTAGATTTAGCCAATTGACACAGCAAAATTTGGTAATAAATTTAACATAGGCTAATTTTTTCTTACCGTATGGTAAGAAAATTTAGTTTTAGATTTAGCTGCTGTATTGACGGCCTAAATTCAAAAAATTTAAAAACTAATTTCAAACAAAATCGACAACAAAATTTTCTTAAAACCTAATTCAAAATTGAAAATGGCCTGCTTATTTTTTTTTTTCGAATTCTCAAAATGTCTAGCTCTAGATAGTTTATAAAATTCAAAAACTGATTTATTTTACAATTCAGTTGTGCGTAAGACGTTATTCATACACTCAAAATATGAACCACGGACGTATTCTTCTAGTTTCTGCCCTCGAATGTAAATAACTCAGATAATACTACGAAATTTATTACATTATAAAAACTGATATTAAAATATTTTAGTTGTCAGATATTGATAATAGTACAAGAGATGAAAACATTGTTTTTTTCGTGAGTAAACATTTGTTCACGAGACGCGCTAGCGAGATTTACGAACGAAACTCGTTTTTATCTCGCGTAGGAAATGCATTTTTTTCTATGATAGTATATGTAATCGATATTTACTATATATTATAAAGATAGAAATCGACAACAAAAGATTCAAAATTCATATTCTATTTTATTTCATGGTTACGTTGTTTAAAATTCTTTGTAAAATTATATGAAAAACCATAGCAACTTCAATTTGTTATTCGTTTTACACTAGTGAAATAGACTTTCCATTTGTTATCATAGAAAAAGGCATATATTTCTTTACAATTATTTGAAAAACAATAGCTATTTATGTATTAAGTGCATAAAGTATGTCTTTTCCGCTTGATAGTGAAATTGGTGCTCGAGGCGTTAGCCGAGAGAAACAATCACTCGAAAGCAAAAAAGATACTTTATAACTGAATTGCATACAAGATTTTTTGTACGAGTAAGATTCTGTATTATTTGCATAAATAAAAATAGATATATTTACACAAAATAGTAAAATATTTTTTCGAAAATTATTTTATCAAAGTATTTTTTCGAAATAATAGTAATATAATAACTTTAGGCATTGTTATTTCAATTTTAGGCCTTGATATTTCACTTTTAGAATTGTTATTTCAATAGGAACAAAGGCCTGCTATATGTACAATTTTTGAATCGCAAAAGTGAATTTTACGGTTTACTCGTACAAAGATATATTTAGTCAATTAAAGAGTTGACTAAACAATACAATTCAGCAGTTATTCGACGCAGTTTTAATGTGACTAAGAACGACCAAGATAGTCTGCATAAGTCGAGTGGTTTAAAAAACTATTAGATATATTTTTACTACAAGGACATTGTGTTTCTATAATGCTGGTTTTGTTGGATAAAATTTAATTGTAATTTATTAATCAATTTTTATGCAACCTGTCCCAGTTTAGTTTAAAAACGGTTTTTTTACCTGATACATTCTACACATTTTAAAAATATAACCTTTCATATAATTATGACATTAATGTTTTGATTTATAGTTCATCTACTTTAAATTATGATTTCCGTCATCAACTTTTCTTTTCAAATGACCCAAATTTTTTTTTCAAAGGCACCACTTGAAAATAAATTACAATTATAATATTCATTCACGATAAGAAAATGCAATATGACTGGTTGGGCTTACAAACATTTATGAAGATAAAGTCTAAGAAAATAAATCCTACTAAACACATAAAAGAACTAGGAGTATATAACATAGATTTCATTATTTACTTTCAACCACTTTTTTTACTATTCTGGATTTATCCTCCACAACCACTTTAACCTACAACACAATAAAAAAAACTTTATCTAAAATCTTTTCATTTTATTCCGTTTTTTAGTTAAATAATTTTATTTTATATTTGCATTCTTCAAAAGGTCGAAAAAAATTTTTTTTTGTATGTTTATTTTATATCCTAAATAAATAAATAATAATAAGTAATCCCTAGAAGGATAAGAAAAACAAAATGAAGATGATCAAAACTTACTTGTACGTAAAAAACAAACAAAAATGTTTATTGTTGTTGGCATTTCGAAAGAGCAAGGAGAGAAGGAATTTATTTCATTTTTAATAATAATTTTTTTTTTCAAATTTAAATCTTTTGATATTAGATTCATATTTTTATATAACTTTACTTGAAGATACTGGCAAAGAAGCGAGAAAAATACCATCAGTAAAAAGTTGCGATTCGAAATATTAATTGCGAAAAAATGTTTTCGTGGTTGAGAAGATTAGAGTTGAAAAAGTTTAAATTTTTCGGTTGATTGAATAAAATATGAATTGTGTATTGGTAATGAAAAAATTTCTCAAGAATTTAAAAAGTTAAAAAGAAGATGATAAATCCCAATACCGCGTTTTGGCTTATAACAAGTGATTTGTTTTGATGCAAAAATTAAAATAAATTTACAGATAGATACTTTGTTATAAACTTATAAGTAATTTCGTAAGCGTTAACCTGCATAGTGCATATGAAAACGGTTGTCAAATAAAATGCCAATAATATGAAGGAGCTGAAATCTCACAGCTCTGAGATATCAAGACTTCGGTCTGGGTTAAGGATTTTGATATAGCTTTCGGAAAAAAACTATGAGGACTTGGTTTTTAGTTTCGAGAAAATATTTCAAAATCACAAATTCAACTTTTTCCAAACAAAATTTTAAAACTATTCCAAAAATTCCTAAAAATTCAAAAATTTAAACTTTTTTCAAGATTCTAAACATATTGCAAAAATTATAACAATATCAAAAATTGAAACTTTTTCCAAAATTATAATAATATGAAAAATTTAAAATTTTTCAAAATTCTAAAAATATTCCAAAAATTCTTACAAAATCTAAAATTGAAACTTTTTTCAAAACTCTAGAAATATATATAAAATTCAAAAATTCTTTTTTTTTTTTCAAAATTCTAAAAAAATTCCAAAAATTAAAAGAATAAAATCAAATATATTAACTTTTTCTAAATTCTAATAATATTCCAAAAATTCTTAAAAAATCAAAAATTCATACTTTTTCCAAAATTCTAAAAATATTGCAAAAATTATAACAATATCAAAAATTGAAAATTTTTCCAAATTTATAAAAATTATAATAAAATGAAAAATTTAAAATTTTTCAAAATTCTAAAAATATTGCAAAAATTCTTACAAAATCAAAAATTTAAACTTTTTTCAAAATTCTAGAAATATATTTAAAATTCAAAAATTCTTTTTTTTTTCGAAATTCTAAAAAAATTCCAAAAATTAAAAGAATAAAATCAAATATTTAAACTATTTCTAAATTCTAATAATATTCCAAAAATTCTTAAAAATTCAAACTTTTACCAAAATTCTAAAAATATTGCAAAAATTATAACAATATCAAAAATTGAACTTTTTCCAAAATTATAAAAATTATAATAAAATGAAAAGT
This sequence comes from Diogma glabrata, assembly GCA_963693315.1. Classification (NCBI taxonomy): domain Eukaryota; kingdom Metazoa; phylum Arthropoda; class Insecta; order Diptera; family Cylindrotomidae; genus Diogma; species Diogma glabrata. The sequence goes on from OY856186.1 coordinate 354,318,426, forward strand.
TTAAAATTTTTCAAAATTCTAAAAATATTCCAAAAATTCTTACAAAATCAAAAATTTAAACTTTTTTCAAAATTCTAGAAATATATATAAAATTCAAAAATTACTTTTTTTTTCAAAATTCTAAAAAAATTCCAAAAATTAAAAGAATAAAATCAAATATTTAAACTTTTCCTAAATTCTAATAATGTTCCAAAAATTCTTAAAAATTCAAAAATTCAAACTTTTTCCAAAATTCCAAAAATATTGCAAAAATTATAACAATATCAAAAATTGAAACTTTTTCCAAAATTATAATAAAATGAAAAATTTAAAATTTTTCAAAATTCTAAAAATATTCCAAAAATTCTTACAAAATCAAAAATTGAAACTTTCCAAAATTCCAAAAATATTTCAAAAACTATAACAAATTCAAAAATTTCCATGCAATTATATTTACTTAAACAAACAGCTAAATTTTTTTTCCGAAAAATTTTCTAAAAAATAAATGAAATCATTTTTTGACACACTTGAAAATATTTTTTTAACAAACTTATAATGCAATAAAATTCTCAATAATAATAATTTCATGTTTATTATATATTTCATTCCATACAAATAACTAATTTTATTTTTTTCTAAAAAAATAAATGAAAATCATTCTTTTGACACACTTGACATTATTTTTATGACAAACTTATAATAACATTTCATGTCGTACAAATAATTAATTTTATTTTTCCAAAAATTTGGGTAAAAAATAAATAAAAATATTTCTTTTGACACACTTGACAACATTTTTTTGACAAACTTATAATGCAATAATCTAGATTTTGGTCTCACATACCAATCCCGACCATCAAGATTTCTCCAAATTCAATGTTCCTACTCGTAATCACTTAAAATGAAAGCTTTTAAGCAAAAAATATGCAAATTTCCTTGTTTTGACACACTCCAGTGGTTTTCTAGATTTCGTAGATTGTGACGGCCGACAGACAGACATACATTTCTTTTTTGCTTTCTTAGAATCAGTAGGTTCTAAAACGTCGAGAAATGCCAAAAAAGTGGAGGTAAGAATTTCACTTTTGGCACATGTATGCAATACTTAGGTGTTTCAGACCGAAGTAATTTCAATAATATATCATGAAAAAAAAGTTAGGTTTGCTTTTTATTTCGACGTTTTAAACTTGAATAATTCTTTCTGTTTTACTCAAGCTATTGTATAAAATCGTAAAGACCTCTATGCTGGTGTTTTTTAATGGCACATTTTTTATGGATGATAAAATGTTTTATATAAAAAAAAATTTGTATGCAACTTTTTATTTTGATTTTATTAATGTTGATCGCGTTTTAACTTTAAAAGGAACTACAGAGCAAAAATTACCGACAACTTTTGAACACTGTAATGTGGACGGTTGAGTTGAGTGTATGTTGAATTGTTTTTTTATCGTTTTATTTTGTAATTTAACGGTAAATTTTAATGCTGTTAGCCTGAAATTAATTTAATATTATATTTGGCATAAATAGTTTAAAGTGATTGATGTTAACGGTAAATTGTTGCAATATTTTTAAGTTTGGAAATTTTTAACCAATTTAACAGTAATAAATAAAACAAATTTATCTGGGTTTGTATTTGATTTCTGCCGATATTTTTTCTATTAATTCATGATTCCCTCCGCTTTGAGGAATCAGTTTTTGTTGATTTGTATATTTTTTAATTTTTGATTTACGAGTGTGACAACCTCACGTACTCCAGTTCCTGTCTTGATAATTCCATGTTACTGCTTCTAAGAAACGAGTCTTTATCTCAATATGTGGGCTTTAATCAATGTGGAATACAGTGCGTAATATGATCAGGGCATGTGACCATACCTGAATTATTGGCAATTTAATTTTAGTTTTGTTCGTACAAATTTTAAAAAAAAATTTTTATTTCTTTATTTTTATTTCCTTTATTGCCTTTATTTCTTGAAATATTGGTCTTTGTCATATTTGATTATGCTTAAGATTTATTGTTTAGCTAGCTATCCATTCTTAAAAAAACAAAAAAGGGTGAGACCTTGGTCTTCAAAGGTTTTGATCTGTTGTTGTGACATTGTTGTGAAATTTAAAGAAATTCGCTAATAATTTGCTATTTTATTTCGGTTCCGGCATTTAAATTAAAACAAACATAAAAGCATTTATATGTGCTACAAGTCAGTCAATAATATTTTAACATTTTCTCAGTTAATTGCTTTGTTGCGTCACACAATATCAATTTAATAGTATATGTTTCTGTCTACATACATGATGAACATTTTTGTTTGTAAAGCTTAGTCATAGTATCATATGTAGATATAATACGGTTAATCAAATTTATGGAAAGGGGAATTATTGCCTGTAGTTGTAAAGAAATTGTTTATTGAGACGATATATGGAAATGATTGGACATGCATTTTTTTTATGGAGACGATATGGGGAATTTTTAATTTGTGTATGATGATAAGGATAATAAAAGAACAAACAAGAGATAGAGAATTTTACTTATCATACTCAATCATCTGTTCGATAGGAGGGCATTATATATATTTTTAAATCAAGTGATACAAGTGATGAGAGCAATTATATTAAAACTAAAATTGTATTTGGTTGAAAATATATTAAAATTGTTAAAGTATTTTCACTTTATTTTATTGTTGATCTGAAAGTAAGTTAGAAGAAGGATATTGTTGTTTTGCCATACCGGCTGATGAAAGAGGATTGGATCCATAGTGGTTGAAAGGAAGGTGTAAAGAATAACTGTAGATTGGTATTTTATTCAGAATGTTAGTGATAAATCGAATTTTGAATTGAATTGAGAGTTTGTTTTGGAAGGAAAAGATGGAATTGACATTAGTTGGTCATCAATATTTAAGTAAGAAGGACAACAACTGTTAATGTTATTGTATCTGGACAATTTAGTGAAGATATTTTACCAACTCTTGGATTCAATATGAGAAAAATTACAAAGATGAATGCAACAATCTAAGTTTGGGGAGATGAAATACGAATTTTTAGTATTTCATATGTTGGATTGTTAATGCGGATTGTTAATTACAAGGAGATAGACAGTTTTAAATGGATTTAAAGTGGTATATCATCATATATAATGTATGCTTTTGATTTGATTTGTATAATATTTGCTAGTTCTTTTGTTAAATTATTTTCTTTATTATTCAACCATGATTTGTTTTTTTTAAATTTGAAAAATAAAAAATTTCCGTATTTCCAGACTCTCATTTATTACTTTATAATAAAAGTTCAATAGTTCCAAGGTTTTGCGATTTAAAATTGATTATTCCTATAGTATGGTTTGAATGCTTTATATTTTGAGGTGCCCTACATAGAAAAGAATCTCATACAATTGTTGTTATATTAATAAACGTTTTATTAAACTTCGTCCGTTGACTCAATGGATAATTTCATTGGCCTAACAAACAATTTATTAATATTACAAATCTTTTTGTTCTTTTTTAAAAGGAATGTGACGAAAGTATTGAAATAATTTTCAGTGTTTGTTACATTTTGGTCATATTAATAAGGTTATCACCATCTTGTAAACATTGCCTATTTTATTTACTTCCAACTAATTTCTGACATTTTCTTTTGATATATTTCAACAAAAATCTGGCGCTTCACATAAGTAATATGTGTATTTTCTATAAAGATCAAGGGATCTAATATAATATATAGAAGAAAAAAACTGATAATGAACGTTAATCCTTATTAGCTTATATGTTTTTGAGAAACCATTATGTGAACTTTAAAAGGTTTCACTAACATTTAACTTTATCGGGAAGTACTTACGAGCTGCAGTCAATGTTGTGTAATAACGTATTTTAGAATTTTTATTTATTTTTAATAAACTTTTCCCTAACAACAAGAAATTTCCTCAAATCACACAGTAAAAGGGTTTAAGTATTTAGAGCTGAGTGTCCTTCCACGGCATTGAGAATTTTTCATTTTAGAATGAACAGAAAATAATTTTCATATCTGAAATTTTGGAGCTTTAAAAGTCGGCAGATAGATTGCTTCGTGAGCCCTGAGAGGCTTGTTAACTGTCTTTATTATATATGTGTTCCTGTTAACTTTTTTTCGAAAAATAATGCCATGAAACTTAGTCTCGACTGAGCAACTAAACTACATACTGAAAAAACAACTTGGTTTTGCTATAATTTTCCTCTTTGTGGCAAACAATATCACTTGTGGTTTAAAGAAATTAACAGTTATGTATTGCTCCGCATTTCACTTTTGAATTATTTTTACTTCATTTATGATTGCTATAATAGGTTATACCTGATTTGTCCTGATCTGAACTTTGTAGATATATATGCAGCTCGTAAAATTTCACGTTTACCTTATAGTTATCACTACTACGATATGGCTTGGACTATGATAATAGTGGCTAAGTTATGACTAAATATATGGAAGTATATAGATTAGATTTGTATTCAAGGCGTTGCATTTCTGATGTAAGCCTGTTAAGGTTGCCTGATATAGCAGCTATCAGTAATAGAGAATGACGGATCCAAACCTTTTCTACATCCTAACACATTGCAGGTCGGATAGAGTAGAGAGATTTTTAACAATTTGATAAACACGATCAATCAAATACCAAACACTAACAGAAGCACAAGTATTAGGTCCTACTTGATTCAAACTCTTAAGAAAATTATAAAATACCTAACGTCCACAAACATATGAACAAATACCGTCCCTTCGATCAGTCTGCGGTTTGGTTAAAACTAAGTATAAGATGCATAAATCAGTTCAAATGAATACTGAAACTATGCATGCACACAATAACCATAGTGATAATTACATGTTTCAACTGATTTGACACAAGGTGGTTGACATTATAAGAAAACTAGTAAAAAAGTGTGTATAACGTAACGATCAAATGACTTGGCGGAAAGCTTTACATACATTGTAGCTAGTTTTATCAGTTTTAGTTTTAACGTTTGTAACAGGCAAATTTGGTAAATCTGTCATAGTTGCTGAAGAAGTCTTGTACCGGGAAATTCTTCCAACAATAATTAACAAAAAAATGGTTTAATTAACAGAATTGACACTAGACGAATACCAGCTTCAAAATCTCTTATATTATCCAAATGTTTTAATCAATCAATGTTTCAATCAATTTGTCAATCAATTCGAAAACGAAAATAAACGAAATAAAATTTAGTGTAAAAATCCCCTAAATTTTATTTCGTTTATTTTCGTTTTCAATTGATTGCCAAATTGATTGAAGATCTGTAGCCTGCTTTATTTACGTATTTCCTTCTCAACAAATTCATCCTCATTATACTTCCTTTTCCAAACACAAATTTCTCCGTAAAAGGCTCTCTTTAACTGCTTTCCAATTTTGACATAACCTTCAAAACCAAATAGCAAAAACGCAATATTTTTTATGTTTAGTTTTTATTCAGTCTTTAACTATGTATTTCTTTTATCTAATATCAAAAAAACTAAACTATTGAAAACATATCAATATAAATAACAATTTGGTTAATTTATTTATTGTTTTTAAATTAAAAATTTAATAAGTTTTATTTTGGGATTATAATTTTATAACACAAACAATTTGATTCAAAATCCAATATGATCTAAATTTTGTTTTTCAACATGCTAGAGGATATTAACTACGGTATATCGATTTTTCTCGTTTTTTCATTAGATTTTTGTTTCATTACAATTTGATGTTCGAAAATAGAACTCTATTTACATGCGAAAATAGAACTCCATTTACACAATAGTTGCAATACTCATTTTTACCCAGTTGTCTAGCTTTATTTTCGTCTTATAATTCCCTGTTCCTTGTGAATATAATTCTTGGAAAATGTTGGCCACGCCTTTTTAAAATCAAGGTACCACTTTGCCACTGAATACCGGTAAATAATTAATTGTTTGTATATAATAATAATAATATAATAATAATATATATAATAATAATATAATTATTTTAAAATTTGGAAATTAAACAAATGGGTTCTAGTCAGCTTATCAATAGGTTGTTGTTTTCTTCGTTGGCTGAAAAAAGTTAGCTCGGCAAAGCAAGACCAAGAAAGTATAATTATAGAAAATAATAGTTTATATCGTCGCTTTAATAATGAAATAACGTATGCCATATATACGTTGTTTTTATATAATGGGTGCGCTGCATTCCCCATAAGGATGTCTATAAAGTGGCATTTTAACATTTTCCAATTTTTTTATAACTGGGGTTGAAAATTAATATATTGTTAATTAACGTACATGCAAATTTTAATTCGGTTAAATATTGAAACAGCGTAAATGCATGTACAATATTTCAATTCCTACAGAATAATAACTTGGGTAAAATCAGTGTCGTATACTTTACATACATTACGATCGCCACACGAAATGGTAAATCTAAAATATTGTATAAGCATCATTCATTACTACATGATATGCCGGTTCATATAAATAAAAAATTGTAAGAATATTATGCGTTAGTTTTATAATAATTAGTTTTAGACTTAATCGTACTTTTATGCAAAATGAAATAACGTATATGAAATATGAAATAACGTATAAGGTACCTGATTGACTTTTCACCTCTTTTTAGGTAGAAAAGCCAGCAGGTACCAATGTGAAATTTTAATATGCTGTAGGGAAATTAGTCAAGGTTAATTGGCAGAAATTTTTTTTTCAATATCTTTATTCATTCAATAGTGCTGCCGAGTTTACGAAAATCAGAAAATCGAAAAATCTTTAAACCCAATTATCTCGGAACTACACTTTTGCGAATACGTTGTTTCATTATTAAAGCGACGATATTTTTGTTAAAATCAAATGTTTGTCCATGAATATTTGAACAGTATTGTAATGAAAATTGATTAATCGAAATTTAGAAAACCGTAGAATCTTTATTCAAATCTCGGCAATATAAAAAAAAAATTAAAATTGCGTAAAAATTAAATTTATCACTCATCAATCCACACATTACAATGAAACAAAAAAAAATCCATTCATCACTTCATAACAAAAATAAAATTCGTTAATAAATCGTGATAGTATCCAAACGTTTTATTTTATTAAATATTTTCAGCATAATTAATCTAATCTGTCATCTAGTTAGTTGCTGAATAGACTCTATTCACCAGCAATAACCATCAATAATCAATATATAAACCGCTCGTGATATTCATGAACAAATAAAATTTGATTCGAATAAAAATTGCAATTTTTTATTCGTCTAACCTAGTTCCATGATCAATTTTATTTATTATTTTTAAAAATTTTATTACTATTTCCATTTAATAATGTTTTTTATTATGTAAAAATCGTTGGTGATCTTGTTTACATTTTTTTAAAAAAAAAATATTAAATGTGATCACTTTTTTAATTAACCGATCATGATTTTTGGAAATATTGTGATTCAATTTAATTTTGTGTTAAAATGTTTAGACAATCGATTTTTATTTATATCGATCATGATCGTAAATCGTGGGTGATCGTTGAATTTTATATTGTGGTTATATTACAACAAACACTTTTATTGTTTGGTTTTCGATTTCATAATTTTAAAACTGTATGTCCGTTTATGTAATATTACTAGAACAATAATAAAAAAAAAGTTAAGTCACATACATATGTCATAAAAATGAAACATGTCCAAAGCTATCAACCATAAAATATCACACGAAAATAGTTTACTATTCCAAGAAAGTGTCAACTGAATTAAACAACATTAAAAAATGTAAAACAAGTAAATTTATTTTTATAATTTTTCGACCAATTATAATCCAAAAATATAAAACTCAAGTTTTTGTTTTGATCTCTTGACCACAAGACATTTCTGATACATAATTTTTTTCTACTTTTTTATTAAACATTAGAATTAATATAATATAATAATAATAATACAAATCTCATGTCAATATTTTTTATCTAACTTTAAAATTTCCTGCTTTCACTTATTTATGATTAATGCAATTTTTTGTTAAAAAAACAACAAATCCGGAAAAGGTGTGGTACTTTTTTGTTGAATTGATTAGAATAGTAACCAAAACAACAAATATGATTGTTAATAATTCGAATGGTTAGTTGAAAGCGCTGCCACACGCCACAGTGTAAATATCGATCAAACAAACAAGAGGGTGAAGCAAACCAGTTTAGCAAACGGTGTCCATATATAATTTAGATCTCTTCTCTGTTTGGTTGAACTAGTACTTTAAAAATACATAACTTTGTTTTTGCTCTTACCTCTTGAATTCATAAAAAATAAAAAAACATAACTTAAAAATAATGTGCACATCAGCTTAATGACCGGCAACAATTTATACTTACGCTCATTGGCTATAATAAATCTCATAATCAACAAGTTGATTCATATATTTATTTCAATTTTAAATTTCATTTCATCAAATTTCCACCGACAGCTATACAAAAAAATCGATCATAAACCATGTAGTATTGTAAATTAATATTTAATGATCTAATTTTTTTATCATTTCTGTTCACTATTCTGAATTCTGATGATCGTAATTCTTCATTATAAATTTGCTTGTTTTTTTTTGTTTTTGACTAGACTTCTCAGTATAAAAATGTCAGGACTGTTGAATAATTTTTAATTTTTTGTTGCAATCTGTTGAATGTTACGATCTTGAAACTGAAAATATTGCTTATAAAAATATAATAATAATTCAGATTCTAAATCAATTTAAATCACGCAATAAACACATTTTTGGGCCACATTAATAAAAATTGAAAAAAAAAACACACGAACAAGTTACACAATGTTGTGGTAAAAAGTAATTTAACTTCTACTTTACATAAAAATGTTGATCATTTTTATCCGTTAATCATACAAAAATAAATTCAATTTTAGCAATGAGCTGTTGAAATAAAAGCCTGAGATGAGAAACCTATCACCCAACCTTAATATATCTCGTATTTGCTTATTTTGTTTTTTTCTTTAATTTACAATATGAAACGCGATCGGTATGCGGGTGTGTGCTATTGAAAAGTAAAAATTGTTTTTGTTGCTTGTTGTATATTGTTCGCATTTTAAATCATATAAGAGGGCAGGAAAATGCAATAAATTACTTTATACTTTTTATGAGATCACTTGTGCTATTAATGGTTTATTATCGATGATAATAACTCAATAAAATGCTGGTTCAGTACACAAATTATATTTCGTTGATTTTTCCTCTTTCGCGTACTTATTCTTTTCAATTAGTATGTGTTGATAAAAAACAACTGAATCTGATTAATCAAAAAATTGCTTTAATTTAACATTCGAAATTTAACAAAGAAATAAAAATTGCTTTGTTTTTTCCTTCTCGGCATTTTTTTTTACTTTCTGTCAAATTAACAAACGCATCCTTTTCAAAAAATATAAAAAAAAAATTAAAACAAAAAAAAATTTCATGTCAATTATAATTAAAACGAAGGAACGAAATAAAAAAATGATAAAAACAAAAACAAGAAGATCAGATCAGTCTCCGTTTTCTTGTCTTTAATTTTTTTTATTTTGTTAATATTTTCTCGATCATCGATCAAGTCAAGTTTTTTTGATAAAAACGTTTTTATTTAATTTTTGTGGATCATTATTTTAATTTTGTATTTTATAAGGTGATTTTATAGTTCGATTAGCTACGATTTAGTTAAATAAATAAGGCCGGATTTGTATTTAAATTCAATCGAACACGATATCATTAAGTTGGGGTTGTCGGGGTTTTATTTTTAAGGATCGGTAATTCTCAGACGCTATTGTTTTTTGGTGAACATAGTCGATTTGGAAGTAGGGTTTGCTGGTGACAACTGATGTATGGTAACTTCTAACGTTATTCTAATTATTGGAGGTGATCTTATATGGTTCAACAAATGAATATCGGCTTTATCCTGTAAACAATTACTTTTTGGCATCGACCCATGCAACATTCCTTTTATGCAATATCGTAAATGCAATAGATGCAACAACATTAATAAATGCTGTTTCTTCTGAATACTAAAGAGCAACGAATGTCCTTTTCTTCTTTCTAAAACAAGCCATAACATCCAATTCGAAGTCATCCTTTACGCTTTTATTCGGTCACCATCTATTTAATTTTTTTCTAATACTAAAAATACTTATAATACTAAAAAGTGTTATTTGTAATTTATCCAAAAATGTTGAATTTTGTATTTTTATTTACATTTGTTTTTTCGAATTGTTGCCAGTTACAATCTTACTACACAAAAACTTAATATAAGTGCCACAAAAAAACCAATCTAAACAAAATAAATTAACTTTACAAACTTAATTTTGACATTTAAATCGAACAAATAATCAAGTGTAAATAGTCAAATTCTCCATCTCCTGTTTCTTTCTTTATTATACACCTTATCGTACACAAATTTATAATTTTCCCATATCATCTCAAATATAATGCAAGTCAACCATTTCCATGTATCATCTCACCAAACAATTTATATACTATTGCAGAATTCTACTTTTAGTAAATTGCACAACCGCAATATATCTACATAAAAAATTATGACTAAGCTTTACATAACAAAAAAAATTTTATTAAACATGTACTATTATTTAATATTGAATGACGCAACAAAGCAATTAACTGATAAGAAGTAAAACATTAGTTTATTGATCTGTAGCACACATAAATATTTTATATTTGTTGAAATAAATTATTTTAATCTAAAGGCCGAGACCGAAACAAATTAGCAAATCATTAGAGAATTTCTTTAAATACGAATACTATTTTTAGAGTAAAATTCGAAATAGTCGGTTGTTACACAGCTGGAAAACGATCGTTGTATTAGGAGTTAGTACTTAGAAAATTACTGATTCATTTGTTCTCACAACTCTATTCATATACATAGACATGGGTTGCACAAATTAGTAACGTTTGAATTCTTAAACATCAGGTCGCTGTGTAAAGTCTGAACCAATGCATGTATATCCATTTATTATAAAATTTTACTTTCGAACACAAAATGTTGTTTCTGAAGTGAACTAGTTGTAGCACAAACGTGTGGTGTACACAAATTGTAATTCCTTTTACACAACACGTTTTTATTTTAAAAAAAATCCGCCCTATAAAGATACAAAAAATATGTAATTAGAGTTTAGATAATAACCGGAATGTGATACCTGTTTACGCCTGTGATCCATAGATTGTTTAAATTGTATTTACTGTTGATAAAATGTGTTATAGGAATTGCAATATGTTTCACAAGTCACAACACATATAAATCTTTTAATACCTGAATATAACAGCCACATGCGTTCTGAGGAATTGTGTTGAAGTGCTGACCCATAGCTTTTTTGAATGTTACGAATCGTGTTTTAGTTCTGACCCCGTACCTTAGTCGATCACATTTTCGGGCATTTAGTGTATTTTTTAATAGTTTCGACCCAAACCTAGCGCATATTATTTAAAAATTTACAGGATTGTCCATCTCATTCAGATAATCGGCAACTGAGTGCCATTTTGACGTTCATATAGTGATTAAATGCCGTTGCTGCCATTTTGGCTCAGTGACTAAAGTACTACCCTTGTAACATAAGAGTGCGATTGCCTGTACATGTTCAAAACTTATGTTTTTTCTTACCCTAGTTTTTTTGCGACAGTGCCTGGTGTGATATTTGGAACAATTTTAATAAATAAATAAATAACTGTAATAAATAAATAAATAATTGTAATAAATAAATAAACGTTTTTTTTCAAAGGTTTAAAAACAACCTATAAATAAAAAAAACAAATTTCAGATATCAGATGAGTATCTGAGTATTAATTGTTTTTCGCTAGCCTTTTACGTATAATAAAAAGAAGATATTCACAGAGTGAGTATATTGGCTTATATTGATGATTACACCACCTTTTTTTAAATTGGCGTAGGAAGGTTTGCTAAGGTAAAATACAATACAAATACTAATCTAATGTGTGAAATTTACTTGTTGATTTTCATCTAGTTTCCAATTAAAAGTGCGTTGGCTAAATTTTTTATTTATTTCATTTAATTATTTTTTATCATTGAATATTTTCGCATTAATCTATCGTTCGATATCTTTTTTAATTTTACGTGTTTTTTAGTTTTACTGAATTTGTTCAATTCTTTTATTTTGTTGTTTCAACTGTTAATAGTTTGTCTAATTGACGAATATGAACCTCATCGTCTCGTGGAAAGTAAGTAAAAAGTTTTTGTATTTTGTACTAGTTTTTGAAGTTTTTAAAATGTTTAAAATCTACTCAAAAATTGATAAAATGCATTTGGATCTTTTTAAATTTTTCGGATTTAAAGTGTTGAAAACGTATACGTGTAAATTTAAAAAATTTAAAAACATGTTTAGTAAGTTGTAATTAGACAAAAAAAGAGCCTTTCGTCTACTTCCTGGAAAAATAATCATTCTGGCATTTCGCCAGGAGACGAAACAGTTGGTTTGCTACAGCGCAGGAGACGAAGCCTCCTAATAATAATTTATTTTATTATATAATTTTGTTTTATTTTCACTTGCCTGCCCTGCAGACCTACGATCAATTGTAGCCTCTACCACTACCCTCCTCCTTCAAACATCACTTCATCTTATAGATTTCGGTTTTGGTCTGCCAGTCAGATATTTTAAGATAGATTATTTTAAAATAATCTGCAGACCTAGCTCTCTCCCCATCTCCTCGCTAAAACATCAATTCATCTTATAGATTTTTTTTTCCGATGGTCAGATATTTTAAGATATATTATTTTAAAAGAATTAATTTTATTTTTCGCTCGCTTCTGCGATCCTGCAGAGCTTCGATCAATGATAGCCCCATTTCCTTCCGCACCGTTTCCGTTTAACATAATGTAGTTTAGACGAAAGAGAGGTAAATTTAGAATAAGTTTTAACCATGAAAACGTTATTCCAAAATAGCGCATAAGCTAGGAAATAGCTAGAATTTTTAATGTGTTGCCTAAGGATATAGTCCCTACCAGATCTCCGCTTAGCGTTTCAAGAGGTAAATTCGGTCCTGAAAACACTTCTAGAATACGAATACAAACAAACTTAAAAAAATCAAAACAAGTTCAATTATATGGCGTCATCATATTTTATTGTCTCCCCTTAATCCAACCTTACCAAACCATCGATGGATCTTATTTTAATATATTTTTTGTTCGATCGTAAAAATTCTTTAATTTTGTTTTTGTTTTTTCTCAATCATCTTGATGATCACAAGCTTGATGATGATCTTAATATTTTTCTCAATTTTTATATTTTATATTTTTATGATTTTTGTTAAAGGAATAAAACAGAAAAAAACACTACGTTAAAAATATAAAAACTACACGATTTTATTTCGTGACATTTCTTTTACACCTGCTGCGATGAATGAAATAAATTTGCTTCTTTGGATCATTGGTTGAAGTAGTTGCTTTTTTTATTTTATACGTTAAAAGCTTAGTTAAGTTTAATTTCTTGTGATTTTCTTGTAGTATGTACAGTAAATTTTGTATTTGGTAATACGTTATTGAAGAGGTAAAACAAAAATTTTCAATCGGGTGTATTCATGTGCGTTTATGATATAATACAATTCGGATTCGTTTTTACTCAATTATTGTCTTTATTCTTTATCATCTTAATTTTTTTTATCGAATGATTTTATATAAAAAATACAAAACATTTAATTCCCTCCCACTGCTACATGAATGTGTTTTATATATAGTTGTATACTTTTTTTTGTATTAATCAACTTCAGATGATTACAATTTTTTTTTAAAGTCAGAATTCAATCAGGTGCGAAATAAAATCTTCATTCAGTTGATACTTGTAATGTAAAAAAATAACACAGTTCAAAGAATTTACAAAGAAAATTTAATTAGAATGAACGTTGTTGTTGGATTTTATGCTTTAATCGTGCATTTTAAATTGATTTTATAAGATAGCTTTTTTTATGACATCGTGTGACAGGTTTAATTGATTTTAATTATTATTTTGAGTTTATATTTTAAAAAGACGGTGAACTACCACAAGTACGTTTAGTTATTGTTATTTTTTTCATTAAAAAACCATGAAACTGTTTTTCCTGATGTCTGTAATTAATTATGGCTTTTTCAGTTGATCCAGCTGATAATATTGGAATAAATTTTAAAATATTAAGATTTGTTGTTTCCGGCTAACGTAAAATTTAATACGTTTTTCTTTTATGGGTTTATTAAAATCCAACTTGACGTTCTTAAATATAAATTCGACTTTCAAAAACTGATTAGTGAATAAATTGATTTTTCTGCGCCAACATATACATGATTTAATGTTTATTATCTTCTTCATGCAGTATCTAAATACTGTTAATTAAGATAAATTTAACTGACTGTGATACCGGAAGTATGATGATATATATTTTCAAAAGAAGCGACGTAGATAAATTTTAAATGGATAACATTGATGACAGTTGACGTGCACGGTGTATAATTTATTTTGGTTTTATTATATATTTTATTAGTTATGATTTTTAATTTATTTCTAGGGGTACGCATATTTAGTAAAAATCTTTTGATGTCTTCTTATTTAAAATACAACTAATTCTCTAAAGTTTCAAAAATACTACTGTTCTTAATTGTAAAACACAAATACAAATTTATTTTAAAAAAAAGTCCAAGCGGCACGTATATCCGCTAGCAATAGGTAGATTTCGAGATCAGACAGTTTTGTGTGCCAGTAGAATCTGATGTATCAGATTAGTTTAAACAGCACAAACTAATTTCAAACAGATATCGAACAAATTTTAAAAAGAAAATTAGCTACATATAAGCAAAACTATATCTATCCAATTTTTGCAACAAACAAATATCAAATCTACCACAGAACATGTGTGTGACAATTTATGGCACAAACCTACGCTATATCATATGTCGTCCAATTACTGCCAAATATCAAAATAGTTTATTCCTAAGAAAAAAAAATTAATTTCTTCTATTCAAATCTTTTATTTTTTGGCTGTTATAAGGTTGACATTGACTGTTATAAGGTCTTCGCAAATTGTAGTTATGGATTGTTGCAAACTTTTTTGTTGAAGCCAACAAGCCAAAAACCTCTAACTGCAGAGGTTTATATTTATAAGAAACGGATTAAATGTTTCCGCAAATTTTAAATTTATAAAGTTTTTAAAAATATTAGTATCCAAACGGCCGTTATAACGGATTAAAAAAACGAATTTTTTTTCTAGTATAAAGCCTCTAGTTATTTAACCATGTGTCAGATTTTTCTGATTTACGAACTTGTCCAAGATATTAATAAAACACACATGTTTAAGGAAGGTTTTTTGATCTGGCTCCACAAATGCGACCGTGAGTGTGCCGGTTGATTCAAACGCATTTTGTGTTTTACAAGCTTTTTTGTTGGAGCCGCTCACTCAAAAACCCCCAAGAGGTCTTTTTTGAAAGAAACTGATTAAAAAGGTTTCAAAGATTCTAAATTTATGAAACTTTTAAAAATATTAGAATCTAAATGGCCGTTATAACGGATCTAAAAAACACACTTTTTTTCTAGTATAAAGCCTCTAGTTTCTTAACCATGTGTCGGATTTGGCTGATTTCCGAACTTTTCCAAGATATTAATAAAACGCAAATTTTTAAAAAGGGCTTTTTGATCTGGCTCTACAAATGCGACTGTGAGAGTGTCGCTTGTTTAAAAAACAATTTTTTTTTGCAATTTTTTTTGTTGGAGCCGCTTACTCAGGGACCTCTAACTGCAGAGGTCTATTTTTAAAATACATTGATAAAAAAGACTCCAAAGATTCAAAAATTGTTAACTTTTTAAAAATATTAGTATCCGAACGGCCGTTATAACGGTTTTAAAAAATCAATTTTTCTTAGAAAAAAGGCTCCAGTTCCTTAACCACGTGTCGGATTTTGCTGATTCACGAACTCGTCCGAGATATTGATAAAACACACATGTACAGAAAATTTTTTTGATCTACCTCAACAAATGCGACCGTGAGAGTGCCGGTTATTTTCGTTATATCTCATATCGTTTATATATATATATATATATATATATATATAAATATATATATATATATATATATATATATATATATATATATATATATATATATATGTATATATATATATATATATATATATATATATATATATATATATATATATATATATATATATATATATATATATATATATACATATATATATATATATATATATATATATATATATATATATATATATATATATATATATATATATATATATATATATATATATATATATATATATATGTATATATATATATATATATATATATATATATATATATATATATATATATATATATATATATATATTAGACTGGTCGTTAAAAACTAAATTTTGCGAGACGCCCCCTAGAAAAATTCTTTGTGGTCAAAAAACCACAACGGCACTAATTTTTTTTTTTTTAAGTCAAAAGAACACGTGCCGCAAAATCATCGAAGTTTATTTTTTGATAAAATTGGTTATATCTCATAAAATATGCAGATGTCAAAAAAAATCACTTAACCATTTTTGTAGGAAATTTAATTTTCTACAAAAAAGGTCCAACTCATTTTTTTCCTAAAACCTATATTTCTGATGATATTTTGAAATAAAACTTGAAATTCTTCGAAACTCGTAAAACCAAATGATGAAAATTTCGACGAAAAAGTACTAATTTTGATTTTTTTTGTCACGATTATTTTTTTATACATTTCATTCTATAGCATAAGAAGAAAATTAGAACTTTTTCGTCATCTTTATTTTTAATGTTTTTTAAAAATTACGAAAACCTACAAGCTCATTTTCAAAATATCATGAGAACTATACGTTTTCGAGAAAAAATGATATGAATCTTTTTTGTAGAGAATAAAATTTCCTACAAAAAAGGTTATGTGATTTTTTTTGACATCTGCATATTTTATGAGATATTTGAAAAAATCTACGAATTTTTCAAAAAATCAACTTCGACGATTTTGCGGCACGTGTTCTTTTGATTTAAAAAAAAAAAAAATAATGCCGTTGTGGTTTTTTGACCACAAAGAATTTTTCTAGGGGGCGTCTCGGAAAATTTAGTTTTTAACGACCAGTCTAATATATATATATATATATATATATATATATATATATATATATATATATATATATATATATAAATATATACATAATTTTTTTTTTTCGTCTCCGCTTATCATATATAGTCGTTTGGCACAAACATTTTTCCGAAATTCTGAGATGAAGCCCATTGCAATAGGTAGATTTTTATATAAAATCTACCTAAAAATTCATTTTGAACACGAAGAGAAAAAACTGAAAGGTATGAGGCACCCATTTGCCCTTAATTTACCCTTAAAATGTGTTTTTTTTTAAACACGCTCAAGTTTTTTATTTGATGTGTGTTGTTATGAATATTTAAAGATAAATAAATATCAACATCGCTTTTTTAAAATAAATTTAGATAGTTCTTTTCATATTACTTTTTAACTTTTTAAAGTTATCTTCGCCCACTATCTTTACATGATATCGCATTGCGGTTAAATACGCTTTTCACTCTATCACCTTCTGTATAAAACTGGTTTTCGTTATGCAAAGTGAATTGTTAAATATCTATTCGTATTAATTCAAGAAGAGTTGTAGAATCTAGCTATAAATAATTGATCAACCGTTCGATCGGAATGATTATGTAAAATAAAATCAGAAAGTTAAGTTTCTCGTGCCACAAGTGTTAATGCTGTTTCACTTAATTATTTGATAAATAAATTTTAAATTATTTATTTTAATTATTTTTAATTAATTAATGATTTCCTCTTATTAACAAGATTTCTACTTTACTACCGTCTTGTTCAATCAATATACACATACACATAACTAAACTTCTCTTCATTGCAAGGTTATACAAAAAAATATATTTGAATTAATAGAAACAACCATTGTGGAGTTAATTTAAAATTTATTTATCAAAGAATTAAGCGAAACAACATTAATAGTGATGGCCCGATAAACTTAACTTCCTGATTTTAAATTACATAATCATCCCGATCGAACAGTTGTTCGATTTCTTATACCTAGATTTTCCATCTCTTGCTTTTCTTTGATTATTCTTTTCATTGCACACAAATTTAAAATTTATGTTATATCAGTATAAAATACAAATCAACCCATTTCTATACATCTTCTCAATAAACAAATTCTCTACAACTGCAGATAATAATTCTACCTTCCTTATATCTGAACAACCGTATTATATACACATGTTATGCTATGATTAAGCAAACTATAATTATTACAAAAGGATTAAACATACCATAATTATTACAAATAAAAAATGTTTATCGTTTATGTAGACTGAAACAAGTATTATTATTTATAAATTGACATTATGTGACGCAACAAAGCAATTAACTAAAAAAATGTTTTATATTTGTTGAAATTTAAAGGCAGGAACCACAATAAATAAGCAGATCATTAGAGAATTTCTTTAAAAATTATTATTCTTATTTTAGAGTAGAACCCGAAACAGGCCGTCGTTCTAATGAATGCCTATGTCATAATCGTTCTTTTAAAAAAAGTTTTAGTAATTCACTACTATATTTTACTTAGAATTCACTGTTATTGTTTCTTACCTCTTTGCATGTTAAAATGCCAATAAAAATTAAAGAACAAAAACAAAGAGAATTTGTGTGGTTTACTATACGAACCGCTTTGAGGCGTTTTTTGTCCTTTATTACATTACTTAATAATTGGTTAATTGGCTTGTATATCGATTTATAGTAGTTGGACGTTTGTTTCTTTAGTATTTATTGAGACTAATGTCTCTTTAGTTTTGGCTTATAGACGTGACATCGAAGGATAGTTATCTTAATTTTTACCTAGGTTTCACAACCCGATTTGTCTCAGTATTGATATTAATAAAAGCTTATTTCAGATCATAATATACGTTTTTGAAATTTTTATTTCGAACAATTCAATTAATTTACAATTAATTGATTTGAAAAGTTGGCTACAGCGTGAATAATGTCACGCTATTTTTTAATTTATAGAATAATTAAAACATCAAAATCGAATGAGCTATACTATTCAAATTTTGTATAGAATAAAAACTTGATAAACAATAACAAAATAAAGAATTTAAATCAATAATTAATATTATTAATTTTTTATTATTCAATGACTGAAACATGAAAAATGTTGAACGAAAAAGTAAAACAAAATTCGTACAAATAAATATGCAAAATGTGGATATGCTATTATAGCTATTTGTAATGTTCAGTATTAAGTACTATTGAGAACTGATTACACATTTTGCACACATGTTTGTACAAAAACAAATGACGTTTGCATGGAAAAGTTCTTGCATGAACTAAATTAATTTTTTTCATTTATAAGTAGTTTTCAATAAAAATGTGCTACCTAAAATAAGTGCTATTTGCTATTGGTTCTTGTCAAAGGATTTTAAACAACCAAATAGTTTATTTAAATTTTTAAAATCAAAAAACATTTTCCTCATTCTATGACATCATCAGAATATCAAAATATTTTAGCTAAACAAATTAATATACCATTTTCTATGCGAAAAGTCAATTCACAAGTGAAAAAGAATAACAAATTATAGTTGCTATGGTTTTTCATATAATTTTACAAAGTATTTTAAACAACGTAACCATGAAAAAATAGAATATGAATGTTTTGTTGTCGATTTCTAATTTTATAATTTAGAGTAAATATCGATTATATTTATCATATCATAGAAAAAATTGCATTTCCAACGCGAGATAAAAACGTTGATAAAACAATGTTTTCATCTCTTGTAAGAAAATATACTATTTTTTGAGAAAACTTATGTAAAAAAGATAATTATATCAGCGGTTATCCCAGGATATTTGAACTTATTAATAATATTTGTTTGAAGTTAAAAAACCTGTAATGCCTTTTTAGCAAAATTGAGCAAAAGCTCGTTTAATTTTACGTTGTTTGTTTTTAGTATCAATTTTAAGAGCAAGTCTATTTAAACAAACGACTTCTTATGGTGCTCTATCCGTTAAGTGCATCGACATTTTGAACTCCCATTTACTACATGTTGTAGATGTTGGTTGATAAAATTGATTAACAGCTCAACCACTAATTTTATTGATAAACAAATCGTAATTTAAAAATATGTATTATAATTAAAAAATAAAACCAAATACACAGTTTCATTTTTGTTTGATAATTATTAACATGAAATCACGTTCTTTACATTTTAAAAATATAATTTATTTTTAATTGACATGATTATAAATTGTAATGCGATGGTTCAACACTCAAAAAATTATAAAATAATAACCAAATTAAATTTAACCATACACCGAATGTATAATAATATAAAAATGATATGTCAAATTGTAATTCATCATATTAAATACTAGTGCTTTGGGCAATTTTAAGTAAAACTGTAAGTTGCTAAAAGAATTTGGTTGCTGCGAATATAAGTCTCAAATTTTTATAATAAATTTTTCTTCTGAAAATATTACTTTCCGTTAGTGGAATTTGGCTAAATAACAAAATGTTACTTACAAAGTTGAAACTCTTAAATTTTCATTTAATTAATTCTTAAAATCATCAGTATTTGAACTCACCTATATTTAAGATCGCTTAACATATAGTCTAGTAGGGTTAGAGACAGATCGACTAAATCAATTCTTATGACTACAATATTATTTCTTTTAGGTTGTAGGTAGTATGGAATATGGATGCACAGTTATTAAGCTTTGAAATAATGTTTGTATGTTGCTGTACTAGAAATACACAACAAACACAAAAATATTTGAAGTCGTTTTTCTCTCTTCTCCTCTCTTTTTTTGGTGCTAAGTTGTTAGCTTCGGTGCTAAGTTGTTCAAATTTTTTTTATGTTGTTTTTCTATTTGTCGTTTTTCTTTTTTATGTAATGGCGTCTCTTTTTTTATATTAATTTTGGGGGAAAAAATACACTTAAATTTGGAATTCAACGCAATAATAGAAATATTTACGGCGCCTTTACTAAAACGTAAGTGTGTTAGTAACAATTTATTGGTGTGCAAAAATTACTTCAAATTTAACCATCAATTTCACTTCCTCTATTCTCTTAATTCTTTGGTATGGATGTATGTATGACAACACTATTGACAATTATTGTCAAAATTTTGTTTTTTTTTTTGGAATTTATATTCACTATAACGAAACGTCAAAATTTGTTATAGCTTTTTAGAATCATCAAATTGTGACAGTAGGCATAACAAATTATTTCAGAAGGAATAACAATATATTACAGAAGTTTTTTTAAGGGCTAAAGTAATATTTATAACATCAAAAATGTAAATTGTAGTTCGTGAAAAAGGTGCAGTTTAAAGTTTAATAGTCAAAACTATCTGTTCACTACAAAAAAAAGCGACTGTGTCAAGCTGAAACGAGTGTAAAACAAAATATTTCCAAATAATTAGGTGTTATACATGATTCGAAATACTTACTTTGTCACTCGGATTAGAGATTAGAATAAAACAACTCTAACTAACTAGGTATTAAAACAAAAATTTCTAGTAAAAGTAAAAATATAAAATAATATTTATTTATTTATTTATATGCGAATGAAAATGTGGAATGTGATATTTATACGATTGACTGAATCGAAAGAAGTGCAGAACAATCACGAAACCTCAGTGAGAGCTAAGACTTTTATTTAACGAGAAATATACAAAATGAAAATTCTTTAAAAGAAATGCAAGCTAATTTATTAGTTAGTATTTTATACTGCAGACTCTAGTTTGTAGAATAAGAACATGTTATTTGAAAATCATGTTCATTAAAACTATAATCTGTTAGTCCTGAGGTTTCATGATGGTTCTGCACTTCTCTCGATTCAGTCAATCGTATAAATATCGCATTCCACATTTTCATTCGCATATAAATAAATAAATAAATATTATTTTACATTTTTACTTTTACTAGAAACTTTTGTTTTAATACCCAGTTAGGTAGAGTTGTTTTATTCTAATTTCTAATCCGAGTGACAAAGTAAGTATTTCAAACATGTAGAACACCTAATTATTTGGAAATGTTTAGTTTTACACTCGTTTCTGCTTGACACAGGATATTACTTCTTTTTGTAGTGAACAGATAGTTTTGACTGTTAAACTTTAAACTGTACCTTTTTCACGAACTAAAATTTACATTTTTGATGTTTTTTGTAGCTGATATCACGATTTTTTGTAGTAAATAATAAATTTTATGAGCTTGGATTATAATGAAATAAATAACAAAATTAATAATAGGTAATTATTTCATTTTTATATAAGCAATTTGAACTTTTGTCATCGATTTATTTGTACACTAACTTCAACGGTTGACTGAATTATTTCCAATTTTTCTGCATTTATAAAAACAACATACCCAATAATCCGCAAGATATATAATTTGGGTCAAAGATTTTTCTAGTGGTGTGGGTTGGTTGGATGAACCTCGCATAATGCCACAAAACTTTGTGAGTAGTATACCCGAATTGATTAAGCATATGATGTAAAACCAAAATAAAAGTCTCTCATGTATGCTATATGGTCTAGATTCTACAATAATTTGTTTATCGCCTTCAGATTAACTTTCGATATTGAACATGACTTAGAACTATAAAAAAATGTAAGAAACAGATTTAGTTTAAGTATCATTGCTTTAATATTAATTTCATATTTCTTTAATATTAAGATTAATTTCATCGTGATTTTTCAGTGTACAAATACTGAATTTATATTGTCCCACTTTTGTTTTATTAAACTGGAAACTAATTTTAATAAAACTATTTTTGAATTAAAAATAATTTTCAGAGTATGTACATACATATTTCAAAATAAGATTCAACAAACGTTTAACAACTTATTACGGTGAAAATTTTTGTTTATTTGTATCTGAAAATCGACTGAAACTAGGCAATTTGCTATCCTATTCACTCATTCGCAGTAAAACAAATTTTTATAATGTTTTTATGACAACCTACACACCTAAACCTTAACACATTTCTTTTAAAAAAAATTGTCTTAGTTAAAACCGTTTACGCAGAATCTAAGTAAAATTTTAGAAAAAGCTATTGCAACCCTGGAAAAAAAAATTATATGGAACAAATTTGCTAGATAATATACCCCGCTCTTTTGTTGAAGGGACTAATGGTTTGCACATATTGCAAACCCGCGAAAAATTATTTGGGATAAATGCGCTAAATAATATTTTATGTTGGGGTCTAATAATCGGCATATTACGTTATAGCTTTTTAAACAAATTAAATTTAAACTGAATCCCGAAAAATTTATGGAAATATTCAGTCATTCGGAGTAAAAGAACAAATTACAATAATGTTTTTATAACAACCTTCAAGTCTAAACTTTAACACATTCCTTTTTAAAAAATTTATCTTAGCAAAGACCGTTTTACGCAGAATCTGAGGTAAATTTAGTATTTACATTTGATGATTTTTTTGTAGACAAATCTTTATTAGCTAGTATCAGAATCAGCCTTTAAATTTATTTGTATTCTTTTGTCATAATATGCAGTAAAAGATCAAACTTGAAACTATAATGTTTTTATTTTTAAAAAAAAGTGTCTTAGCTATTTACATTTACATTTTAAATAAATTTACAATAGATGGCTTGAATGAAAAAAACCGCTTAAATGAATAAATTTCCGTCTGAATAAATTTTCTTGTTGAAATTTCATTTTTCAATAATCGTTTTCGAAATTTTATGTTTTAATTAATTTTGTATACGGTTTATTGTACAAAATCTATTTCAAATTAAAATTTAAAGGTGAGTTTATGTTACAAAACTCGTCATAAGTTCATATATGTTAAACAACATTAGATCACATCATTTATTTGAGGTTATGTCTACTAGGTTCAGCGTAAATAAGCAAAAGTGGTAATCGCCATTTTTTTTCACGAACAGCGATCTACCACATCGCTTTGATTAATGTATATATTATATATATTTATTAACAGAAAACATAAAAATTAAAAAGTTTTTCACATTATGTCAAAATTCTGTTGTTACAAATTTTATCTTCACCAAAAACTTTGTTCTGTCAAATATTTGTGAGTTCGCACAAAGCCAATATCAATTTTAACTTTATATACTCAAATATTTTTTGAGTTGTGCTTTTACTCTATCAAACAATATTTATTTATTACCACTTTATTTATTACTTACAACAAATCAGAAGTATGTATTTGTTTTACTTTACAAAATCTTTAATGAAACATTTTAACTTCAATTTGAATTTAATTTTGTTTAAGATCATGATGTACTTCATCAACGAGTTTGTAAGTCGAATATGTAAAATATTGAAACAAAATTGAAATTGTTATTGTGCTTTTCCCGTTTAGTTCATTAATTGTATTTTATAGAAAAATTTATTGATTTTCTAAGATAAATTTATGCGTGTGCAATTTAAGAATAGATATTAAATGAGTTGTAAGGAATATAAAGAAAAAGAAATCTAGAACAGAACAAAGCGTTGTGGGTGGCAAAATTTACATAGTGGAAATTCATTTAATTTTTCTTCTATATGTGAGTCGTAACTTTGTTACGTAGCTCCAGGTAATAAATACAGAATTTTTTTTTTATGCTTTGGAAATACATATTTGTTACGAAGACAGTATGAAAACTAATTGTGAAAATTTACTTAATGAAATAAATGGAAGTTTGTGTATGTAGTTTCTATTTTATAGGTTTGTGACATGAAAGGTTTGTTTTGCTTGCATTTGAGTAGATAATGTGTGTGGTTATTTGTTCTTGAGTAGAAGGTTAATTGATGAAATGTATTAAATTGATGTACTGCGAGATTTAATACTTTTGTATGTTGCACGCGATGTTATTTGATTGAATAAAATATGTTTTGATAATTTGATTTTTGTTTCATTTCAAATTTACATAGTGTTTAGGTGACAGTTTAGTTCTAAATTTCTAATTTTTGCGATTGTTACTTTTTCACCATGGTATTTACTGGTAAAAGCGCCCATATTAACTAATGAAAAAGCTTGTCAAAAATAACAGAAGACTTGTTCAGCTTAAGTCAATATGTGGTGAAGATATTTCAATTTAGAAATCACATTCAAACATTAAAATTATAATTCTTAACCGCCTACGTGGCTGAGTGTGTGAAATACCATTATTCGAACTCTGGCGATTTTAATAAGTCTCAGTGTATAACCTATACGAAACATATCAAAAACTTTTTTAAAAGAAGATTAATAATGATTTCACCGTCGCAGTTCTGCAGTAATGACAGTTTGGTGTAGTATTTATAGTTTACAGAAAAATTTTGTCACTTGTTAGAAGACGAACACGTCTTTGTAGTAAATGTCACTGAAGACCAGAGTAGAAACAACACAATTAAATAATAATTATCTCAAAGTCATCATAACAAAAGAATGAAAAACCAATCACATTTCCGCAAACAAAAAATTTGAATTTGTAAGTAAAACAAATATTAATGCCTGAATCTTCAAGTCTCTAAGGTGCCAAAACTGATGTCTATGTTAAGCGCTTTTTATAGTTTTCGTAAGAAGTTCTTTATGGAGACATTGTTTTTAGTTTTGGGCAAAGATGTATATTAAACAAAAAACTATTTGCAAAAGTACAAATATTTTATTTTAGTCATCTCTGCATAGAGTATTGTTGACAATTTTTGGGGCTAGGGTTTGCAAACCCGGTTTCAATAAAACTGGGTTTCGGTAAAACCGGTCAAAAATTTAAATTGAAAAAACCGGTTTCGTGCCAATCGAATACGCTCTTAAAAATAAATATTTTTTTCGTAATTTGTACAGTGAAATTCTTAAAGTGTGCACTTTTTACGTATATTAAGCATGTTTTCCTCGGCTGATATTACACCACAGGGAGCAATCATTTAAAAATTAAAAAAAATTATTGGTGTCTTATTGGTATTACAGGCAATAAAATGGGTGCTTTTTGGGCATGAGAAAGAAAAATACATATTTTATAAAGTGGAACTAGTGAGATTATTATAAAAATTTAATTTTTGTGTCAGTTCGGAAGACGTTCGTTTTATTTTTTATGTTCAGTTTTATTAATATTTCATTTGCAAAATGAACTCAGACTAAAAAAAAGTTTGAAAAACTGATAAAATAATTGATTTAATGTTTCGATAGTTGTATATTTATCGGCGCGGTGCTGTAATTGATAAACGTGATTCGAATTCGTCACAGGATTCGAATGACGGCACTGATATAAAAGCTTTGAATCCAGTACGAAACACATAAAAAGAGAGGTGGGGTTTTTATCTGAGAGTAATCCAAATATACCTATACGAATTGAAAAAAATCAAATTATCTCTTTATAGTAACTTGAGTTTAGTATGTTAGAAATGTTTGTCTTGAGAAACCATAGTCGCAGTTTATTTTTATCTACAATTTTTTAAGAACATCCAAATCCGATTACAAACAAGACTCATTGTGATATAATATTACGCCATCATCAACGTTTAGCTGGAGTATTCTTTCCTTTTAGATGTACGGAAAAGTTTCGTTGATATAAATTTCCAGGAGAATAGGACACAAATTATACCCGATCTATCGCACTCAATTTCCAACATATTGTTTCCGATTTGTTATATACTTTTTGAGTAGAGGTCGTATAACTTGTTTATTTCTATGTTGTAAAACTATTACAAAACTAACACGAATCGTCAATGCGTTGTTGAAAAAGACGATGATCATACAGATCAGAAATTAACATAAAAAACTTAAAGCAAAGCAAGTGAGTAACCACTCAGCAAATTTCTCAAAAACCTCTCCATTTAGAACGCAATTCCATCTTTTCTAAAAAACGTCATATCATCTACAAATACATAATTTGTTCTATTAGTCCAGAAAACTTTTTCATTAGGCAAATACTTCTTTTCAATAATTAAATCTAATACGAGCTGATATTTTTCAACCCAACAGCTCCCATTAGCCCAAAGACTTAGCGAAAACGCTTCTTTTCAATAATTCTAACTTTTGTGAAAAATCGACAATTAATTGTACTAGGAGGTCTCTGGTCCGTGAAGTTCCACCAGTTGGTCGTCCATGCAATACCTATATTTAGACTCTGCTAGCTCAAGCTGGCGTGAATCCTGGTGACCAGCATCAGCAACAAGAAAATTTTGACCGAATGCTGAATCTATACCGTGTGTATTAACTCCCACCCAGGATTTCCAGAAGGGTGAACTGCCATGTAACAACTACAGCTGTAAAAGTAATATTCCCCACGTTAAAATTACCGGTGAAATTGATAATATTAGGTAATATTACTTAGGCCTAATCTTTATTTAATAAAAATAAAAGTTTATGTTTTTGTAGACACATATAATGAAATTGAAAATTGGCGTGCACATTGCTCTGAAAATATATCAGCTGATCGATTGATTTGCAGCCGGACCCCCATATTTGTAGGTAATTTTAACGTCCCCACTTGCCATAAAGTAGAGCAATTCTGGCAAACATTTATTCTATCTACTGGTGTCGATCGGTGAGTCGGTATGGGTAGTGTTTTTACCTGGAAGCAGTAACGCAGCTATTTCGGATGAGGCTAGGGGTAAATCATCCTCAAAAGTCAGTCGTGTTGTAAATTTGTTCACGGAGCAATTTTACATTGAACGAAGCAGCAGCAGATCCATGGCATTTACAAACGGTTAAAAATTTACAACGCAACGAAATATTATTACCGCTGCGAAATGCACGTTAATATTTAAATTTTCCTTGCGTATTTGAAGGCAAATATCTTCAAACGTTAGCGATGTATATTATATTTTCTTATGAACTAGAATGAAACAACGCACGATTAGATTTTCATGTGATCTGTTGCACGAGTAATTAATGCATACATTCCATTGTCGGTCGTCACTCCCAATGCCAGCCATGGCATATGTAGCACTCGAAAAGTGACATGTGTAACGCGTTTGACAATTCTTAATTGCTAAAAAGCGTTGAAACAGGTTTATTTTCTAGCCGCATGCGATGAAAGGAACATTAATCTTGATTAAAATTCATTGTGTACAGTCTAAATAAAGTAAGTTTAATTGAAAATGCTTAGTTACCTGTCAATTCGCTCTTTTCATATGCGCCATTGAGATGCATTTCTAATTCCATTCTATGTGTTATACATTTCCGAATACAGCAGCGTTTTCAAAAACGCATAATTTAAGATAACAGTGAACAAAGCAGTCATCGTTGTAACCAGTGTATTCGGGATTTGCTGCATTTGCAGCTGTAAAAAGCGTGTGGTCCGTTTTCTAGATGTACTGTTAAAATAGCTACAGCTGAACTTCATTCATGTAGGGGCATAAACGAATTTACAGATACATATGTATCTTCCTGTCTGATACTCTGCGAGTAAGTAAATTTACACTCGATAAAAATATATTTGACTTGGATTTTATGTTTTTATAAACTAGAAATCATTGTGATAGTTATCAATTTTGAATTGAATGTTGCAACTATATTAAAATGTTTTGAAACAGTTTTATATATTACCAATATCAATCTTGATCAATCTTTTACCAGTCTCGACAGTAAATTTACGGTAAAATTACCAATAATATATTTTTTATTCGCCTACATATTAAAGTGTTACTTTATTACTGTGATTTGCGGCCTTCAAGTGTCGCTTTTTAACTATTTATTTTGGTGTCATAGTGACGTCCAAAAAAGTAAAAAGCATTTGTATTCGTTTAAATTCTATGAAAAATAGAATTGTTTATCAAAGCAACACTTAAATTCAAAATTTCATTATCCAATTAAAATATTTGTTATCATTTGTTGTCATGGTTATACAATAGTTTGGAAAAAAATAACAAATATTTTGTCAAAGGTAACTTGTTCCACATATTACTTCGGTCTGAAAGACCTAAGTATTACATTCATGAGCTCAAACTGAAATTCCTACCCCCACTTTTTTTGACATTTCTCGACGTTTTAGGACCTCCTGATTCTAAAAAAGCAAAAAAAAAAAATGTATGTCTGTCTGCCGGCCGTCCGGCCGTCCGCCGTCATTACCTACACTGCAGGGAAAACCGCTGGAGTCATTTCAAAATTTTTTTTTTCTAAAAATAGGTATACTCAAGGGACAGGTCCGAAAGGACGCTGTGTTCGATAACTGTACCGGAAGTATGTCAAAAAATCATTATGTGTGTCAAAAATAGCAAATTTTCATATTTTTGGCTTAAAAAACGTTCATTTTAAGTGATTACGAGCAGGAACATTAAATTTGGAGAAATCTTGATGGTCGGGATTGGTATGTGAGATCAAAAACTAGATTATTGCATTTAAGTTTGTCAAAAAAATGTTGTCAAGTGTGTCAAAAGAAAGAGTTTTATTTATTTTTTTACCTAATTTTTTGGAAAAAAAAGAAAATTAATTGTTTGTTTGAAATGAAGTTTTATTATTATTATTGAGAATTATGGCATTATAAGTTTGTCAAAAAAATTTTGTCAAGTATGTCAAAAGATTTTTATTAACTTTTTTACCAAATTTTTGGGAAAAAAATAAAATTGTTTGTTTGAAATAAAATTTTATTATTATTATTGAGAATTATGGCATTATAAGTTTGTCAAATAATGTTGTCAAGTGTGTCAAAAGAAAAGTTTTTATTTATTTTTTACCCTATTTTTCTAGAAAAAAATAAAATTGACATGATATTTTATTATTATTATAGAGAATTATGGCATTATAAGTTTGTCAAAAAATGTAGTCAAGTGTGTCAAAAAATGATTTCATTTATTTTTTGCCAATTTTTTGGGAAAAAAAATGTAGCTGTTTTTATGACGTAAATGTAATTTAAAATGAAATTGGACATGGAAATTTTTGAATTTGTTATAGTTTTTGAAATATTTTTGGAATTTTGAAAAAGTTTGTATTTTTGATTTTGTAATAATTTTTGCAATATTTTTAGAATTTCGGCAAAAGTTTTAATTTTTGATTTTGTAAGAATTTGGAATATTTGTAGAATTTTGAAAAAATTTTAATTTCTGATATTATTATAATTTTTGGAATTTTGAAAAAATTTTCAATTTTTGATTTTGTGATAATTTTTGCAATATTTTTAGAATTTTGGAAAAAGTTTGAATATTTAAGAATTTTTGAAATATTATTGCAATTTAGAAAAAGTTTAAATATTTGATTTTATTCTAATTTTTGGAATATTTTTGGAATTATGAAAAAGTTTGATTTTATTTAATTTAACAATATTTTTGGAACTTTGATTACAACTTTCCGGCAACGTATTGATGTTTCGTGTTAGTTGTGTAATAAATTTTTAAACAGAGATAAAAAATACTTGTACTTTAACAAAGAGTTATGTTTGGTATACATCGTTGCCCAAAACTAAAATCCATGTCCTTATAAAAGTTTTTTGCCGAAAACTATATCAAAATCCTTAACCCAGACCGAAGTCTTGATCTAGAGCTGCGAGATTTCAGCCCCTCCATATTTTTTATTTTGAAATTTATACAAATTTATAATTTAAAATTAGAATAAATAATTGTTTTTTAAATATTTTGCTTGCGGCGAATAAAAAATAGTATATGATGCACGGACGTAAGCTATTTCGGGCCTAATGTGGGTGCAAATCTCGACTTGCGCCTCGATTTGCAAACTCCACATCCGTCCAAAATCTTTAGCTTTACGTCCTAGCATCATAATGTACTATTACTGGTAAATTTACATCTGTATTCACAACCTTCTCCAAATTATAAGTAACCTTTAGACCATCAGTAGTGTTATGGGAGGTTCTGCACATAGACTAAAAATTATGCGACTTTCTCACATGATGTGTTAATTGATGTGGGAGGTCTAATAAGAAAAAAATATACGATGTAATTAATTCAAATTGCATTGTGAAACTGAGTTTGAAAGAAAAAACTAGAGAAAGTGATTTAAATCTTTTTTTTGTTGTTGTATCTTATAAGAAAAAATTCATTTTCGATCCCACTATCTTTCATGTCGAATAAAAAAAAAAAAAAAAATGGATTAATGCTATCTAAAAACAGAATGGATTGAAAATAAAATATAATAAAAGCATGTGAACTGAATTTTGCATCATAACTTTTGTCTCGATATTATATTACAAAAATATGGGACTTTCTCACATGATGTGTTAAAGGTAACAAAAATTGTTTTTGTTGTAGTATTTTGTATTTTGTTTCGTAATTGCGAGCGTGCTTTTTTTTGCGTTAAATGATTAAGTAAGATTTCGATTTTTTTTTTCATTGGGGCACATGTGTTGTTCTTGTTTTTTGTTGTTATATAAGATTTTGTGTGTTAAGCGAGCAGAAGAATCAAAAATATGGGACTTTCTCACATGATGCGTTAATTGATTGATAAAAAACAGAATGGGTTGAAAACAAAATATGAAAAAGCATGTAAGATTTTAATTTTCTCGACAAAAAAAGAAAAATTGAAGATGTTCATGATATATTTTTTTTTGTAGATAACAAAAATTGTTTTGTTGTAGTATTTTGTATTTTGTTTCGTAATTGCGTGCGGCTTTGTTTTGCGTTAAATGATTAAGTATGATTTCGATTTTTTTTTCATTGGGGCACATGTGTTGTTCTAGTTTTTTTTTGGTTGCTATATAAGATTTTGTGTGTAAAGCGAGCAGAAGAATTAGAACAAATTGTGTTGGGAAAAAATTATGATGTTTTGGAAACCTTAAAACTTTTTATTTGGAATTTTAGACGGATGCCTGAAATAAGTTGTTAATTGAAAAAACTAAAAATTATAAACAGATGTTCGAAATGTGAAAAACTTGCTATAATTTTGGAAAAAACTTATTTAAATAAAAAATTAAATCTTTTTTTTTATTTTTTTGTTATAGTTTTGTAAAAACTTTAAACAAAATTTTTATTTTATTAATTAATTTTTTTAAAATTTGTTTAAATACATTAATTTTTACTAAAACAGCTGACCATCCATCTCGAATTGAGTTTCGTCTTCAACCAATAACGCCATTGGTTTCACACGAAACTCATATAATGGTGCGTTCATTTTGGATCGGGGAAGACCACGTTTGTATTAAAGTTCTTGCCACATATTCATGGTATAAAGAAACTGGTTTGGTGCAATGGTGAAACTAATTCGGTCGATCTAAAAGATTTCGATTTTGAAGATATTGAAATGTTAGACAACGTCCCCGAAAATTTTGATAATCTAGAAAAACACATTAATCATCTTGGATGATTTAATGACTGAGGCGTATAATAAAAACGTTTGTGAATTATTTACCAAGGGTTCGCATCATCGAAATATATCTGTTATATTAATTACCCAAAATGTGTTCCAAAGAAAATTTTACTGAGACATTTCGTTAAACTGCAAATACCTTGTTATGTTTAATAACCCCCTAGATAAATCTCAAATCTACCGCTTGCTAGACAAATTTATCCAGAAAATATCAACGAGTTTTGTAAGAGTATAAAAGAAGGCAGCTTCAAACGGGGTTTTGAAGCCAGCTGACCAAGGAAAAAGAAAATGAACACTGCAATCTATCTAAGCTAATTGTTCTTGCAAAATATTGAAAACGTTTTGAAAATTAAGTACAATAGATTAGTTTAGATTGAACATTATTTGAACATTATTTGATTAATTGTCTGAAAAATTTTAGATTTAATTGTTTGGCATAGACACTGATACATCTGAATAGCGCGGTCTGTCGGTCAAGTTATTTCTGATGTTATGCAATAATGCAACAAGAAAAATATGACAGAAAATTAATAATATAAAAGGTAATTAGCTTCTGATGTTGTTATTGTGTTTATCATATGTATTGGTTAGTTTTTTGTTTTGTTAATTTTTTTGTTTTCGTTTTCACATAGTTGTGAAATATAAATTTGCTGTCGCATTTGATGAGCTCTTAAGGAATTAGTAAATGTTATTCGTAGTATAGTAAATTGTTTTCAATGTTTTTTTTTTTGTCGTTTTTTGTCGTTGTGTTGACACATTTTTTTTGTTGAATTCAAACTTTTTTTCTTAAGAATAAATATGAATTGTGTTGGACGACATGTGACGATTAACTTTTTAGATTGATTATCTTTCTTAGTCGGATTGCTTCCTTAAGTTAAAACAAGAAGCAAGTGATTGACCGTCAAATGTTTCCACTCAAATTGAAAAAAAAAACTTCATTAGGGAGTTTTGAGCATGAAGGGATTCATTTCTTTTTAATGCGCTTTGTGGTAAATTGGGACACAGAAACGATAAGAATCAGACGGGTCAAAACAAATTATTTTTTAATGACGATTAAAACAGTCAGTAAGGTATAAGATTTACAGTTAGTTATCTTTAAGTGTACGCGCTTTCCCTTTCTAATAAATGGATAGTTGATATAGACAGTAAACAAGAACGAACCATATTTAAGAGACTTTTTCAAAGGGTTTGATAAATAAAAAGCCATCATTTTTTGCTAACATTATATATTTTTCAAATTTATTATTTCTTTTATTTTATTTTATAGTTAATTATTAAAGTTTTCTATTATGATTATTAAAAATAACTGGGCCTAAGTTTTTTTCATTCGCTGCACCATTCGTCTTGTGTGGTGTGATTTTTGAATGAATCAAATACTTCTTTCCAAACCACCCGATCAGGGCAATTAAGAAGATGAATCTGTAAAAAGAAGAAAAAATGTTAAATCAAAATATTTATTAATTTGAGTATTAAGTTAACAAATTACCTCATAGTCTTCTTTTGGAATTACGTGGTAAATATTATATTTACACAAAATAACTTGTATTCCTGACGGCTGCTAGTCCTTACAAGTTTTAATGTGACGGAAGAACTTTCTGTAGGTTATTTGATGATTCACATTGTATGGACATATATATTTTTTTACTCCTACCAAACTAGACATCTAAATATAAAAAATAAATCAATTAACGAAATAAAATTAAAATTTCAATTTTAACTTACCATGTATATTTGTTTTTTACTAATGTAAATTATTTCAGCCTTGTATCGTTCTTATATACTAGATTTATCATACGTATCCCACATTTATCATACGAATTCCTTAATGTATATGTGCTTTCCCTTTCTAACAAAATGAATAGTTGATCTAGACAGTAAACAAGAACTAAACTATGTAGTTGCTAGATGATATGGAATTTACAAATGAAAAGCCAGTATCTGAACCATTTTTTCTGAGAAACTTCAAACCATACCTTTCAATTGAAAAATTTTGCTACATTAACAATATCTATAGAAGAATTATACAACATTTGACTGTGATTATTTTAAAATTTATGTCAAAAATGCTGCTTGAGTAGGCTTATGTAGATAATTTTGCAACTATAAATGTTTACTTGGTTAAAATCAGCTCCACATATAATTTAAAATCAAAAATAACCCCAAAAATACTATAATAAAATAAATCCTATAAATACTATAATTACTCAGAAAACTATTTTTAAAACATATTATCGAGTATTTTGCTTCTATTGGTTTTTGTTGCTTCATTAACATTTTGATAGAAGACTCCTGATAGATGACTCATTTTCTTATCATTTTAAGTTGAAATATTTTAAACGAGAAAAAAATGCAGTTTTTTTGCAAGAAATATTGAAAAAATAGAGCTCAAACATTTCGTATCTTACTTTAGTTTTCATAAGCCCATTGTAAATGTTATTGATTTGGGTGTTATTGATGTTATTGATTTCTCCACTCGAAAATGATAATTAAAAGATACGATCAATTGTGAAGTGTAAGCAATGTTAATAAAGTTTGTCTTAAAGAATATGAACAGTATGAGCCCGCTAATAATTAATGACTTTTAAAAGAATGTAATATCTGTATTGGTCTAGAGCTTGGTAGTTTTTGGCTTTGATTCTCCAATATTAAAAAGACTACAAGACAGTATACAGAATGTAATATGTTTTTATTTCCACATTACGAAATTTCACTTCTTCCGAGCGGTGGGTCTCTCCGCACAACTTTTCTGAGAAACTTCAAACCATACCTTTAAATTGAAAAATTTTGCTACATTGACAATATCTATTTATGAATTATACAATATTTGCCCGTTATAATTTTAAAATTTATGTCAAAAATGCTACTTGGGTAGGCTTATGTAGATAATTTTGCAACTATAGATGTTTATTTGGTTAAAATCATCACCACAAATAATTTAAAATCAAAAATCTTCGTCCATTGGTTGTTCTTCAGAATGGGGTTCAATTCTACTACAATACAGCAAGAGAAACTTGATTTGCCATCATTTCTTGGCAGGATTAGAAAACTCAATTCAATTAAAGCGGTTTTTTGCGAATATATTTTTTGGCCGCGATTTAAATGATTCTAAACGTCTGTTAAAATCTTTGTAGACGTTTAGACTGTGATACTCATTGCGACAAGGTGGCAAAATGGTTTGGCCTTAGCTGAAAGTGCTGGCTTGACTGGAATTTTTTCTGAAGTATCTGAAGTATCTGATTTTTTTTTTTGTAAGTTTTTTTGTTTTATTTTTTTTTTTGTTTTTTTTTTTTGTTAATTTTTTTTTTTCATTTTTTTTTCTTCGTTTTTTTTTCGTCGTTTTTTTTTTTTGTTAATTTTTTTTTCATTTTTTTTTCCTCGTTTTTTTTTTGTGTTGTTTTTTGTTTTGTTTTTTATTTTCATTTTAATTTTTTTTTATTTTTTATTGTTTTTTTGTGACAAAATGATAGCTTGTGACAAAACTTTGACAAAATGGCTTGGCCATTGGCTGAACAATCTGCTGAATTCAGAAGAGTCTGAATATCATAACGATAATGAAGAAGGCAATCCAGAAGGAAATTATGGCTATTCCTGTGTTGGCGACATGACTGGTATTTTGATTTTGGTAAAAAAAGATATTTGGTAGAACGTGTTATAGTCAGAATGAAGAATCCGAGGACGAAGTTGATTTAGAAGAGTCTGAATATCATAACGATAATGAAGAAGGCAATCCAGAAGGAAATTATGGCAACGAAGAGGACCAACTATATTTTGCAACTTCGAGTTAAGAAAGCGATGACGATTTGTTGTTCACACCGTTTACAGCAAAACACACATCTCCAAGATCTTCGTCGATTCATTCAAATTCACGTTTCGCCCATTTGCAGCTGCAAATTTACAGACTGGAACAGCAGCTGCTGCGGCAACAACAACAGCACCAACGGTGACGACAGCCGATCCGATTAGGACAAATAAAAACTCTAACACGAAATTATTATTATTAAAGCATTTAAAATTTTTTATTTTTATTTGAATCAAGTCGTTTTTAAATATTTTTTCCCAATCACATCTTTTATTCTGCACTCAATTTTATGTTTTAGCTCTTTTAAACATTTTGGTGCAATATCCCAGTAAATATTTGAATTGTCTTCTAAACACTGATTGAAATTTTTAAGCATGATTTGGTCCTCCATATTGGACGGCTGCTGTTGATTAGGCAAATAGGTGTATATGCCCTTTTCAGTTTCTCCAGTGTAAAATTCGGTAATTTTTCGTGTTGGATCTACTATCTTATTATTAAATTCATTCCAAAAGTGTACGCCGATATTTATAACAGTATTGTTTTTATTGTATTGAAGGTGTCCAACAACTAATTTAGATTCTAAGTTATATTTTTTTAATGTTGTCCACAGGATTAAGTTAGCTGGAAGACAAACACCATATTTGCGTGCACTAATAAATTCTTGCGAAATTATTTCGGAGATTAAATTTATCAACACCAGATTTCGTTAAATTATTATTCGAAATCATAGCAATCATATTCGTGGACGTACAAATAACAAATGATATAGATGGTTGAGAGTAACACCAATTTATCAAGTTTTCAAAAAGCTTAAATAACATTAAAGCAATAAATCAATTAAGAAAAGAAGAATACAATCTTCAAAATTTGTTTTAGTTTGGCCAAATTTCACAAATTGTTTGAGGAAATCACGATTTCGAAATTTTTTTCTTGCTTGTTTGCGTAATTCGTTTATCGCTTCTTGGCGCTCCATTTTGATTAAAGTTATTGGTTGTTCTAATAGCTTCCACACGACGCTGGTTATTTATAAATGTTCAATGCTGTTGATCAAATAGTAAGTGTTGATAAATTCATTTGATTTTAGTTTATTAAGTTCTTTTCAACTGAGTTCTTTACAGTACAATATGGAGAGGTTAGTTAACGAAAAAGTTAAGAAGTAAGAAATGCGTAAACCAGATTTATTGCTATTTTATGTTTATTTTTTAAACGACAATAAATCATGTTTTATTGTAATTGGCTGCAATACAGAAATTTTTCAAACCTCAACTATTGTTGATCAATGATAAAGATTTTATTTGCCTTGCTTGGCGTGACTGGTATCTATTTTTCAACCAAATTGGATAAGTTCAACAAAATTTTGAGGAAGATGACATCGAAAAATTCAAATAGAGAAGAATGGAGAAGAATGGGGCAGATTGCAAGAGTTAGCACCTTTGATTCGCTCAATATTTAGCTGGTAAAGGCTAACTTACAAGGATGTAAGAGCCTATTACAATTTATATATGCAAAAATGTGTTCGGAAAAGTTTCTTATTAGTTGATTGCACACTTTTACTTACATTGAACATGTTTGATCATGTTTACAATCTGAAAGAGTTTATTTTTGGGTCGTTCACCTTTTTTTTAGTCTTTTGGCTAAAGTATTTTTTAAAGGAAAAATTCGCGATCAGATCGTTGTAATCAGTCATGTTGGTTTTTAATCCATTTTCAAATTGTTTCATTGGTTTTCCACTACACTGGTTTACCGTTTGATGAAAAATCTGGTGAAAGACCATACGAAAGCTGAAAAACTGTACAAGAGCAGTGAAAATCTTCAATTTTACCCGAGTTTTAATTTAATTTTGTTTAGTTTTTAATTTTTATTTCCCTTGAATCTTACAAGTAAATGATCTTATTTCAAATAAGTTAGTGGTTTACATTTATAAGCATATAAATAATTTATTCTACAACATAAATTAAATGGAAATGTGCGTTCTAATTTTCAAAATGCATAATGAACCTAGTTTTGAAAATAATTTCACGGTAATTTTGTGTTAAAATTGTTGAGATTATTGATTCAATATTTTTAATACGCCTTTGAAACCTATTTCTATCACGTGCATATTCTTCATAACGTCCCATTCGAACAGCTCTGTAGGCGAAATTCCATACATACATAACATGCACTTCTAACTTATTGGAAAAGCGTACGGTTTTTGTTCCTGTCATTTCAGTAGTTTTTTCTTTAAAAGTCTTATAAATGTTAAGCAGATTTTACAGGACACTTGAAACTGTTATATGAATATCGTACACCTTGAAAAAATAAAGAATGACAAACTCATCTCGAAGTTGCAAAATATAGTTGGTCCTCTTCGTTGCCATAATTTCCTTCTGGATTGCCTTCTTCATTATCGTTATGATATTCAGACTCTTCTGAATTCAGCAAAGTTTTGTCACAAGCTATCATTTTGTCACAAAAAAACAATAAAAAATAAAAAAAATTAAAATGAAAAAAAAAAACAAAACAAAAAACAAAACAAAAAAAAAACGAGGAAACAAAAAATGGAATAAAAAAATTAACATAAAAAAAAAAACAAAAAGAAAAAAACGAAGAAAAAAAAAAATGATAAAAAAAAAATTAACAAAAAAAAAACAAAAAAAATAAAACAAAAAAAAAAAACTTACAAAAAAAAAAAAATCAGATACATCAGATACTTCAGAAAAAATTCCAGTCAAGCCAGCACTTTCAGCTAAGGCCAAACCATTTTGCCACCTTGTCGCAATCTACAACGTCTACAAAGATTTTAACAGACGTTTAAAACCGCTTTAATTGAGTGATGCAGGGGGTTTTCTAATCCTGCCAAGAAATGATGGCAAATCAAGTTACACTTGCTGTATTGTAGAAGAATGGGGTTCAGAAGAACAACCAATGGACGAAGATTTTTGATTTTAAATTATTTGTGGTGATGATTTTAACCAAATAGACAGCTATAGTTGCAAAATTATCTACATAAGCCTACCCAAGTAGCATTTTTGACATAAATTTTAAAAATTATAACGGGCAAATATTGTATAATTCATCAATAGATATTGTCAA
Organism: Diogma glabrata; assembly: GCA_963693315.1. Lineage (NCBI taxonomy): Eukaryota > Metazoa > Arthropoda > Insecta > Diptera > Cylindrotomidae > Diogma > Diogma glabrata. Next base: position 354,357,500 of record OY856186.1, read on the forward strand.
TGTAGCAAAATTTTTCAATTTAAAGGTATGGTTTGAAGTTTCTCAGAAAAGATGTGCGGAGAGACCCACCGCTCGGAAGAAGTGAAATTTCGTAATGTGGAAATAAAAACATATTACATTCTGTATACTGTCTTGTAGTCTTTTTAATATTGGAGAATCAAAGCCAAAAACTACCAAGCTCTAGACCAATACAGATATTACATTCTTTTAAAAGTCATTAATTATTAGCGGGCTCATACTGTTCATATTCTTTAAGACAAACTTTATTAACATTGCTTACACTTCACAATTGATCGCATCTTTTAATTATCATTTTCGAGTGGAGAAATCAATAACATCAATAACACCCAAATCAATAACATTTACAACGGGCTTATGAAAACTAAAGTAAGATACGAAATGTTTGAGCTCTATTTTTTCAATATTTCTTGCAAAAAACTGCATTTTTTTCTCGTTTAAAATATTTCAACTTAAAATGATAAGAAAATGAGTCTTCTATCAGGAGTCTTCTATCAAAATGTTAATGAAGCAACAAAAACCAATAGAAGCAAAATACTCGATAATATGTTTTAAAAATAGTTTTCTGAGTAATTATAGTATTTATAGGATTTATTATAGTATTTTTGGGGGTTATTTTTGATTTTAAATTATATGTGGAGCTGATTTTAACCAAGTAAACATCTATAGTTGCAAAATTATCTACATAAGCCTACTCAAGCAGCATTTTTGACATAAATTTTAAAATAATCACAGTCAAATGTTGTATAATTCTTCTATAGATATTGTTAATGTAGCAAAATTTTTCAATTGAAAGGTATGGTTTGAAGTTTCTCAGAAAAAATGGTTCAGATACTGGCTTTTCATTTGTAAATTCCATATCATCTAGCAACTACATAGTTTAGTTCTTGTTTACTGTCTAGATCAACTATTCATTTTGTTAGAAAGGGAAAGCGCATATACATTAAGGAATTCGTATGATAAATGTGGGATACGTATGATAAATCTAGTATTTAAGAACGATACAAGGCTGAAATAATTTACATTAGTAAAAAACAATATACATGGTAAGTTAAAATTGAAATTTTAATTTTATTTCGTTAATTGATTTATTTTTTATATTTAGATGTCTAGTTTGGTAGGAGTAAAAAAAAATATATATGTCCATACAATGTGAATCATCAAATAACCTACAGAAGTTCTTCCGTCACATTAAAACTTGTAAAGACAAGCAGCCGTCAGGAATACAAGTTATTTTGTGTAAATATAATATTTACCACGTAATTCCAAAAGAAGACTATGAGGTAATTTGTTAACTTAATACTCAAATTAATAAATATTTTGATTTAACATTTTTTCTTCTTTTTACAGATTCATCTTCTTAATTGCCCTGATCGGGTGGTTTGGAAAGAAGTATTTGATTCATTCAAAAATCACACCACACAAGACGAATGGTGCAGCGAATGAAAAAAACTTAGGCCCAGTTATTTTTAATAATCATAATAGAAAACTTTAATAATTAACTATAAAATAAAATAAAAGAAATAATAAATTTGAAAAATATATAATGTTAGCAAAAAATGATGGCTTTTTATTTATCAAACCCTTTGAAAAAGTCTCTTAAATATGGTTCGTTCTTGTTTACTGTCTATATCAACTATCCATTTGTTAGAAAGGGAAAGCGCGTACACTTAAAGATAACTAACTGTAAATCTTATACCTTACTGACTGTTTTAATCGTCATTAAAAAATAATTTGTTTTGGCCCGTCTGATTCTTATCGTTTCTGTGTCCCAATTTACCCCAAAGCGCATTAAAAAGAAATGAATCCCTTCATGCTCAAAACTCCCTAATGAAGTTTTCTTTTTCAATTTGAGTGGAAACATTTGACGGTCAATCACTTGCTTCTTGTTTTAACTTAAGGAAGCAATCCGACTAAGAAAGATAATCAATCTAAAAAGTTAATCGTCACATGTCGTCCAACACAATTCATATTTATTCTTAAGAAAAAAAGTTTGAATTCAACAAAAAAAATGTGTCAACACAACGACAAAAAACGACAAAAAAAAAAAAAAACATTGAAAACATTTTACTATACTACGAATAACATTTACTAATTCCTTAAGAGCTCATCAAATGCGACAGCAAATTTATATTTCACAACTATGTGAAAACGAAAACAAAAAAATTAACAAAACAAAAAACTAACCAATACATATGATAAACACAATAACAACATCAGAAGCTAATTACCTTTTATATTATTAATTTTCTGTCATATTTTTCTTGTTGCATTATTGCATAACATCAGAAATAACTTGACCGACAGACCGCGCTATTCAGATGTATCAGTGTCTATGCCAAACAATTAAATCTAAAATTTTTCAGACAATTAATCAAATAATGTTCAAATAATGTTCAATCTAAATTAATCTATTGAACTTAATTTTCAAAACGTTTTCAATATTTTGCAAGAACAATTAGCTTAGATAGATTGCAGTGTTCATTTTCTTTTTCCTTGGTCAGCTGGCTTCAAAACCCCGTTTGAAGCTGCCTTCTTTTATACTCTTACAAAACTCGTTGCTATTTTCTGGATAAATTTGTCTAGCAAGCGGTAGATTTGAGATTTATCTCGGGGGTTATTAAACATAACAAGGTATTTGCAGTTTAACGAAATGTCTCAGTAAAATTTTCTTTGGAACACATTTTGGGTAATTAATATAACAGATATATTTCGATGATGTGAACCCTTGGTAAATAATTCACAAACGTTTTTATTATACGCCTCAGTCATTAAATCATCCAATATGATTAATGTGTTTTCTAGATTATCAAAATTTTCGGGGACGTTGTCTAACATTTCAATATCTTCAAAATCGAAATCTTTTAGATCGACCGAATTAGTTTCACCATTGCACCAAACCAGTTTCTTTATACCATGAATATGTGGCAAGAACTTTAATACAAACGTGGTCTTCCCCGAAGAAGAAGGACCAGAAATCTGCATGGTAAAAGGTTGTTCCACATTAAACATATTTTTTTGAAATAAATGATATGGTCCATTTCAAACATCTATTTAAAATTTTTAAGTTTTTCAATTAACAACTTATTTCAGGCATCCGTCTAAAATTCCAAATAAAAAGTTTTAAGGTTTCCAAAACATCATAATTTTTTCCAACACAATTTGTTCTAATTCTTCTGCTCGCTTTACACACAAAATCTTATATAACAACAAAAAAACAAGAACAACACATGTGCCCCAATGAAAAAAAAATTGAAATCATACTTAATCATTTAACGCAAAAAAAGCCGCACGCGATTACGAAACAAAATACAAAAAACTACAACAAAAACAATTTTTGTTACCTACAAAAAAAATATATCATGAACATCTTCAATTTTTTTTTGTCGAGAAAATTATAATCATACATAACAAAACAACAAAGTGTCATAATATCGAGACAAGGTCAAGATCAACCAAAGATCAACCAAAAAAAAAATTGATTTAAACTCAAAGCAAATGTTTTGTTTTTTTCATACATGTAACATACTCGTATATTTTTTTCTTATATTTCTTATTAAACCTCCCACATCAATTAACACTTCATGTGAGAAAATCCCATAATTTCAATGCAATTGTTGTTGTAGCTTATCAACCAAAAAAAAAAATTGATTTAAACTCAAAAGCAAATGTTTTGTTTTTTCATTCATGTAACATACTCGTATATTTTTTTCTTATTAAACCTCCCACATCAATTAACACATCATGTGAGAAAGTCCCATATTTTTGATTCTTCTGCTCGCTTAACACACAAAATCTTATATAACAACAAAAAAAAACAAGAACAACACATGTGCCCCAATGAAAAAAAAAATCGAAATCTTACTTAATCATTTAACGCAAAAAAAGCCGCACGCATTACGAAACAAAATACTACTACAAAAACAATTTTTGTTACCTTTAACACATCATGTGAGAAAGTCCCATATTTTTGTAATATAATATCGAGAAAAAAGTTATGAAACAAAATTCAATTCACATTGAATGCAATTGTTGTTGTTTTTCTCAGTTGATTCAGTCAACTCAACTCATGAAAGATAGTGGGATCGAAAATGAATTTTTTCTTATAAGATACAACAACAAAAAAAGATTTAAATCACTTTCTCTAGTTTTTCTTTCAAGTTTTTTATTCGACCGCAAGATTAAAACACAAACTCATATTTGACTGAAGCAACTGATACAACTGAAAAATTGAATGCAATTGTTGTTGTTTTTTCTCAGTTGATTCAGTCAACTCATTGAATAATCTATTTTAAAACATTTGTTGGATAGTCCCACATTTCTTTACTTTTTTTCGTGACGAAGAAAATTAATTTTTTTTTATAAGATACAACAAAAAATATTTTAATCGTTTTCTCTAGTTTTTCTTTCAAACTCAGTCTCTCAATGCAATTTGAATTAATTTCAATGAAGTCCCATATTTTTTAGTCTATGTGCGAAATCCCCATAACACTACTACCATCATACATAAAATCACTACCAAAAAATTCATAAAAATAAAAATAATGAAAAAAAAATAATTCCTGTAGCTGTGATGTCGTGGGGTTGGTTTTTTTCCTTCTACGGTTTGTGGTAGCATCAAGTGTCCATTCATCAATTTTCTTAGTTGTTTTATAAACTATGTGTTCAGTTGGTCTCTATATATTACTTATACATCTTTTATTGCAATTCTTATATTTTATCAATTTTACGACGGATAATTTTCTTTTTCTCTTACAACCTTAATGTTTTTCACAACAAAACTTGAATACAATAGTTTTTCTGTTTGTTTACAAGCTAACGGCTTGCCTCTGTTCAAAACTTGGCGTTATCTTTCCGAACGAAAGACTTTAATCACCTCATATAAAAACACCATTAAACTTATTATTTGGCACAATTCCAGAATTTTTATGTATCTTTCCGAATGAAAAACTTCCATCACTTCGTAAACATTCACAAACAATTTAAAAACGGTAATCACGACATATTTAAAAGACGTTACTAATAAAAAAAATTAAACTAATTTGATTTTATTTTCGTACTTAGTGACTTCATATCGACTTCATACCATACTGCCAAAGCCCCAACTGTCCAACTCAAATCAACTAACTCAACTTTCCAAACCCCAACTAACTAACTAACTCAATATTCCACCAACAAGTCCATGACTTTTGAAACATTAAAAAATAATTACCCAACAAAAACTTTATTTCAAAATTAATTTATGTATCCATAATTATGTAAAAATGACCTGTAAAATAAAAAGAATGTGAAACGGTCTTCTCGGAAGTGTCAGATGTACTTCGAAATATTTTAAATAATTGTGTTTCTACAAACAAGTGGGTTGATAAGTCTTTGAAAATGTGTGTAAACATTTTCGAATAACGCTATAGTATATTACTATAGGTAAAGAGAATGGAAAATAGAAGTACGACTTACACAGAATATCTTGCCGATTATAGTACATAATATTTCCAAATCTAACCGTTCCAATTTGTTCTGGAAATTTAGCAGAAACGGTTTCGTTTTGTCTAAATGCTTATGTCTCAACTCGTTTCAACTCTTGTAGGAAAACAATATTCAATCTCACAGACTGGTATTTGCTAACTTAACTGTTCCTATCTCCTAGTCCAATATCACCTAGGTCCTCTTCATTTTCGTGCAAATGCCTTGTTTCAGTATTTAATAGTTTTGTGAAAAAACGATATTTACTATGACACATTATGATTTTTGCTAGCTAAACTTAAGCGTAGATGCTTCTTTTCGATAATAACAACTATTGCAAAAAACGACATTTAATATGACCTTCCTGTGCAAATTCTTCACTTGAAAACATGTCGCTATGGTTTGGCCCTTAGAAAAATTTACAAAATGGCGACGATTTGAAAATAAATATTTTTAGTTTTGTTTTTTGATTATAATATTGAAAATATTCTTACTTTATACTCACCTATAATAGTCCTAACGCAGAGAAGCGATAACTAAAGCAAATATGAGATTTCGCAAGCTTTGTGTATCTAAAATGGATATTACTCTAGTGACTATGCGCCAAATTAAATTTATTCAAATGAAATAGAGCACAGATCAGGACAAATACGGCATAATTGGAAAATAATATATAATTCTGATCCGTCCCTTATTTGGCATTTACTACTAGGGATGAGATAGGTTTTTGTAGACCAGGCCGGGTCAGGATAAATAGAGCATGCCCTAGTAGTAAAGCCATTAGGACTTACCTTATTACACCCTAATCCCGCCCGGATCACAGTAAGGCATGTTTGAACAAAATGTTAGTCGGAATGTCGACCATCTCGAAAAAAGCAGTTCCGAGAAAAATTCGTTTAAAAATAATAATAAAACTGAGTTAAACATGAAATAATTACAACAAAATTCGTTATAGTGACCTTCAAATTATAGATTTCCAAGAAAAAGTCTGCCGTCTATTGTTTGATTCGCTCCGCCCGACCGGTTTAGTGCCGCGTCACAAAATCCGCTGTAACTCCGAAAACAATTCTAATTTTGAAAAAGCCTAAAGTTTCAAAATTCTAGACCAGAATACCTGTTTAACTGCTTTTTATAATTAAAAAACAACCATGAAAGAAACTTCATGACTTAAAAAATAATTGGCTGAGTCAAACAGTTCCTCCTAATCTTTAACAACCTATCAAACGATTTGTAGTTGTAAAACTCAATCCAAAACACCAATTTACAATTTGAACTTATAATAGTAAGGCCCTTCTAAATAGCGCAAAAAGAAGTTTGGCATAAACAACTAAACGGTATCGTTGCAGAACTAATGAAATAACATAAAACCAATCAAAAACAAGCCGCATCTGCATCATCTTTAAAACCATAATTCCAACCACTAATTCATTAATTTCTGCCTTCCTTAAAAACGCAACAATTTTATTTAAACAATTATTTGATGATAATCTGTTTTTATAATCACGATCAACATAGTAATAATAATAATAATGATTATTATCAACGATGATGATCATTAGTATGAATGACTTTTTATGGTTTAAGTAAAAAGGTGAAAGAATGATAAATATTTTCTTATTTCTATACAAAGGTAATAACTATCATTAACTTTTGTTGATGATTAATATAATGACGATGATGGTTATTGAAATACAAGAAAAAAAATTATTTTCATACTCAGGATTAGATTAGAAAGGTTAAGTAATGAATGCTCCTCTGGAATTAGTTGCTGTTGATTTTTTAATATCTCTTTTATGTATGATTATTTTAATTTTTTAATATTTTTGCATTATTATTTATAGTTTTTTTTATAAAAAATAATATTCTCAATTTACATATTAAACAATCGATCACTTAATTTTTTTAAAAGAAGAACTACTTTCCAACATTTAAATTTTAATATCATAAATCATTTTTTTTTTCAAATAATTAATTAATTGCGCTAACAAATAAAACGCGCTATGTAATTATTTAATTTTATTTAATTACCTGTCATTTTTTGAAATTTTAAATCTCACTCTAGTTAATTCGGTTAAATCAATCGATGTTGTTGATCAATAAAAAAGATGGTTATATGAATTACGTTAAAAATTATTGTGAGATTCGTTTTCAAAATTGTTATAGTTGATTCAAAAAAAAATTTTTTCGTTATAGTGTGTTATTTATTATTAGACATATGAAGAAGCAAAACCAGGACGATTAATTTACTTAAAACCCAGGTAGTAATAAACACTTGTTACTTCAAATAATTTGCAAGGGTTTTTTGTTGTTGTGCAGTATATAGAACATGTTGCGAAATAAAACTCAATTCAACCACTGTAAATATAATCAAATTAATATTAAAACAAAAACTTTCTAAAAAAAACAAAAAAATAATTATAGTAATAATAAAGGCAGACAAATGAACTAACAATGTTTATTACTTTATTAACTAAACACAGTGGGATATTTCACATTTCATTGAAGATAGTTTTTTAGGTTTGTTTGATTTTTGACGAAGATGATGGGAAAATTATTATAATAAGCCAAAAATAAAACAAATATTGTCAAGTGTTGTGTGAGGAGAAGAAAGACAGTTTTTTTAAACAACAGATTGTTGATTTTTGTAAAACTACGAAAATAGTTCATGCTGTGTCTATTATATTATTAAAGGGCGATGATGTTAACTAGAAGAACGTAAACGTAATAATTCCATGATCTCCGTATCCCTAACAATATTATATACATACTAACAAAATTTTTGTTTTTCTTTCCAGAACATTCAATTACCTATAGATGAAGCTGTCTCATTACAACAGCAAAACCAATTGAAAAATAGTTTAGAAATAATAAAATTAAATAATAACCAATCATCGCAACAGCATCCAACAAAAATTCAACAAAAATTACAAACAACAAATAATTATAATTTAAAAAATAATAATAATTATAAAAACTATGAACACAATTTTCATGAACTAAATCACGGTGCTGTTACGGCAACACCAAAGCCACCAACAACAGAATTAGATGATATTTTTATTAGTGTTAAAACAACAAAAAATTATCATTCAACGCGTTTAGCATTAATTATTAAAACGTGGTTTCAATTAGCTAAAGGACAGGTTAGTGATATTTATTTTATTTTTATTTATTTTCATTAAGATTTGAAAATTCGATGATTTATATTTAACTATTGGAATGATTTATATGACAGTCCAAGAGATGTATTTAACTGTTCCCTGTATTCGATTACTGTTTAATTTTCAATCATGTTTACTTAAATGAATAGGATGTGTTATATTTGTCATAATTATGCTTTTTTTGTCGATTAAAGCTAATTAGATTAACATTTGTATTAATTAGTTAGCTGCTGTTTAGCTGCAAAGTTTTGATAGACTGAAAATTAGTAGTTATATGATGAAGTTAAAACAATTTGGAAGATTAAGTTGTACCAAAAATTTGTGATTTCTTTTTCATAGTCATATTACTCTTCAATCAAATACTAAAAACCATCGACTTCTTCCATAGTACCTGCTAGAGTATTCTGAGTCAAGGAACAACAGAATTACATAATAACATAAAATGAATATGTCTAACAAAATCAAAAATCGTTTAAAATTTACAAACCTGATCAAACTTGGAAAACTGGTAGGAAAAACATCGATTCTACATACATATAATTTTTATAATTTTATGTCGACACATAAAAAATAAAATCAACCAATTTGATCATAAAACTTAAGAAAATCATAAAATAAATTGATCTTATTCCTCTTTCTTATTTATATATATATTTTTATTTTGTTTGTAATTATTATTCCGGTTGCAGAATTTTAATAATACAGTAACAACGATAGTAATAATAATAATGGTAATAAAGGATTCGAAAGCAACGTTTTCGACACAGTAATTGGAAGTTTTTATTTTAAAATTATATTAAAATTATAATTAGAAAAATGAAGGTATTTTTCTTGGACAATTTTTTTATGAACGTCGACAAACGTGCAAACATATAAAACAAAAATGCAAGTAGTTTCAAATACGTTAGTTGGAATGATCAAAAAATTTACTGGGTTTCTTTTGTGGACATAAAACCTAAAGTTAATAAAATAAATTAAAAGAAGTCAAGAAAATAATAAAACGAAAAAGTTACGCCCTACGAAGCATAAACTTTGTTTTAATATTTTAATTTTTTTTATATATTTTTGTTATTATTTAGGTTTTCTTATGTTAAATAAAATTTTTACATCCTTCCTAAATTTAGAAGCAGTTTTTTAATTGACTTTGAGTTCAATATTTTGGCAAAATTGTTTCATTGTTCGTTTTTTTTAAATAATTCTAAAGGAATAGTTATTTGTTTAACTAGGCAGCAAAGTAGTAGATTGACTGCCGCGGCTGATAGTTCATAGCCGAGCGAGCGAGGCTAGGAATTCAGCCAAGGCAGTCAATCTACCTTGCTGCCGAGTGGAACATATAATTTTTTCTCCGATTAATTACAATGATATGTAATTTAATAATTATTACTTTAAAAATAAAGTAAAATTTTAAAAATGAAAAAAAAAATCGATTAAAAAAATTTTTTTTTTTAATCGCAATATCTGTTTATTTCTATGAAGTCTAATTATTTTGCTGCCTAGGCAGCAAAGTACTAGCTTTGCTGCCTAGGCAGGAAAAGTGCCACTTTGCTGACTGAAATAAGTCTGCAAAATTTATATTTGCTGTATATCGGAGAAAAAATAACTTTTCAGTAAAAAATTGTTTAGGCAAAAACACTTTCTCTACTGATTAAAGAAACTTAGGTCAAACGCAACGATTTTGCTTTCAGTATTCAACGAACAGTCAAAACTTCTGTCAATGTCGTTAAAACCACAGATTATACAACATTACTACGATATGTACTATTCTTTCGAAGTGAAAACGGGCTATGAATTCTAGAGCGAAGTTTAGAAATTCAACTAATCAACTTTAATTAGTGTATTATAAATAGCATTTACTGTTATATTTATAAGTCTGAATTTTTACTGAAGCTGCCTTAAAAGCTCTTTTTTGCCAGAACTTAGTACCCCTAGTTCCCTTATATAGCACCTTAACAACACACACACACTGTGTTTTTTAAACTCATAAGAGACAAAATGTTGAAATGTAAAAGAAGCGCAATTTGTCACTACACACCCTCCCCAACAAAAAAAGCCGGACAAGTGCGAATAAAATTCGCTCGCCAAGGGTTCCGTGAATGTAAAAGAACACATTATCAAAAATAAATGACATAAAGTTATGTTGTAAAGTCTTTATATCGCCAGACTATGGACGCATAACAGAATAAATGTTTAATCGTAAACGTCAATAGTAAATGTCAATCACATCTACATTGATCGAAAATGTTACTTGAGGTTAAATTTTATGCATAGCTGTTTATGTTAGCTAAAGTATTTTAATAGTCTAAATTGGGAATATTTGTTCTATAAATCAGCGTCGAAATATAGGGTGGTATACATACACTTAAAAAGGCACATTTTTTCATCAATAACTAAAAAACTGTGCATCGCAGAATTCTAAAAAATATTGCACGGTTTCTTAAATTAAGTGTTATTTCAAATGACACCCCACTCGTTTGGTTCCAAAAAAGTTTTTTTTTACCCTGTGTACCGCAAAACTCTAAAAAAAATTGCAATGTTTTGGAAATTTAGTGCTCTTTCAAATGATACCCCACTCGCTTGGGTCAAAAAAAGTTTTTTTTACCCCCCTTACACTCATCCCCTAAACACACAGAAATATAATTATTTGAGAGTTCGCTATAATTTTCGTTCAAAATATAGCAAACTTTCTCTATGAATTTTTTCAATTTTTTCTGTCAATCAGTGTCGAAACGTAGGGGGGGGTGGCGGTCTGGAATTTGCTCATTTTTTAGAATAACTCAAAAACGGTGTACCGGAAAATTCTAAAAAAAATTGCAATGTTTTGGAAATTTGGTGCTCTTTCAAGTGATACCCCACTCGCTTGGTTCAAAAAAAGGTTTTTTTTACACCCGTCCCCTAAACACACAGAAATATAATTATTTGAGAGTTCGCTATAATTTTCATTCAAAATATAGCAAATTTCCTGTCTCTATGAAATTTTTCAATTTTTTCTGTCAATCAGCGTCGAAACGTAGGGGGAGGGGGGAACGGTCTGGAATTTGCACATTTTTTAGAATAACTCAAAAACGGTGTGCCGGAAAATTCTAAAAAAATTGCAATGTTTTGGAAATTTGGTGTTTTTTCAAATGACACCCCATTCGCTTGGGTGAAAAAAAGTTTCTTTTTACCTACCCCCCTTACACCCATCCCCTAAACACACAGAAATATAATTATTTGAGAGTTCGCTATAATTTTCGTTCAAAATATAGCAAACTTCCTGTCTCCATGAATTTTTTCAATTTTTTCTGTTAATCAGTGTCGAAACGTAGGGGGGGGGAGGAACGGTCTGGAATTTGCACATTTTTTAGAATAACTCAAAAACTGTGTACCACAAAATTCTAAAAAAAATTGCCAAGTTTCTGAAATTCGGAGCTCTTTCAAATGACACCCCACTCGCTTGGGTCAAAAAAGTTTTTTTTCACCCTTCCCCACCCCAATCCCTTAAAAACACAAAAATATAATTATTTGAGAGTTCGCTATATTTTTCGTTCAGAGTTTATCAAACTTCCTGTCTCAGTGAATTTTTTCAAATTTTCTGTTAATTAGGCTCGAAATGCAAGGGGGGGACCAACTTTTTGTGTCACTTTATTGATAATAATTCAAAAACTATGCATTGCAAAATTCTAAAAAAATGGCGATATTTCTAAAATCAAGTGCTCTTTCAAATAACATGACATGACCTGGTTTTAAATGATGTTTTTACCCCTTAATATTCCCACCCCTTTAATGAATATAGTTATAAGTGTCTGCCACTTTTCTATATGTTTCATTAAAAACCTACTCAATTTTCTATCATTCCAAATATATTTCAAGATTTTCGATGAAGTAGGGTCGGAGTTAATTGGGGCAATAAAACATCCCATAACCGTCATTTTTCAAAGTTATACAAAAAATGGTGAGGTGAAAAATTCCAAAATATATTTTTAAATAACGCTGAAATGAAGCCCTTTCATATGATACCCTACTCGTCTCGCTAAAAAAATGTATGTTTTCAAAGGCTTTACATCGTACCTCCTTAAAACAAACGAACACAACTTTATTTATTTTTTAACCGGCCATCTTGTGTGGATAGGCTAGTTTTATAAGCACTTCAAATTTTAAGTTCATCGGATTAATGGTTCACGAGATAATCGAAATAATGTGAAAAACACGTTGTACTCTTACCAATAGTGTTCCGTATAAAAAACGGAACCCTAAAAATTAAACATTAAAAAGATAAAAATAAGTATTTTAAGCTTAGTAGTTTTCTGTAGGTTTGACAAGAACAAATTTTATGAGTAGCAAATTTGAAACTGTAGGACTTAAAGATTTTGAGATAATCGATTATACAGATTTTCATACGGGCAACAAAATCTTATCATATCTTAATTTTACTTTTTCAAAGTAGTATATGGTTTTTTTTACTGTTTCTCTACATCTCATAAGACATATAGTTAAAAGATGCAGAAATGTTTGTGATCTTATAAGTGCAATAAACTTAAAAATGTTTTCAACTTTTTATCGAATATTCAGGTGATGGATGACAAATTATATATATAGTCAACCATGCGTATACTAAAAAAAATTATATATTTCAATATATTTTATATATTGTTGACCTATTCAACTGTAAAATTAACTTATTTTATTGAATTGTGAAATTGAGTTTCTTCTATCGATTTTGATAAACAAATGATATGAATCCCATTCCCTTAAATTCATTTCTTTTTAATAAATTTGAAGGTTAAATTGGTTGGAATTTTTATTTTATTATTATTACTTCGGTCTGAAAGACCTAAGTATTACATTCATAAGCTGAAAGTGAAATTCTTACCCCCACTTTTTTGGCATTTCTCGATGTTTTAGGACCTAATGATTCTAAAAAAGCAAAAAAAATGTATGTCTGTCTGTCGGCCGTCGGTCCGGCCATCAAAACCTACGAAATCTAGAAAACCGCTGGACGGATTTCAAAAAAATTTTTTTTTTCTAAAATCAGGTTTACTCAATGGAAAGAGCCGAAAGGACGATGTGTTCGATAGCTGTAACAGAAGTGTGTCAAAAAATCGTCAAATGTGTCAAAACAAGGAAATTTGCATATTTTTTTCTTAAATAACGTTCATTTTAAGTGATTACGAGTAGGAACATTGAATTTGGAGAAATCTGTATGGTAGGGATTGGTATGTGAGACCAAAATCTAGATTATTGCATTATAACTTTGTCAAAAAAATGTTGTCAAGTGTGTAAAACAAAGATTTTCATTTTTTTCCACTCAATTTTTTGGGGAAAAATAAAATTAATTACTTGTATGACATGAAATTTTATTATTATTATAGAGAATTATAGTATTATAAGTTTGTCAAAAAAATGTTGTCAAGTGTGTCAAAAGAAAGATTTTTATTTATTTTTTTAACCTATTTTTTGCAACAAAATAAAATTAATTACTTGTATGTCATGAAATTTTATTATTACTATAGGGAATTATGGCATTATACGTTTGTCAAAAAAATGTTGTCAAGTGTGTCAAAAGAAAGATTTTTATTTATTTTTTTACCCAAATTTTTGGAAAAAAATAAAATTAATTACTTGAATGACATGAAATTGTATTATTATTATGAAGAATCATGGCATTATAAGTTTGTCAAAAAAATGTGGTCAATTGTGTCAAAAGAAAAATTTTTATTTATTTTTTACCCAATTTTTTGGGAAAAAATAAAACTAATTATTTGTATGACATGAAATTTTATTATTATTATAGAGAATTATGGCATCATAAGTTAGTCAAAAAAATGTTGTCAAGTGTGTCAAAAAATGATTTCATTTATTTTTTTAGCCAATTTTTTGGAAAACAAATCGGCTGTTTTTATGACGTAAATGTAATTGAAAATAAAATTGGACATGGAAATTTTTGAATTTGATATAGTTTTTGAAATATTTTTGGAATTGTGAAAAAAGTTTGTATATATGATTTTGTAATAAGTTTTGCAATATTTTTAGAATATTGGAAAAAGTTTTAATTTTTGATTTTGTTATAATCTTTGCAATATTTTTAGAATTTTGAAAAAAAATTAGAATTTTTGAATTTGTAAGAATTTTTGGAATATTATTAGAATTTAGAAAAAGTTTATATATTGATTTTATTCTAATTCTTAGAATAATTTTGGAATTTTGAAAAAAAAAATAGATTTTTTGAATTTTATATATATTTTTAGAATTTTGAAAAAAGTTTCAATTTTTGATTTTGTAAGAATTTTTGGAATATTTTTGAAAAATTTAAAATTTTTGATTTTACTATAATTTTTATAATTTTGGAAAAAGTTTCAATTTTTGATATTGTTATAATTTTTGCAATATTTTTAGAATTTTGGAAAAAGTTTGAATTTTTAAAATTTTTTGGAATATTATTAGAATTTAGTAAAAGTTTAAATATTTGATTTTTTTCTAATTTATGGAATATTTTTAGAATTTCGAAACAAAAATAGAATTTTTGAATTTTATACATATTTTTAGAATTATGAAAAAAGTTTCAATTTTTGATTTTGTAAGAATTTTTGGAATATTTTTAGGATTTTGAAAAATTTTAAATTTTTGGTTTTATTATAATTTTTATAATTTTGGAAAAAGTTTCAATTTTTGATATTGTTATAATTTTTGGAATATTTTTAGAATTGTGGAAAAAGTTTGAATTTTTAAGAATTTTTGGAATATTATTAGAATTTAGAAAAAGTTTAAATAATTTATTTTGCTCTAATTTTTGGAATATTTTTAGAATTTTGAAACAAAAATATAATTTTTGAATTTTATATATATTCTTAGAATTTTGGAAAAAGTTTTAATTTTTGATTTTGTAAAAATTTTTGGAATATTTTTAGGATTCTGAAAAATTTTAAATTTTTGATTTTATTATAATTTTTATAATTTTGGAAAAAGTTACTATATTTGATTTTCTTATAAATTTTACAATATTTTTAGAATTATTGAAAAAAGTATTAATCTTTGATTTTGTAATAATTTTTGGAATATTTTTAGAATTTTTTTTGAAAAAAGTTTGAATATTTGATTTTATTTAATTTTTACAATATTTTTGGAATTTTTAAAGAAATATGAATTTGTGATATTTTCTCGAAACGCTAAATGGAGAAGTTTTTGAGTAGTTTGCTGATTGTATAATCTTTTCAATAAATTATGTTAATTTATGATCTGTTATAATTTTCCGACAACGTATTGATGTTGTGTGTTAGTTTTGTAATACATATCTATACAGAGATAAAAATACATGTACTTTAACAAAAAGTTAAGTTTGATATACATCGCTGCCCAAAACTAAAAACCATGTCCTCGTAAAAGTCTTGCCGAAAACTATATCAAAATCCTTAACCCAGATCGAAGACTTGATATCTCAAAGCTTGAGATTTCAGCCCCTCCATATTTTATATTTATTTTCAGTCGAATCTAAATGAAAACAAAATTAACATTAATCCATTGTGACCACAAAAACGATAGTAAATTACTAAATTTAATTTTTCTTTACAACCCTGTACATTTCGGTTACAAATCATAATAATTACAATCAATGCAATTGTTTTTTATTATAGCTCTACTTTCCAATATTTCCATAATATTACTTATTAATGTGCATATGTTTATTTATTTTATTATAATAATGATAATATTATTTTTTTTACAACTTTAACAACAGAATAAAAATCAGATCAAGGTAAAACAAAAATTTAATATTTTCAATTTTCCAAAGAACAGATTTGAATTAATCCGACCATTAAAATTAAATAAATAAAACGATTATTAACCCTTGATGGACATTACACTATATATCAATTGAAAAATTAGTTTAAATATGGTTTTAACTGTAAAGGGTTAATTTTTTACTATACTATAATTTAAGATTACCTTCTAGGCAAAAACGCGATCATGATTGTTATGACGACCGTTGATTATTAATATTATTATTGTTGACGATCGAAATAGAACAACAGAATAAAAATTACAATAATTTTAATAATTTTTTTTATAGCCAAAAGGATGGTAAGGAGATGAATAGATAATGTAAAATTTTTTATTTATATGTATTGTTGAATAATTTTTTTGTTTTGATCCCGCGATATGCCTGTAAGATAAATTTTAATATTTTGTGTAAGCCGCAATTTTCATAAAAGAAAACAATATAAATATATGTTGATTTACTTATGCATTGATCAAGTAATAATACATTTTTTTGATTGCATAATGAGCACAAACAAATAAAAATGAAATTTTTACCGTCGAGTCCATACAAGTGTAAATTGTGATTCAATACTCAGTGTATAGAATAATAAAAGTTGAAATATAGAAATAATTTTAAATCTCGAAGATCTCGTTTTTGGGAAAAAAATAATTAAAATAAAGAAGTAGGTACAAGCTTATGCATTACAAGTTGCTTCATGACAATGCCTTTCGGCGGAAAGCGAATCGGTGGATCTTATTGGGGTTTTCTTTAGGTTATAAAAAGAATCGCAGCTTCACTCTCAGGTTATAAAAAGGATCGAACTTCTAGGGAATATGAGGGGAGACTTTTAAGGTTATAAAAAGGCTCAAACGGACTATTCTGAGCAGTAGGAAAAGTTATCAAAGACTATGGACGGATCTAAAAGAGTACCCAACCGATTTTTTAGTGCTAAGTCAACTTATGACACCATGCCTCTTACTACCTTTTAAAAGCAGTAAATAGTTGTAATTCAAACAAAAGAGGACGGGTCTGCAGCTAATATGCTATCGGAGAGTGTAACTAATACTTGAAACATTTGTTACAAATACAGCATTGGAGCTTACGTAGTCTGTATCAATATGTTTATTGATATCCAGACTACTCTATAATATTTGGAACACTACACTATTAAGTCAATTTGAGCTTCGTCTCCTTGTCTTCTATATATTTTTCCAAACATTCAATACTCTAAACTATCAGCTCTTGTTACTTCGGTTTCATTTGCATTAAATTCACCACTATTAGGCTTTCCAACTTCGTGTAATGCGGTTGCTAATACCAAACGAAATTTACCCTCCCATTCCATGGAATATAACCTCGAATTTATATCTAGTATTAAGTTCATTTTAAAGGATTTGGATTCGAAATGTAATCGCTTAACACGATCAAATTTTTGATCTGCCGGATCCATTTTTTTAGAGTAAAAATATTTTCAAATAATATTCCTGCCATTTTTGTTTATTGAGGTGATACAAATTTATCATAAATCTTTGATTGAATTTATAGCTAGAATTTTCCATCTTTTGTTTCTTTTTTATATACCTTGGTCACTCTTACGCTCCAAACAACAATTCCGTATTATCATACTACAAAAAAAAATCAATCCATAACAGGAAAATCAAAAAAATAAATGTGGTTGTTCAATATTTCATAGTAACGAAGGCTCAACCATATTTTAGATATTGAAGACTCTTATCTTAAAGTAGAAATCCAAACAGACCGCTCGTTACACATGTATGGATGTTTAAACACAAGCGTTGTAAGACGACAATATTCAATTGATTTTTATTTCATTGCGCACTAGCGCGCAACAAATCTATTCCGTTATTCTTCCAAGGAAATTTAATCATAATAAATTCATAATAATGAAACGTCCTTTATTATACAGTACTCAAAACTGTGTCGTAATTTACAATTTCTTGTTTAGCTCTAATGAACAATAATTCAAAAAATTGAAAAAAACCTAATCATTCATTTTCCAAAGAACTTACATTATATTGATCAAACAGAACAAAATACACCAAAAATTTGAAAATATACTTAGACGACGAAATAAAGCACTAAACCTAAGCAAATTGGCAGAGTAAGATGGATCGAGATGCGGTTTTTTGCATTCGATTCAGGAAGCCGTCAGGAAAGTTTGTGAACATAGCCGCCCAGAGCCCTAGGTACTCCGGTCATCGACGACATCATATTCGTGTTCAGCGACCCCAAAAACCCCCGAGTAACAAGCTTCGATCAATTTTGAGCTGTATATATGGAAATTTCCAGGAGATGAGGTGTATATAACTCGCCCTGGACCCTAGGTACTCCGAAGGTCATCGCAGACATCATATTCGTGTTCAGCGGCCCCAAAAACCCCCAGTAACGAGCTTCAATCAATTTCTAGCTGAATTAATGTAAAGTTCCTTGAGATCAGTTAGACATACCCGCCCTGGGCCCTAGGTACTCCGAGGGTCATCGCCAACATCATATTCATGTTCAGCGACCCCAAAACCCCCGAGTAACGAGCGTCGATCAATTTCGAGCTGAATTTATGGAAAGTTCAAAGAGATTAGGTGTATATAACCCGCCCTGGCCCCTGGGTACTCCAGGGGTTTTTTGCCGAAAAGTGGCTATGTTCACAAACTTTTCTGACGGCTTCCTGAATCGAATGCAAAAACCGCATCTCGATCCATCTTACTCTGCCAATTTGCTTAGGTTTGGCCTATTTTTGTGCTTTATTACCTCGCCTAACTTCATAAATTAATTTTTGTACGAGTAAACCGTAAAATGCACTTTTACGATTCAAAAATTATGCGTGAAGCAGGCCTTTTGTTCCTATTGAAATAACAATGCCTAAAATTGAAATAACAACGCCTAAAATTACTATTTTACACCCTAAAGCGTAAATATTTTTGACAACATCAAACGAACTCAAAAGATCAAAATACATAATGACAATTTCCAAAAAACATACATATATATTTTTACAGATATATATATATATGTTTTGTAAAATTTTGCTTGAGAAAATTGTTTCATCAAAGCATTTTTTGTTTGTTTGTAATTTTATATATAATTAAAATTAAATACTTTGGAATAAATTTAGAAAAAATGTAACTTAAATATAAAAAATATAACGATTATTTCAAAATACATTTTACAAAACACAATAACATACATACTTTATGCTTATCTATACGATGGATCAAATACAACCGAAAAAAAAATGTTTTAAATAAATTAAAATAGAAATTTTATAAAATTGGTTGCTATAGAAATTTAGGAAAATAAAATATGAAAAGCAAAAATACTTGGATTAAACAATTTTCTCAAAAAATATTTTACTATTTGTAAATATATGTATTTTAATTTAAGCAAATAATACAGAATCTTACTAGTACAAAAAATATTGTATGTAGTTCGGGCATAAAGTATCTTTTTTGCTTTCGGATAGTGAGTAGTAAATTAAATTGTCATTTTTAGTATTTTCCGTTACTTATTATTTATATTTCTCGCCGTTTAAACCTTCCCTGAACTTCCACAAATATTTCAAGATCAAAATTAATAAAATCGGTCCAGCCATTCTCTAGTTTTAGCGAGACAAACGAACAGCAATTGATTTTTATATATATATGTATAGAAGATGGGTATAAAATATCGATCTAATACTTATCTGATGTGTGAATTTGATTTTAGGAAAAAATTTTAATCCAAAACAAATTTATTATTGTACATAGTTTTCAATGAAAGTGTTTTAATTATAATGCTGTTTTGTTTTCATTATAAGGTTTTTTTATTAATTTTCTATTGAACCAACTTAGTGCCATCAATTGCCGTCAAATAAAAAATGTAACATGATAAAAAATGTCTAGAATTTTTATGAAGGCCAAAAAAAGCTTCTTTTGCAAATAAAGTCCCGCCTCAAACTAGCAAAACGAAAAAAGGGAATTAACAACTCAATCTGTCAATGCCAATACTAAAAACAATTATTAACAACACATTCATTAAAAATGCCATTCACAACTGTCATCAACAATTCTGAATTCTGGTCCTTTTACCACTTTTTGTAAACAAAATAAATTAACATCAATTAAATACAATTTGCAATGAGTTTTATTTTTACTGACTTTCTAAATGAATTAATGTTGTGCAAAGAACGTCTACTTGTCAAAATAAAAACGATTTTATTTTTTTAATCTAAAAACCAATTAAGATAACTTTCTATTGCATTCTGAACTTTAAGAGTAACAAAAGTTTTAACTCAGAAATTGTCGTTTTGGGATAAAAACGCATCTCGTCTAAACTCTAAAAAGTTTTTTTTTGGTCGTTGATTTTCAAACGAAAGAGTGATAGATTGATTAGTCACGTTTTATTAGTTTCAAACGAAAAAAAAGAATTGCTACTGTAACAAATGTTGCGATGATTCGTGAGTTAATTAATTATGAAATTTTTATTTTTGTCATAAAAAGAAATAACAATATAGTGCTAACATTTTCAAAATTAATGTCACATCTTTGTTTACATTTAAAAGTACAATAGCCGACGTTTTTATTATCGAAACTCATATATAAATTTAATTAAAATCCAATCAGTATCAATTTGTTTAATAATAGCGCCAATTAAGCAATTTTTTTATTTATTTGATTAATTTTTTTTTAACTATTTTTAATTTGAAACAATCAAATCAATTCATTCCAAAAGTTTTGCATTGTTTTGACTTTAAACGTAAATTATAAAAAAAAAACAAATGATTATTCAGTTTTTGTTACGATCAAATTACATTGAATTCAACAGAAATTTTACTTTGTTTCGAATTAAAACAAATTTATTTATGGCAGTTTTTTGTTTTATTTATTTATTCAATTGATTAAGTAGATTTGTTTAAATAAAATAAAATAGTTATTTTTTTCTTAGAATTTATGATTACTTTAATATAATTGATTAAACTGGACTGGATATAAAGAAAAATCTGTCAACAGTGATAAATAAATCCGTTATGTGGAATGTGATATTAATTTAAGCCTAAACTATCTTGGTTAATTTTATAGTTATGGTTATCTGTCTCTGGGTTTTTTTTATAGACGAGGGATTAGCGTACAAAATATGTACTTACTTTCGAAAACCTGTATAGTTAAACGGATTCGAATGCGGTTTTTTGCATTCGATTCAGAAAGTCAATTATAAAATTTGTTTGGTGTTTTGCAAACCCAGATCGGCTTTATTGCATTTCTGCAGCTAAAAATGCATTTTTGTAAGTGCATTTTTTAGAATAATAAAAAAAAAATTATAATTCTGTAAATAATAGCCGAAACGAGCCCAAATTCATTACTCAGGGGACCTGGAGGTCAGGGCGCCCTTACTATACAGCTTCTCCTTGACTTTTGTCAAAATTTTCTATACAAAATACCCAATATTTGTTATTGGGGGGTTTTCGGGATCGCTGACCATCATTATGATATTTAAAAATGTACCTGACGTACCTGGGGATCATAGCGACCCGATTGTGAAGATCATTTCCTGGAGTTTTCTTTAAATTTCTTATTAAAAGCATTAAAAATCTATACTCGGGGGTTTTTGAGGTCGCTGATCACGAATATGATGTTTGAAAATTCACCTAACGCACCTGGAGCTATCAACGACCCGATAATGTAGATCATCTACTGGAGTTTTCTTTAAATTTTTTATGGATAGCATTAAAAATCATTACTAGAGGGTTTCGAGGGGTCGCTGATCATGATTATTATATTACAAACATTATCTGACATGCCTGGGGATCAGGAAGACTTGATTACTAAAATCATCTCCTGGAGCTTTCTTAAAATTTGTTATACAAACCATCCAAAATTGTTACTTAAGGTTTTCAAAGGTTTTTGATAAATGTGATTTCAGTAAGATCATACAACTCTGTTATATTATTTCATGTTTTTTTTTTAATGTGAATTGCTGGTTTAAAGTTTTGATAAATGGGATAAAACAATAAATTTTTTAAAAAAGTACATCATTTTTATATTAAAACCTATTATATTTATTAAAAAAATGTTATTATATAAAAGAATTAATTTCCAGTTACAAATAATTTAGTATGGTTATCCATATTATTCAAAATTTCATTCTTTTTAATAACCATAATTTAACTTTCGTCCTCTTCTTGTTCTACAGATTCTATTTCCTCTTGATGGTAAGCTTCTGTTTCATCTTCGGCTTCTGCTGTGTCTTCTTCTAATTCGTCTGTGAGCAATTCATTAGTAGAATATTTTTCTACGTTGGAGCAGGTTGAGCCATTTACAGTTCTTACATGCAATAGTGAAAATTAAGCCTTGCCTTCTGCATCCACATAAATTGCCACAGTCTTTTTTGCAACCACCTAAATGACGTCCTGAATGATGTCCGTTTTTGGCTCAAACGGACATCATGTTTTTAGGATGTCATTTTTTTTAGGACGTCATTTTCCCAAAACAAAAGGGTTCATATCTAAATTATAACTGAAAAAAAAAATATTAAAAAAAAATGACGTCCTAAAATTTTATTTTTGTTTTATATAGTATAATATATTTATATAATATAATATAATTTTATAATATATAATATAATATACAGTTTATATAATATAATATAAATATAATATTTTTATATAATATAATATAATATACAGGCACGTACTACTTATTTTTTTAAACTTTTAAAATTATTTTTCAAAATATTTTAAGTTTAATTTATTTTTAAATATTTTAGTTGACAAAGGGTATAATTCAAGTTTTTTTTAATAAATTATTTTATATAATAATATAATATAATAATAAATATTAATACTAATAATAATAATTTTATAAATATTATTATTAAATATTATTATTATTATTATTATTATTATAAATATTATTATAATATTATATTGTAATATTTTAATATTATAGATATTATTATTATATAATAATAATAACCGGGTAAGAAAACTCCGGGAGATGATATTAAAAATAAAGTCATTATAAGTCCCCGGTATGTCAGGGAATTTTTTTAATACCATAATCATGATCAGTGACCCCAAAAACACCCGAGTAATGATTTTTAATGATTTTGATAAAAAAATTAAGGAAACTCCAGTAGATGATCTACATAATCGGGTCGATATGTTCCCCAGGTATGTCGGGTGAAGTTTTAAACATCATATTCGTGATCAGCGACCCCTCAAAACCCTCGACAGCGAAACCCTCGAGTAATGATTTTTAATGCTATCCATAAAAAATTTAAAGAAAACTCCAGTAGATGATCTACATTATCGGGTCGTTGATATCCCCAGGTGCGTTAGGTGTTTTTTTAAACATCATATTCGTGATCAGCGACCTCGAAAACCCCCGAGTAAAGATTTTTAATGCTTTTGATAAGAAATTTAAAGAAAACTCCAGGAGATGATCTTCATAATCGGGTCGCTATGATCCCCAGGTACGTCAGGTACATTTTCAAATATCATAATGATGATCAGCGATCCCGAAAACCCCCCAAAAATAAATATTGGATATTTTGTATAGAAAATTTTGACAAAAGTCAAGGAGAAACTGTATAGTAAGGGCGCCCTGACCTCCAGGTCCACGGTATGACTTTTCAACATCAGCTACCCCAAACACCCCTGAATAATGAATTTGGGCTCGTTTCGGCTATTATTTACCGAATTATAATTTTTTTTTACTATTCTAAGAAATACACTTACAAAAATGCATTTTTTAGCTGCAGAAATGCAATAAAGCCGATCTGGGTTTGCAAAACACCAAACAAATTTTATAATTGACTTTCTGAATCGAATGCAAAAAACCGCATTCGAATCCGTTTAACTATACAGGTTTTCGAAAGTTCAATACGCTAATCCCTCGTCTATAGATGGATGGCGTGTTTGTTTCTTTTATCAGATGAGGAATGTTGATGTTCAATGTTCATACTGATGTTTTCTTTTGCAAGCAGTATGAGTAAACTTTGTTCTACTGCTTTTAGGTGTAAAGATTATTGATCACGAATCAGTGGTCTTGATGAGGTAGTTTCGAGTCGTAGTCCGAAATATAAAAAGAGAAGTGAAGTTTTTCGGTATCGAATTGAAAGGGGAAAGCTAAGTGTTCTTTCGAAATAGAAAAATTCAAATAATTCCATTAGTTACTTGAGTTTAATCTTGATTAATAAAAATTCTTAACCTGATATGATATTTTAAATCAATTAATAAAAACAAATCCAATGCATTGATTCTTTTATGCTGTCTAAGTCTAAGAACTATTTCATCAAATTACAAAAGAAAACTGTAACGAAATAATTATTCAAATATTAATGGATCTATAACAATGTTTATTTATTTCAACAAATATCCAATGAAGTAATACATACTCGTATACGTATTCCTATAAATTTAAAGCTAAAAATAACGTAGGTCAAAAACTATAACGAAATGAATAAACAACTTTAAATACAAACTGAACGCTTTAAGCTATTTTAAATTCAAAAAATAATTGATAGATTAGTTGTAACAGAGCTCCAGCTAATGACAACCAAGACTACTGGTGCTTATTTGAACTTTTTTGTTCTTTTGTTTGGAATATTCTTTTTTATGCTTACATGCGTTCAAAAGTGCAGTAATTTTAGTCATTATATTATATTAATGTGAAAAACGTTAACTGGTGAATGTTTTACGTTTATTTGTATTTATTTATTTGCATTTATTTTAAAGAGCTTCTAATTCATTTATGAAATGGTAAAATCAAACTCCCAGGTTTTAAACTCGATTTTTTTTTTAGTCAGAACCTCATTTAATTTGTTCTTTCCAAATAATTAATTACAGAATTTTAATTTATTGTGTTCGTTTCGGAAAAAAAATTCGTTGCCGGAATTTACAATATAGCAACATAAATACTACACATAAATTAATGCCCCAGTACATAATTATGTTAATTTTAAATGGTTTCTTCATAGTCTTACGATTTTTTGTTATTATTATACTTTTGATTCAACAAATCCCTTGAGGATAAGAACCATAATCAAACAGTAACAACAACAAAAATTATAAATTTGCCATGAAAAAAAAATCGAAATATAATGGAACTACCATCTCGTAGGTTATGTATTGTTGGATGATGATGATGTTGTTAATGATTTTTTTTTATTGTTGATGTCTGATTTTGTTACCAGTTACTTTTTATGTTGTTTTAGTCCTGCTTTAGTAACTTCTAGTGGATTGTGTCTTTTTATCATTCATCGTTGGAATAAATATTGATAAACAAAAGTATGTGCTCGTTTTCTTATAACTTGTGAACAGTGTTGAACCCATAATAATAGATGCTGTTTCAATAGAACCGAAAATTAAACATTGAGGAAAAACTTTAAAAATATTTGTAAGAGTTGGGTTTTTAGGGTTCCGTTTTTTATACGGAACACTATTGAGTACAACGTGTTTTTCACATTGTTTCGATTATCTCGTGAACCATTAATCCGATGAACCCATTAAAAATCCCATTAAAATTTGAGGTGCTTATAAAACTAATCTATCCACACAAGATGGCGGGTTAAAAAATAAATAAAGTTGTGTTCGTTTGATTTAAAGAGGTACGATGTAAAGCCTTTGAAAACTTACATTTTTTTTATCGAGACGAGTAGGGTATCATATGAAAGGGCTTCATTTCAGCATTATTTAAAAATATATTTTGGAATTTTACACCTCACCATTTTTTGTATAATTTTGAAAAATGACGTTTTCTGGATGTTTTATTGCCCCGAATAACTCCGACCCCACTTCATCGAAAATCTTGAAATATATAACTTATAAAAACTTTTTTGACCCAAGCGAGTGGGGTGTCATTTGAAAGAACACCGAATTTCAGAAACTTTGCAATTTTTTTCAGAATTTTGCGGTACACAGTTTTTGAGTTATTCTAAGAAATGTGCAAATTCCAGACCGCCCCCCCCCCCTATGTTTCGACACTGATTGACAGAAAAAATTGAAAAAATTCATAGAGACAGGAAGTTTGCTATATTTTGAACGAAAATTATAGCCAACTCACAAATAATTATATTTCTGTGTGTTTAGGGGATGGGTGTAAGAAGGGTAAAAAAAAACTTTTTTTGACCCAAGCGAGTGGGGTATCATTTGAAAGAGCACCAAATTTCAGAAACATTTCATTTTCTTTTAGAATTTGCGGTACACAGCTTTGGAGTTATTCTATAAAATGTGTAAATTCCGGACCGTCCCCCCCCCTACATTTCGACACTGATACAGAAAAAATTTTAAAAATTCACAGAGACAGGCAGTTTGCTATATTTTGAACGAAAATTATAGCGAACTCTCAAATAATTATATTTCTGTGTGTTTAGGGGACGGGTGTGGGAAGGGTAAAAAAAACTTTTTTTGACCCAAGCGAGTGGGGCATCATTTGAAAGAGCACTAAATTTCCAAAACATTGTAATTTTTTTTAGAATTTTCCGGCACACAGTTTTTGATTTATTCTAAAAAATGTGCAAATTCCAGAATCCAAATAAGGTTGTCGTAACCTTGTCGCAAGAGCGAATATCCCGAACATAAGTCCGAAATTTATTGAACAACTGTACAGGTACAGAACGGCGTGGTTGAGGAAATCTCACGTTACACGGTTTTCGAAATGAATGATCAACACCCGTTCCAACAAATTCCACCGAAACCCAGCTATTGATTGTTTCCAGATCGAAGATCGAGCTTCCAGCTATTATTCCAGCTATTCAGTCATAATTTCCAAGGATTTACTGATGGAATATCGACAATTTCTTTAGTTTTTTTATACAGAGTAGCTCAAAATTTGTTAATAAATTTAGTGGCAAGCAAAGATTAAAGTTAAATTCTGCTCAAACGGTTAACTGATTTAAATTTTTTTTTGTTGGAAAGGTACTCAGTGAGGTTTTATAAAAATATTACATTGACAAAAAACGTTTATATTTTTAGATGATTTTTTTAAATTTTAATTATTCAAACATGGTGATTTCAAAAAGTACTTTAATTTTCGGAATGATCCATTGGGGTATCATTCCGTAAATTAACAACGGATTTTATGCTATGGGTCACAACAATCCAACGAATAATAAAAAGTACATGTGGAATTATAAATTAAAAATTACAACCGTTGTTCCTTCCACAAAATTTAAAAAAAAAAAAGGACGATTAGAAAAGAATCAACAGATACTTTTTACGCTTATAACAAACGCTAAATTGTGGAGGTGCGCTACATGAAAAACATATTCAAATATTAAAGTTCAAAATATTTTAATTTGTAACTATAAAAAATATTTCAGTTTAGTCCTAATGGTAGTCTGCGTTTTATGAGGACACTGTTTTTAGTTTTGTACAGCGAGGTATATTAAACAAAAAATTCTTTGTAAAAGTAGAAAGTATTTTATCAGTGTTGCAAAACAAAAAAAAATTCGTCACGTTATGCGTTTCGTTTTTATAACATTATATTTAACTTTTCGGTATGTTATTTCGTTATGAAACATAAAAATATTATATTTCGTTATGTTAGAACGTTATAGTTACGTTATTTTACAATTAAATGTTATGTTTAAAACTAACCTATTTAAATGCACAAAAATCGAAAATCTCTAATGAACAGTTACTTTTTGCATGCAAAATTAGAAAAATATTAGTAAAAAATTAATATTTTTCAAATTTTGCATGCAAAAAGTAGTAAAATAATTCCCTGGCGTAGAGAATGGTTTATCCTAAAATTTTGAAATTTTCTGATTTTAGGTGCAATATGTTACAAAATACATTCACAATTTATACGGCATTAACAAGAAAATCTTAAAATAAAACCTAATGTGCTATCACAATTCACAGATATACCTGTATTGCATTCTTTATTCTTTAAAAATCAGAAATAATTGAAAAAATATTAAATCGTATGCGCATTATTTCGACCATAAAGAAGTGTATTGATCATATGTTTATTGCTCTGGGAATTCTCATTAATTTTTTTGCAAAATTCACATTTTGGTAATCATTTTAAAACTTCGAAGCTTGATATCTCCAAACATATATTTTTCAAGATATCTCATTTTTGCTCTGTGCCAGCGAATGAAATACAACAAAAAAATTTGCATCCGGCATAAAAATATTCCTTCTTAAAATTATTCAAAACACCTGTGAATGCAGAAACGGCTAGTGAAGACTTGAAATTACTTGAGATATACTTAAAATTTTACAAACTGTTCATTATTTTGTTACAAATATCTAACAATTTTATAATTACCAAATTCATTTCGTTATTTCGTTTTTGCGTTACGTTTCGAGTAACGTTTTGCAACACTGTATTTTATCTCTGCTTAGAAGCTTATTACAAAACTAAAACGAAACATCAAATTCTTAAAATATTCCAAAAATTATTGCAAAATCAAAAACTAAAACTTCTTTCAAAATTCTAAAAATATTGCAAAAATTATAACAAAATCTAAAATTCAAACTTTTTTCAAAATTCTAAAAATATTGCAAAAATTATAATTAAATCAAAAATACAAACTTTTTTCAAAATTTTAAAAATATTCCAAAAATTATAATAAAATCAAAAATATCGAAAATTGTATCTTTTCAAAATTTTAAAAATATTGCAGTATTCAGTAATTATTACAAAATCAAAATTGAAACTCATTTCAAAATTCCAAAAATATTCCAAAAATTATAACAAAACTGTTCCTTTATTCAGAAGTTGTGGATTATGGAATCACACAAAAATTGCTCATTTTGTTAAAAAACGACACTTGATCTGCAACAACTTGATATTTTCCAACTGTTTCTATAAGTTGGGAGGAGTTGAAACTGAATAGAACCATATTCCATGTCCCATTTCATGTTCAATTACATTTCATGTCATACAAATAGTTAATTTTATTTAATGTTTTCGAAAATGTTTCCCTTTTATGTTGCTCAAAAAAATTGGTTAAAAAAAAAAGAATTATTCTTTTGGCATATTTAACGGTATTTTACTGACACACTTATAATACTATAATCAAGCTCCTGGTCTCACATACCAATTCCGACTATCAAGATTTTTCCACATTCAATTTTACTACTCGTTTTCACTTAAAATTAACGTTTTTTAAACAAAAAGTATGCAAATTTTGTTGTTTTAACACACTTAACGATTTTTTGACACACTTCCGGCACAGTTATCGAACACATCGTCCTTTCAGCTCACACCATTAAGTTAACCTATTTACAGATTTTTTAAATCGCTTAAATGGGTTTCTCTGTAACGACGGTTGTGATGGCAGACAGACATACATATTACTTTTGCTTTTTTAGAATCAGTAGGTACTAAAACGTCGAGAAATGAAACGTTTGACAAAGCATTGTCAAATGCTTTCGTTCGATCAATTGTACTAAATTTTAAATAATTCTCCAAAAATAGTTTTGTGGAATACACCAAATAATTTTTTTAGTGTGATTAAACCCAGCTATAGAGTTAAATAAACGCTCGTTCATTCGAGCAAGCAATAACGGTCCATTATCTAGGAATATGCCACAGCTAAGATCGAGAGTGTTACCGTTGACTGAACACAGTACATCCGCCAGCATCCCCAAGGTATCATCTTGGCTAGTGTCATATGTCATAGAATAAAGATTTATTTTTTTTGTTTAATTTTTAACATATATACTTACTTTTAATTTTAATTCATTTTGATTTTTATAATAACATTTGAATTATTATCTATGTATAAATCCTTTTCCAAGCTTGTTTCCAAAAGTTGTCATGCAAAAACATGAGCTAGATATTTTCTGGTTATTCATGTCACTATAAAATATAACAATTTAAACACAATATATAATTACATTATTTATATTTTATTTTATCTTTATTTTACAACGATACAAAACAGGAGGCCATCCCAGCTATTATTCCAGCTATTCAGTCATAATTTCCAAGGATTTACTGATGGAATATCGAAAATTTCTTTAGTTTTTTTATACAGAGTAGCTCAAAATTTGTTAATAAATTTAGTGGCAAGCAAAGATTAAAGTTAAATTCTGCTCAAACGGTTAACTGTTTAAATTTATTCTTAATTCTAATAATAGTTCTTATATAATTTATTTGTTCTTGTTATTTTATTTTATTTTAATTTATTTTATTTTATTTTGTTTTATTTTATTTTATTTTGTTTTATTTTATTTTATTTTATTTTATTTTATTTTATTTTATTTTATTTTATTTTATTTTATTTTATTTTATTTTATTTTATTTTATTTTATTTTATTTTATTTTATTTTATTTTATTTTATTTTATTTTATTTTATTTTATTTTATTTTATTTTATTTTATTTTATTTTATTTCATTTTATTTTATTTTATTTTATTTTATTTTATTTTATTTTATTTTATTTTATTTTATTTTATTTTATTTTATTTTATTTTATTTTATTTTATTTTATTTTATTTTATTTTATTTTATTTTATTTTATTTTATTTTATTTTATTTTATTTTATTTTATTTTATTTTATTTTATTTTATTTTATTTTATTTTATTTTATTTTATTTTATTTTATTTTATTTTATTTTATTTTATTTTATTTTATTTTATTTTATTTTATTTTATTTTATTTTATTTTATTTTATTTTATTTTATTTCATTTTATTTTATTTTATTTTATTTTATTTTATTTTATTTTATGTTATTTCATTTTATTTTATTTCATTTTATTTTATTTTATTTCATTTTATTTTATTTTGTTTTATTTATTTTATTCTATTTTATTTTATTTTATTTTATTATATATTATTTTAATTTATTTTATTTTATTTTATTTTGTTCCATTATTTATATCAGTTAATTTTTAATTTTGTATTTTTAAAAGAGAATTTTGAAAAAATCAAAAACGAAATTAGAAAAGAATAACTTAAAATGAAATAAAACTTAATAGGAAAATTTATTTATTTATGAGTTTTATCCCAACACAAATTTTAAACCTTCAAAGGGAAGGAATATTGTATAGATCTAAATTCTTTCGTAAAATGTTAAAGTTTCTCATTAGCAGCTTTGAAATACCAAAATATTTGAAATTAGAATTAGAGTTTGTAACATAAAACGTTTCAATAGATCTGTTTGAACGACGTGGAACTTTGAAATTTAATTTGGAAAGAATTTCAGAGCAGTCAATAAGCAAGTTGCAGATCTTGTATACAAAAATTAGATCTACCCACTCTTCTTTCAGTTATTTTTTCAAGTTGAAAGTAGTCTAGGTATACATGATAGTTAAATTTATAAGAGATGTTATGCAAAAATCCACGGTGCTAGAACCACGTTGCCTATAGTTATGGACTTGATGATTTTTAAAATGTGGTAATGGTTTCGGTTTTGATAATTTTAAAATATAGCTTTTCTAATTTTATAAGCTTTTCTGGTTTTTGCGGTTCTGGTTTTGAAAACCTGTTTACAAGGTGGCAAACTTGACTCCTCAATAGGTGTTAACAATATTTCAATTCGTATTAACTAATCCACATTTATTAGTACTATATTCGTATGGAGCATTGTTCTTTAACAAAATGTTTTGCTTTTGTAAAAATTCTAGAATATATTTTAACAGACGCTTATTTCCGAGACGCTTCTCTCACATTACAGCAAAAATTTTTTTGAGCCTTCAAATTGAGATTACTTTGGCATATTGAAAATGATTTATTTTTGAACCTTCTAACTACTTGTCCATCAAAATTCTTAAAATGCGTTTCAAATTTTATTTTTATCAACGTTAAAGTTAGATTCATTCACCATAAATGTACCAACAATTTTAAATGGTTTGTTTTAACAAACTTGATAAATAGAACATTATTCAAATAATTTTAAGATTGTTAACACTGGTAAAAAAATGTAAACACGGATTTCATCCTAACGTTTAAATGTAAATAAAAATAAACCATGACTTTCATCGAATCAAATTAACATTTCAGAAATTTCCACAGAAGCTAAAACATGCAAATCAAATTAATGATTTTCTACAATCTCATCATCTCATCAAGCACATCCCTTCTTAAGCTTCTTTTAATAGAATTTACTGCTCAGTATTTTATATGTTTTGCAATAAAATCTTATTTGCCTAATAACCACCTGTTTTCAAGTTTTGTTTACATTTTTTTTTTGCAAATTCATAATTTTATTTTATTTTAAAGTACATATATTGTTATTATAAAGAAAAATTTCTTTAATCTTCCTCTTCCTTTTCTTCATGAACAACAAATTATAGACATATTTGCAATACAATGAAATAATTTTTTTTATAATTTTGTTATAAAAATAAAATTCAAATTCTAAATTTTATGTATTAAACTAGTTACAATTCTCAAACATGATGGAAGTTTTCTTATTTGTTTTTGTTCTTAAGTTAATTTTGATTTTGATTTGATTTGTAACATGACACATGTCTCAGAATTGAATGTTTGTCATTTTAGTTTCACTATACAAATAAGATTTATTTTCATGAAAATGAATGAATGATTCAAGTGAAATGTTTAGTCGTTTTGTTGAAATTATGTTTTGAAAATGGATTGAAGTGGTTGTTGTTGGTCATCTTAGCTATAATTTAAACATTAACATTTAACAATCGCATGAATGTCATGTTTATAACGTTTTTTTTTGTATGTTTGTGAATTATTATTTATTACAACCTCACTGTTGAATAGATCATGGAGATCAAATATGTAGATTTTTGTATTTAGAAATATAAAAGTTTGATTTGTTTTAAAAGATCAGATGCTATTGCACTCTCGCGAGAAAGGTTAAGGTAAATCTAAATTTTTTAACAAAAATTAATGCAATTCAACTAATTGCACCAAATGCGAATAACAGTATTGATAATAATTTTTAAACCCGTTTATAGATTCCACTAAAAAAAATAAAAAATTATCACGCTAATCAGTCATTAAAAGTTCAAGTCATCGTTTATATTTTAAAACTGATGTTTTTACCATTATTGTTTAGAAATGATATAATGAAAAGGCGAATTTAGTTCGAAATTAGAATTAACGTTATGCAAGACTAATCGAATTTTCGATTCAATTGTAAGAATTATTAATTTCTTAAAAATGAATATTACTCGTTTTGTACGTACTATATATACACTAGGACTCGCAACGAAACGTTGATATATTATGGAGAATCTAATTTATTTGGTAATTGAAAATGTTGACCAACCTGATAGTCATTTCTGATGTATGGTCGTATGAAATACTTCTAATTTATCCAAACTTGGTTTGATTCGAACTATTTTGCACCAATTAAAAAATTCTGCTTCACTGATATTATTTTTGCAAATGTTAAAAAAATCATTTCACAAAATATTCGATGTAACGTTCACACAGATGAGTTTATGCTTGGGTTACAGTTTCAATATTACTCGTTTTGTACGTACTATATATACACTAGGACTCGCAACGAAACGTTGATATATTATGGAGAATCTAATTTATTTGGTAATTGAAAATGTTGACCAACCTGATAGTCATTTCTGATGTATGGTCGTATGAAATACTTCTAATTTATCCAAACTTGGTTTGATTCGAACTATTTTGCACCAATTAAAAAATTCTGCTTCACTGATATTATTTTTGCAAATGTTAAAAAAATGTTACAGTTTCGTGTATATTATGTATAAAAATTCAATTAAAATTCACTTCTTTTGTCAAATTTTTTCCCGTACACTTGTTCATTTGGTTTCATTCATTATGATTAGTTTTTGTGATACTTTGCTCAAAGTGTGGAGAGTTATACCATACCACTCAGACGTTCAATACCGGGCCAAAAATCTCAATACTTTTATTACGGAAATTGGAAAAGTCTGGTATAGCGGTACTAACATCGACATTGGATATTTAAAAAATGGGCAAATGAATCCCTATAGTGGTTTCATTTTATGTTTGAAAACGTTGATTTTTATTCAGTATATGAAACAAGACTAATTTATGTTTTTTTAATTTTTTAGTAAGAGTTTAACTAACAATACATTAGTCCTGTACTTCATTCTGAATGATGATTATTGGAAGATTGCAACTATTATTTCAATCAACTAAGCATTACTTATCAGCTAATTATCATTCTCAAATATTTGAATCTAGGGAGCATTTCAACTTTTCGAAACGTAAAAATTTATTTCAATTGTTCGTGTAGCAGCATTAAAGTTGTCTATATTATGGCATTAATTTCAGCATTTGTAAAGTTTTAATTAAACAAAGTTTTGTACCACATCCAATGGGTTACTTGTCTCAAAGATTGATCGATCCAATTTTTTAATTGTTGAAGCCGTTGAACGTACAAATTGAAAACAAATAATAAATTTTTTTGAATATAGAAAACGAATACCGGTATTGCATGCTTTACATACATCTGTTGATTTGTTCACTTTGGTTTTTAACGTTTAATGTTGGCTGTTAAAAAAATCTTTGCTTAATATATCAACAACAATGTTTCGTTTAGTACAGCTCTTCTTCATACAAAGATACTGATAACACTTTAATGTTTTGTGACGATAATAGACTATTAATGTAAGAAAAGAACATCATGAGGGAAATACTATTTAGAGAAAATAGTTTCACTTACACAATCTAAAACACCTGAATAAATATTTGAAGATAACAAAAACGAAATACCACGTAACAGGATATTGTAATTTTATCTAATCAAAAAATGAAATAAAACTACGCAGTCTATGATAGAAGGAGGTAAATAACAAATTAAAAAAAGAGATTTCACAAATATGTGTGAACTTATTTTGTGGTGTAGTGTCAATTTGTTCTTTAGAATATTTTAGAGCTATTAATATATGGTCACGTCATACCGTGTTAGGGATAGTTAACTATAACAGTTTTCAATTAGCGGTGATGCAAGTTAGTTATAAAACAAAGTGAATATAATAATATTGCAAGATTATTATAAGTGAAAAATTATTATAAATATTATTGTGAAACAAGAACAATTAAGAAAAATAATAAAGGAAGAATTATTTTGTAATAAGGTAATTAAAAAACAAGAACATCCATTGTTTTAATATCCTGTTCTCGAGATCGAACCAAAACTATAGGCAAAAACGTTACAATATGATATGTATGTGTACGAGAAAGATCTTTTTAGTTTTCAGTTATTATTAACCAAAATGTTGGGGTTTGCTGAACAACACTGTTTTACACTTCTAGGCATTCAAACACTTTCATTTTCACTTTTGCAGGACTCTCAAATTAAAGCCAAGTCAAAAGCCGGAAAAGACAAGTCGAGTATATAAAAAATGTTCAATCCAATCCGAACCAGAACTATATATTTAAAAGGCTACTCCCGGTCTTATTGTGATTCGGTTTTTCGAAGTGTAAAAATAATAAGTATAAAACTTTAATAAATAATTTAACACAGCGATGCCTCCAGTCCAGCATAATACAATCGTACTAAGGCTTGAATTAGAATGTTAGTTCAAATCAAATCAAATTTAGATCAAAATTCAAACAAGTTGCTTTCTAGTTCTAGTTGCCAACCAAATGACATAAATAATTCTAGCTATAAAAACTATTAAAAGTTCCGTATATATTTGTTTTATTTTCTTCTAAATTTATTTTTCCCAGTGTGTTTTTATCTTTACAATTTCATCATAACCTATGTTTTCCTTTATATGTAGTTAAAAAATGTATTCAATATAATAAACTTTTAACCACTGATTATACATATTTTCACATCATCAGCTATATATTCACACATAAATCTAACATTTTTAAAAAGTAATAAAATTATAATTTATGAAAATAATCGTAATTTTATTTTATTAATAAATGAATATCTTCACCGATTCAATCTTAAAATTAAGATGAAGGAAAAATGTCTTATCATATTTTTTTTTATTGCTATTCGTTTAATTTGTTATCGTTATTATGATCTAAGTAATAATTATAAGCCATCATCTTCATCATAATTTTTTTTTATATCAAATGACATAAATTCAAAGAAACGAACATTTTTAAAAGATGATATTTTTTGAACATATTGATTTAATATTTTTTTTTAATAAAAAAAAACACTGTAATAAATATTTATGGACAGAATTCATTAACCTATATTTATAGGTTCTAGAGAGCGTGAATCAAAGTTAAATCAAATTAGAAGTCGAAGTGTGTAACTTTCAATCATCATGATTGCTTTTATTATTAGGAAAGGGACACATGTATTAAAACGCAAACTTTTTCATTATCTGAAAATGATATTCCTAATTCCCATCAGTGCTAATTTTATGCTATCACTCAATATTTTTATATTGTGTTGTAAGAACCATAAAAAAATTAAAATTAATTTCGCTGGATGACACATCAATAAATAAATTATTCATCACTTGGAACTAATTTCTATTAAGATAGGAACAAAACTATACAATATAAGTTTTTTTTTTTTAATTTTATTCTATTTAATGTTTTTAATTAAAAGTTACGCCCAAAATGAAACACAAAAATAATTTTGCTTCATCATATCTCCAATTGACATTTCAAAACATTTTTCTGTATATCTGCACAAATCAAAGTTATTCATGACGGTATCGTTTCTGTTTGAAATTAAAAGTTTTAATTATGTTTTGTAATGTGAAATAGTTTTAAATTTCGATTGCTAAAATTATTAAAGTTTTATCTAAACGTCAAAAATATCACAAAAAATTGTAAATAAAACCGCATGAGATAAATTGAAATATCGTATTTGTTTCCTTGTATCTTAAATTTATTTATTGAACAACCGTAAAAATTCAGTTTATGTGATTTTAGTTAAATTATAAAAACGTTATTATTATTAATAAAAATAATTTATTTGTTATTTATTAATAAAAGTTAGATTCTTATAGTTTTAAAATTGATAGTTTAAACTAATGCATTTGATTGTCACAACTAATCCCTTATTAGTTTTTTGTTTTTTTAAAATTTTATTGGAAATAGATATCAAAATTATTTATTATTCTAATTCAATACGAGCGACCGAAATAATTTTTTTACTCTAATTTTTTAGCAATACAGAATATTGTTTATTTCGTTCAAATCATCCAACGACGAGAGAATTAACATTCATTCACAGTTTAAGAGACAGTTTAAAGTTATATATGAGTCGTTCACTGCACAAATTGAAAGCTCTACCTTATGGAAAGTCTTATTTTCTACTATGTTTTGTTTACTACTATTTTTATGTAATTGTGTCAAAGCACTTGGTAAAGTCAAAGTATATTCTTGATACAGTCCTTTTATATGATAGAATTAATCGATTTGTGAACGAACGACTCATATATGACCAATAGTGGAATAGTGTGCTAGTTAATATTCTGCTGGACGCAAAATTTTGAAACTTTACTTTGATGTGAATCGGATCAAAACAGTTTATACAGATCCTTCAACTCTGTCTTACAAACCATACGAAAGCAAGCAAGAAAAACTTAAGAAGTCAAATCCTCCACTATTTCCAGATGCACAAATTCAAAAATTCTATTTGTTTTTCTTAATTCTAAAAATATTGAAAAAATTATAACAAAATCAAAAATTAAAACTTTTTTCATAATTCCAAAAATATTGCAAAAATTATTACAAAATCAAATATACAAACTTTTTTCAAAATTCCAAAAATATTTCAAAAACTATAACAAATTCAAAAAATTTCCATGTCATATTTACGTCATACAACAGCTAAATTTTTTTTTCCACAAAATTGGATAAAAAAATAAATGAAATCATTTCTGACATACTTGACAATATTTTTTTGACAAACTTATAACGCAATAAAATTCTCAATAATAATAATATCATTTTCATTTCATACAAATAACTAATTTTATTATTTTCTAAAAAAATAAATGAAAACCCATTCTTTTGACACACTTGACAATATTTTTTTGACAAACTTATAATGCAATAATCTAGTTTTTGGTCTCACATACCAATCCAGACCATCAAGATTTCTTCAAATTCAATGTTTCTATTCGTAACCACTTAAAATGAACGTTTTTTTAAGCCAAAAATATGCAAATTTCCTTGTTTTGACACACGACGATTTTTTGACACACTTCCGGTACAGTTATCGAATACATCGTCCTTTCAGCTCTTCCTATTGAGTAAACCATTTTAAAGAAAACAAAATATTTGAAATCCGTCCAGCGGTTTACTAGATTTCGTCGGTTGTGACGTCCGGACGTCCGTTTTTTTTGCTTTTTCAGAATCAGTAGGTCCTAAAACGTTGATAAATGCCAAAAAAGTGGGGGTAAGAATACTTAAGTTTTTTTCAAAACCGAAGTAATATTAAACAATAAAAATTTTTTTTGCAAAATAAAAACAACAAGTTTTAACATAAAATAGTAAATAAATATTCTGTTGTTTGTACAATAGTATATTATACGCCAAGGGAGAGAAGTGCATGCAAGAGAAGTGTATTTTTCCCCCGAGGTGTGTTTGGAGCCCGAGAGCGAAACCTGAGGGCTACATACCACTGAGGAAGATAAAATGCTCTCTCCCGAAGGTGTATTTACTATTTTTTGCACGACCACAATATAATTATGATATTAAAACTAAATCTAATAATTCAAAGAGAACGAAAATTATAATTTTTGATGTTCAAAATAGTAGGCGGCTGTTATACAAATTTGTTTGAATTTAATATTTATCGTAAACAATTTTCGTTGTTCATGTCATGGTTTGTTATTTTTTACTCTCTACGGAGTAAAAGATGCAATCCGCTCCCGCAAATGAATATACATCTCGTGCAAACAAATATTAGATTACTTTGATTTTAAAAAAATAGTGTTAGCATTTGAAAATGTTAGATTATTTGATGTTTTGCGAGTGACAAATGTTTGTACAATTGACACTTAAAGTTGGATTTATGTGATCAATGGAATCCAAGCATCTAGGAGAATATAAATTTAAGATTCGAAAGATGCTTCTGCTCTCTTTGAATAAGCTTTTCGGTTCGTTCATGAAAAACTCTTTAAAATCGGTATATATATCAGAAATTTTTTTTTATATTATTTTTTAAAATAATATTTTTTTAACTACTAACTTGAGAAATCGTCATTATTTAGTCGAATGCCCCAATGAGAAGTAATTTTTCTCAACCTATGTCAATAGTAATAACAAAAAATTACCTAGGTTAACAATGACAAATTTTCTTTTATTTATAACTAGCAGGACCCGGCGTGCTTTGCTACGCTTATAAATAAAGTGTGTGCACAGACATTTTGTTAACGTGGTAGCAATGATTTCATAAAGTAGTAATGAGAAATGATAGCGTAATTTTTAATTTTTGTTTTTAAAAATATGAATGAAAAATAATCAATACTTTAGCTCATCAGTTCGGATATATGAAAAATTGGCGATCAAATAAGTTTTCAAGTAAGCAATAAAAAAAATTTAAATGATTTGTTGAATTAGTAGAAGTGTGTCATCACTCATCTCTATATAGAACATTATGCAGAACAAAAATAGATTCACAAATGTTCACAGTGCTCATGCATTGTATTTGTACCCGACACGAAACACACAAAAACTGTTCCAAAGAAGTTTTTCTGAGAGTAAATGAAAATTGCTGTCAATCATCTAGTGAATTACAATAATTACTTTGATCTTGATCACTCACAAAATCTCTCAAAACTTTGTTTTTTATACCAAATAGTGTAAAAGTTGTTTTTATTTAACATTATGCCCGTCGCGTATTGCCGCTATCTCATAAGAAAAAAAATTCGAGAAAACTCGTAAAGATAACATTCAATTTACATTGTGTCATTTTTATTGCAACTTATTTATTTTAATATGGAACAAATTTCAAAATGTCGTTTTAATTCTATTTATTTATTCGAGTACTTGTGGGTACACTATATTTTTTGTTTTTCCGTCTGGAGCATACACGAATAAATCAGAAGGTTTTCCTAACGCGCCAGCCACATACAATTGCCCATGTGAGAAGAACGGATTCTCCAAATCTAGTCCACATACTTGCAGTAACTGTCCGTGTGCTTTGGTGATGGTAATTGCAAAAGCGAGTTGCACTGGAAACTAAACGTTTGAATCTGTTGGGATCATTGAAATATGTGACCTGTCTGTCGTGGCAACACTACATCTTCTTCTTCGAATTTTCCACTCAAAATTGTAGCTTCAATGACATTGCTCATCATCTTTTTCACCGAAGTTCAAAAAAGTTTGTGCAATTTCAAAATATGTGACATATTTGGAATTACAATATGTGCCACAACAAAACATAAAAACCTTTTAAGACCTAGGTTCTACAACATAATGCTTAAGTGTTGTCTTAAGTTGATGGACGCAAATTTCTTTTTTTATATTCTTCTTAAGGAATGGAAAACTTATACTTTTTTTCAAATTTGTAGGAACAAAGCTAAAATTAGGTTCCTAATTATCCTAGAGCTAGAAGCATATACCAAGATCATGTAACGCATTGTTTACCTCAAGCCAGCATATATAATAGTTATATGGAAGCTCATTTGTTCAAGCAAGCAAAAAGCTCATTCTTTTGAAAAATAAAAAAATTACGTCCATCAACACCTTAGAAAGCATGTTGTTATGGGACCTCTTTCTTAAAAGATTCTTATGTGTTGTTGTGACACACATTGTAATTCCTACTACCCAGCACATTTTATTTAAAAAAAATAGACCGTTATCGTGAAAGAATATCCCATAACTAAGACTAAGGGTACTATCCTTGATTGAAAAAAGTACATCCGCCAGCACCCCTAAAATTTCACTTATCTCTTTAATATAAGTGATATCTTACTGCCATTGTCAGCAGTATACGATATCTCACGTTAACTGATTTGCCAATAGCAGGTACTAAAGTACGCGGCTTTGTCACATCCATTTAAATTTTACATATGTTTCTGCGGGTGGGCAGATATTATAAATTCATTGGTATTAATGCAATATAACTGTTTGCAAATCACTATTGCTAACGTGTTGCCGGCTAAGGGCCACATTTTTAATTAGTTTGTTTATCATAATTGATATCCATGTTTGATTATACATAAGCTATGCATCTTTGTATAGTATTTGTGCGAATTCCATTTCATAATTTTGAGCTTTTAATCGATGTTATCAACTATCTTTCTTAGTTGAAGAAACATGTATTACATACGATTGCAAACAAATAACATATTTAGTGTAGATGATAAAATATGTAACATCATTATGAGTTTAATTCAAATACATATAGTTTTGATATACAAATGTAATTGTTTCAGATTATACTTTCATTTTTCAATTTCATTAAATTATGTTCAACAAAAAAATTGATCAAAGGAATCTAACCGTATAAAACAATATTTAAAGAAAAATCAAATTAAATTATTATCAGCATTTAGGCAGAACCCCTTAAGATAATTATAATGGCCCTCCCTGGGGTTCCATTCAAAAAAAAATTTGCCTGTTACCTATGCGCAAGTGTACACAACAACTTTCCAAAGTTTCATGATGATCGGATGAATGGTTTATTAATGCATAAACGACAAACATACATACTTTCAATTTTATATATATAGATTGAAATGAACAAAAAAACTGAAATAAATAATAATTGCATTCCTTTGTTTCCATTTATTTGTATGAAACTAGACTTCCAGGCTACTTGATATTTGAAAAATGAAATGGGAAATGACTAATATCAAAATCTAATCAAAACAAATATGATAATTAGTGTTAGTACTTAAAAAAATTCTATATATACCTCGGTTGAGAAGACTAATATAGACCTCGAACATGATATCCCTCGGCGCTACGCGCCTCAGGATCTAAAAGTTCTCAAATAATAAAATAAAAATAAAATAATAAACAAATAATTTTTAAAAGATTTTAATGTGTTTGACTCAAATGAGGCCGATGAAAGTTTTCCCATAATATAAATTCATTTAACTGTTCGCTATTGTGGTATTTGAGTATTTAAGGCAAAAGGATTGCATTAGGCTGAGTTTTAACATGTGAACTTTGGACTGTGATTATTATATTAACCAATCAGGAAAAAGTCTTCACTTTTCATAGTCGCATGTTACGATTCAGCTTCCGAGGCTTATGTAATTTTTTGTGTTGTTCTACCATACAGTCACAGGTAAATGATTTCATTGTGGTTTTCTATTCTACACATAACTCTTTCTTTATATTACTTCGGTCTGAAAGACCTAATTCCTTCGGTCTGAAAGACCTAAGTATTACATTAATGAGCCAAAAGTGAAATTCTTACCCCCACTTTTTTTTTGCATTTCTCGACGTTTTAGAACCTTCTGATTCTAAAAAAGCAAAAAAATGTATGTCTGTCTGCCGGCCGTCCTTCCGTCATTACCTACGCTGCAGGGAAAACCGTTGGAGGGATTTCAAAAATTTTTTTTTTAAAAATAGGTATACTCAAGGGACCTCATTATGTGTGTCAAAAATAACAAATTTTCATATTTTTGGCTTAAAAAACGTTAATTTTAAGTGATTGCGAGTAGGAACATTAAATTTGGAGAAATCTCGATGGCCGGGATTGGTATGTGAGATCAAAAACTAGATTATTGCATTAAAAGTTTGTCAAAAAAATATTGTCAAGTGTGTCAACAGAAAGATTTTTATTTATTATTTTACCTAGTTTTTTGGAAAAAAAAATAATAGAAGTTTAATCAGTTTATTCTCAAGCAAAAGTTTAAAATTTGAGCGAGGCACGAGCGAGAATTTTAATATGCGAGGGAATAAAATTCATTATTCACGAATCGATTAAAATACTTTATTCTCTGACAAAGAATTGTGTATAAATATAAAAACATTTTTTTGGTATTTTTTGTATTAAATTTCTAGATATTACGATGTGTGAATTCATAGGATGAGAGAATATTTCGTCAACATCTAAGTCAACATTC
This sequence comes from Diogma glabrata, assembly GCA_963693315.1. NCBI lineage: Eukaryota > Metazoa > Arthropoda > Insecta > Diptera > Cylindrotomidae > Diogma > Diogma glabrata. The sequence goes on from OY856186.1 coordinate 354,400,768, forward strand.
TAATCAACATCCTAAGTCACGAGTGTAAAGTCATTATTGATTGTTGCCAATCAATGCGAAACTTAATATCTGACCTAAAGTCAATATGTTGTTATATTTTTGGTTAGGAAATATAGACAATATTAGGGAATTTTTAATTTCGGATTGGTTTTTGTGAACAATTAAGCTTAAGTACATATTGGAAATCACTTGAATTTTGCAATTCGAAATAACTTTTCATTTTCTCTAAAATTCCTTTAGAAAAAATTTTGTTGTGTTTCGTGTCAAGATTCGAACTACATTCATCAGAGACACATCGTTCAAATCTTGTGTGTCTTACACAACTTAGCCAAAGCGGTGATGACGAAACATATTTTAATTTTGATGTTCAGATAATTTCTAAATTGAAACTTCATCATTTTTTTTTGATATTTTACCTAAGTTGAATTTTTCATCTATGATTACATATTGAAAATTGTATTTCTTTGGTATTTTTTGTATTAAATTTCTAGATATTACGATGTGTGAATTCATAGGATGAGAGAATATTTCGTCAACATCTAAGTCAACATTCTAATCAACATCCTAAGTCACGAGTGTAAAGTCATTATTGATTGTTGCCAATCAATGCGAAACTTAATATCTGACCTAAAGTCAATATGTTGTTATATTTTTGGTTAGGAAATATAGACAATATTAGGGAATTTTTAATTTCGGATTGGTTTTTGTGAACAATTAAGCTTAAGTACATATTGGAAATCACTTGAATTTTGCAATTCGAAATAACTTTTCATTTTCTCTAAAATTCCTTTAGAAAAAATTTTGTTGTGTTTCGTGTCAAGATTCGAACTACATTCATCAGAGACACATCGTTCAAATCTTGTGTGTCTTACACAACTTAGCCAAAGCGGTGATGACGAAACATATTTTAATTTTGATGTTCAGATAATTTCTAAATTGAAACTTCATCATTTTTTTTTTGATATTTTACCTAAGTTGATCACCGCTTTGGCTAAGTTGTGTAAGACACACAAGATTTGAACGATGTGTCTCTGATGAATGTAGTTCGAATCTTGACACGAAACACAACAAAATTTTTTCTAAAGGAATTTTAGAGAAAATGAAAAGTTATTTCGAATTGCAAAATTCAAGTGATTTCCAATATGTACTTAAGCTTAATTGTTCACAAAAACCAATCCGAAATTAAAAATTCCCTAATATTGTCTATATTTCCTAACCAAAAATATAACAACATATTGACTTTAGGTCAGATATTAAGTTTCGCATTGATTGGCAACAATCAATAATGACTTTACACTCGTGACTTAGGATGTTGATTAGAATGTTGACTTAGATGTTGACGAAATATTCTCTCATCCTATGAATTCACACATCGTAATATCTAGAAATTTAATACAAAAAATACCAAAGAAATACAATTTTCAATATGTAATCATAGATGAAAAATTCAACTTAGGTAAAATATCAAAAAAAAATGATGAAGTTTCAATTTAGAAATTATCTGAACATCAAAATTAAAATATGTTTCGTCATCACCGCTTTGGCTAAGTTGTGTAAGACACACAAGATTTGAACGATGTGTCTCTGATGAATGTAGTTCGAATCTTGACACGAAACACAACAAAATTTTTTCTAAAGGAATTTTAGAGAAAATGAAAAGTTATTTCGAATTGCAAAATTCAAGTGATTTCCAATATGTACTTAAGCTTAATTGTTCACAAAAACCAGTCCGAAATTAAAAATTCCCTAATATTGTCTATATTTCCTAACCAAAAATATAACAACATATTGACTTTAGGTCAGATATTAAGTTTCGCATTGATTGGCAACAATCAATAATGACTTTACACTCGTGACTTAGGATGTTGATTAGAATGTTGACTTAGATGTTGACGAAATATTCTCTCATCCTATGAATTCACACATCGTAATATCTAGAAATTTAATACAAAAAATACCAAAGAAATACAATTTTCAATATGTAATCATAGATGAAAAATTCAACTTAGGTAAAATATCAAAAAAAAATGATGAAGTTTCAATTTAGAAATTATCTGAACATCAAAATTAAAATATGTTTCGTCATCACCGCTTTGGCTAAGTTGTGTAAGACACACAAGATTTGAACGATGTGTCTCTGATGAATGTAGTTCGAATCTTGACACGAAACACAACAAAATTTTTTCTAAAGGAATTTTAGAGAAAATGAAAAGTTATTTCGAATTGCAAAATTCAAGTGATTTCCAATATGTACTTAAGCTTAATTGTTCACAAAAACCAATCCGAAATTAAAAATTCCCTAATATTGTCTATATTTCCTAACCAAAAATATAACAACATATTGACTTTAGGTCAGATATTAAGTTTCGCATTGATTGGCAACAATCAATAATGACTTTACACTCGTGACTTAGGATGTTGATTAGAATGTTGACTTAGATGTTGACGAAATATTCTCTCATCCTATGAATTCACACATCGTAATATCTAGAAATTTAATACAAAAAATACCAAAGAAATACAATTTTCAATATGTAATCATAGATGAAAAATTCAACTTAGGTAAAATATCAAAAAAAAATGATGAAGTTTCAATTTAGAAATTATCTGAACATCAAAATTAAAATATGTTTCGTCATCACCGCTTTGGCTAAGTTGTGTAAGACACACAAGATTTGAACGATGTGTCTCTGATGAATGTAGTTCGAATCTTGACACGAAACACAACAAAATTTTTTCTAAAGGAATTTTAGAGAAAATGAAAAGTTATTTCGAATTGCAAAATTCAAGTGATTTCCAATATGTACTTAAGCTTAATTGTTCACAAAAACCAATCCGAAATTAAAAATTCCCTAATATTGTCTATATTTCCTAACCAAAAATATAACAACATATTGACTTTAGGTCAGATATTAAGTTTCGCATTGATTGGCAACAATCAATAATGACTTTACACTCGTGACTTAGGATGTTGATTAGAATGTTGACTTAGATGTTGACGAAATATTCTCTCATCCTATGAATTCACACATCGTAATATCTAGAAATTTAATACAAAAAATACCAAAGAAATACAATTTTCAATATGTAATCATAGATGAAAAATTCAACTTAGGTAAAATATCAAAAAAAAAATGATGAAGTTTCAATTTAGAAATTATCTGAACATCAAAATTAAAATATGTTTCGTCATCACCGCTTTGGCTAAGTTGTGTAAGACACACAAGATTTGAACGATGTGTCTCTGATGAATGTAGTTCGAATCTTGACACGAAACACAACAAAATTTTTTCTAAAGGAATTTTAGAGAAAATGAAAAGTTATTTCGAATTGCAAAATTCAAGTGATTTCCAATATGTACTTAAGCTTAATTGTTCACAAAAACCAATCCGAAAATAAAAACATTTTCTTCAATTAAAACAATAAATCTTTATTGTTTTAATTGATAAATCAAATTTCTTAATAAAAAAACCCTGATGATAAAAAACGCGCTTCTCATACAATCAACCAAGTTCAAATAAACGAAATAAGAGAATTTAAATTAAAATTTGATTTTTGAACAAAACTTATCAAAGCAATTGTGATTATAATTTGAAAAATATGGAGGATCTGAAATCTCACAACTCTGAGATATCAAGACTTCGGTCTGGGTTAAGGATTTTGATGCAGTTTTCGGCAAAAAACTTTTATGGGAACATGGTTTTTAGTTTTAGGCAGCGATGTATATCAAACATAACTCTTTGTTAAAGTACAAGTATTTTTTAATCTCTGTTTAAAAATTTATTACAAAACTAACACGAAACATCAATACGTTGCCGGAAAATTATAATCAAAATTCCAAAAATATTGTTAAATTAAATAAAATCAAACTTCTTCAAAATTCCAAAAATATTCCAAAAATTAAAATAAAATCAAATATTTAAATTTTTTCTAATTCCAATAATATTTCAAAAATTCTTACAAATTCAAACTTTTTCCGAAATTCTAAAAATATTGCATAAATTATTACAAAATCAAAAATTGAAAATTTTTTCAAAATTTCAAAAATTATAATAAAATCATAAATTAAAAATTTTTCAAAGTTCCAAAAATATTCCAAAAATTCTTACAAAATTAATAGTATATTAAGAAAATAGTTTCATAATCGACGATTTTATCGCACGCAATCTGTTTAGAAAACGACCCGCGCAGCGGGGAGTTTTCTAAAGGATAAGTGCGATAAAACGTCTTATGAAACGAGTTTTTTATACTATTTTTTCTATTTTGCATTTTTTGTCTTGAAATTTAAAAAAATTTTTTATGTTTTATTGTTTTAAAGAAAATTTCTAAAAATTTCAATTCAAAATAGTAAGCTCTGCGTTTCATCATATTTCTGTATCGGATTGGTTTTTGTGAACAATTAATGAATTGAAAAAATACCAATAAAAAAAATACCAAAAGAAATATTTCTATATATTTTTTTGTTGCAAAACTAGCTTTCATAAAATGTGTATTTTATTAAAATATAGTCAATTTGATATTTTGTTATTATTACTAATTATTTTAAATAATTAAATAAAATATTTAACACTAATTTAGATTATTTTTTAATAATAAGATTAATTAGTAAGAATAATTTTATTTATATAATTATTCGTTTTAACTTTCACTGACGTTTGTATGACCAATGTGACCAACCTTGAAAAACAAAACTTGGCCTATCTTAATGAAGGCCATTTCGATACGCATTTGGGTATCGAAATGACTTTATTTTAGACGCAAAATAGAAGAAACTTTTTTCGAAATTCTAAAAATATTAAAAAAATTACTACAAAATCAAAAATACAAACTTTTTCAAAATTCCAAAAATATTTCAAAAACTATAACAAAATCAAAAATTTCCATGTCCAATTTCATTTTAAATTACATTTACGTCATAAAAACAGCTACATTTTTTTTCCCAAAAATTGGCTAAAGAAATAAATGAAATCATTTTTTGACACACTTGACATTATTTTTTGACAAACTTATAATGCCATAATTCTCCATAATAATAATAAAATATCATGTCATACAAACTATTAATTTAATTTTTTTTCCAAAAAATTAGGTCAAAAAATAAATAAAAATCTTTCTTTTGACACAACATTTTTTTGACAAACTTATAATGCAATAATCTAGTTTTTGATCTCACATACCAATCCCGACCATCAAGATTTCTCCAAATTTAATGTTCCTATTCGCAATCACTTAAAATTAACGTTTTTTAAGCCAAAAATATGAAAATTTGCTTTTTTTGACACACATAATGATTTTTTTGACACACTTCCGGTACAGCTATCGAACACAGCGTCCTTTCGGACTTGTTCCTTGTGAATACCTATTTTTAGAAAACAAAAATTTTGAAATCCCTCCAGCCGTTTTCCCTGCAGTGTAGGAAATGACGGACGGCCGGCCTACAGACAGACACACATTTTTTTGTTGCTTTTTTTAGAATCAGTAGGTCCTAAAACGTCGAGAAATGCCAAAAAAAGTGGGGGTAAGAATTTCACTTTGAGCTCATGATTGTAATACGTAGGTCTTTCAGACCGAAGTAATAATTTTAATGAAATCAAAACAATTTGACCAATTGGAATCATACAAATTGAATAATGATAATTTTTTTATAGGAAAATTTTCATTAGACAATAGGTTTAGTTCATTAGGCTATAGGTTAGAAAACAATACAATAATACATACTATTATTATCGAAAAAACATTCAAATAAAGCTTATATAATTAAATGGAAGAGAATAAAATTAATTTTGTTTGTTTGAAATGAAGTTTTATTTGATTATTATTGAGAATTATGGCATTATAAGTTTGTCAAAAAAATGTTGTCAAGTGTGTCAAAAGAAAGGTTTTTATTTATTTTTTACCCAATTTTTTTAGAAAAAAATAAAATTATAAAGAATTATGCCATTATAAGTTCGCAAAAAATAATGTCAAGTGTGTCAAAAAATGATTTCATTTATTTTTTTAGCCAATTTTTTGGAAAAAAAATTAATTAATTTAACTAATTAATTTAATTATTTAATTTACATTTAATTTTTGGAATATTATTGGAATTTAGAAAAAGTTTAAATATTTGATTTTGTAAGAATTTTTAGAATATGTTTAGAATTTTGAAAAATTTTAAATTTTTGATTTTATTATAATTTTTGGAATTTTGAAAAGTTTCAATTTTTGTTTAAATATTTGATTTTATTTTATAGACCAGGGTCGATAATTTTTGTAAACAAAAAAAATAATAGTAGGATCAAACCCATTAGAAAAGGAGGAGAATATTATAAAAATAAAAGGAAAAATAATTTACGGGCGATCTGAGGTCGGGAAGGGGAAGGGGTGAGTTTTTAAGGGTAAAAAACAGTTTATCTCGATTTCCAGCAAAACTAAAGGTCCCATGGGAAAAATTTGAATAGCAAAGTTGTAGGTAATAAAAAGATCTAAAACTTTGATTTAGGCACTTTTTTCACATAACCTCAAAATTTATGTGAAAAATTCAAAAAACCAAGGTTTTGGTTTTTTATTCTTATCTTTTACAAAAAAATTCTTTTTTTCACGAAATTTGGTGAAAACTTACCTTTTTATGTCCCAAATACGCTGTAATTTATTTGATTTGAAATATGTATTTTTTCACCTTATTTTGAATTAATATCGAAAAAGCACCCTAATTTTCAATCGAAAATTCACCCGTCAAAATATCAGCTTTTTTCAAAAAGTTGGTATGCTTTCTGTTCGTTGAAATCTCTATTTTCCGATGATGAAAAAAAAATATATTACTATAGTAAATCTTCTCAGAAAATGTAAAAAATGAAATGAATTTTCGATTGAAAATTACGGTGCTTTTTCGATATTAATTCAAAATAAGGTGAAAAATAAATATTTCAAATCAACTACAGCGTATTTGGGACATAAAAAGGTAAGTTTTCACCACATTTCGTGAAAAGATTTTTTTTTGTAAAAGATAAAAATAAAAAACCCAAAAACTTGGTTTTTTGAATCGAAAATTCAATTCATTTTTTGCATTTTCTGAGAAGATTTACTATAGTATTAAATTATTTTTTTTTCACCATCGGAAAGTAAACATTTCAACGAACAGAAAGCATTGAAAAAAGCTGATATTTTGACGGGTGAATTTTCGATTGAAAATTGGGGTACTTTTTCGATATTAATTCAAAATAAGGTGAAAAAATACATATTTCAAATCAAATAAATAACAGCGTATTTGGGACATAAAAAGGTAAGTTTTCACCAAATTTCGTGAAAAAAAAAAAATTTTTGTAAAAGATAAAAATAAAAAACCAAAAACTTGGTTTTTTGAATTTTTCACATAAATTTTGAAGTGATGTGAAAAAAGTGCCTAAATCAAAGTTTTACATCTTTTTATTAACTACAACTTTGCCATTCAAATTTTTTCCATGGGACTTTTAGTTTTGTCGGAAATCGAGTTAAACCGTTTTTTACCCTTAAAAACTCACCCCTTCCCCTTCCCGACCTCAGATCGCCCGTAAATTATTTTTCCTTTCATTTTTATAATATTCTCCTCCTTTTCTAATGGGTTTCATCCTACTGTTATTTTTTTTCACTTTTTATTATTTTTAATGGCTTCTACCCTGGTCTATTAATTTATAGAATATTTTTGGAATTATGTAAAAAGTTTGATTTAATTTAATTTTACAATATTTTTGGAATTTTGAAAGAAATAGGAATTTGTGATTTTGTAATATTTTCTCGAAACGCTCAATGGAGAGGTTTTTGAGTAGTTTGCTGAGTGAAACATCTTTTTATCTTTTAATTTTTCGGCAACGTATTGATGTTTTGTGTTAGTTTTGTAATAAATCTCTAAACAGAGATAAAAAAATCTTGTACTTTAACAAAGAGTTATGTTTGATATACATCGGTGCCCTAAAATCCATGTCCTCATAAAAGTTTTTTGCCGAAAACTATATCAAAATCCTTAACCCAGACCGAAGTCTTGATATCTCAGAGCTGTGAGATTTCAGCCTCTCCATATATTTTTTCTTGAAATGTAGATAAAAGTTCATAATTTTACGGCACAGTTAAATGAGGTCATGAATAAGTCATAACCCTAATGTTTACTATGAAAATTATTTTGCTAAAATTGGATTCGTCAAGATATATTATTTTAAGACATTTATTAATTTAAAATTCTATTAATTCATATATTTCTGTAAAAAAAATTAAACACAGAGCCCTATAGGCTTGTGATAATTGCCTTATTCGTGATAATTGCCATATTATTAGTGAATAATTGCAATGTGATTGGGTTAATTAAATTCAAATAAAAATAAAACAAAAAATTTTTGTATTAATAAACAATAATAAATTGAACTGACAAATAATTTTTAAAAGATTTTAATGTGTTTGACACAAACGAGGCCGATGAAAGTTTTTCCATAATATAAATTCATTCAACTGTTTGCTATTGTGGTATTTGAGTATTTAGGGCAAAAGGGTTGCATTAGGCTGAGTTTTAACATGTGAACTTTGGACTGTGATTATTATATTAACCAATCAGGAAAAAGTCTTCACTTTTCATAGTCGCATGTTACGATTCAGCTTCGAGGTTTATGCAATTTTTTGTGCTGTTCTACCATACAGTCACAGGTAAATGATTTCATTGTGGTTTTCTATTCTACACATAACTCTTTCTTTATATTTAATATATTTCAATCATGAAGAAAAAATTAGTTGTTTTATCCTATGAATCCAACCATAGCATAAACTTACAAACATACTATATGAGCAATTTCACGAAGATTCAACAACGTTTTGAGTTGACCCCTTTTAATTTTGATTATTTTTTGTTTATAGATAGTCTTTGATAAATAAAAAATACAAGTTCTCTTAGAATTTTTTTTTTCGACCAGGGGTCTTCACAGGGTGCCCCTCAATTTTTTGTTATTTTGTGATGTGACTGCATTTTGACGAGCGATTGTAGAAAAACTACTGAATCGATTTTCATAAATGATATGTCGTTGAATAGGTATTAGAACAAAGTTTTTAAAAATGAACACTGTTAATTTTTTGAAATAATTTTTAACGGTGTAACATAAGAAAAAAACAGTGTAATTGAAAAAAAGATGGCATAGCCTCTTTTTTTTTTTTTTTTTTTTTAACTAAATTGAAGCTTATTTTATATCTAACCACTTGTGAAAGTTGAGGACACGTGTTATTTTTTGTTTTGAAGATAAAATTCGTTGTGCATATGACTGTCGGGAATCAGTTTTTTTTGTTCTGAAGGAAAATTATAAAAATGGCGTTATAAACTAAGAGATATTTTTTTTATGTTAAATATCAAATATTTTATTATTAGATGAACTTTTTAAAATATTATAAAAATTATATATGTAGTACAATAAATAAAATAAATACAATTGTTAAAAATGATTTACTTATTTTACAAACAGAAGTTTCTTTTGAATAGGAAAGCACTTCTGCAATTATTTTCTTTGTATTAGATGGCATAGAAAATGAAATGTTTATTTATCACTTTTAGTAATCACTTGTCACTCTTATAAAAAATAATTTGACAGTCTTGACTGCAAACAAAAAAGCCGTATAAACAACTAAATCTATTTAGGAACTTTTGACTGGAGAAGTATTATGTTCGTATTATGTTATTATGGAATCATAAAGTAAAAGATTGTTTTTCAACATTAAATTACAAATATTTTATTATTGAATAAACTTTTTAAAATATCATACAAAGTATATATGTGAAAATAAATATAGTTATTAAAAATTATTTACTTATTTTACATTCAAAAGTTTCTTTTGAGTTGGAAAACATTTTTGCATTTATTGTCTTAGTATCTACTGGTACAAAAGAATGAAATTTTTGAGTTCCACTTATAGTAATCGCATTTTTATATCGATTTTGTTATTTTTCTTTTGTTAATTGATATTCATTTTTATCGGCGTATCCAAAGTTCATGGTAGATTCCCATTTTAAAGCCCATTCGAAAAGTTTTTTTGGTGTATCAATAATATTATCTTCGCTCGCCATACTATAACGGTGTGCAGCACGCTTCAGTGTACCACCAATTCCATCACAAGGTCCCTTTCCATGGCTGGTAGCATGAAAATGCCATTCAGCGTCAACCTTAAATTAACTAATTAACTTATGCCACCATAAAGAAGACTTTAAGGTTGACGCTGAATGGCATTTTCATGCTACCAGCCATGGAAAGGGACCTTGTGATGGAATTGGTGGTACACTGAAGCGTGCTGCACACCGTTATAGTATGGCGAGCGAAGATAATATTATTGATACACCAAAAAAACTTTTCGAATGGGCTTTAAAATGGGAATCTACCATGAACTTTGGATACGCCGATAAAAATGAATATCAATTAACAAAAGAAAAATTACAAAATCGATATAAAAATGCGATTACTATAAAAGGAACTCAAAAATTTCATTCTTTTGTACCATTAAATACTAAGACAATAAATGCAAAAATGTTTTCCAACTCAAAAGAAACTTTTGAATGTAAAATAAGTAAATAATTTTTAATAACTATATTTATTTTCACATATATACTTTGTATGATATTTTAAAAAGTTTATTCAATAATAAAATATTTGTAATTTAATGTTGAAAAACAATCTTTTACTTTATGATTCCATAATAACATAATACGAACATAATACTTCTCCAGTCAAAAGTTCCTAAATAGATTTAGTTGTTTATACGGCTTTTTTGTTTGCAGTCAAGACTGTCAAATTATTTTTTATAAGAGTGACAAGTGATTACTAAAAGTGATAAATAAACATTTCATTTTTTATGCCATCTAATACAAAGAAAATAATTGCAGAAGTGCTTTCCTATTCAAAAGAAACTTCTGTTTGCAAAATAAGTAAATCATTTTTAACAATTGTATTTATTTTATTTATTGTACTACATATATAATTTTTATAATATTTTAAAAAGTTCATCTAATAATAAAATATTTGATATTTAACATAAAAAAAATATCTCTTAGTTTATAACGCCATTTTTATAATTTTCCTTCAGAACAAAAAAAACTGATTCCCGACAGTCATATGCACAACGAATTTTATCTTTAAAACAAAAAATAACACGTGTCCTCAACTTTCACAAGTGGTTAGATATAAAATAAGCTTCAATTGAGTTAAAAAAAAAAAAAAAAAAAAGAGGCTATGCCATCTTTTTTTCAATTACACTGTTTTTTTCTTATGTTACACCGTTAAAAATTATTTCAAAAAATTAACAGTGTACATTTTTAAAAACTTTATTCTAATACCTATTCAACGACATATCATTTATGAAAATCGATTCAGTAGTTTTCCTACAATCGCTCGTCAAAATGCAGTCACATCAGAAAATAACAAAAAATTGAGGGGCACCCTGTGAAGACCCCTGGTCGAAAAAAAAAATTCTAAGAGAACTTGTATTTTTTATTTATCAAAGACTATCTATAAACAAAAAATAACCAAAATTAAAAGGGGTCAAGTCAAAATTTCCCAAAAATTTGCTGAACTTGCGTGAAATTGCTCATATATATCATCTATGTGAAAAGTAGAGTTCAACAAAGAACACGTGTTCATGTAGAGTATTTACAATTTTTTTTTAAATTTTACTATTTTTATTTTCTAATCTTGCACGAGTCAATATTGACCACCGTTGCTGATTTTTAAATAAATATAACAACAAAATATATTAAGTTTTACCATATGGTATTAACTATTAACATATATCTACTTGTATTTATTTCTGTACAAAGACATTTTTTTTTCTTAACGGTTCTTGTTATTTTTCTTAATTTTCTGGATGAGATATGTTTAAGGTTATATTTTGTATGCGAAATAAAATAAAGATCAAATTGTAAATTAAAGGAATAAATGAAATCTCCTTAATGCATAAGAATAAATTATTATTTTATTGTTATTTAAATTTACAAATGGTTATTGTTAATCATAGGTGATTGTACCCGTGTGGGTTGATTTAGTTTCATTTATCTGGTTTTCGTTCTGTAAACATTTTTGCTGATTCGGAATATAAATTCGATTTTAAAGTTGATTTTTGTTGTCTGGATTTTGTCATCATTTAATTTATTTTTTTTATTAACCAAGAGATTACGTTGTTTTCTCTTTTGGTGATTTATTTAAAATAAATAATATTAAGATAATTTTTTTAAATTTCTTGACAGAGACATACGACTTTGGCTTTGTTTATGTTGTAGGTTATTGTAGCGATTGGTTATTTATGTTTTGTTTAAATATAATAATTTAAACTAATAAAGAAATTTATTGAGCTTAATAAATGATTTATTTTTGTAAAAAAATGAATTAGATGGTGTTGATATGCAGGTAAATGTTTGTATCCAGGGGTTTCAGAAAGAGTTATTACACTAAATTGTATAAGTTATTCAAATTATTATATTTGTTCCACACGATTGTGCTATAATTATTTATATAAGGAATTTCTAATCTTAAACTATAGTTATTAATATATTTTCAACTGTGGTGTTTCCATTATAACTGATGAAAGTTGGGTCTACATCCACTTGGGTCTACATCAATTTTAGGTTATCTGAGGGTGGTATTTTGGGTCTTTCAAATGGTTCTAATAAAAATGGCTCTGTGAACCTTTGCTTAAAAAATGTTAAGAAAATTACAAAACAATTGGTTTCAACACGGATAAAAATGAAGCTATGATACATGTCATAAGTTTTGTATAAGATAATTATAAATGTTTATTCCTGATAAGCACTTTTTATAATATTATTGCAATATCCATAACTTTAAGGCATACTTTTTTATGAATATTTAGTCGTGGAATATAAAACGCCGACATAAAATATTGATAGAAACGAAACTGTGATTACTAGTCACAAACTAACGAATAACAAAGTGATAATTTTCATGTTTAATAATATTTTTTAGTTATTTTATATGATTTGTAAGCATGGAGTATTCTTTATTAGTACGAAATTTTAATTTTAGGTTTTCGACAGTAAATATAATTAAAAAATAATAGACAAAAAAAAACATTTTTTATAATTCACTAGACATTTTTGTGTAAGGTGAGTTGTATATATACAAACTTTGTGATATTTAAATATGATAGATAAATATGAAAATATTTAATATGAACATAAGGTTTAGTATATGATTATAATATAACTTATGACAAATCATGACCATGAGGTTTTCGCGGTATCTCGACACTTCATCAAATTTCAATTGCTAGGAATATAAACGCCTAGTTCTATAATTTATTTTTATTACTAAGCGCCATACATTTATGAATTAGAGGCATATTATTTTATTAAAAATATTTATATTTTGTTCTCTAATAAGTATACAAAATTTTTACAACAAAGTTATTTCTCTGTTCCTACTTGGTCATGCTACGTACCCGATACTCATAAAATTCTATAAATAATATTCATAATAAGCTCCTTAGTGATTTTTTGAACAAGTATACCTTATGAGTATGTAATACACCTATAATAATACACCTAATACACTTATTCACGGTTGAGAATTAACGTAATTTAAGCATGGAATATACCCTATTAAGCATAAAAAAAAACCTAGATTTCTAGCTGTGAAGAATAAATTGGTTCTGTGGAACGTTTTGCTTGACATTGTGAAGAAAATAACTGACAAAGTGGTGTCAATAAGTGATCTTGATTTAATATTTTATCAACTAAGCTGGCATAACGACATCCCGACTACTGGAGTGTGCTCAATCGATTTTATTGTTTAACTAATTTTTGTCTTTTCTTAGTTATTTATATCGACTCAAAGAATATCACCGATACATTAAAATAACAAAAATACCAACATCAATTCTAATATAAATCGCATTTGAAATAAAAAAAATATATTACTACAAATAAATACGGTTTGTCCACGACGTGTCAACAATATACAACTTCAATAATTTTTTTAAATTTTAAATTCAATATGAAATAATATTTTATATTCAATTACTTTGTTATACATTTTTGTTGTTGCTTTCTATAGAAACAATACAAAAAAAACATATCTAACTTCCATCATCACCATTGTCAACAAACAAGAGAAGTCTCTTCTCATCTAAATTGAAGAAGAAAATGCGTCGACGGTTAAGTAAACAAAATTAAATATAAAATTTCGTGCTGTTCTTGTTACGACAATTTATTTAACGTTTTCGTGTAATTTATTTCAAAGTCAAAGTGGTTGGTCGTTGGGTTGGTTGGTTGTTTGTTGTTTGGGTTATGAGTCGGCGTTTTGTTGTTTTTTTTAAAATTTTATATGTTATTTTTCGTTAAATTTTCATTTTATTTTAAATAGTATTTTTATGATGTTAATTGAAAAACTAACAGAAAATAAACAAAAGTGTTAACGTTAATGAACCACATAATGAAATTATTGAAGATGAAATTGAAGTTTACAAATAAATAAAAAGCTCTGGCATTTAATGTTCACAAAAATAATTATATGTTGATTCACGACTCGTTGATATAACCCACTTGATGAATCTAACGATTTATGACCGTTAAATTTACTTAACTATTTAACTCTCTAATCAATATCTAGCGTGATAAAAAATTATTTTCCTCATACAAATTTTACATATTTTCAATGTTGATTATGTTTAAATATATTTTCAATTTTTATAGTAATAATCGATTAATAATGTTAAAATAATGATTGCATGTAACCTATTTACCAATTTACATTTATTTTATAAATTCTATAATCTTAATAATTAAACATCGAAATACCTGAAATTTTAAAAACACAAATTAAAATTAAATTTAACTACTGCTATTGGTATTTGGTAATAATAATAACATAATTTTATACTCTCGACAAATAATGTAAACAAAATAAAAAATAAATAGTTATTAATAAATATAAAAACAAATTTTAAATAAATAATATAATCTTAAATTTCAACATAATAAAAAATGTTTGTTTTGTTGTTTGTAGTAATTGGTTGTTAAACTAAAAAAGTAAAGCCAATAAGAAAATTTATGTTTGTAAATTGAATAGAAGACTCGTGTCTTTATAGAAAAGATTAGAATTTCGCTAGATAATTGTATAGGATCATCACTTAATAAATATTTGAAAGAAAATTAAAATTACTGAGCAATAACAAAAAAGGAAATCAATAGTGCAGGGTGAATTAAACCTAATTAGAATTTTCTTGTAGGGTCATTCCATGGAAACATAAACCTCAATGAAGTTTATGTTGTGTGGAAAAATTAATCTAATTGGAAACTTGCCCGTCATTATTGATTCCAAAGATAGAAAGTAAACAAATAAATTGTCTAAAAGATTGAAAAAAATAAATAAGTAGTAAAATTGTTGTTAGAAATACATTATTTTCTTATGTGTTTTTTTTCTGTTACGTTGGTCACGTTACGTTGGTCACACAATTTTTTTAAAGGGAACCTATTATTGTATTTAGCATTTGCAAAAAAACATATGCATATTTAAAAATAAATAACTTGTGCTTTATAAAAACCTAAATTTGAGTTTATTGAAGACATGCTTTGAGAGAAATTGCTTTGAAAGTATGAGTAAGTTTTACTGTGGTACTTTTTTTGTTACGTTGGTCACAACACTGAATTTTGTTATTATTACTTAATATATATTTAATTTACTGCTTTTTTCATTGATAGTGTATTTCTTACCTGCATAATAGCATAAAATAACATAAATTTCATAAAACAGCAATTTTTTTTATGAATAATAGGCAAAAGTATGAGTTTAAAAGGGTAAGAATGTTACGTTGGTCACAATGGAATGACCCTGTATATAAAATGTTGAACACATATACATATACATATAATATACCCACTACTCAAAAAATAAATTCTCATGAAAACAGCCGCTTAAGTATAATGTATTCCTTTTTCTTAATGGAAAATTAAGATTTCATCTTGTTCGTAACAAAAATTTCATTAATTTTATTTAAAGCATGACAACAACATAAAAATACATAAAACATATGCTTCTGTCATTTGATTATGTTGAATGATAACACATAAAAGAAATGAATTATTTTCACTTTATGATTGAATTTTTCTTTTAATTTTTCATTTGATATTTTTTTTCGAATGAAAAAATGTTTTTGGATTTATTGCATTTTTCAGAATTTTGTTATGTTCGTTACTGATTAGAATGGTGACATAAAAGCACTAGAGATATTTTAAAATAAATAATTTGAATGATATGAAACATCGGCAATGTGTTTTCGTTTTTATATTTAGGGTGATCGTAGAACTGTCTCTCAATAAAAATAAATATTACAAACCATTTAAAGTTGATATTTTTATCTGAAAAAACAATTTGGTTATGACAATGTTTTGTGTTATCGGCAGAAAATTATCTCCATTCCCAGTAATAGGCACTTAAGTGTTCTTGAATTGGGTTGATTTGCGGACTTATCTAATCGAAAATTTATTTAAATCGGTGATATCTATGGTGCCTGCTTTCCCAACTTATAAATCATATTGCTTGGTTTTCAGACTTCGAATATAAGTTAATTTGCTGCGACATATAACTGTTCGACACCCCAAATGTGCTTATAAGTCTATTTTAATCTGTTATATATGACAACCAAAAATTCAACATGGCGCATTATTGTTTTTAAATACGAAATATCACCAGGAAATAAATCTGTAATAGATCATTATATCTAAAAGGTACATGGCCTTTTGTCCAAGTAAACAAATCAAACTTGTTTTACCATACTCAATCGCTCAAATATAGAGTATAGACTTGTCATAAGCAACTCTTTCCCATTCAATAGGTTCAAAAACTCCAACGGTTGGTTGTAAAAATTTCCAGAATAAGCACAGCGTCCAAAATAAGACAAAAAATGTTTCTATTGAACAACACTTTAAACTTTATTCACAGTTAAAAAATAACTTTACTTCTATTTACACGGTTTTATAATAACGATACAGCGTTTTGTTTACAATTAATTTACCTAACATAATCGCATTCCACTTTAACTGTTTACACTATCGCAATCTTATTTATACTAACTCACATGTTGCAAGAGGAATACCTTAGAAATAATTCTGCTTAATTTCTCAATAATTCGAGGGAAATACAAAATGTCTTTTCAAATAAAACTCGTAAAATCCTAAATAATTGGCATTATTTTGCATGTTTTTTTATTAAATGTTTCCGTTTTGTTTATTTTATTTAATGTTTTTACTTTGACCCTTTTTCTTGCCAACAATGTAATGTTGATTTTAGTTTTAAAATAATGTATCAGTGAAATTGAGGTTCAATACAATTTTGTTTTGTTTTTTGTTGCGATTATAATGAATCTTAACGTTGCCCTCCACCTAAACCAGATCGTCCCGAAGAAGTTTTAAAGCTCTACTCCAATTGTGGCATCCAAAGTTTCTATTTTTTCCTTTTCCCTTTTCTCATGTTACTTAGATTTACTTCCTGTCCCATTTTAAGTCCTTGGCCATCACTTTGGTCTTTGTCGTCCCACTTTGATGAGTTTGGATTCTCACTACTTTTGAATTTTTTCATATCTTTTCCGTTTGAGGTTTTCACTCCTCCGTATTTCTGAGCAATTCCTATTATCTGTGTTTTCAGCAGTGACTCGTTACAATGTGACGCCCTCTGAACCACGTCATTTAAGTTGCTCACACTATCTACTTTGTTATGCGTTGGCCTTTGTTTCCTTTCCAATTTTCGCAGTTTGATTACACGTCTGCTTTGTTTAAACTCTCTTTTCCTCATTTGTTTGGATGAAGTTCTGGATTTGCCGTTGCTCTGCATAGTTTCTTATCGCTTCCAATATCTGTTGACTTTATTAAAAAGTAGTGACATTTCAACATTATTAACCTTGATGAACCCACTTAGAAAATCGAAATCGAATTTCTTCGTCTTTATGAAGTCCAACGGAAAAATGCCTTCATCCATAATGTCTTACACGTGTACCTCTTGTTGATAGCAGTTGTCTCCTAATTTTATTGCAGTGATTCTTTTACCTACAATATCACGCGTTCCCCAGTTACTGTTTTAATACATCTGGTGGTTCCAAAACGCTGTCAATCAAATCTTTGTGCACAAATGGAAAATAAGATCTTTGACGCTTCCTGTTCCTGAAGTCCTGTGAGATTTGGCCTGATGTTTTACATATTTAACACCGGAGTGTCTGTGTATCTTAAATGCTCCTTTTTGGCTTCTCTACTCTTCACAGAAGACGACAACCTCTCTGCTTCCTTATTTTTCCTGCACTCTCGTTCCATGTGCTTTTCTTAATTACATACCCAGCAGCTGATATCGCTTTAACCTTTGTGTACCAATACACCACCTTTTATGTTGCTCTCTACATTACTTTTTCTGCATCCAAAAGATGGCATACAAATTTTCTGTGCTATCTCACATTTCATTGCGTATGTGACTGTTTCGTGAAAAATAACGTTTGGGGTAACCATTCTAGTGTTAATCTGGATTTTGAATCTTGAATACCGTTTTTCGCTCCAACGCGTTCATCAATTTAACTGCGTAACTGTTGCGTTTGTTTTCCGGCACCGCCTGTAATGCTTCAACTGCTTCCCCTTTAAGAGAAACTATAAATGCAGGAAGACGATTTTCAGTTTTCCAATTATTCTGATCTGCCGCCGTCTCGAGCTGGAAGTTGAAGATGTAAAAAGATGTGGTACCGTCATATGATGGTGGTCTTAGTTTAATATTTGCTACTGTTGTACCACATGTGAAGTCACTTCAGGCGTTTCAATATCTAACAACCGTTTTTCGAAATTATTAACTTTCGATAAAACTTTGTGCTCAAAATATTGAGTTTTGTTCTGAATATTCTCGACTTTTCCATCGAATTTCGTTGAGATTTGGAGAAATTTCTCATTCAACTGTTGAGATATGTTAATTTCTTCTTTGTAGGAACAACAAAATTGTCGTTGACTATCTCCATCCGTTGATTAATGTTACTACTGATTTCTTTCTTATTTGCAGTCAAGATTTAATTCAAATTTGTCTGTTCCATATCATTGTCAATAACTGTATGAAATCACAGTTTGGCGGTGGTAATGAAGTTTTTGCAATAGAACTGTTCTCCTCCTCAGTTGCTACTAAATCACTATTAACTGTAATTACCCCAAACTGACAACTCTCTACAACTATTCCACTCGCTGCCGTACTCTCTTGAAGCCGTAGCATCAACTTACTTTTGTAAGTTCAGTTCTATAGTTTTTTAGTTCAGTTTTAAATATTCCCCTTACAAAATATAATCTTAACATTTGTTGGTATAGTAATATCAGAAGGTTAAAACGAGAACAATACATATATAAAATATAAAATAAAAAATTTAACATTTTCCGTTATGTTTGTTTTGTTTTTCTATGCTGTCTATGATGTATTTCAATATGGTGATAAGAACTTTCGCAGGCCAACTACAAATTATTCGAAATATTTTGCAGTCGTGGATAAAAGATGATGGCAATTCTTCACTCGGATGATTCCCTCCACTCACTCCACTCGTTCCGTGAAACTTCATCCTCGTGAAGAATAGCCACCATTCTAAACATACAAGAATCTACCATTATTTATTTCATTTCGCTCAAAGAAAGAAAGAATAAAATATAGTTTTTTTCTAACTATCCGTCATACATATTTTTTGTTTGTTTCGCTTTATTTAGGTTAGTCTTCGTCATGTGTCTATTAAAAAGAAAGATTTTAAAAATTTCTATGATTGGTTGAGTCACAATTTTAGTTAAAGATTTCATGTTTTTGTAATTTATTATTTTAACATAATTTATTAATGCACAATTTTTTAGTTGTTGGTAATGAATTTAATTATGAAGTTAACAAAAGTATTTATTGTCATTATTTATTGACCCAATTTATTTAAAATATAATAATGAAATTAACTAGTTAATTTTCTTCTCGATTTTTATTTTTATTTATTAATTAATTCTTAATATATTATATATCTATCTATTCATACACGTTTCACTGCATACATAGGAATACACGTTAGTCTTTTTTTTATTAAAACCGTTAAAAACATAAGCCACGTTCGATTTGACTGAAGTAACTGCGTTATCAGATGCAAATGTAAAAACTCTATGGCATTGTTGTAATTTTTTGTAACTCTGTAATTTTTTCCGTTTTTATATTTATGTTTTTTAATTAATTTAAACTTTTCTTGTAGTTTTTTATTTTGCTCACATAAAGTTTTTTTGTAAATTCTTTTATTTTATCTTAAGAGCAAAGGCGAAAAACAAAAATTAAAACAAAACCCGCGTCAATTCATTTTTCATTTAACGAATTTCACTGTATATATTAACATTAGGTTAATAAGGTTGTGATTATTAAGTTATAATTTATTTTCTTTCAAGTTTTTTGCATCATATTACACAATACAATAAACGTTTGTTTGTGTTGTTTGTTTAGTAATACATATTTGAAAAATAAAATTAACACTTATTACAGTATTTAACTACCCGGGTAAGAAGAAGCTAAGGGGCCAAACCTGGGCGAAGCCTGCATCACAGCTTTTAGGTTTTGGGCCATGCTTGATATTTTTCAACGGTTCTAGCTTTGGCCAAGCTTGAACTGATGTCCTGGCAAACCAGGCTTGGGCCAAGTCTGGCAATTAAAACTTAAGCCAGGTCTACCAAACCAATTTTCTTACCAGACCTCCTTTAAATGTGTGGAAAGAGTAACATATATGAAAATAAAGATAAACATAATATGGCCTGCACATTTACAATGCATTATACTGGTTACTACCGCGTAATATAATACACTGAATCTTGGTTCAGTCTAAGCATTTACAACTGGCACTGAAGCCGAAGCTAACTAGCCAAGGCTTGGCTCGCCAATACTGGCTCGAAATCGGTAAATTGTTTAATATTGGCAGCTCCTACCCGGGCATTAATTCATTTTACTATTAAAATATTTTACAAATAACAATACCAAGCCATCAAACTGCATCTAATTATTTATCAACGGTGCCTTTTATCCCGACTCTATCAATAATTGAAGTGTTGGTCTACCCTATGCATGCGATTAATAATTTTATTTTTGCACTCTTATAAGTAACAGTTGAAATTAATTTCAACTAATGCATAAATCCAACAATAATCATCGGCATCTCTAATCGATTTTTAAAATTTTTATTAAAATAATAATTTGATTCAGTTCTTATCATTTTTATAATTGTAAATTTTTCCATCGGATTGATATTATAACACAGCTGATTCTCTGAATTAACTAGTATTTGACCATTAAATTAGTTTTCAATTGCAATCATTAAACTTAAATTTTATGGGAATTTCGTACCAATTTCCTAATTAAAAAACAATTGCAGTTTATAAATTTGCGAGTATTAATTTTTTTTAATTTGATTAAAGTAGAACACAATTTTTTTGTTGTTTTTAACACATACTTTTCGAGTTTTGGTAAATTAGAAACATTTTTTTACTGTCTAAGATTAGTAATGTACAGGAAATTTACCAGAACGAAATTGATTTAAATTAGATTTATTTTTTCATTTCTTAGGCTATACGTACGAGCAGTTAATCGTACTTGATCTATGAAATTACCTTTAGTCTTAGATTTTTTATAAGTAATGACAGCTTAATGATAAAATTGTTTGCTGTCTCAAATAATGTGTTTCATAAAAAAACAACACAAAAAAGTGATGAAAAAACAACCATATGAAATATAAAACCAATTAAAAAATTTCATAATATATTATCTTGAGGGCAAGACACAGAAACCAAATTGCAATACAAAATGTTAAATTGAATTTCTATGCTCAGTTTTTGTTTACTCGTAAATTTCAATTTTGTTTTGCGCAAAAGATTTGTAAGAAATTTTTCAATTATTTATTAAAAGTAATTAAGATAGTTGCCAATTAGGTTGAATTTTTTGATGCATAAAATTGAATGTGGTGCAAAATTATAAAGAACAAAATTTTGCCTACTAGTTTTGGTGTTTTTTTTTAAATAAACTGAATTGTACATAACTGAAGTCTACGTCTTTTATTGATCAATTTATAGATAGTTGGTTATAGATGAATTTCAAAAATAGTTGGAAAACTTTCTGGTTTGACCAATTAATCCAACTAGCTCCTCTGTACTATCCAGACCGTAAATATGTTAAAACGTAGATAGAATATGAACAAAAGATTCTCACATTTTTATAGCCATCTCTCAACACTTTACCCTATTTTTCAATTGTTATAGAACCCTAAAATCTTATAGCGTGAGTGTTGCTTTAAAAACTCCATTTAAACACAAAATGTAATGGAATCAACAAACCACATCACATTTTAATATACTTAAAGCAATAACAAAACTACAAATCTATGAAAATCCGTCATGCATAGAAAAAATTAAACAAATTTATAACGTGCATGTTTAAATGCATAATACATAAGATTTTTTTCTTATTTATTATTATTTTATGTTGTTATTCAATTTTTAAAATTCTTTCATAAAATAATAAAACTTATATATTGAAAAACATCATGAATGTTATGTAATTGAAATAGGAAAATTTTACCATTTAAGTGAAGCATGTATGTAGTAAAATAAATTTCTTGACCTCTAGTTCAACAAAAACTACTTACATTTTCTCATAAACGACTTATGGTATCATAATAAAAGCTTCCTGAATTGAATTCAATAAAAAATGTGTTGTCCCTTGTAATTATACACAGCTACACTAATTCCCAAAATAAAATAGAGCAAATTTTTCAACCTCATTTCAACCGAAAACAATTTCAAAAATTCTCACACAAAACAAAAGTTGATAAATTATTATAATTTACCTAAAACAAAAAATTAGTTGGTCTTCTACAACTATAATAATTGGTCCAAACCAACTAATTTTTTATCCAGAATCTAAAACATTAATTAATTAATTAATTCAATATCATCTTTATGACTCCCAAATTTAAAATTTGTACAGTTATTTTCGATAAAAAATAAACAAAACAAAAATATTATTAAAACTTAATAATTTTATATAACTTTATACAAGTGACAAAAACACATACAGTTACAAATTGGATGATCTCAAATGTGTGCAACATTGTGTGGGGTTGATAAGTTTCTCTTATATCCGGGAAAATGTTTTCGTACTAAGTTTACTTTTCCAATATTAAAACAAGGTTGTTTTCTGATTTCAACCCCAATTACAAATATGTATATGATTCATTTCCAAATTAACTATCAATACGGTAGATAGTAAAAGGCATCATTTACTAATTACATCTTCTCACTCTATAGCTCAATATGATCAAAAAATAGATAGTTTGTTAACATTGTATAGAAAAATCTATAATAAATAAAAAAAAAGTTTCCAAATTGTTTTTAGTACTTGTTTCAAGCAAGTACTAAAAACAATTTTCAAACTTTTTTTTCCGAATGTATAAAATATTTTCGCGTGTGTAAATTTTGTAACTTATGCACAAAAAATATCCATTTTTATGCTGGATTAAAATGACCAAAAAAAATTTTATATTACACATAGACCTGAAAAATATTTTTCAGTTTTTGAAATAGTTTTCGCATACGAAAATATTTTTTGCACACGAAAAATAAATGTCACACGTCAAAACAATTATGAAAAATATTTTTTAAGCTCAAAAAATATTTTTTCTATTTTCCGTCTAAAATAAAGTCATTTCGATACCCAAATGCGTATCGATATGACCTTCATTACGATACGCAAAGTTTTGTCTTTCAAGGTTGGTCACATTGGTCATACAAACGTCAGTGAACATTAAATCGAATAATTATGTAAATAAAATTAATAAGAATATCTAAATTAGTGTTAAATATTTTAATTAATTAAAATAATTAATAATAATAACAAAATTTCAAATTGACTATTTTTTAATAAAATACACATTTTTTAAAATTTCAAGACACAAAATGCAAAATAGAAAAAATAGTATAAAAAACTCGTTTCATAAGACGTTTTATCGCACTTATGATTTAGAAAACTCCCCGCTGCGCGGGTCGTTTTCTAAACAAATTGCGTGCGATAAAATCGTCGATTATGAAACTAGTTTCTTAATATACTATTAATTATACACTAAGCACGCCATCTTCATGTGAGATTTGTACTAAAATATATTACTGAATTGCTTATTTTTATAGTACAAGAACAGTGGTCGCAAGTGAATGAAGATAAGTGTAACGAAAAAAATATTTTTGGAATAATCGCTCTTTTTCCGTGCCAAATGAACACTTTCAAAGTTTCAAGACAGAATAAAACACTATAGAGATGTTGTAGCTGAACTAGCAAATCTCATCCGTCACACCAAAGCAACCGAACATCTTTTTCGGTTCGAAACATGTCTAGCTTTTCATAAAAATAACTCGGGATTTTAGATGAAGGAATTATGTCAGAATGTTAAACATATCATGAACAAGGTGAAATGTTTTTTTGGGATATCGTGTATCTCTAAATTCGATCAACCATTTTTAGCGAAAAAAGTCTTGTCCTTCATTTATCACATTGGAAATGAATTTATTTTGGGTGGTTTGGTAAATTTGCATCTATATGTTTCCTTGATTCTTTTATCTTAATAATTTTTTAACCCTTTTAAAAGTTTCAAGACAGTTATGAATTTTATTGTTAAATGGCAGGTCAAAATCAAAATAATTGTAAAACTGTTAATACCACCCAGAGCAAAAGCAATGGACAAAAAAATAAAATTTCAGTGTTTGTTTTGTATAGAAATAAAAATTAGGGAACTGCACTGATCGAGCAAAAAACAGCTCTCAGTCAAACCAACTTTTATTTCTTTTATCCTTTAGGTTTTAATATGTTGTTGTTCCACACATTGTATAGTTCGTAGTACAAGACACAATTTTTTTAAAAAGAATAGTTAAACCAGATATTTTCACTGGAAAGTGGTGGTGACGAATTTTCCCATCCTCGTTGCTACCAAGATTAATCTAAGAATTGTTTTCTTAGCTATTTGCTTGATCTATAAATGCAGTGAGGTTAGTGCAAAAAGCATCTCCAATGACACAATAGGGCATGTCTTCATTTGATTCATTATTCAGATACATACGAGTTTCTGTTTCATTTTTAACTTCTTTTCCCAGATGCTTTTCTCCATACGACTGCTTCATACGTTATAAGCACCTAATAATTTTTGCATATCATAATAGCTCTAATTGACTTACTCAATACAGTCGTCATGTAGTTATTCCGCTAGATCTTACTTTCTAATATAACTGCTAAATATTTTACCGCCTAAATTGACGAACCGTTCATGATATTTGAACTCAGATTAAGCTTACGCTTTTTGGTAAACGGGATCATCATGATTTTTCTAAAATAGAGTTTCTGTTCACAGATGTACTTGTGACGATAACTCCCTGTTTAAACAAATAAAAATAGCAAAAATTTACTTACGCACTGCATTGCGTTACACATATTTGATATTGCATCATTGTGATTCCATCTAACAAAAACATAATTCCCTTCCGGTGGAAAAATAAGAAAAGTTGCCAAAAATAGATTTAATGAAACGTAACTTGCTTTATATTATTGTGTCTACACGAGCGTTCTCTACCACAACAACCAAATATATGATGTGTCGCACTAACTATCCTGAAAGTTTTACTAAATAAAACATTAATGCGAAATATTTTAAATCTTTATTTTAATGTTAAAAGTTGATAATTTAACAACTTTACAACAATTTAATATTTTTAAAAAAATATTATATTTCCATTTTGCTTTCAGAAGAAAGAATTAAGTAGAAATTTAAACGGCTTTTTTTAAATCCAAAAGGTTTGTCGCGCCCAGCAAAACCGTTAAACGAGTCCAGTTTGACATCCGTGGCAAATATTTGCGATCACTGTACTGGAATGTCAAATCTATTGGTCGAAATGGTGATTGGTCGAAAATTGTCACATTAAAATACAAAATTGAACTTGATAGGAATTAATTTAGCTAAATAAGTGTGGATGTACAATTTTTGTTATTTTGAAATGTAAATGGATGACTAACTTCATGCGTATAGTGCCTATGTAAAGTGGTTATATTTGTAGCGATAGCTGCCAGTTCCAACAAATTATAAATAGTAGAAAGTTTACTTACACAATGTTTTGCGTTAGACATATTTTATCTTCCTAGAGGTGTTAGTTCTCCGTAATATTAAAATAGTTCGTTTCCTGGTGGAAAAAGAGAAAAGTTTCCAAATTCAGACAATTGAATTGTGGATATATAAAAATTGTCGTGTAATTCTACATTATTAGTTATTCCATTCCATTTGTTACAAAAGCTATTGTTTATAACTAGCGCAAAGTGTTTTTCCAATCGCGAGTGATATATTTTCGCGAGTAATATAACAACACTCTTGTTTGGAAAACGCGTTCGCAATTCGCATTAGTTATAAAATCTACTATTATTTTATGTGTTACAATTGACATTGAATCCGATAATTAGTTTTAAATCAGAATAAAATCTGCTGTTCTCGTTCGCTACTTCCAATACCATTGAAACAACTTTTTATATCCCCCTCGAATCAAAGCACATCTTTATTTAAACTATTTCATTGAAACATAAGAAGGAGGAAGAGAAACAAAACCGAAATGAAATGATAATTAATCGGATCGTGAGAAAAATTAATTCAATGTTAATTAAGTAACAAATGAAGAAGTAAGAAAATAAATAATATAAAATTTTTTTTTCATTGTAATTTTCTTTTTTTTTTATTTTTCAATTTTCTCATTTAATTTTCTTGGAAATCGGAAAAGTATATGTAATTGTTTACTTTAAGTCAATTTTCTCATAGACCATGAATTGTTTAATGTGATTCTGTTTCCAGTTTGATTATTTTTTTTTCTAAATTATATGTTTGTTATACTCTTACTTGAATCATAAGTTTATTGACTTAGGTTAGATAAAACTATTTTTATCTGTGTCGATGGTAATCATATAAATAATTTCAACAGTAAAATTGGTCACCATACATTCACAATTAATTGCATCAATTAAACAACTTTAGTCATTAATTTAAAGAAAAGTGCTGGTTGTAATTACAGTTAACTGATAAATTGATTTGACTTAGTTTTTCAAACAACGATAACACATAAAAAATGACCCAAATTCAATGAGACATTTTTCTATATATATTTAAAATTCGTTAGACTTACAAAATTTTGATATTCATGAAAATAATGATAAGTCATCCATGTTTCGATTAATGCAAACTCATTGTTTATTCCGATACAGTATTTTATTTTGATTTGTTATGAAAACAAAAAAAGTAATAACAAAGATCATATTGAGATTAAAAACTGATCACAATAAAATTTAGTTTTATTAGAGAATAGCCGAAAACTAAAAAGTAATTATTTTTTTTCATGTTTTTGAACATGGCACAAAATTATTGGATCAAGATAATAATGTGAATTTGATAGATGTAGATTTGTTTTTGATTTTTGTGGAAAATCAAACATTTATGATCTATAAATGGAAAGATAAATTTACTATTAGATATTTTGAAAGTTATTATTCGAATTGGATTCGAATAGGTGTGTTAACCTTATGAATTTTTTATTTGGTTTCATTAATAGTAGATTATTAGTAGCAAGGAGGCGACAGCCTCTATGACAAAATTGACTAATTTCTCACGCTACAAAATACAAGACACAATAAACGACAGCAGTTTTCATACAACAGTGGCACGATAATAAAAAATCAACAAAATATTAGATACAAAAAACACGAACTAAATGGAAGATTACAAAAAAAAGGTTAGTTAAGTTAAAAGCAAGGAAGGCTAAAATAAAAGAATGGTTTCTCTTAACAGTAATTAAATTTTTTTTAGAATTTGCAAAATTTTCCGAGTTCGCATTAAAAATTTGACGTCTGAAATTTAAATCTTTTATTCTGACAAAATTTTTCAATTTTCTATTTTTTCAATAGAAAAAGTTGTAATAGAAACTAATGGAATTTTGAATTTATCTCTTCTAAATTCTAAGGCATTTTATGTTAGTATGTCGTCGATGATCTTTAGTAAATTCAAACCGATTATAAAATTCAAACTAATAATAACCAAATGTTATGAAATAAGTTTTGTTTATTGGATAATTTTCCAAATCTTACCTTACTAAAACATTCCTCGACGAAAGAAGCCAAAAACTGTCTATCTGCCGGCCAAATGCACGAAACGCTGAACCAATTTAAAAAAAGTTTATTTGAGAAACTTCTTGGGCTGCGCCAATGATTTTAATGATGGTTTTTATTACGATCTTTAGCACATTTGAAATCAATATCACTATTCACTACGCTTTATTAAAAATGCATTTCGGGTTGCTTTAAAAAATAATTATTATGTTTCGTCCTATCATAACAATTTCTCCCTAAATATATAAACATTCAGGCCTGCTTAAACTATATATATAAGAAATGTTTCCAAAAAACAATCTTTAGTTTTACCAAAAATATTGCCATTCTTAAAAAGTTTATCCAAATTTTATGAACATTTTATTTGATTTTAAGAAAGAAAGTCTCTCATAAAATGATATATAAATAGAATAAAATAATAACAAACATAGTTTTACGATTTTTATGATCAAAATTTGGTGTGAAGAAAAGCAATAAAAATATATTCAAAGAGCATAAATTTTTTATTGTTTTTTTTTTTCATATTTGTTAGATATGTTTACTATTTGGCGCCTTTTGTCATGATTATTTACTAGATGGCCTATCATCGTTTGATGGATTTCTTAATTAGTAAAGTATTCATATTTGTTTTGGAATAGTTCAAATAATGTTCAGACGGTTGCGATTTAAAAGGTAACAAACGTACGAAAATCTTTGAATAAACATCACATGTTGTTATTTCTTAGACATTCATAAAACTACAAAGAAATCTACAACAAAAACATATTCACTTAGACATAATCTTGTATTTTAGACACATAACACATGCATGCTAATGGATATCTTCTTTTAATTTCGATTTTAATTTTTTTGAATTTCAAGGGTAAATCCTTTCTTTATTCTTTATTATATGTTAAAATCAAAAGCAGTAAGTACAATACGACAATACATCAATTTCTTGAAAAATACTTATAAAAAGAGTACAATAAAAAATTTGTATATATGAATTCGTGTGTCATTCATTTTAATTTAAATAACAAATCATTTTACTGTATACAAAGAATATAAGCAGAAAAAGAAAAATTTGATTGTACATTTAGATAAAAAAAATGATAATTAGAAAACGTGATTTTCCATAAAAAATAGTTTTGTCTGCAGGTTTTTTTGGTGTCTCAGTTTTTTATGCAGTGCAGTGTTCGGTCTCGCAACTTTAAAAATTTATCAGTATTAAAGTTACGTTTTGTAGTATTGTAAGAATAAAGCACATCGCTGATCCAAATAGTATTCAGATTTTTTGTAATTTTGAACGATTTTTTGCACTCTTCATCTAAAAGTAGTTCTAAAGTACTTTAAAAGCGCAGCTCGTTATCGGACAAATTTGCTCGAAAAAATTTGATGTGTATCTCGCTTATTCATGAGCAGAAGTTTCTTTCCATAAAAGAGTGGCCAAATTATGAAATTCAATGCCTAACTTCGTTTTTTTTTTCGATGAATTTGAGAAGTATATTCAAAGAATCTAAAAAAAGCATGATTCATATTTAGTGTAAACATGTTTAATTAATTAATAAAAAAATTAATTCATTTTAAGAACTATCGCCATTTATATGCTCTTGCAACACGCTAATATAAAGTTTTGTAACCAATTTTGGCATAGCATGTTCTTCTTGTTCTTCTCCTCTGTCATAATCTTTCATAAACCTTCGTTGTTCCGATGATTTAGTTTTGCAGTTCCATTGCCCATGTCTGAAAACTTTTTGTGCTTCAATGTTAACAAGCGAATATTGCAAGATAGGGGTAATTGTTATCAACACTAAATTCAGATGCAGAAGCAGAGGACGAGTCGCAATTATTTAAACGAATTTTGATTATAATAACTGTAAATCTGTTACTATAACCTTGTATTGATCCTCACAACTTCATTGCTAACAAACTTTTCGTGGAGTGACCTACTGCGTAAAATATTCATCGTTTGTACCGATCTCCCTCTGTCAATAAGTCCACAAAACCTTCAGGCGGTGCAAGAGGTCCGACGAGGTCTATGTGAACGTGTTCGCATCGCTGATTAGGAAATTCGAATTTTCAATATTCGTATCTTGTGTGACGGTGAACCGTCGGTTTTGGCACGCCAAGCTTTCTTTAGCCAAATATTCACGTCTTTGTTCATGCTTGGCCAAATATATTTATTTGATATTAGTTTTCGAGTTCTCCTTATACCAGTATGAGAAAAATGATGCAAACATTGGAAAACGTCTTTTCGCAAGGCAAGTGATACAAATGGCGGGCTTTTACCAGTTTTTACTTCGCGGTACAACTTAATGTTAGTTGCAGGGATATCTTTAAATATAAGCTTAAAACTTGTATCCTTTTTAGAGAGTTGGACCTTTAATTCTTCATCGGTAGACTAGAAATTCGCTAATTGATCGGTGATAAAATCTCATTTATCAATTATTGCCTTCTTGTCGTTATCCATTCGAGATAATGTATCAGCCACGACGTAGTCAATACATTTAATATGTCTTATCTTGGTACTAAACTGCGCAATGTAATCTAATTATCGCGATTTACACGAATTTCTTTCTGTCTTTGAATTAATTCCATTTACGAGATGGTTTATGATCAATATAGATGGCGAACATTCCTGCAACTCAGTATACTTAAAATGTTTAATGGCTCAGAAAATCGCAAGTAATTCGCGATTAAATGCAGCATATTTTATTCCTGTCTTTGAAAGATTATTAGAAAATAAACTGAGGGGTTTCCGATTCCCGTCAGGTCGTCGTTGTTGTAACATAAACTCCAACAACACCATTAGATGCATCAGAAGTTGGGCTTAGTTCAACGTTTTCAGCTGAGTGTGCAAACATTGCGTCATTTGCTAGACGCTCCCTGGCTTTCACAAACATTTCTTGGCATACGGTTGCGGTCATGAATATTCCTTTGTTTTTTCTTTCTTTGATAGAGAAATCAAATAGGCATGTATGACGGATAAGTAGTCCGTAATGTGAGGCGTGAATTGATGGTAATAATGGGCGGCTACACATACCAATCAACCTTGTTCTCTGTCGAATGCTAGTGGGTGTTGAAAACTGTTCTAATACTAGAATTTTATCTCTCGACGGTAGAATACCGGCCGCAGAGACTTTGTGACTCAAAAAATCAAGCCTCAATGTAGCAAATTGATTTTTTTCAGCAATAATTGTTAATCCGAATTCTACGAGACGTTTGAATATTAATCGCGGATGGTTCTTATGTTCATGGTTTTACTATAGATCAACAAATCGTCAATGTAGACAAACACAAAATCTAATGCGATGAAAGCATGGTAACACATGGTGGTAACGTTAGTACGAAGAAATAAGGCGTTCAATAATATTAATGACTCACGATCAAGTAATTGTCTCTTGCCGTCAGGAAATCTGTTCCAATGATATAGGACGTGAGACAGCTGCTATATCGGTGAATACTTTTGTAAAATCAAGTCTCAAATTGGCATTTAGAAGTTTATTACCAATCGGTTTTATTTCAGTACCATTAGCTGCGGCAGTCATTATTAAAGTCATTATTATTATTAGTCATTATTGAATCATGTGAGGATAATGCGAGTTTAGAACTGAAATATCAGCACCAATATATTATACCAATATAGTATACCAATCGAAAAATTTAACTTATAATTACTATCAAAAAGCGGCGAGTACTGCTACTTCCACTGACTGCCGCTGTATTAGTAGATTCTACATGTTTTTTGTACTGTTGTTGTCGGTTTTATATTGACATGGTACCTGATAGTGTTTAGCGTTTTTGTCGAACTTATAGTGATACCAGCAATATGGCTTTGACTCACATTTAAACTTGCTAGGCCTACGGCTTCTTAAACGTGAGAAGAACACGAAAGAACGTTGAAAAATCGGGAGTGCGAATAACTATGTGGCTATAGTGCTCTAACTAAGTGAAATCAGGGAGTTCCCTTTACATTGCGGATTGAATGACTATAGTGCAGTTTCTCAGTTTTTAATAAAATATATAATAATTCAGTCACTAGAACTGAATGTATTTAATTGAATAGAATGAAAAATTGCTTTGAAAAGCGAAAGATCCGTAACAAATGTTTTATCTCAATTCCGGTTCGGGGGTCGAACTGGCAAGCTTCTGGTCAGATATTATGGTTAACCCTTTTACCCACTCGACCAGCGACGAGATAAATTTGTTTTTGGACGATCGACTTAACATCACAATTATTTTAAATTCAATTTTAGTGTCAATTTTTGTCTTATTTGATTTATTCTACGAACACGTTTTACCGTTCTTCATACTTCAACTAAGATGACATTAAATGAAGAACATTATGGATCTACGAATATGGAAAACCGATTCCAACTAGTGGAGAATGACCACCAACCAATTTAAACAAAAGATTTTATAAAAATTTTAATCGAATTGAGATAAAAGATTTGGTACAGTCTACGGACCTCTTGCTTTTCAAAGCAATTTTTCATTCTATTCGTTTGAATACATTCAGTTCTAGAGACTTATAATTCTAAAATAATTTATCTTTTTAAATTGTGTAAGTAGCTGCAAACTCCATATAATCCATATAATCATAAACTTTGTGATTACGTGATTACTGTAGTTGGCTGACGTGACTCCGGTTGTTTATCTTTAAATATAAAGTATCTTACAAAACACATGTTAAATTATTTTTAAGAGTTTTGACTTTCAAATTTAACATTATGCTTTTACTCATCACATCACAATAACCCTTCCTGTAGCAAATTCTCAAACCCTAAATATTTCAAAAAAAAAATTCACACGATTTTTTCCTTGTTCTCCCCAAAAATAAATTTGAAACCAAAACTTATTGATTAAAAAGAACATGACTGAATAAGTTATAACTTATATTGCACTAGGGAAAAGTAAACTATAATTAAATCTATCATATAACAATGTCTGTTTAAATGACTGAAAACATGATTTTACTAGCATAACCCTCGTTATGTAGAATTAATAACACTTTCACATTAGGTTCCTAATGTGAACGAATATAATGAACAATGATAAACAAATTATGCGGGCGTAGCAAAATATTTTAGTTTTATCTGTTCAATCAAAATATTCTTGAGAACTTTTTTTCTTTTCATGCTTTCAAAATTGGGGTGTGATTTGCAAAAATACATATCTAAAATATTAAAAATCACACAAATTGAAAAAAATTGATTTCATCTTATAAAATTAAAAAAAAACAACATCACCCTCGTTTATTTTTGTTTTTAATTTTTGATTAAGCTTTTAACCCCTATTAAGGAAAGAAAACTATTTATTGTTTTTCTTTTAAATAATTGACTATATTATAGAAAAATATTAAAATATTATTGGCTTCAAGATTACGTATAAGATTAGGTATTGATGATGAATAATTTTTAAAAATTTATGAAACATAATTAAATTAGTTTGAATGGATTTATCTTAATATTTGGTTGATAATATTTTTTATAATTAAATTTCATTTTGGTTTCTAGTTAAACGGTTTTGAGATTATTTTATAAATAAATTATTGATCATTAATAAAGTTTTCATACGGGAGTCGTAGTAAGGGTAGATCTTGCAACTTAACCGACACATTTTTGGTCTGTATCTTTCAATACTTTGTTTAATGATAACAATAATAAACCTTTCATTTAGCATTTTAAGAAATAACACTTTCGTTATATTAAACTGATGTATTTTATTTTATTTTCGTTTAAAATTATATACGAAAACAAACACAAAATACAAACAGTACTTTGATTAATTAATTTCAGTGATTTAAAAAAAAATTTATATATCATATTAAAAAACTTTTGTTTTCCTTGTTTCATGTCGGTTTACCGATATTTAAGTTTATTTTTAATAAGTCAAATATTTGAATTTTTCGATTTCTGATTTATTGTCTTTTTAATTATGTCCTTATGAATTTTAAATATTTTGTACTACTTATTTGTTGCATCAATAAATTTATTTTTATTTTTATTTTCAGGTAAGAATTTTAAATATGTATATTGTAAAAAGTGAGAACAACAACTTAACAAGTAAGTTTTTGAGAACAATTATTGAAATCAATTGTAATTTTTTTTCTTCAAAATACAATAATATTGTATTGTATAATAGGAAATACAATATGTGTTAGAACAAGACCTGAATACCACAACAAAGTGCGTTCTTAGGTGTTGATGCATGCAAATTGTTTGTAAAAAATATATAACTACACAATTAATAAATCTTATCATATAATGAAATTTCAAATAAGTCAATATTTCACGATAAGATGGAGGAAATAAAAATAAAATCCATAACTAGAATTAAGAGTGCCATCGTTGACTAAAGATACAGATATCAACTTGGCTAGTGATGTTTCATTGCAATTGCCTGTTGTATGGGAGATCTCACGTTAACTCGTATACCAAAAGCAGAGACTATAATAAGCAGGGTTGTCAAAAATTTAAAATTCAAAAAAAATTTAAAGCAACAAAAACTAAACCTCTATGCGTGCAAATACATGAAAAACGGCAACCATCAGAATGCCGGACTGATTCCAAATCTGAAAAATTTCATATAAATTTGAAATTAATATTATTTGTGTTTTAGTATTTGATATCACACTCAACGAATTTATGTTAAATGAAATGTTTTAAACACTAATATCTGCTTTAACGATGAATGTTTAACACTTTACCATAAATTATAACAGTAACACCATCACTAAAGGCAAACTACAACTAATATTAAATTTAATTCAATTATAATTGGTATCACATTTACTCTCACTAAAATTTTATTTAATTACCAGTTTCATCGTAATTATTATGAAGTTTTTTTTTTGCGTACGAGGGTTATTTAATATATACCTTACACTCCAATTGTGAAGAATTCATATAAAGCTTAATATTTATTTCGTGACTCAAAATACATACATGTCGTTAAAAAACATGCTCATAATATTTTGTCAGCAAAACAAAAATGTGTAGCAGCATAAATTATTCTTAGGGGTGTTGCAAATATTAACATACGAGCAGGTAGTCTGTTATGCAGAGTTATTTGTGGTAAAAAAATGGAACTTTTTCTTTAAGAATCTGCAATTACGAAGCTTTTTATGAAAACAAATAAATTTAAAAAGTAGAAAAATTATGAATTTTTATCAAAGAAAATTTTGATCTTCCCATAAGGAAAATTTCTTGATTTAATTAAAACAAAGCATAAAAGATAATGTTATATAACTGTAATCGAATAGAAAATATTTTTTAGTGCAACAACATAAATAAAAAAAATTAGATTTTATGTAAAATGTAATTTTTATTTAATTTAATTATGGTTTATAGTTTAATCGAATCGAATTACTTTATTATATGTTAAACGAAAATTAAACTTAACTAATTGCGAATAGTAAAATATTTTTACGAAATTAAAAACTTGAGGAACACATTTAACATATCACATTATGACTAAGTTTGTTATTTTTAGTAATTCATATACAATTACTTTAGTAATTTTTATGTTAAAAAAAGGTAACTAAAATTTTAATGGTTGCAGGACAGATAAAGTTTCATTTGCACCACCCAACTGATAACCATAACCAATTGTTACCGTGTATGTATCTGTCAAATCGTATTTTTTGGTTTGTTTTACTCTCTGAGAAATAAATTTCTTACCATAGTCGTGCGTCACTTTTTTATTTTATTCAAAATTGCACAATTAAATCTTAAATTCACAAGAACAAAACCCCTACCACAAAATATAATAGTTTCTCCCTTCCTACGTGTTTTTACCAAACAGGTATATTTTTGATTTTTTTTTAATTAAAAATAGTTTTTGGAAATTTTATCCACAATTATGAAGTAAACACTTAATATTTGTTGGCATTTTAAATTTAGGATGGTGTTTAAATTTTTATTATATAACAAAAATTGTTTTTTTTACGTTATTGATTTGGCTTAGATATGTCATGATATTAATGACATTTGTTTTTTACAGTCCATATCACCAACAACTATTATTTATAATACTTTACATAATTTATTTCTTATAGTAATTCAGTTTATTATAATTTTGATTTTATTATAATTTGAAATTTAAGTTATCTTATTTTATTTTTATTTTATATTTCATTTTGTATATATGTGCGTTTATTTGTACATATTTGCCGTCTCTTTCACTAACAATTGTTGTTTTTTAAATCTTTGTATAATTCAATTCTTATAGTAATTCCATTCCACAACTGATAGTTTTTAATTTTATTTATAAAGTTAGATTTTAATTTATATTATTTATTTTAATTTTTTATTTATACATATATGTTTTATTTATACATATTTCTTTGTTTTATTTAGTTTTGTATTAGTATTTCAATCTAATTCTAACTGATATTGTAATATGTATTGAATTTGAATAGACTTTCCTGTTAACTTATTTCTTAATTTTATATTTTCTCGAGATGAAATTATATTACCCTATGTTTACTTTATCTTTTCATATTTTTATTATATATATATTTTATTGTACCGTATATCTAATATGTACACATATGTATAGTAGAATTTTTTTGCCAGCGAATTTTTGACAGAAAGGACGCAGCCAGACGCAAGAGATAAAAGATGAGACAAAAAGTAAAACAGAGATGTATTATTTATTTTGGGATAAATTTGTTTTCAAAACAATTATATTAGTTAAATTTCTACTCCTAGTTCGTACCCTTTGTTGTGATATTTGTTTACATAGGCGTCGTTATTTGTATTATAATTATTTTTAAAATTGGTTGGATATTAAATACTAATTTATTAATTTTATGCGATTTTTTTGTCCATTTCAATGGGACCCCAATTGTTTTTTTAATATTTTAATCGAGACACTGAATATTCGCGCATGTGCAAATCAATATGCGCATAACAAACAAATTTCGTGTTCGCTGGCAAAAAAATTCCACCAAAATAAGATATTTGATTTCTCCTATTATTGATTTATATCGCTATTTTTGCTTCTATATTTCAATTATATATTCTTACTATTACATAATTATTTCAGTCAGGTTAGTTAATTTTTATTTTTATTTAAACCTTTATTCTAATGCAGATTTTCTCTTTCTTTTCTAATGGTCCCTTGTGCGTACCATTAGAATTATTCTATTCTATTTTAAAGCTATAGGTTTTTCCGTCTATTTCGGTAAATAAACTTTGAGGTTAACTTACTTTAAAATACGTCAACTATATCAGTTTGAGTATTTCTTATCAATTGAAGCTAAAAAAAAGGTTGATACAATCACTTGTGTTTCCCTACTTTGATTATTGTGATTTAATTTGAAATTGAAAGGTAATATGTTGGAAGCCAAGCTTAATGTAGCTCATAATAATTGTGTTAGATTTATTTCTGAACTTCGTAAGTATGAACATGTGACGAATTTTCGTATTCAACTTGCATTTCTTTGGCCTAAAGAGAGACGTAAAATGCGAATGCCTGTTTTTCTCTATAAGTTTTTTAAGGCTGGTATTCCATCCTACTTGCTGGATGTTGTTGAGTTTTTGGAAAGCGACTATGATACTCGCTTCCGTTAATGCAATTTAAAAATTCCAGTTTGTCACTCGAAGTATTTTAAAGGTTCATTTCAGTTAGCAGCAGCTAAAACATGGAACTGCTTGGATTCTCAGCTTCGAAGAGCTACCAATGTGAATCAATTTAGAAATGAACTGTCAAGTTTGTTCAAGTCTTGACTCGGTGATTTATGTGTCCTTTGGATAGTTGGGGAATGGATTTTCTGTGGATGGGCTACGATTATTTTTGTTTTTCTTTATAATATGTAGTAAACAAGAATTTTAAATATAATTTATTATAATTATTGAAAATAAAATTATGTAAACAAGATAAAGATATTAATTGAAATAAAATAAAATAAATATTCCTATCCCTCTACCCTCTTTTTTTTTGGAAGAATCTATATAGATATATTCATTCTTGTTCATTTTTTCAATTAACTCTAAAACTATTCCCCTTGACATGGTTGGTGAGTCTCTTTTTTTTTATTTCGTCCGCTAGCGAAGTGTTAATATTTATATATCTTTTAACAAAACCCTTTTCCCATAACCTTCTTGGGTTCTCAGAAGTAAAATAAATCAAGGCTTTATATTTTTCGTATACTTCTGATACCACTTTACAACAATTGTTATTTATTATAATTTTATTTGTTTCTGAATTTTTATATCAATGATTTATTATATATCTATATAAGGAGAGTTCGATTCCTAGTTCTACTGGAATTTCTCCTGTTTCTGCTATTTTAGCTGTTACAAGAGTGCTGTTCATCAATCCTAGGCATATTCTCAGCGGCTTTTGTTGACTAACTTTTGCATACTTTTTAATGTTTATTCTTAGTCAATACCATATCTCCATAGTTTTTTCTGCTTTGTACCAGAGTTTTGTGTGTATTTAATAGTGTTGACACGTGTGCTCCCCTTTTTTTCCTACCAAACATCTTCATTATGTTGATGCTTTGGTTGCATTTTTCTATTATTCATTTGCTATTTCTATTGAAGTTCATCTTGTTACCTATTACATAGCCTAATATTTTAATTTCTGTTACCTCCTTTATTTATTGATTATTAGGCTTTATTTTAACTTCTTTGTTATGTCTTATATTGCCTTTATTATTTATTTTTCATGAACCCTGTTTTATTTATATTAAAAGATAGGGATAGTTTCTTTAATTAATTAAACATTTTTTTAATTAATTTCGGTATTCATTTCATTTTTTAATTTGAGAACCTCCCTTTTGAGGCTTTTGCTATCCTTGTTTTCTTTATTTGAGTTATCTTTTTCATTGCTTCAAAATACTCACCTTTATTTCTGCTAGTTCATTTTTTAATTTTTCAATTAATAATTTTTTTTCTTCTATTCTTTGAGTCCCGCGTTTTTTTCTCTAAGGTCTTCTATTTCCTGCATTATATCTTTCATGTTTTCTAATTCTATTTCTTTTCAGTTGTATTTCATTTTAAGTTCATTTTCAATGAATTGGTGTATCAGATTATTAGCTTTAATCTCGGCTTCTTTTATACTTTCCGCTGAAACGGCAAAAACGAAGTCATCTTCATATTGCATTATCGTGTTATTTAGTACAAGTATCCCGTGAGTATATATATTAAACAGAACTGAACTTATCAGATCTCCTTGTAGAATGCTAGAGCTTGTGGTTTTTTGGTATCTGATATTATTATTTTCATAAATAATAATTCTATTTATTAAAGTGTGATATATCCAGTTGCTTATTTCGTCCGGAATATTGACTTCTTTTAGTATATATACTAGTAACTAGTTGGTTTATGTTTACATTGTCGAAAGCCTGTATTATGTCAGCAGATATAATTAAAGTAACCCAATTTTTTTAATTATTATTCTCTACCAGGCTAGTTAACTTAAATATAATTTCATAATTATAATTAGTTGATCTATATCTTTTAAATCCCTAAGAGTTCTATGGTAAAGTGTTGTTTATTTCCAAAATATTATCTATTCTAGTTTTAACGTTTTATTGAAAATTTTGTGAAATACATTTGCCAACAGAATCGGTCTTAAACTTTCAACCAACTTTGGATATTTGGTAGCTTTTAGTATTGATACTATTTTGATTTTCTTCCAGTCCATCCAGTATATATCAACAGTGCAATCTCTATATCCTTTTTTTGTAAGATGTTTGCATTATTTTCATATTTTTGTTTTATTATCTGTATATTTTTTACAATCCGTATTCTGATTTGCCAGCACCTATTTCTTACTTCTACTTCTATTGACCATTCTTTAGTTAAGATATTATTTTAATTATATTTTTTATTTTGTTATTCATGCTTTTTTCTTTATGCTTACTTGTTGATTTCGTGTTTCTAAATTCATTTTCTTTTTTGAAGTATGGATTACCAGCAATTTACTGGATATTGATCATTTTATTTCGATCCAATTTTATATTTCGAAATTCGTTTTCTTATTCTTAGCCAAAATTAAACTTATTTCATTCTTCGCTAATTGATAATTTTTTATATATAAAAATAGTATGTAATTAGTATTCTGTAGGAAGAAAAAATTTTTTGAGTAACTATTTAAGTTTGTATGTTTATTTTTTTGTATGTTTTCTGTCATGTATTTTATTCTTATATTCTACTTTTTTCAATCTGACTTGAACTCTGTCCTCCATTTCCTTATTTATTCTTCCTATTTCTAGTATACTGATATAATATTGATAGTCCTTGTTTGTTATATTGGCTATATTCTTACATAAGTCTTGTATGGTTATGCTTGAGGTCTCCAAATCCTTAAGATCTTTTAATATATATTTTGTTTTTTAATTAATTTCGGCATTCATTTCATTTTTTAGTTTCAGGACCTTTCTTTTGAGGCTTTTGATCTCCTTGTTTTCTTTATTTGAGTTATATTTTTTTATTGCTTCTAAATATTCACCTTTATTTCTGCTAGTTCATCTTTTAATTTTTCAATGTATAACTTTTCTTCTTCAATTCTCTTGTTCTCTTCTTTGAGTCCCGCGTTTTCTTTTCTAAGGTCTTCTATTTCCTGCTGTATATCTTTCATGTTTTCTAATTCTATTTCTTTTAAGTTGTATTTCATTTTAAGTTCCTGATACGTTTTTTTAATTATCTCCATTCCTTCTTCCATGAATTTAAAAGAACTTTTCTCTTCTTCCTTTGCTTTATTTAGATAATTCTTCCCTGTAAAGGTAGGAAATTCTCTTTATCGTAATTGTAATTATAATTGTACTCATCCTCATTCTACTCCTTAGATGCTTCGTTGAAGGAGATTTTTTTGGTGGCCATTTTGTATTTAATTTCTTTCTGTCTTTTGTATTCTTCACATCTGTAATCATTAGCATAGTAGGATCCTTTGCAGTGATAACAATGTGCTTAATTTCCAACGTGATTATTATCAGAACACTTTATGCTCCTTTCCTTTCCTCTGCAAAACCTAGCCATGTGCCCATATATTATCAATTTTTTGCATATTATAGTGTTTGGGATGTACTGTCTTATATTCCTAATCACATTTAAAATATTATTGTTGTCTGGTAAGGCGCTTGATCAAAATTGATTTTTATTTTTGGTATCTCCTTCATAGTTCTGGTATTTTGATTCCATTTTGTCATTCTTTAATAAAAGGTTTGGGGTTGTAAATATAAACATTGCAAAACAAACCAAAATGCAGAAAAATGAAATTTATTTTGATAGATTTCACTCACTTGCTCTCTTCATACATTTTTATATTTAAGTTCTCTCTATATTTATTTATGCTCTAAGTTTGTAACTAAACAAAATAACATTAAACATGTATGGAAAACATTACGTATCATAGCAATCTGAAATGACGCTAGATTCACTTATAAAACTTCTCAGAAAAACTCTTCATTACCATAAGGCATAAATACTTTTTTTTAATAATTACGACTCTTGTGAACAAACGACATTTAATCTATTTCAAATTTTTTTACACCTGTTCGTATTAGAAACTGAATTAAGTTGTCGCAGAAAACCTTCCACTAAGGTTAAATAAATCTTTTTGATGAAATGTTTTAAGAATTTCTCTTAATTGACCTTGATTCAATTTGGTAAACGAATTTCGTCAATAAACCTCTGATTTGGATTGCAACTGAAACACTAGTTCGCCATTATCTATCAATCGTATTGCTTTTTTCTGTACAGAGCTCAGACATTTTAATGTTTACTGACATGCACCACCCCAAAAATGAAAACGGTACTGCATGAATAAATAAACAGTACAAACTGAATAAATATCTTATATAACTAAATAACAGAATTGTTGCTTGGAATTGGAATTGGAAACTTTCTTACAACGACTCAAGAAGCCTAATTTTTGCATTGTAATTTTAGCAAAAACACATCTTTCTTTCATTTTCAGTTATTTTCAAAGACAACACCAATAAGGCTAACTAATTAAACCTCCTGTATATAATAGGCATTGTTAAATTCACAAAAACTTTATTAACCCTAAGACTATCCAATGCATAGGACAGCAAAATTTTGCAACTAGAACTTTTGCCTCTTTAACAATTTCTATTTATTGATTATAAGATAGTTGTTTGAATCCCGAGTTATGTGGTGTTGTTATATTTGATTTTAGTAATATACCTGCGTTGAATTAGATATGTATCGCATTTATATTGGTTTCCTATTTCAAATAAAATCAAAATAAAATGTTTCTTAAAGGGAGATGTGCTTAGCAAAACATTTGAGCTAAAACTTTTATAGTGACATTAGCACAAGAGGAACTTCTTAATTAAGATCATAATTTGTTTCCTTGTTCACACTTCTCTGTGTTCGAACCATACCACACACTTCTCACCACAAAACTTGAAAATAATCTCGCAATTTGATCATACAGTAACTTACTGTTCGGCTACCATAAAGTTAATACCTCAAATATATATATAATATATATTTTTATATACCAAATCACAGCATGAACTTTGAATAAATTATACTCTTATAAATGTGTAATGATTTAATTAATAATTTGAGACAATACATTCAACATATACATTCCTATGCACGGGTCATCTTCGATTTTTTTGTTCAAAAGATTTATGGCATAAATAATTCTTAAAATGTAATAAATCATAATGTTAATTCTTTTATGTTCAATAAAATCTTAACTTTTATTTGAATTGCAAATAAATTTTAAAATTTCTATACATGTTCGATATTATTGTAATTAAGAAAAAAAAAATCTTCAAAGATATTTAACAGGTTCCGTTTTCTTATGAAATAACAGTATACGTAGAGTTGCTTTGTTAACGAATTTCTTATTAACATAAAGTTTTGTTTTATGTTATCGCTATCAAATAAAAATACAACATAAAAATAAAATAGATAAGGAAGAAGAATTTGAAAAAAAAAAAATTTAAGATAAATGATAAACTCGTTCAATATTG
Source organism: Diogma glabrata (assembly GCA_963693315.1). Taxonomy (NCBI): domain Eukaryota; kingdom Metazoa; phylum Arthropoda; class Insecta; order Diptera; family Cylindrotomidae; genus Diogma; species Diogma glabrata. The sequence goes on from OY856186.1 coordinate 354,443,881, forward strand.
ATTAAAATTCTATCTTCATTGGAAGATTTTTCATATTTTGCTTAATATTATTTTCACTCGAAATCGTTTGACAAAAGAAAAATATTGATGATCTTAGATCTCACACATGAAGTAATTTTTAATAATTTTTCATATGAAGTGAAAAAAAAATATAACCATTTTGAATTGTTTTGGTATATGAATTATAAAGGGTTTTTCACTTTGAAAAAAAAAACGAAATTTTGATCTACGGATGTGCAACTTCGCGTCTGTCAGTCGATTGCAGTTATTACTAGACAAGGTGATACCATAGATTTGCTGGAGGATGAACTATATTCAAGAAACATACCACAGTTCAAGATTCAAGGAATATAACATCTAGCTGGATTATTGAGCATTTTAATTTTAATCCTGCAAAAGTTAAAAAAATATTGTTTATCCCTTTTTGATTTTTATTTGATACATCTTATTATGAAATATTGGCATATGTCATACTTTATTATATGCTATGATTTATTGTTTAGTTATCCATTCTTTAAAAAAAATTGCAAAATTTTATTTAATCCATTTTCTTTTGGGATCCAAAACATAAAAAGTATCTATGTGTTGTTGTGCTTGTGTTTTGTTGTTATCCTGTTTTAACCCGGATCACAAAAATTCTGCATACCATCCTCCGATTAAATTTATTGTAAGACTTTTTTCATAACTTATAAAAAGTTTTAGCAGGAGTTGACGGTAAATTAAAGTATCTAATGGATACAAACCCACTGTAATTTCAAAGCTATATATAGGTAGTTGTGAAAACCGCTAATGTATGACCATCATAAGATGCATATTCAAATAAAAAAGTCATTAAGTTAGACTTAAAATTCAGTTAAGACCTACTTAACTTAAATAATTTTACCAATCTTAATTATGAAAGACTTCAACAAAAATTAGTTTAAAACTTTTAAAAAACCAATATAAATTTATTCATTCATATCAACACACAGTTCAACCTCAATTTTTTTTTCTAATGCTCATATAATGTTTTCTAAGATAAGATTGTTCAAAAGAATGTAACGAAGAATACAAAATAAAAAATATTGATTTGGTTCATTTTTTAAACAAATCTATGGGTTTTGTAATATAAAAAAAATAAATTGAATATATTAAATTTATTATAGCCAAAGGGTGGTCGTAAATTTGTATTTTTTTGTATTATAAAGGTTAGAATATATTTTATACAAAGGAATCAAGTGGTTTTGCTGCGATAAGAAAAATTATTATTGAATGACCTTTTGATAGAAAATAAATTGTGAGTGTGTGGGCGAAGAACGATGTAATCGGCTTAGTATTAGATGGTTACACAAAATCAACATTAATTTGATGTTTATATTAACGAAAAATCATGTTATTTTATCAGATCGTTTGAAACGTGTTCTGAAAAGATATGAATACTTTGTCTTAAAGGGTCTTTTAATGATATAGCTTTATTTCAATATAAACCTACGTATACGTCATATAAGGAATTAGGAAATACACATTCAAACTGAAAATCTTTACAGCAGTAATTAAATTTTTGATACAGACATTCAGTTAAAAAACTTCAAAGATAACAATATTAAAAGAACTTGAAAACCATTTAGTCACTGATGTACATATATTTTCTAAACGCATTCGGAAAAATTTTTATTAATCCCAAAACACATGTCATTTCTTTTTAATTAGTTTTTTTTTCTTTTAATTTACAGTCACGATCATAAAATACCCTAAAAATGAAACATATTAATTTTAATTAAATAAGACAGTTTATGCTATTCAAATGCCAGAAAAAACAATATTAAGAGTAAGAGTATATTTGTGTCAAAGCCGTTGAGTTATGTAAGGGTTAAAGTAGTTTGTTTAAATATTTTCTCGCTTTTCTTAGAATAATTAATCTCCATTGTGGTAATTTTCTAAAATTGTGTTTCCATTCTATTGTGTAAGTTCAAGCTGATGATGTTTTTTTTACTTTCTTAAAATGAATTGATAATTTGTATTTTTTTTTGTCAAGTTTTTCGTCTATGCTTCCTCAAATGCTCATGTGCAACATAAATTAGAACTCCTATTTAATATTTTTGTCAACAGTTGCCACTAAAATTACGTTTTTTGCCAATGATGACACTATCGAATTTCCGGCTATACGAAATGTTGTAAAGATTTAACAAGAACTATAGCTGGTGTATGTTGAGAGGCGAAATTTCGAAAAAAAAATAATTTTTACCGTGACGAGTTGTAGTCTAAAACAATTTTGTTTGCAAATTTTGAAGCACAGTTTTCGACTTATTTTCAAAACTGTGAATGTTTTTCTGTCCTCCTCTTATCATCGACCATTACAAAAGAAAAGAAGGTTGAGTAAAAAATATAGCGATTGGCTCATCATTTAACATGTTCTTTGGAGGGAGTTGAGAGCAGAAGTTTCGAAAAAACTATTTTTGACCTGACGGCCAAAGTGACAGTACTAAAGGTAATTCTTTTTCTAGTCTAAAACAATTTTGCGTAATTTTCGATCGTACAATTTTTGACTTAATTAAATTTTCCCTTACCTTCGAACATTACAAAACAAGTATTCACGGTTATAATAAATTTTGTATAGAATGAACGAAAACTATGGCGGTCGGCTAAAGGCTTGGAGTTTAAGAGTCGATATTTTGGAAAAAATGATTTTGGCCTTGAGTTCTAGGGGTTCCAATTTCCCGGCAATAAATAAAGTTCGAAAAACGAGAATATTTCGTGTTTTTTAGTGCTCATGTTTATAGCACTTTCAATCTTTCATTTTCATGTTTATAGCATTTTTAAGCGTTCATAGAGTTACTGCACTGAAAAAAAATTATATTTTAAAAAATTAGAATTTTATTATTCGGCTGGCACAGTGATTATGCTGTCACGATTTAGTTTCGGTTTTGCGTCTTCAAATTTGTTTTCTAAATATAAGACAACCGAATTTGAGGTTATTGTGACTTAAAAAACTCGATTGGCACATAAGAGGTTTTTCTTGCCGATTTTTTTCTTACGGAGTGGGCTTTTTTGATTTTATAATGTTTTCTGTGCCGGAAACTAATACTCTATCCTTATTTTGAAGCTCGACGAAGTCTTCAACGATATTAGAACTAGAAATGGAAATAGACGTTGTCAATTGTTTAGGTAATTTATTAATATCAGGTTTCGAAGCAATTTTAAAAGAAATTATCATCTTGTTTAAAATACAATAAATTTGAGTTATTTAGATATACTTTACAGGTCAAATCAGGCAGCCATACTAAAACAGGATCAGTTCAAAAAAGAAATTTACTACTACATACATTAACAAACATACCATTTTTGTAGTTTATTTTATACAAATATTTTAACTTTATACTTAACTATATGTAGTCATAACATCCGCTATTATCATAGTATTTAAACCGAGAAGATAAAAGCTAAAGTACATGTCAAACTTTGTACATCTAAAATAGATATAACTTTAATGAAATTTAAACAAATAAAATTTATGCAAATGAAGTAGGGCTCAGACCAGGATAAATAGGCCATTCCTTAATTGGAAAATCATATATGATTGCTAAACGGGGCCAGATAGGAATATTCTGTTAGGGTTTACTACTAGGTATGAGACAGGTATTCGTAGTCCAATATGGCCAGGACAAATAGGGTTTGCCCTAATTGTGAGATCAGGTATATAAATGCCTGAGAAAATGCTAATCGGGTATAGTTGTGTAGCATTAATTACACATAGAATTTTTTAATCGGAATAATAATTTGCTGAAATTTTTCAATCATATCAAGCAAGTTGTTCCACCTTGTCGTGCAGTCTAATGACACGTTTTATTCTTTACAACATTCTAATTTAACATTTTGTTGAAGAATTGTACTGGCGGGTTCTTTAAAATATATGATATCTGGCGGCTGTGTTTTATTGCATCCTGGATTTGAGGTTTTAATTTGTTGAACTTATGTTGAACTTACATATATTTGTATTATGTTCTTATGACATGCTTTCAAATGGAGAATTTTCGTCTATATCAAGACCATCATCATTATTTTCTATAAAATCAATGTCGTTATCATCATCTAATAATTAGTCTACTTAATCCTTCTGATTTTTTCCAATATTGATTCCTAGGAGTCCTAGCAGAAACAAAAAGGGTATCCAAAATAACCTAATTAATTTCATGTATGTAGTATTGTAAATGAAAGGAAAGAGCTAAGTTCACAAATTTAACCATAACGGCTGCTCCACCAGTTATGATTGCAATAATATCTGTAGATAAATTCAAATAAATTTTTTTTTAAACAGTTCATTAATATCTAACGTTTTTCAGCCCCACAACTGCCTCTATTCATACTAACTGCAAATTTTCGATGACATGGATATTCACGTATCTACGATTACGACTGCTTGTCCATTCATATAAAGTAAAAAATTTATCAAAAATGAAAATTTCACTCGTATGAGTAAGAACACGTGAATCGTTTTTTTTTCTGGGGAAATCGGGAATAGATTTTTTTGTGAATTTCTCAGAAAATCGAGAACGACAAACTCTAACGGGTACGGTATCATATGAAAGGTGGTTTTTCGAAGGCACCGTTTTTAATTTATCATTAAAATTAAAATTTAGAATAATCTTAGAAGAGGATCAATTTTGTTATGTTTCAAATGTATATTTTAGTAAGAAATAAAATCTAATGAAATATAGAAAAAAAATAGTTTGTCCAAAATGACGGCATTTGGTTTTTTTTTGGAAAATGTGTTGTGTAGTAGGAATTAAATATGTGTCACAACAACACATAAAAACCTTTTAAGAGCAAGGTCCCACAACAACATGCGTTCTAAGGTGTTGATGGACGCAAATTTGTTTATTTTTCTTTTTATATTTTTTTTAGAAGTAATAACTAAAGTACTAAACAATAAATCCTATCTCATATAAAATATGACATAGGCCAATATTTCATGATAGGAAAGAAAAAAAATTAAATAAAAGGTAAACAGCAAATTTGTTTTAATAATTTGCCGGAATAAAACTAAAATGTTGCCAATAATCCAGCTAGTGGCATATTTCTTGATCATGCGGCGCACTCCCTTCCTCAATGATTAATGACCGTACATAGAGTTATATAAACGCTTAATTATTCGAGCAAGCAAAAACGTGGCATCATCAAGGAATACTCCATAGCTAAGATTGAAGGTGCTTCAGTTGACTGAATAGACTTCATTCGCCAGCACCCCTAGATATCACCTTGGCTAGTAATATCTCACTAGTAGTTCCAGTGGTATGTGATATTTCACGTTAGCTCGTATGTCAATAGCAGGGACTTGAGTACGGAGAGTTGTCACACCCGTAGATCAAAAATAAAATAAATTTACAAATAAAAATTGATTTTTTATGCTTCCATGCGGGTAAAAAAATTCATAAAACAATAAAAGTAGGCGTTATTAAAAATGGAACCCACAGCCTGGTATTACTTTATAAAAACCGGAAACTCCAATCCACAAACCTGTAGAGCTGGTCAATCTTAATAGAACATAAAATATGTTTTATTTACTATTTCAGTCTACAATAAAGAGCTTACAAATGGCAAAACAAAATTCTTAGCAGTGACCTCAGATAAATTTTTTAAGAGAGAAGCCTGAAATCATAATTTTTCATTAGTAAAAGAGGTAAGCAAATTACCAAAAGGAGTAAAATCGGAGTACAGAATAACTGAAGAGTGTTAAATCTCTCAAAGGATTACTGTATGTAGTCTAAATGGCGCCTGGTCGTATTAGTAGAAGAATGCAATTTGCGTTCTTGACTTTCGTTGACTGCAACTCAGTTTCAAAGAAAGGTGGTTTATTCTCTTCTCTTAAATGTTATAAATATCCTTGGTTTACTCCACGTAAAAAAATATTTTAACAATTTGCTCAATTTTCTACAAACCAAATACGTTACTTTTAATCACCACTGTAAACAAATGAGAACTAAAATATCGTATGATAACAGTGCAACATCTTTACAATTTTATGAAAAATGAAAACAAAATTCGAAACCAAATGAAAATGACGATAACTCTGCAAAGCACTGTGCATCTATGTATATATACATATATAATATGTACACGTATGTGAGGAAAAAACAAAACAAAAATAATTCTTTTTTCATAGATATTTCCTTTGAATACAAATCACAAAGATCTAAGAAATATCACAAATGTTACTTTTGTATATTTCTTTCGTTTACATATTTTTATTTCATGTAGAATACGAAAAAGACGGAAAGTGACAATTCAATTTTTTTTATATCGTGCTAGTTGATATGTGTAAATTATTTTTTATTATATTTCGACAATAGATTTGTCCCAAAGGAGAAAGTGTTATGTGACTACATATATGTTAATCTAGGAAATATAAACATTTTATTTTGTGAATACAATTTATGTCTAAAACTCGAATTGATTTATGATAATAAAACAAGACGCTGTTATGACTTATGAGTATGTAAATAGTAAATACTTAATAATTGTGACTTGTGGGTGAATGCACTTTAAAAATTCTAAAATTCCACCCTAAACCATTAAATTACTTATCATTTCTCACATCAATCACTTAGTGAAAAAACCTTACAAAAATATAAATCAACAACATCCTCTCTGAAAAGACAGTGGTAAAAAAATTATATAAATTTTTTTATATTTAAAAATAATTTAAATAATTTATCAAATGTTTTATAAAAAAATCAAAATGGATTTTTTTTTATTCGGTTTTTCGTATTTTAAATTTCCATTCATGAGTATTAGATTGTATCTTGAGTTTATATTTAATTTGTTCATGTCCCCTCGTCGGTATTTCGTGTGATTCATGTAATGTCATCAAGTATTTGTAAAGATGACAATTCTATAGATATGTCTATGTTGGTATGAGTTTGAATTAAAAACCGAGTTGTAAAATTGATGATCATATGATTCAAACTTAAGTAATTTTGCAATACCTACTGCGATTTGATCGCAAAGTTGTTTCTGAAATGTTCTGGAGTCCTGCAGAGCTATTAAACAACTACACTTCGTTTTTCTAAAACATGTTGACATAGGTAAATGACTTTTGATGTAAATATCAGTTGCAAAAATCTGATTTCCGTTTTAGATTTGTTAATCTTTTATTTAAATGTTACGCGCATAGATATATGTCATGTTGAGTGGCTTAGTGGCTAGCAAGCTAGACTCAAACTGAAAAAAACCCGAATTCGACACTTATTTAGGTCAAAAAATGTTTAAACCAACCATCAACAACCAACAATACACCGGTTTTCTAACTAACCGATAGTCGACCAATATGGTTAATAAATTGGAAAAACATTCTATGGGAACTTGTCACGAATTTTTTTAAAACATTAAAAATAATATCCAAAAATCTCTTTTTTAATCACAACCAATTATAACTGTTATGTAACCATTCAAAAAAAACTTTCAATTTTTTCAGTGTTCATCACATTTATTTGTTTGTAAAATTCTCATTTATTAACACTTCTATAATAAAACAATGTTTTCAATTGACATAGAAGTACGATGTACATTCTGTATGGAGTTTGATTAACAAGGCTACTGCATTTGTAATTAAATGAATTAAATGTGTCCCATGAGAAAATTTACATAAAAGTTTTTATAGAGTTTTGTAGGATGGGATAGAGGATGTGAACTAATTTTTGTTTATTTATATTTTAATGTATATGTGTACATTAAATAAAGATAAATGAGTTTTTTAATCCTTTTGTATACAAACATTACTAATGATTAACGATTTGAAAAATTATCACTATAAAAGTTGTAGGTATAAAAGTTTCTCGTTTGTAAATTTCTTTCGTAGGAAAATCGAGTCAAATTTTATTTTTGTTTTTCCCAACAATTATAACAATTTTCCCACCAAAGACTGTTATGAGCTTCTTAGTTTGCTTTTCATGTTTTCTCACAGTTTTCTTGTCTTTGTCTTTCCTCAAAAGTAAAACTATGTTTATATATTAAATTTTGAACAATCTAAACAAAACTTAGAACTCCTAATAAAATATTATTTATTTTGTATGAAATAGTTTTATTAGTTAATGATTTGTGTATTCTGTACATTATTTAAACTATAAAAAATTTAGTTTGTTCTTAAAAAATTCACTAAAACATTTGCTTTTTTTTAAAAGAGATGTAACTGTAATAGTACATTATGGGACGTAAAGGACGTAAAGATTTTGGACGTATGTGGAGTTTGCAAATCGAGGCGCTAGCCGAGATTTGCACCCTCATTAAGTCCAAAATAGCTTACGTCCGTGCGTCATATACTATTTTTTATTCGCCGCTAGCAAAATATTTTAAAAAATTTGTTTATTCTAAATCAAAGTTATAATTTTGCATAAATTTTGAAATGAAAATATGTTGAACAAGTATCCTTTAACAAAATATTTGTTATTTTTTTCAAAATAATTGTATAACTATGACAACAAATAATAACAATAATTTTAATTTGATAATGAAATTTTGAATTTCATTATCATTATAAAAATTTCTGTTTTTTATAGAATTTAAACAAATACAAATGTTTTTTACTTCTTTGGACGTAACTATGACAACAAAATATATGGTTAAAAAGTGACACTTTAGGGCCACAAATCACAGTAATAAAGTACCACTTTAATATGTAGGCGAATAAAAAAACATTTTGCAACATTATTTGGAGCCACCTAGAAGTTTGTTACTAAAATAACTAATCGATACAATTATTTTTCTTAGTAAAAACGCATTTTGTGTTATCTATCATTCGAATCCTCCGTGTCTGAGTTAGTCAACTTTCTTCCATATATATATGGAATTGACGAAAATCATAAATTGTTATGTAAAAACAAATAAAAAAGTCCGTGTTCGTAGAATAAAATAAAATAAAACAAAAATTGGCACTAAAATTGAATTAAAATAATTGGGATGTTTAGTCGATCGTCCAAAAACAAATTTTGATCTGAGATGTACTTTATAGCTGAGATGTTTGATGAACTGGTTAATTCTCGAGAAAACGTTTGCAATGCGAGCGAGGTTCGAGCGAAGCAAAAGTGCTTATAGTTTTTATTATAATTTTAAATCAAAGCATGCAGTTTTATTTTAAATGTTTTATATGTACTATGTTCATATACAGACAATCAAAATTTTATTTATTATGTTGCGCTAATTCAAAAATTTTAGCGCAACACAGTAAAGTTTTCCTTTTCGTGCAAATAAAAATGTATACATTAATGTATACTATTAGTTTTATAAAAATACACAAATAATAGTATATTAAGAAACTAGTTTCATAATCGACGATTTTATCGCACGCAATCTGTTTAGAAAACGACCCGCGCAGCGTGGAGTTTTCTAAGGGATAAGTGCGATAAAACGTCTTATGAAACGAGTTTTTTATACTTTTTTTTCTATTTTGCATTTTTTGTCTTGAAATTTTAAAAAATGTGTATTTTATTAAAAAATAGTCAATTTTTTAATTTTGTTATTATTACTAATTATTTTAACTAATTAAAATATTTAACACTAATTTAGATATTCTTATTAATTTTATTTACATAATTATTCGTTTTAATGTTCACTGACGTTTGTATGACCAATGTGACCAACCTTGAAAGACAAAACTTTGCGTATCGTAATGAAGGTCATATCGATACGCATTTGGCTATCGAAATGACTTTATTTTAGACGCAAAATAGAAATAGTTAGTTTTGATACTGTCAAATGGATAACAGTACATTATTTTATTAGGAGCTTAAGTGATACTTTTTGTGTTGAGTCTATAGCAGGGTTGTTCCTTTACGCGTAATCTAAAATAGATTACATTACATGTAATCTATGTAATGTAATCTATGTCATCTATGTAAATTTGGCGTAATCTATTAATTTTGATTTAAGAAGAAATATGTGGAAATATTGTATTATCCCTGCTGAAAATTTTTTCGCAAAAGACATGATCAATAATATTGTCAAAAACAAGATCTTGCGATTTTGAAAAAAGTTAATTTATTGCTAAAAAATTTAAGAGATCACATATCAATTAAATAGATTACATAATAGTTTACATTATAGATTACACGAAAATATCTCGCGTAATTTACACGTAATCTATGCGTAATCTATACATGTAAAGTAATCTATTTTGTCTACGGCACAACCCTGGTCTATAGTTTGACGGCCGACTGCAGGGAGGCCGACGATTATAGACGAAACACAAAAAGTCACTTTAGCTCCGAATTAAATACACTATTTTTTCGGCAAACGTTTAAATTTTTTATAAATATGAAATTAATACATAACTTTTTATAAATATGAATTTGTATCGTCATAATTACTTACTAAAAAAAAAAACATTTAAATTTGTATGAATAAAATTTTTTTATCAAAGCAGCCTTTTCAAAATTTCATAATATGAGAATCAACTTATTTTTTGTTGTCATGGTTATACAATATGTTTGAAAAAATAACAAACTAACAAATAACAAATGCTACTTTACATCCTTCGTAATATAAAATAAAAATGGCGTTACTTTTGCTGTCGCTGGACGTTACTTTTGCTGTCAGGCTAAAAAGTAAGACTTTAGCCAACTCCCTAGCGGCAGTAAAGTTAAACTTTACAGCCGTTTGCCGAAAAAACAATTTATTTGATTGTGCTGAATTCTGAAATAATTTTTTTTTCTCAAGAAAACTTTAACCAATGTAAATTCCTTGTTAGCAATTTTCTTCCCACAAATACGAATTCCTTGGTTGATCAACCCTCTCCCTTTACGTTAAAATTTGTTTTTTTATAGACAAAACTAAATTTTTGATGCTAAAATAATTTATTTGCGCACAATTTTTATTGTAAATATTTTTATATAATATCATCATTTATTATTTACAATTATTCTTGAATACAATTATTAGTAATCATAACAAGTGACCAAAATCAAATAAAAAATATAATTATCAAACAAAGTAAATTGCGACCTGAGATATGGGGGTCAAAATATTTGCATGTGTCTGTCGGTTTGTGGACACGATATCTAAAAAATGACTTAACCTATGGCATTCAAATTTAATAAACAGACATCTTAAATCAATATATGATATGACATTGATTTTCAGATCGGCCCGGTGACCCGAGATATGAAGGGGCAAAGGAGTGTTTGCCTGCATGGGGACACGAGATCTTATAAACTTTCATTTTTTTATTATTATATTTTTTATTATTTTTTGTTTTAATTGTTTTTAATTATATTTTTTATGAAGTTTCTTTGTTCAATGTATATGTAATTTATTACACATATTTTTTTATATTAGATTTCTCATTAATTTTTCAGTATATTTTTATTATTTTTTTTTTCTAATCTTTTGTTATATTCAACAATGTTCGATAGTATTTCTCATGACTTTCGATAATTTCGTTTAAGAACGCGTTACACCATTCTAGTTAAAAATTATATAAAAAATATTGCGACGTTGATGCATAGGCTAACTTCACCACAGCTCTAGAAACAAAATGTTCTAGATATATAGTGAACTAATATCCATAAAATATTTTTATTAATGTCTAACCAATGTTATAAATTTACGCGTAGTTCTAATCCTACAAAAATTAAAGGAAGCAATCGTATCCCAACAAACATAAATTCTGTTGTACGAGAAAAAGTAAAAAAATGTTTTTGCCGGAAGTGACTAACCGGAAGTTGGGGTGCAGAACTGTTGCAAATCATACTCTAAGCATATATACCAAGTTTAATCAAAATCAATTATCAGGAACAGATGTTATTGAAATTTGGTCCCAACAAACTTTAAAAACAAAGTGTGAAAAGTCTGCAGTTGTATGGTGAACCCGTCACTTTGATCGATGGGTCCCAAAAGTTAATTATTATCTTCTCACACTAATTGAAACCTTTTTCATAAGTTTCATGAAAAAAATTCAAAACATTGCAAAATAAAAAATTTTACGTGAAGTGTAGAAAATGTAGAACTGTTGTATCGTAATATCGTATTCACCCAAAGAATTCAAAAAATTAGAAATCAACAAAAACTAATTCTTCCATGCGGATTATCGTTTATCTTGAGAATCGTCTCTATTAAGAAGGAAATTTTTATGTTTGATTTTAGTTGGGTTAAATGATGATTTTCAGTCAGTACGGAGCAAGGATTCTCTGAACATAAAATCACCTTGTAAAAATTGATCAATCGCTATATTTATAAAATTATAAGTCTGAAATTATAAACGTATGTACGTAGATACACACATTTATTAATACACTCATTATAATTCATTTAAATAAATTGAATCCCAACAGTAAAAATCTAATATATTGATTCCCTCCAAACTAAAACTAAAATCTTGAATTTGGTTCCTTACAAAAAAAACACGATTCATCATTTAACTTTTTAAAAATAAAACCAACAAAAAGCACCTTTTCATAATTAAAATAGTACAATATGATGCTAGGACGTAAAGCTAAAGATTTTGGACGTATGTGGATTTTTTTTTGCACCCTCATTAAGTCCAAAATAGCTTACGTCCGTCCGTCCTCTTATGTACCAAGTTTCATCCAATTCTATTGCCAGGTACAGATGAAGTTTTCAAAAGCACAGGTGCTCGGGAGACCACCCACCACTTTGTTCAATACCGCTCCAAAACTAATCAGATCCGTGCCTGACATATTTGCATATTTTTTAAAGTATTGTAACGACTCTTCGTTGGTTCTTTTAGATTATTGAGCAAATACGACAGTAAAAAGACAGATCTTTAGTTAACAAAATCTCAAACTTTATTGAAATTTTATTGAAACGATGAACTTCACCGCTTTTCCACAATTTGAATCAATAATATTCGGAATCGTAAAATCTGTATTTACTATTCCACTAAGTTCAAATTCTTTTACTATTAGTACCCAGGCTCAAGTACCACCGATTATTCCTTTACTTGCGAATATTTATAAACACTTTCAATTGCAAAATTAAAACTGACTATCTGATATTTTGTTCGCTTATTTATATCGAAAAATAAATAAATCGAAACTTCTATAATCCACTAGAAATCAATATTACGTAGTCCGTACATCTTGAATAGGCCACACCTATTTTCATTCATACTTGCATTTGTATTAGCGAACTCAAATTTAATTTATGCAAAATGTATTTGTTAAAGGGAGTTAACTTTTAATTCATCATTGCCATAGAATGTAGAAAACATTTAGGCGGAACGTATTGGTTATTTATGATTAAATTAAATTAACCAATTCTGGACGAAGTTTATTACAGTATAATCGAAATTTATTCACGAACGAATGTGGTATGCTCCCAACAAACATAAAGTAGTGAGAAACCCCCAACCCTTTGTCAAATGTACCCCAAAAGCTAATCAAATCTTTCTAATAATGCTTGAAACTTTTTACCTACGTTTCATGAAAATCGATCTGTAATTGTAGGCTACAGTATAGGGATAAACACATGAAAAAAAAAACTTTTTAACCGGAAGTGACAAATCAGAAGCAGGAATATTGGAAACAGTACTAAAACCTTATTTACCAAGTCTCAATAATATCGAAACCCGGAAGTAGAAGTTATTGAAGATTTAAACTTAGAGGTGTTCGGGAGACTCCCGCCATTTTGTCCAATTTGAAAATGAATCGTTTGCCAATGTTTCATTAAGATCCTATGTAGGAATGTCATGAAACCACTCATCCACCCACAGGCATAAACCAATTTTTTACTGACTATTTAGATAGAGGATGGTCCAAAATAAAATATAAACAAAATTTGGGGTATGCAAGATTTTATTTTCGATAGATTGCATTTCGTGAAAATTTCATTTTCAAATTACCAAACAATGTAGATATCGATTATCGGTTCCTCACCGGTTATTTTCCCTTCGGCATTGTGTGGAAATTTCTTTGTTTGAGTAGTCCTTTCTCATTTTACCCCAATATATTATTGTGCATAATGTTCGGATGCAATAAAAATAACATAAGTAATGTTAAAATGTGTTGTGTGCTAGGAATTACAATATTTGTCATAACAAACCACTAAAAACCTTTTAAGACCTTAATCCACAACAACATGCTTTCTGGGGTGGGTGTCGATGGACGCTAATTTATTTTGTATGCTTTTTTATATTTTTTTTTTAGAAAAAGAATAACTCAACAATCAAACCAGGATATAGGCCAATATTTCATGATATGGTAAAGCAAATAAAACGAAAGGTTAAAAAGCAAATTTTCCACTATCAACACTTTGTTCCTCTAAGATTAAGAGTGTAACCGTTGACTGAAAACAGTTCATCCGTTAGCACCTCTAGGATATCAACTTCACTAGTGACAGCCATTGCCCGTAGTATATGATATCTCTCGTTAGCTCGTATGTCAAGGAGGGACTGCAGTACGCGGCATTGTTTTGTTACACCCAAAGAATTCAAAAAATTAGAAATCAACAAAAACTGATTCTTCCATGCGGATTATCGTTTATCTTGAGAATAGTCTCCCTTAAGAAGGAATTTTTATGTTTGATTTTAGTTGGGTTAAATGATGATTTTCAGTCAGTACGGAGCAAGGGTTTCCCGAACATAAAATCACCTTGTAAAAATTGGTCAATCGCTATATTTATAAAATTATAAGTCTGAAATTATAAACGTATGTACGTAGATACACACATTTATTAATACACTCATTATAATTCATTTAAATAAATTGAATCCCAACCGTAAAAATCTAATATATTGATTACCTCCAAACTAAAACTAAACTCTTGAATTTGGTTCCTTACAAAAAAAATCACGATTCATCATTTAACTTTTTAAAAATAAAATCAACAAAAAGCACCTTTTTATAATTAAAATAGTACAATATGATGCTAGGACGTAAGGCTAAAGATTTTGGACGTATGTGGATTTTTATTTGCACCCTCATTAAGTCCAAAATAGCTTACATCCGTGCATCATATACTAGTTTTTATTCGCCGCTGGCAAAATATTTTTAAAAAAAATGTTTGTTCTAAATTAAAATTATAAATTTGCATAAATTTTGAAATAAAAATATGTGGAACAAGTTATCTTTGACAAAATATTTGTTATTTTCTCCAAGTTATTGTATAACCATGACAACAAATGATAACAACTATTTTAATTTGATAATGAAATTTTGAATTTAAGGGTTGCTTTGATTAAAATTTATATTTTGTATAGAATTTAAACAAATACAAATGTTTTTTACTTTTTAAGACGTAGCTATATATATATGGTTAAAAAGTTACACTTTAAGGCCGCAAATCACAGTAATAAAATAACACTTTAATATATAGGCGAATAAAAACTTCTTTATTTTAAGATCAATTTCTTTCCACCACCTGGTGAACGGCATTTATTTTTTTATTTTCGTACACAAATAGAAATACTTGATCGGCGATTTACCTTATTTTCTTAAACTTTAAAAAACGAGCACAATTTAACATCCTTCGAGAAAAAAAAGTTATGGTATTTGTTTGGGATATTTTGTTAACATTATTTAAAAGGACCGGTATCCGTTTATTTTGTAAATATTATTAAAATGATTTTATGGTAGGTACAATTATCACCTTTAAATGAAAACAAAAATTTTATTTTTATTTAAATATTTACCTTTATTAGAAAAGTTTAATATTATTTTATTTAAATCATTTAAGCCCACGCATAAAATATTCTACGTGTACGTGCCTTTTTTTCTTACACTTCGTTAACGTTTCACTTTTCAAACATAATCAATCAACTGGAATAAGTGATAAAGTAAATGAGTTTTTTTTGTGTCTAACTTTTGAAAAGATAATTTATTAAATTGAAAAGGACTGAAAAGGGATTAAATTATAAAAATTCGGTTATCTTAAAATGTGTCTGCATTGAAATTGTATTAATAAAATGTTAAATAGATTAACTGGTTTTATCAGTTGTAATCGTCTCCTTGTCAACAAACGAATATTTTGTAATTATTTCGAAGTATTCGTATCCTTCAGTTTACTGCTAAAAACAACGATTGGTTAAGTCTTATGTACACTATTTTGAGGAACAAAAAATAAGTGTATGAGTTGCTAGGTCTCAATTCATGAGATCTTCGGCATTGGGTTCAACGGGTTATAATAAATGTTTCAACTGTTTTGACGAAAATTCAGTCTTTTCTTGCAATCTAAAATTTTGTTTAGAAAACTATCTATAGTTAGAATTACTACTTTGGATACAGTAAATATGATAATAAAATCATTAATCTGAAATTAATGAGGTACCGAGAATTATGCATAATTAATCAAATCTAGTTGAAGAAAAAACTAATACCGTACCGAATTATACGGTATTGATAATTCGGTATCGCTTTGGAAAATGGGACTTTGGACTACCCTAAATAAATTATGATTCATGTATCAAGTTCGAAGTGGTTTTCGAATGGTTTTTCGCAAACATCACGTTAACGGTGATTTTTATCGAAAAAAATAGCAATAAAATTTGTAGCTTAGAAAATTGCCTTCAAACATTGCACTACATTTTTCGTTAGACTAGCAGTTTTTGAAATTGATTAAAAAAGTTGTATCTTTTATGTAAATTTTCAAATATTTTAAGCCGTATTCTACGTTTACAAAAATTCAACTTTCTATAACTTTTTAAATCGAATTTTCTTGAAAACCGTTAGACTTACGAAAAAAGAAGTCTTGAAGTCTTTTTTGTAGAAAACTTTTAAAGCTACAAATTTTAATACTCCTATTTTTCGCTAAAAGTCACCATTATTGAGATTTTTGCGGTAAACCTTATTTTGTGATAATTGAACCCGCGTATGATTTTTAGCGGCACGTGGTTAAGAACCACAATAGGAAGGTGCATGCAAAAATTCAGCTTTCTCCAAATTTTTCCGAAGTTGATCAATTTTTTTGTCTTTGTAACTATAAAGAGT
Organism: Diogma glabrata; assembly: GCA_963693315.1. NCBI lineage: Eukaryota > Metazoa > Arthropoda > Insecta > Diptera > Cylindrotomidae > Diogma > Diogma glabrata. The sequence continues at coordinate 354,460,791 of OY856186.1, forward strand.
TTTTTCATTCATTATTAAAAATTATATTATCTTAATTCTTGATTAGATTTGAACACACCAAAAAATGTATAAAAAAGCGTATTCAACTTCTATTTCTGTTTCTGTTACAACACAAATAATGAATGTCACTTCTCTCTTTTGTTCGTCTATAAATAGTCATAATTAACACAAAAAAATCATTTAAACCAATTCCCAATCCAACTCTATACTTATCGCAAATTTTAACATTATAAACTTCTGCTGTGATTTCAATAATAACAACAATATGGCAATATACAACATCATGTAAGGTGTAAAGTTATGTTTTTGTAACAATATACTATTGTGCACTTTTTTTGGTATCAATAAAATGAAAACATTTAATAAGGTGATTGTACTTTTTATAAGACTGCATTTATTGGAATTTGTGTTTTCTTGTCAAATGTTTTTTTAAATGCAATTTTGAATTGCTTGCTATAAAAGGAAATTGCATATTAAATTTCTTCAGAACAATAGTTAAAAGTGCGGGTTAATTCAATTTTGTTTGTTGTGTATCGTGTATCGTGTTAATTTTAAACAGTTGAAACAATTAAATTTAATCTAATAATTTGCATATATCTACAAATAAATGATATCAAAATTTAGTCTATTTATTCTCTCTGACAGATTATTATGCGGGAGTTTTTAGGGTTCCGTTTTTTATACGGAACACTATTGGTGAGAGTAAAACGAGTTTTTCACATTATATCGATTATCTCGTAAACTATAAATGCTATGGACTTGAAATTTAAGGTGCGTATAAAACTAATCTGTCCACATGAAATTACGAATACAAATAAAACTAAAGTGGTTTTCGTTTGGTTTACAGGGGTTCGATGTGAGACCTTTGAGAAAATAGATTTTTTTATAGATTCAAGTAGGGTATCATATGAAAGGGCTTCATTTCAGTATTCCTTAAAAATTTATCTTGGAATTTTACACCTCACCATTTTTTGTATAATTCTGAATAATGATGTTTTTTTCGTGTTTTCTTAACTCGATTAGCTCCGAACCTAACTTATCGAAAATTTTCAAATGTATTTGGAATGATAGAAAAATTAGTACAGTTTTAATAAAAAATATATAAAAGTGTCATATTCTCATAATTAGATTTATTAAGGGGGTGGAAATGAGGAGGGGTAAAAACACTATTTAAAATGTGGTCAAGTGGGGTGTCATTTGAAAGAGCACCTAATTTAGAAATCATTGCAATTTTTTTTAGAATTTTGCGGTGCACAGTTTTTGAGTTACTGTCAAAAACATACCGTTCCCCCCCCCTTCGTTTCGACACTGATTGACAGAAAAATTTGGAAAAATTCACAGAGTTAAGAAATTTGGTAAATTTTGTATGAAAATTATACCGAAGTCTCAAATAATTATATTTCTGTGTGTTTAGGGGACCGGGGTAAAGAGGGTAAAAAAAAAACTTTTTTGACCCAAGCGAGTGGGGTGTCATTTGAAAGAGCACCTAATTTAGAATTCGTTACAGTTTTTTTTAGAATTTTGCGGTGCACAGTTTTTGAGTTATGGACAAAAAAGTGCAAAATTCAAACCGTTCCCCCCCCCTTCGTTTCGACACTGATTGACATAAAAATTTGGAAAAATTCACAGAGTTAGGAAATTTGCTAAATTTTGTATGAAAATTATACCGAAGTCTCAAATAATTATATTTCTGTGTGTTTAGGGGACCGGGGTAAAGAGGGTAAAAAAAAAACTTTTTTGACCCAAGCGAGTGGGGTGTCATTTGAAAGAGCACCTAATTTAAAATTCGTTACAGTTTTTTTTAGAATTTTGCGGTGCACAGTTTTTGAGTTATGGACAAAAAAGTGCAAAATTCAAACCGTCCCCCCCCCCCTTCGTTTCGACACTGATTGACATAAAAATTTGGAAAAATTCACAGAGTTAGGAAATTTGCTAAATTTTGTATGAAAATTATACCGAAGTCTCAAATAATTATATTTCTGTGTGTTTAGGGGACCGGGGTAAAGAGGGTAAAAAAAAAACTTTTTTGACCCAAGCGAGTGGGGTGTCATTTGAAAGAGCACCTAATTTAGAATTCGTTACAGTTTTTTTTAGAATTTTGCGGTGCACAGTTTTTGAGTTATGGACAAAAAAGTGCAAAATTCAAACCGTTCCCCCCCCCTACGTTTCGACACTGATCGACAGAAAAATTTGAAAAAATTCATAGAGCTAGGCAATTTGGTAAATTTTGTATGAAAATTATACCGAAGTCTCAAATAATTATATTTCTGAGTGTTTAGGGGACCGGGGTAAAGAGGGTAAAAAAAAAACTTTTTTGACCCAAGCGAGTGGGGTGTCATTTGAAAGAGCACCTAATTTAGAATTCGTTGCAGTTTTTTTTAGAATTTTGCGGTGCACAGTTTTTGAGTTATGGACAAAAAAGTGCAAAATTCAAACCGTTCCCCCCCCCTACGTTTCGACACTGATCGACAGAAAAATTTGAAAAAATTCATAGAGCTAGGCAATTTGGTAAATTTTGTATGAAAATTATACCGAAGTCTCAAATAATTATATTTCTGAGTGTTTAGGGGACCGGGGTAAAGAGGGTAAAAAAAAAACTTTTTTGACCCAAGCGAGTGGGGTGTCATTTGAAAGAGCACCTAATTTAGAATTCGTTGCAGTTTTTTTTAGAATTTTGCGGTGCACAGTTTTTGAGTTATGGACAAAAAAGTGCAAAATTCAAACCGTTTCCCCCCCTACGTTTCGACACTGATTGACAGAAAAATTTGAAAAAATTTACAGAGCAAGGAAATTTGGTAAATTTTGTATGAAAATTATACCGAAGTCTCAAATAATTATATTTCTGTGTGTTTAGGGCACCGGGGTAGAGAGGGTAAAAAAAAACTTTTTTTGACCCAAGCGAATGGAGTGTCATTTGAAAGAACACCTAATTTAAAAATCATTGCAATTTTTTTTAGAATTTTGCGGTGCACAGTTTTTGAGTTATGATCAAAAATGTTCAAAATTCAGAGCGTCCCCCCGTGTATCAAATATTTATTAATCGTTTTGAAAGGGTAGGAATGGTAAGGTGAAATAAAGCTTTTTTAACCCGAATAGCAATATCGAGTGGGACTGGCGTGTACATTTTTAATCATGTCATCCTTTATACTGATTCTTAGAGCAATTCTTAATTTTGCAACTCTTTTAGAGTGAATATAACCAGTTATCCAAAAGAAAGAAGACTTTATTTCAAAATTATCACGGTCCTTTACTATCTATTGTATATTGTATTGTATTGTATGCCATAAGTGGGCCCAAAATGTGGCGTAAATTCTCAAGGTTCAAATCAGATTGATGTGATTTGTTAGTTTGTGTTAAGATCCACGTTTGTAATCCATTCATAATTACTGGTTTATTAAATTTCTTTGTATAACTTTAGAAAATGTTGAGTTTTAATTGAATGGTAAGTTCGATAACTTGCAATTATTTTAGGGTTAATATTTGTTTAATATGCTATTGTTTAAGTCAAACATTGATCTTTTGTTAATTTTAAATATTGTTAAAATTATACGTTGTTTTTCAAGCACCGACCTAAATGTCGAACTTATGTAATCTAACACAAAAAAATTGTTGCTATAGAAAGAACTGAAAATTTTAGTAAAGCGATGAGCCTATAATTCTATGGAACACGAAAAATATGGCGAAGCTTCAAGTGATTTTATTTCTATGTGTTTAGGGGATGGGAGTGGGGAAGGGTGAAAAATTGTTTTTTGACCCGCATAAGTGGGATGTCATTTGATAGAGCACCAAAATTAAAAAACAATACAGTTTTTTTAGAATTTTGCGATGCACCGTTTTTGAATTATTCTCAAAAAAGTGCAACAAAAAGTTAGTCCCCCCCCCCCCCTATACGTTTCTTCGTTGACTGACAGAAAAATTTGAAAAAATTCATAGAGATAGGAAATTTGATAAACCCTTAACGAAAAATATAACGAAGCCTCAAGTAGTTTTAATTCTACGTGTTTAGGGGATAGGAGTGAGGAATCGTGAAACAAAGGTTTTTTGGCTCGCATGAGTGTCATTTGAAAGAACACCAAAATTAAGAAACATTACAATTATTTTAGAATCTTGCGATGCACAGTTTTTGAATTATTGTCAAAAAAGTCCTATTTTTAGCGTTAACACCACTCCACCCCTAAATTTCGTCGTTGTTTAACAGAATTGAGTCGTTCCTTAGCTACCATAAATAGCTATGGATATCATTTAACCTAAAGTAATATTTTTTATATCATTTCGATCAATTTAGATGAGATTGACATTAACTATTGATATTTACGATGAACCATTTAGTTTTTATGTGTCTATGGTCTGGCAATATAAACCCTTTACAACACAACTTTATGTAAATTATTTTGATATTGTTTTCTTTACATTCACGGAACCCTTGACGAGCGAATTTTATTCGCACTTGTCTGACTTTTTTTTAATAAATTACAAAAAATGGTCCAATTTTCGAGTATTTGCATTCTTATAAGCTCATCGTTTTAGTTCAACTTTCTGTTTGGTTTGGGAAATATGAATATCTGTGGAAAATATTTCGTTTTTGTTTTAGATTTATTTGTATAAATGCCAAAATATATTTATATCTTTCAACAAATATATGCCTTAAGGATATTAGAAAAACGTTGTAGTTTGAAAAAGGGTTTTTTCTTATGCAAATGTTTTCTTGTTATTTATGAAAAGGATTGGGAATAAAATGTATATGAAATATGAGAATGTAAATTGTTTAATATATGTAACAATTTTAAAACAGTGTTACAATAATTTGGATCCAGAAATGCTTACAGATATGTTTTGATCCTTTGTATTTGGTGGTTTATTCGAAACTTTGTTATGATTCAATTTAAGATAAAAAATGTAGAGAATCAAACCTATGGCGTAGAGGTGTCAAAACTTTAGGCTGTAGGAAGTGTTTATCTGTGGATGAAAACTAATGCGTGGTAATTGTGTTTTGTTTTGATAAAAACGTTTAGTAAAAATAAATTTCATTACAAAGACTTAAAGTTGTGTAAAAATTTTCATTTCTGTTTAAACATATTTTAACTTTAACACGAACCGTGAATTCGTAAGCACGTAACGTAAAATATGTGAAGAAGTAACAACGTAACTGCTTATTAAATCTGAACCTATAGTTGATATTTTTCCAACTGTTTCTTTTAGAGAAAAATACTTTTTAACATGATAGTACTTAGATTAGATTAAATTCGGTGGTGATATGTTGATCTGCGGCCAAAATGATCTATTGTACCCCACACTACTACTCCCTGGTGAATTCCCAATCAGAGCACCTCCTCTAATCCAGTTTCCCTTAGGAATTTCAGGATATAGAGAGGATTTAGTTTATGCAGGTCATGCCCGTCAATATTACACTCCCCAGATGCAACCTTCTCGTGTAGATCAAGGCCCCGCAATCTTTGAGAATATAGGTTAGGATCTCTTCTTCCAATATACAGAATCTACATTCGGGTCTCGGTCTCCTGTAAGAGCCCCTGTCAATATTCTCAGGTTGTTTCTATTCAATCAAGAGTATATTACTACTCTCGTTTAATTAAACGGTTCAATGAACTGCCTTCAGCCCGCGGCCCGTCATTCGAGGTTTTGGACTATTCCTTGATAATTACTTCCCATATCCTTTCGTGGATGGATTTTGTCCCCAATTCACAAAAGAGTTCCGGACCGACAAAGTATGTTAAAGCAGCTCGCCTTGCCAATTTCTCAAACGCTTCTTTACCTGCGATACCTGAATGACCACCTCAGTAAACTGTAACTTTGTTACTATACCCAAGCTCGTTTCTGTTACTATACCCAATCTTGGATGTAATGGCGTCTGAGTTCAACGCATTAACCGCTGTTTTACTGTCCGACAAGGTGGCAATTCGCATGTTCTAAAATTTTATTCCTAAGCTGAATTTTGGACACCTTTCGATAGTACATATTTCGGCCTGCCTGACGCTTGGGTGGATGCCCATGGGTTCAAAGTATGTATTCTTTTTTTCAAATACTCCTGCATCCAACTCTGCCTCCTGCACCCAACCTTTGAAACATCCGCGTAACATTTGGTTCCATCGTTACTTAGATGGTACGTAGTGGATTCACTACACTCACAAAATCTCCGTTTTTTTGCACAACTGCGATGTATATTTCCTATCGAAGTTGAACTGCTTATTCATTCTGTGTTCAGGAAACTCAAACAAACGATTCTTCCTTGATTCTTGATATTTAGACTCGATGATCTTGATTTCCCTTTCCCATACACAGCATACTGAATCTCAGTATTATCTGCCTGGCTACGCTCTTAACCTGCAAGTGGAGGGAAACAAGACCTAAGACCATCTCCATTGGTGCAGTAGGAAATGTTGTCATTGCCCCCGTGATACAGATACAGACCAGCCTTCCATGCGACTGCTCCCTAAGTGATAGCTGGTCCACTATCATGGTATACATTCACCTTATAGGATACCTACGCAGCACCCCAAGTTTTACCAGCAAAGTTTTTGCATACCATCCGAGATCTTGCGGCTTTGCTTAACACCATTTCCATGTGGTTTCTTCACAAGAGTTTGCTATCGAAAATTGCTTCCAGATATTTAGTCTCCTGTGCAGACTCAATTCATGATGATGGGCTTCAGGTTAAGTTTTTTTTTTAGTCTCACCATTTTAGGCTCACAGAAGTGCACCAGCTGCATCAGATTTGGTCCGCTCTGTACAATACACAGAGAGTTTCTTCAAACTTCCCTCTGGCGATAAAGACAACGTCATCCATGAACCTAAAGCATTAAATGCCCTAGTTACTTAATACAAACAGAATTTCATTCACCACCAGACTCCACATGATGGGCGATTAAAAGCTCCTTCATTGTCCAAAAGGCCAAAAACAGTAACTTTTTTTGTTGTCCACTGCCTCCTATCATTCTTTTGTCAACGTGAAAAGCACCGTTCCGTTGATCTGCTCGTTCTGTATGCGTGTTGACTATCTAGCAAAGGCGATCTCATCAAGGTGTTGGTTCGTTTGTGGTTATCGATCATCTTTTCCACCGTTTTTAAATTGAAAAATATTAAACTGGTTGGCTTTATGAGACTTCGGCATGATGACATCTTTCTTTCCTACCTTTGGAATAAATGTCACTTTTGCCGTTCGCGTTGATTCTTGAATATGCCCAAGTGCTAGAGGGTTCACGAATATGAGTGCTAGAGTGTTCATGTCACTAGACGTCCATTCCGTCCACTCCCGGTGATTTGTATTACTGAAAAGTGCCCATGGCCCACTTGATAGGTCCTTCTTAAATAGTGTGGCAGCCACCCTCCAGTGCTATGGGCTTGGTCTTTTACTTTTCTTATTACTCGCGTCTTCTACACACGCGCGTATGCCTCTCGAAAAATTTGTTTCTAGACGATGGGCTGCTCTCTGCTACTCTTTCTCTTTATCGCCCTCGCCAAAGCTTTACGCAGCCTAGCCACTACGGCCGGTACCGAGATAATATCACAAAAGGTTCTGAAGCTGTCCCTCTTGCACCTCCTGATTTCTTTATTGTAGGTGGCAAGCACCCTGGTATACTCTTTTTAGTTTCTGGACTCTATTAAAGAGCCGCCATACTTCTGTGTCCCTCTGTTTTTTACCTTAGTATTGGGAAGCTGGCTTCGAATGCCTTAGCGATTACGTCCGGTTTACCTTCACGACAATTTGTTCTGCTGTATTGTGTTTTACTGTCCCTTTAACCGTTACTAGCTGTAGAACTTCTTTTAGATTCTCCTCAAATTGATCCACCTTGTGTTCCTGGTGTTCCAAACCACTCAGTTCCAATATAGTTTATTTGAGACTCTTCAGTTTTTTATGAACTATCCTACATTGGTACCTTCTACCGTTAAGTCTAACACAGTGTCATGCACACAATCTGTCTTGCGCTTGTGACAACATTGGGTTTTCTTTAAATTAAAAATTCTAACAGAAACTCACCTCTTTAGTTTGTATTCGTACCATGGCTCGTTGTGAAAATTTGCATCACAACTGATGATAAGAGGCCACTTCTTCTTGTTGCACCATTCCACCAGCCCCTGTACCTAACCTGTTCTCTGCACGGTATGCTAATGCTACCACTAACTAGTTGCGAATGTCTTTAAGTTCAATGGCAGTTGATATGGCTATCAAGTCCCTGGAATGAAAATCTGAACGACAAATATCTATATGAGTTTGCATTAGTATCCCATGCAACCTTTGCCTCGCTGTTTTCAAAGCCCTCACCCTGTTTTTGTGGATCCCGGGTTCCTGTATCAGCGTGAGTCCTAGCTGTTCCATAGTGAATGTTCTGGTCACAACAGCTGACACCTGCTGTGTCGTGGTGGACATTTCCTTAGGCTACGCCCGAGGTTCTGGTCGCCTCCAATAGATTTTGTCGGAGAGGGGCGTATACCCTTCATCCATCATCAACCTCTCCTCCTCCTTTATTTCCACTTCTTCGATACTACTGCAATGATCTTTTCAAACTTTAATGAAATAACATCAAATAAATTGACAAATTTGTTTGTTTTTGTAACAATATGATTTTTTAATACGACAGGTTCGTAATAATCCAACCATTTTGAAATTGATTCCAAAAATCGAGAACAACTATGACCTTTAAAGACTACAATTCCTTTGTGCGTTGGAGCCACCATTCTAGGCTGTTAAAGCCGGTAAATCCATTCATTATAAAAAGCTTCAACTGAAGCTGAAGTGAAAACTGAATAAAGCTTTTACTATTTGTAACCAACTCATAAATCCGAAGTATGGCTTCGACATCTTTTAACGATAGCCATTTATATTTGTTCATCATAAAAGAAAATCATTAAATATTGTTCATTCCCTAAATATTTGCTGATAACAATCAACCAACGCTTCTACCGTTTTATATGCCTTAAAAGTCTATACATAATTGATGATACTATATACGCTCCCTAAACGTTTTATTACTTATTTCACAAATATTACCAATTAAATTATTAAACCAAAATCAATTATCATTAATAAAAAAATATATTATAAAAATCCAACGAAAAACCTCTATCAAGATCAAGCAAACCACTAAAGGAAATTTCACATGATTCAACATTTATTTTTTTTATCATAAGAGGATAGTGTTATTATATTATGATAAAAAAAGAAACATTAACAAAAGGTTTCTATGAATCAATTAAGAAACAACAATAATAAAATTATGTGTATAATATATATAAATTTTTTTATTAAAGAAGAAGCGACAATACAAACGATATCGTTTTATTTTTATGTTATGGTCTTAAATGGTAAAAAACTCATAATTCGAATCAATTTTTTTTATTATATGTGATCGATTGTTGACGAGATCAAGTTTTCTTTTTGTTTTTTTTTTTTTCTAAAATTGAATTTTTTATATGTCCAATGGAAAACATGAAAATGTTACAGAAAAAATTTAATTTAATAAAAGAAAACATAAATCGATTGCATGTGAAAAAATTTCAAAATTTTAAAAAGGAATAGAATTTTAAAATTATACCGTGACGAGGATAAACATCTTGCATATTAAGTCATCCTATAAAATTATCAAAACAAATCTCCCATAAATAATGTGGAAACAAAAATACGGTAAATATTTACGCATCAACCATAACAAATGATCAAACTTATCACGATCAACCAATTTTTCATTAAAACAAAGTGTAACAAGTCACTTTACGTATTCATCAATTATAAATTCCTAAATTGGGATTCAAATACGGTAAATACCAAACAACAAACGTTTATGGAACAAAGCCATATAAACTATTTATTTACTCTCCATATCTATAGCAAACAAGAGAAAAAAACATAGGTTCCTGACATAACACAAATTTAATACAATAAAAATTATTACTTGATATAATATAATTGAAGATCATATCATTATCAACGGATCGATCGCGATCATTTACTCCTCTTTTTTATTACTCGATTCAATTGTGCAATTGTTACAATAATTTTAACAATACGGATATTCGTATCACGTAGAATCAATTTTATATCTAAAAAGTTAAATGTAATTTTTCTCGTTTGTCATCATCTTGATCAGTCATTTTTTTTAAATCAATATTTGTAATTGAACATTGTTGTCATTCGTTGTCGTTATGTCGCTAAAAATGATCGACATGATAAAATGAAGAATGTTTAGATGTTTTTATCAAATAGTGTAACTTGTTTGTTCAAAACAAAAAATTACCGAGATTTGTTTAGTTGAGAAAATCCGAAAGCACAAGAAATATTTTATATATTGAAAAAAGGAAATATGTGAATGTCAAATTTAAGAATTTGTGTATCATATTGAATTTAACATTACATTTTCACCCGAGTCTATTTCAAGTCTCTGGTCCCACGCCGATTTCATATGGTGATTACCACATATTTTATACTTCGTGAGGCGCCTGTCTTTGACGAGCCTGACAACTTTTGTTCTGCCATTTTTAACTATTATAACAGTCAATCATTCCATTTATACGAAGTTCTGACATTTCTGACAGAATGGTTAACTTCTTTGTTCGAACTATTTCAAAATGGAATGGTTTTGCAAGACTCGTTGGTCATGGGTAGCCTCACAACGCATGCTATTGTGTTTTATTGTAATCCATATAACGCTCAATATTGTGTTATATTTTAATCCGTATTACACAAGAGTTATTATTAAATTATTGTCAGTCGTCGCTTAAATTCCACAATTTTATTTGGTGTTGCTTAAAACTGACAGTTTTATAAAACCATATTATAATATCTATAAAAATTAATTTTAATTTGGAGGGGTTTTTCTGAGCAATTAAACTTAAGTACATATTGGAAATCACTTGAATTTTGCAATTCGAAATAATTTTTTCATTTTCTCTAAAACTCTTTTAGAAAAGTTTTTTTTTATGTTTCGTGCCAGGATTCAAACTCACACTCATCAGAGACACCTGTTCAAATCCCGTGTGTCTTACACAACTTAGCCACAGCGGCGACGACGACCCATATTTGAATTTTCATGTTCAGATAATTTATAAATTGAAAGTTCATCCTTTTCATATTTAATTAAATTGAATCTTTCAATACAAAAAAAAACCCAATTAATTTTAATATTTAATAAACTGTTATTATTTCATATGCATACTTAAAAATCAAATTAAAACTCAAATTCATGGACAAATAATTTAAAAAAGGTCATTTTAATATATCGCTATATAATACTATAAATAAACTTTTGTTGGTACACCTGATAATTCAATCTTATATATTAATACGCTAAAAAAAACGTTCTGGAGCCTAAGGCTTTTTTATTCGAATTTTGATTCATTTCAAATTTTCACTGCTAACTGATATTAGTGTAACTTAGGTTTTAAAGATTTTTGGGATTTTTCGGATCATAAATAAAAAAGTTATAGACGGATTAAGATGTATTTTTGAATTTAACGCCCCCCCACCCCCCCTTTACAATATCAAATGGGATTGCGCAAGTCTTTTCTTTGTTTTTTTATTATATTTATTTAGTATTTTATATTTTCTTTTCAAATTTCAATTTAGTTTATGCATTGATTTAGGAGTGGATAGACTTGTTATTTTTCTTTGTGTTTTTATTATTATTGTTTTTGTTTGATTTTCTTTAATTTAATTATTATGGTGTTAATGGTGAAATGAATGTTGTGAATGAATGATAATGGTATGAGTGAGTTTATGCATTGATTTAGCTAGCTTTGATTTTCTTTGATTTAATTATTATGGTGTTAATGGTGGAATGAATGTTGTGAATGAATGATAATGGTATGAGTAAGTTATGCATTCATTTAGTTAGTATTTTATATTTTCTTTTCAAATTTCAATTTAGTTTATGCATTGATTCAGGAGTGGATAGACGTGTTATTTTTTTTTTGTTTTTTTATTATTACTAGAACGGCCCGGCGTGCTTCGCTACGCTTATTAAAAAAGTTTTTGCGTAGACATTTTGTTGACGTAGAAGCAATGATTTCAAAAAGTGGTAATGAGAAATGCAAGCATATAATTTTTAATTTTTCTTTTTAAATATATGAATGAAAAATAATCAGAACTCTAGCTGATCAGTTCGGATATATGAAAAATTAGCGATCAAATAAGTTTTCAAGTAAGCTTATTTGATCTCTAACCTAGTTCCTTTACATGTGAAGGATTTTTCGGAATTTGAATCCGGATCCGACTATAGGTTACACTAATATCAGTTAGCTGTGAAAATTTCAAATGAATCCATCTGCGAATAAAAAAGCCTAATGCTCCACAAAGTTTTAATCTAGCGTATTAATATATAAGATTTCTAAAAATTTCAATTCAAAATAGTAAGCTCTGCGTTTCATCATATTTCTATATATTTTTTTGTTGCAAAACTAGCTTACATAAAATGTGTATTTTATTAAAAAATAGTCAATTTGAAATTTTGTTATTATTACTAATTATTTTAATTAATTAAAATATTTAGCACTAATTAAGATATTCTTATTAATTTTATTTATATAATTATTCGTTTTAATTTTCACTGACATTTGTATGACCAATGTGACCAACCTTGAAGAACAAAACTTTACGTATCGTAATGAAGGCCATTTCGATACGCATTTGGGTATCGAAATGAATTTATTTTAGACGCAAAATAGAAAAAATATTTTAATTACCTCAATAACTGTTCTAATTCTTGAAAAATTTTTGTTTCTCATTATTTTGCATTTTACACAAAATGTCAAACTATTTAGAATGCAGTGGTACATAAATCTACCTTACCGTAATTTTAGTTCTCTTTAGTTCCGAAAAGCGCAAATATTTATATTTTTGATTGTTTTTTGTAAATACGACGTTTAATTTTTTAAATAAAGGAAAAATATTTTTATCGAGAGAAATAAAGATTTTCTCGAGAAATCAAGATTAGATATTTTTTAAATTTCTCGAGAAATTCTCAAGAAATATTTCTCGAGAAGAAACACTAGTTGCAAGGGTTTTTTTTGATTTTATATTAATTTGATTATATTTTAATCTAACTTCTAAAATACAATTTTAATTTTATTATTATCTCTTACACGAAATGAAAAATGGCAAAAAAATTTCTAAGGGAATTCCCCTCGTTCGTTGATGAATTCTAATAATTTTTTGAAAAATTCCTCAAGCAATTGGTATTGATAAAAGCACGAGGACGTAGACCAAGCTTGCTTTCGAAACTTGCTTTCGAAATTTTTGGCAAAAAATTATTTCGAATTATCACCGCCCTTGGGAAATTACAATGAAAATTTTTTGCCTTAGTTTTATTTTAACTAGGAGGGCACGGCGTGCTTCGCTACGCTTATAAATAAAGTTTTTGCGTAGAAATTTTATTGACGTAGAAGAAGAAATAAATAAATAGAAGAAATAAATAAAATAAAGTTTTTGCGTAGACATTTTGTTGACGTAGAAGCAATGATTTCAAAAAGTGGTAATGAGAAATGCTAGCATATAATTTTTAATTTTTCTTTTTAAATATGTGAATGAAAAATAATCAGAACTCTAGCTGATCAGTATATGAAAAATTAGCGATCAAATAAGTTTAAAAGTATGCTTATTGGATCTCTAACTTATTTGATCGCTAATTTTTCATATATCCGAACTGATTATTTTTCATTCATATATTTAAAAAGAAAAATTAAAAATTATATGCTAGCATTTCTCATTACCACTTTTTGAAATCATTGCTTCTACGTCAACAAAATGTCTACGCAAAAACTTTATTTATAAGCATAGCGAAGCACGCCGGGCCCTCCTAGTGTCTATTATCAAGAGATGCACCACGTACAACAACATTCATACCATTATCACGTCGACGATACAAAGGATAACCATTCACAGACTCTTTAGTATTTTCAGAAAAAGGTTTTGGAAAATTCTTACTACATTTACCATCTCTCATACAAACAGAATTGGGATTTAGAGCACCACACGGTCCATGCATCATATGACGTTTCACATATTCATGTAATTTAGGAAAAAGAATGGGATCAGAGATTTCAGTACATACAAATTTATTAATCATTTCATTTCCATCATTTAACAAACACATCAGGCAGGAATTAAAGCACCAGTACGATGATAAAAAATATTATGAATTTTAAATGGTGAATACCACGTGCAATTCATTTCTTCATTCACAACATTCATTTCACCTTTAACACCATTCATGACACCATTCATTTATGAAGAAAAAACAGAACAACATTTTCACATTCATTCACTTCAATGTACATACGAAGACAAAAAAATTAGTGAAAGAATTGTAATTTGGTAAATTTGGTAAATAAACTTATAAATTACATAAGCATTTATTATTGCCTGTATAAAATCTCTACTTACCTAACTCCTTACTTAACCCCTTACCTTACCTAACTCCTTACCTTACCTAACTCCTTACCTTACCTAGCTACGTACCTAACTCCTTACCTTACCTAACTCCTTACCTTACCTAACTACGTACTTAACTACTTACCTAACTCCTTACCTTACCTAACTACTTACCTAACTACTTACCTAACTCCTTACCTAACTCCTTACCTAACTCCTTACCTTACCTAACTCCTCACCTTGCCTAACCCCTTACCTTACCTAACTCCTTTCCTTACCTAACTCCTTTCCTTACCTAACTCCTTACCTTACCTATCTCCTTACCTTACCTAACTCCTTACCTTACCTAACTTCTAACCTTACCTAACTCCTTACCTTACCTAACGCCTTACCGTACCTAACAACTTACCTAACTACTTACCTACTTTATTTAAAAAATCAATACAGGGTCCGCGTTGAGCCCCGAACCTTTCTCACAACCCACTACATCGACAATGACAACGAAACGTTTTTTATGTTCTAGCTAAAATACATTTTACATATTATGCTTAATATATTCTTTTCAGATAATTCAGTTGTTTCAGTCAAATCGAACACGACTATTATGAAATATTTCTCTATAGCAGGCTACAGACCTACAATCAATTTGTCAATCAATTCGAAAACGAAAATAAACGAAATAAAATTTAGTGTAAAAATCCCCTAAATTTTATTTCGTTTATTTTCGTTTTCAATTGATTGACAAATTGATTGAAGGTCTGTAGCCTGCTTATCTTGTTTTGCACAGAAAGAACAAATCAATTTTATGAATTGTTTCTTTAATTTCTAATCAATAGAAAATATTTAAAAACAAAGAAAAATAATAATTAAATCGAAGAAAATCAAAGAAAAATAATAATAATAAAAACACAAAGAAAAATAATACGTCTATCTTCTCCGAAAGCAATGCATAAACTAAATTGAAATTTGAAAAGAAAATATAAAATACTAAATAATAATAATAAAAAAACAAAGAAAAGACTTGGGCAATTCCATTTCATATTGTATAGCAAGGCCGTTAAATACATTTTAATTCGTCTATAACTTTTTTATTTATGATCCGATTTGTGTGAAAAATCTTTAAAATTTAAGTTACACTAATATCAGTTAGCAGCGAAAATTTGAAATGAATCATCGCGAATAAAAAAGCCTTAGGCTCCAAAAAGTTTTTTTTAGCGTACTAATATATAAGAAGATTTAAACCAATGAAATTTTCTAAAATGTAATGACATCATTCAATTTCACCAATAAAGTTTAAATTATACTAATAAAATATTTATACGTCTGGCCTACTGGGATATTCATTCTAATGTTGAAATAATTAACTGTTATCAAAGTAGGCCAACGTATAATTCATAAAAAATTTATAAATAAATGAAAGATGGCAAACAAATTTCTAAACGAATTCCCCTCGTTCGTTGATAAATTCTCATAATTTTTTGAAAAATTCCTCAAGCAAGTGGTATTGATAAAAGCCCTCGGCCTACGGCCTCGTGCTTTTATCAATATACTTGCTTTTGAAATTTTTGATAAAAAATTATTTCGAATTATCACCGCCCTTGGGAAATTACAACTGATAATTTAACCAATTTCTGAGATAAGTATAACAGCGGACAGTCTCTGACAGGCTTAAAGCTTAACTAAGTAAATTTACTGATGAAGAGAACGCTTTTATAAATCAATTCCTATAATTTATTGGTTTTGATCTAAAATTAGATTATAAACCTCCTAATTAAACCAATTTTTTCTTTCTATTTCAGACATGGTTTTTTACAGATACCGACGACAATCAATATCAAGAAAAAACAAGTAAGTATTTTTATGGATATTTTTATGCTGCTAATCTCTATCATATAATGGTTATATCGTATAACATGAAAATATATCCATTAATCCTAAACGATAACCGATTTTATAAAATACTTTACTTTTCAAATTAAAATAAAAGTCATAAAAGTTAATTTAAATTTTTTTTTTTTTTACATTTTGATCAATTGATTGATTCTCCATTTTTACATCGAAAAACCGAAGTTAAAGACACTATAAATAAAATAAACAAAGAAAAAACTATAAAACTTTAAGATTTTTTTATATGTTTTATGATTTTCTGTCGAAATTGTTGAAATAGTAAATTTTATTACATTTTATTTTAAAGAGAAAATAAATTAAATAATTTTTTAACAATGTATCGTTGGGGTTCAATAAAAACACATTAAACTCAAATCAATTAAAAAATTGACGAGTATTGAAACTTTAGAAACCAAAAAAAAACAAAATTATATTATTGAGGATCAGTAATAAAAACGATCATGAAATTAAAACAAATAAATCGATCGTGATTTAAATAGACGTTAAATATTTTAATGTTCTGGATATGTTATTCTGGCTTTTATTAATGTTGGTTTTAGGTTTTGTTGTTTTAATTTTTAGAAATGACATAAATTGTTAAATTTATATTTCGGTAATAAAGTAGACAATAGCGATGTTTACTAAGATCATATATGTGGAGAATTATAATCCGTCAACTATGAAAAGATCTTAGGATGAGACATCAACATTAATTTTAAAAAGATTGTGTGTGAAATATTTTCAAAATATTTTTAAATTACGTTAGATGCTAAAGATGTTATTTTGTGGATTTAATTAAAATTTGCTTTCACAATTCAAAGTGTGGGTAATAGTATTTTTCCTTAAGGTCAACCTTTTATGTTTCAAGTTCGCACTCCAGATGGGAAAGCTGTGAAACCCAGCCATCTTTATAAAAGTTTGACTGAACTCTATTATATAAATACGCTATGTTAAATACTCCCCACAAACATTATTTGCATGGTGCGCGAGATTATGCACATTTCCTGCACTCTTTTATTTTACTAATTTTTAATTTATTTTTCAAGAATTCTGGCGTATATTTTAAATTTAGTTGAGGCTTAAAAGTTTTTGAGTGCTAACGACTTACCTATTTGTTTTAATTTCAGATTTTTAAAACATTTTTACAAACTGTACATAGAACTTTCAGGCATAAATACAAAAATATTTGACTTATAACTTTTATAACTAGAATCTTCTAATACCCTATGAATCTTTTTTAGAAAAATTATTTTTGGTAACGTCAGTAAGATCGCGGTCGTATTTTTAAGTTGCAAAATGAAAATGTATGTGTGTCATTGCATTTGTAAATGAGCGTCCATTTTTCTCCCTAAAAAATATTGCGACGCTGATGCATAGGCTGACTTCACCACAGCTCTGGAAATATAGTGTTCTGGATATATAATGAGCTAAAATCCATCAAATACTATAATAAAATGCTAACCAATATTATGGATTTCGTAGTTCTAATAATAAAAATATTAAAGCAAGCAGTAGTATCCCAACAAACATAAATTCTGTTGTACGAGAAAAAGTAAAAATAATTTTATCGGAAGTGACAAACCGGAAGTTACGATGCAGAACTGTTGTAAACCGTACTAAATGTGTATGTACCAAATTTCATCCAATTCGATTATCAGGTACAAAAGTTATTGAGCTTCCAAAATAACAGGTGCTTGGAGGACCCCCTACCACTTTGTTCACTATCGCTAAAAGAACTAATCAGTTCCTTGCCATACATATTTGCATCTTTTTGCAAAGTGTCATCAAAATTACTTAACGAACGCATGTTGTATGCATCCAACAAACATTGAAACAATAAACAGGTGTGCGGGAGGACCCCACCACTTATCCCAATATTGTCCAAAAACTAATCAATTCTTTGTAATTAAAGTCTTCATCTTTTTTCAAAGTGCCATTAAAATTGATTAATGAACGAAATCTGTATGCTCCCAACAAACTTTAAACAAAGTGTGAAAAATCAGCAGTTGTATAGTAGACCCCCGCCACTTTGATCAATGTGTTCCAAAAGATGATAATTATCTTCTCAAACCTAATTGGAATCTTTTCCATAAGTTTTATCATAATCACTTCATTATTGTATGCTGTAGTGTGCATAAAGATAATGAAAAAACTGCCATCAATTGAAAAAAAAATTTTTACCGGAAGGAAAAAACCGGAAGTCGGGATGCAGAACTGTTGTAAACCATACTAAATGCTTATGTACTATGTTTCATCCAACTTGATTATCAGGTACAGATGCTATTGAGCTTTAAAAAAACAGGTGTATGGGATACCTCCCACCACTTTGTTCACTATCGCTCAAAAACTAATCAGTTCCTTGCCATACATGTTTGCATCTTTTTCCAAAGTATCATCAAAATTGGTTCACGAACGAATGCTGTGTGCTCCCAACAAACATTGAAAAAATGATGACACAGTAAACAGGTGTTCAGGAGGCCCCGTACCACTTATCCCAATATTGTCCAAAAACTAATCAGTTCCTTGTCATTTAAGTCTACATCTTTTTCCAAAGTGTCATTAGAATTGATTAATGAATGAAGTCTGTATGCTCCCAACAAACTTTAAAAACAAAGTGTGAAAAGTCAGCAGTTGTATGGTAGACCCCCCGCCACTTTGATCAATGTGTCCCAAAAGATGAAAATTATCTTCTTAGACTAATTGAAACCTTTTCCATAAGTTTCATCATAATCACTTCATTATTGTAGGCTGTAGAAAAAACTTCAAAAGACTGAAACTTCAAAAATTTACAAAAAAAAAATTTTACCGGAAGTGAAAAACCGGAAGTTGGGATGCAGAACTATTGTGAACCGTACTACATACTCATGTACCAAGTTTCATCCAATTCGCTTAGCAGGTACAGATGTTATAGAGCTTTAAAAAAAACAGGTGCTCCAGGGACCCCCACCACTTTGTTCACTATCGTTCAAAAACTAATCAGTTCTTTGCCATACATGTTTGCATCTTTTTCCAAAGTGTCATCAAAATTGGTTCACGAACGAATGCTGTGTGCTCCCAACAAACATTGAAAAATGTGTGACACATTAAACAGGTGTTCGGGAGGACCCCCAACCCTTATTCCAATATTATCCAAAAATTAATCAGTTCTTTGCTACTCAAGTTTCCATCTTTTTCCAAAGTGTCATTAAAATAAATTAATGAATGAGGTCTGTATGCTCCCAACAAACTTAAAAAACAAAGTGTGAAAAGTCAGCATTTGTATGGTAGACCCCCACCACTTTGATCAATGTGTCCCAAAACATGATAATTATCTTCTCACACTAATTGGAACCCTATTCCATAAGTTTCATCATAATCACTTCATTATTGTAGGCTGTAGTGTGCATAAAGACACTGAAAAAACTTCAAAAAAGTACAAAAAAATTTTTTTTACCGGAAGTGAAAAACCGGAAGTTGGGATGCAGAACTATTGTGAACCGTACTTTAAACTCATGTACCAAGTTTCATCCAATTCGCTTATCAGGTACAGATGTTATAGAGCTTTCAAGAAAACAGGTGCTCCAGGGACCCCCCACCACTTTGTTCACTATCGCTCAAAAACTAATCAGTTCTTTGTCATACATGTTTGCATCTTTTTCCAAAGTGTCATCAAAATTCATTCACGAATGAATGTTTTATGCTCCCAACAAACATAAAAACTTTGTGGAAAAAACCACCTGTTGTATGGTGGACCCCCAACCCTTTATCCAATGTGCTCCAAAAGCTGATAAAATCTTTCTCATGTTATTTAAAAGCTTTTAGCAACGTTTCATGAAAATCGATCGGTAATTGTAGGCTACAGTAGGGATAAAAACCTGAAAAAAAAACTTTTTAACCGGAAGTGACAAACCGGAAGTTGGTATGCAGAAATATTGGAAACAGTACTAAAACCTTATATACTAAGTTTCAATAAGATCATAGTCATAGTCATCCATAGCCCTGGATCAGAAGTTATTCAAGATTTAAACTTAGAGGTGTTCGGGAGACCCTCCGCCATTTTGTCCAAATTTGAAATGAATCCAGATCTTCCATTTTCAAGAGAACATGTATCATTTGCCAAAGTTTCATCAAGATCCTATGCAGAAAACTAACCCACCCACCCACTCACACACAGACGTACACCAAAATTTTTTTGGCTATTTAGAGAGGATGGAGCAAAACAAAAGAAAAAAGAAAATTTGGGGTATGTAAGATTTTGTTTTCACGATAGATTGCATTACTTCACACAATTTAAAATTGTGGTGAAGTAAAAAGAAAATAAAATAAAATTCATTAATTTATTATTACGAAAATCATATTGTTACGAAATCGGTGGATTTGTTAGCTGTTTATAATGGTTTTCTTAAGTGAATTGAAGGTTCCTGAGTTGAAGAAGGAACTAGAACAACGTGGATTGTCAACAAGTGGAAACAAAAGTGAATTGATGCTACGGCTTCGAGAAGTTATGGAAGCCAATGGAGTAGAAGTGGAGAGTTGCCAGTTTGGGGTGGTTACAACAAATATTGATTTAGTAGCAACCGAAGAGAAAAGTTCTGTTGCAGAAACAACAACTTTATTACTATCTGCTGCAAATTTTGATTTTACGCAGTTAATGGCTATGATGCAACAGATGAATTTGAATATGAATCAAAAATTTGATCAACAAAGCAGCAACATCAATCAACAAATAGCTGCTACTAAAGAAGAAATAAATCAGCAAATAAATACAGTAAATACAAATATGTCTGCTACTAAGGAAGAGATTAGTCTCAACATCAATCAACAGTTAGAAGCAATAAACACAAACATTGCTATGAGTCGCGATGAAGTCAAACAAATTATGGATGAGAAACTTCTCCAAATCTCAACGGCGTTTGATGGAAAGGTCGAGAAGATACAAAGTGAAATTCAAGATTTTGAGCATAAAGTTTTATCGAAAGTTGATAATTTCGAAAAACGGTTGCAAGATGTTGAAACGGCTAAAGTAACTTTACATGTGGTATAACAGATAGCAAATATAAAATTAAAACCACCATCATACGATGGAACAACATCACTCGGCATCTTCAAGTTCCAGTTCGAGACCGCAGCTGATCAAAATATTTGGAACGCCGAAAACCGTCTTGCTGCATTAATAGTTGCGCTTAAGGGTGAAGCAGCTGAAACACTGCAGGCGGTCCCAGAAAACGACCGAGAAAGTTATGCAGAGGTGATGAATACGTTGGAGCCTAATACGGCAGCGTTATAGATAAAAAGGAGTTAGGATCGAGTTGAAAGGTCGCTTGCAACGGAATGTAGAAAGCTTTCAGGACTATTCCTCGGCCGTAGAACGCCTTGTTCTTTTGGCACACGCGAACACTCCACCATATTTTATGGAGAAAATGAAGATCGAGGCCTTCATTGATGGTATCCGAGATCCAGAAACCAGGATCAAAGTAATAACTACACCTAAGGAGACTTTCCATGAAACATTCGCATACGCAATGCAATATGAGATGGTACAGAGGATGTGTATGCCATCTGGTGGATGCAGAAAAATAATTAATTCAGTAAATTATTTGTGATATAACATCACCCCGATGGAAAATCTCCCATCAAGAATAATATAAGAACTGAATCTAAAAAATTATGGTGCAAATTATGATGGTAGAGTTTATCTAGTCGGCTAGCCCTGATGAGAATGATAAACTTTTTTAAAGTTTAAAATTTTCTCATTGGTTCGAAACTAGATCGCTCTAAAATTGTATGGATTGCAAAAAGTTTCATAATTTGCACCATAATTTTTTAGATTCCGTTCTTATATTACAGAAAAATAAATGTAGAGGGGAACATCAAATAAGAAGTATTGGCACACAGAAGTGGAAGCGAAATCAAATGCTGGGTATGTGATGAAAAGGCACGGAAGTGCAAGAAAAATGGGGTAGCAGAGAATTTCGCGTCTTCTGTGAAGAACAGAGGAGCCGAAGAAACGGAACTCATAGGGTTCAGGGACAGCAGTAAAAAACTCCTGTGCTGGATATGTAGGAAATCGGGCCATATCTCACAGGACTGCTGGAACAGGAAGCGTGAAAGATCTTCGTCTTCTATTTAACGAAAGCCCGTTGATGATAGAACTGTGAAGCCAAGTAGTGAGGAGAATGTTACCCACATCCCAATTTCGAGAATAGCAGCAAATGGTAAAAGTTTGGAAATCGTAGGACAAATTGAAGGTCAAACATACTTCATAATACTGGATACAGGTTCAGCTCGAACATTCGTTCGCAAAGGTTTGATTTGCGGCGGTTTAGAACAACCAGATAGATTAAAATTACAAACAGTAACTGGAGAATGCGCTGATATAGCAGGGAAAAGAATCGCTGAAATAAAATTAAGGAACTACTGCTTTCAACAAGAGGTGCTGGTGGCAGACATTATGGATGAAGTTATTTTGGGGATGGATTTCATGAAGGCGAACGGATTTGTCTCCGATTTTAGACATGGAATCCTAAAGGTTAATAATGTTGAGATGCCACTACTTGTGAATGAGGCAGAGTCCATAGATATTGGCAGCGATGAGAAACTATGCAGCGCAGACAAAAATCCAGAACCATCATCCAAACAGATGAGGGAAAGAAATGTCAACCGACGCAGACGTGTAAACAAACGCCGAAAGTTTAAAAGGAAACAAGTTCAGGTCCGTAACGAAGTGAAGAACGTAAATGAAGTAGTTCAAATAGTTTCAAACGGGGACGAATTGCAGTTGAAAACAAGGCAAATCGAAATATTTCGGGGATATGCAAGAATGAAAAACTCAAGGAGCAAAGTAAATGAGAACGCCCAAAGTAGTGAACATCGAAACTCGACAAGGTGGACCGACACAGAAAAAAGTTATGGTCAAGGCCTTACAAAAGGAACCAAAGGACCGGAAGTAGTTCTGAACCGATTGGGAAATAGAAAAAGAAGAAAAAAAATGTTTGGATTCAACAATTGGAGGAGAGATCTAGATCCTGTTTGGGACGAACTGGCTTAAGTGGAGGGTATTGTTACGATTACAGCAAACTCCAGACGACTACAATAACTTCCAGAAAAATCAAATCACAACAAAACACAATAACAAATTAATGAAATGAAAAGTGTTGTTGTTGTATTTCTTAGAATTTGGGTCAACATAAATTTACTTTATGAATCAAATCATCATAACGTAAAATAATCGAATATTTGTTTTCTCAAGGTTTCTAAAGAGTGACCTCGAATGGTCGAGAACCATGCAGAATCGTATACAATCAGTTTACCTCTTGTGGAATGAATTTTAGTTTTATTTTAAACCTGCGATAGGAAAGTTGAAATTATAAAAGTGATTTTTAAATTACTTTTTGTTAATAAAGTTTAAAGTGTTATTGAGAAGAAACATTTTGTGTATTACTTTGAACGTTGTGCTACTGGAAATTTGTAAAATCAACCGTTAGAGTTTCGAAGCTGTTGAAAAAATATTCTAGTTAGGAATATTGTTTGCTGTAATTGTTTTCCTGTTGTTGTGGAATAATTAAGCTGTTGAATACTTAATTAAACCTGGTGTGTTGCTTACTAATTAGTGATCGAACACAGGAAGAGATTGGGAATTGCTTTTATCGAATGGTGAGTTAGGCCAATTCGAAGTAAGGTTGGGAAAAACGTAACAATTTTATTTCATAAAAAGTTAAAGGAAACCAGTCATTTTAGAAAATATTAAACTACTTTTTCACACACCATTTTTTTCATTCTTTGTTTATTATTCTTATCATTAAATAAATTTCGTTTCGTTTCGTTTTTTCGTTGAGGTGTTTTTCGACATGTGCACGGTATGGTGCACATCATGTGCATTACATGTATTATGCACAATTTTATGCACGGGGATTTTGTAACATTCACAATTAATGCACATTTCGCGCACTTTTTTCAAAAATTTTTTCAGGTTACCTTGACTAAAAAGTCCAACCTTTAGATTTCTTAGAAATATTCACTCTTCCTTTGATTTTTTGTAAAAAGTGGTCAAAACATAAAATAATAAGAGCGAACACAGTATTTCTTTCGTGTTAAAGCACAAACAAAATTATAATTCCTGAAATTATGAACCCTGCGTACTTCTGTCCCTGCTTTTGTCATAGGAGTTAACGTGATATATCACACACCACTGCCAATAGCAGTGAGATATCACTAACCAAAGTGATATCTTACGGACGCTGGCGAATGGACTCAAAGTAGTCATTAATAGCCCCCTTAATCTTAGTTATGGAATATTATTTGATGATGGCACGTTATTGCTTCGAAAACGGGTCTCCATATGACTATAGGCTGGGCTTTAATTATTGAGAAATACAGTGCATCACATGATCAAAGAATATTTGCTTACTGTATTTTCAGCAACTCCATTTTACATTCGTAGATGTTTGTATCGATCGGTTTTATTTTGATTCAATCATCTAACCAATTCACCATTATATTTCAGTACTACACATCAAAATGGAAATTAAAAAAACATAAAACGTCCAAAGAAACTCCGTCATACAATTTACAATTTTATTTATTCTCTATTTTCCCTTTTGACCTACCTCAGTAAGAGATATTATATCATACAAATATCATATCAAAGTGAGAGTATGAAACTTCAAATTATCCTTTTTCAGAATATCCAATGTAAATTACCCGTGTTCCTTTTAAGTAAACTTGCTACCCGAACCGAATTTTAAATGGAACGACTTAAATGTGAGGTGTATTAGATTTTTGATCTACTACAACTCAAATTCTTTCTTACCACACGTTTCCGACATTTTTTTTTGACAATAAATTGTTATGACAATTTTGAAAAACAATATTGCTAAACAACGTAAAAGATAATTATTAGTTTGACAAAATTTTAAGTTTAAATTTTATTTTGAGTTTGTTAAATTTCAGAAAATTAATTAAATATTAAAAAATTTCTGAAAATTAAAATTATGATTCATGCAAAATATAAACAATTGAAGAAAGCTGGACAGAAATATGACATTTAGGCTGGTAATTCTAAATTTGTATAAGCATTTGGGCAAACATATTTGAAAATATTCTCTAAACTGACAAAAACTCTGGCGGTGAATAGAAGCGTAAGTTTACCATCAACGTACGTTTACCAGAAACGTAGCTTTGGTTAGATTTGATATGGTTAACTTGAAAACGAAATTTAGTACAAAAGTAAAGGAAAATGTGGTAAATGGAACACACTTATTAGTATGCGGTTGTTAAGAATTTATTAAGTGCGAAATTGTAGCCTGTGATTTTCGTGTTGGTATGTGTGGTATATTTTGTTTTATAATAGAAATAGCGCTAGAATAGATGTGTCCCTAAATATTTGTAAGCTGAGACAATTTTAGTATCATTCTCGTTGCAATTCTTAACAGGGCAATCAAACGAATGACTAACATAAACATCCCGAAGACTAACATCCCGTTATTTGCCATGCGCTGAATCTTTTTTTTTACCACAACCGGAAAACACATAGGAGATTACACCCGTTAAACACATAAAAGTTTACACCGGGGTAATAGTTCCGATATGAAAATAAATTTAAATTTTATTTCCGATTTTAAAATAAAACGAATGATGCATGTATGTTTGTCAAAAAAAACTTTTAGCTGTATTCTTACAAACCTCACAGTATTCTCATTAAATCGTCCCTTAATTAACATAAATTTTTAGTTTCATAATGATTCAAATCAAACAAATAACCAAGAATTTTACCTTCATTAAGAAAGTATGTTTCTTCAAAATCAAAACTATTCAATCTTCGAATTCAATCAATTTTATTTCTTGCTTTTCTTATGATAGTTTTACTTCTTTGTTTCTTTATTTTTATCTTTAAAACTTTTATTTTTAAGTTTTGTGTCCACATTAAATCTAACTATAAAGTATAAACATATAAAAAGGAATTTAAATTAAAGATTCTGATTTGATTTTGTATATTTTAATTTTTTTCAAAAAAAAAAAATTAAGTAAAAGTTAATTTGCTTGTTACTACGATAAGAACAAATTATCAACTTTGAGAACATTTTATAAAATTAAAAATTTATTCAATCTTCCAACAAGTAAACTGTGTTACTTTTTCTATCCGTTTAACATTTTTTTTACTAACTTTCTCTCATTTAACACTCATGCCAATTGCCAACTTATTAAAACAAAAAAATAAATGTGCGCACATTTAACTTGTCATAACTTATGAGATCAAACATATTCCAAAATATTAAAAAAATCATAGACAAGACAATTAGATAAATTTAATTAACAATCCTCTAAAAAATTGTATAATTTAAACACTATTATTAACTTCTCAACTCAAGTATTAATTTAATTTGTTTCATTATTTTCGACACACATCTACGTTCCTTATATTTGATTAAATGCACACCGTAATCATACACCTTGGTTTTTTGGTAGTTTCTTATAGTTTTTGTTCAATTGTATTGTTAGTTTTCTGTTTTAATCAAATAAAATATAGTAATTATATCAACAGTTTTTTTTTCTTAATCGTGATCTCTCTTACAGAATTTAAAGAAGAATAAATTAAAAAGAAAAAAAATAAACGATATTTGCTAATATGACAGATATATAATTATGATGAATTTGTTCGGTGATTAGACAGAAATTTAATTTTTATACAGTGGATAAAACAGTGCATATTGAGACCTGGTCTAGGAAATAGGAATTGAAGACTTGACATTTCAATTTTTTTATCGAAATTGTTTTAATTCGTGCCAGAAATTTTCTCACTTTTCAAGATATATCTAATAATATTTGAACAGCTAAAATGGCAGAATAAAAGTGGTAAAACTTTCGAATATGTTCTGATTAATGATTTTAAGTTTTCATTTATTCTTTAAATTCTGGTTCTGAATCTTTATTATGTTCTCGTTACATTTGACGACTTTTTTGGAAACTTAAAAAGAATACCCCAACTTAGACTTCTGGAACTTAAATAAAGGGGTTTATTTTAAAAGTTGAACCATCTAAACAGATTGAAAATATAAAGAAGAAGAATAACTACTATGAACAGGAGATGTTAATATCTACTATAGATTAAATTACTCGAGGAATTAAATTTATGAAGCCGTCCTGATGCGTTTGCAATTTAAAATGTGAACAGACCTAGGTGGAGGATGATGCTACGAATTTAACAAAGGTCGTTATATTTGGTATATCAGGATTTAAATTGTATCCACTGAAACAATTCCTCTTCCAAATAGAATCGGAGTTATACTGATGTACATAGAAAAACGAAAAAATTCCACTTCTCAAAATAACGCTTGTATATTTTATTGGTTTAAGTTATACTTCGTAAACTGATGTTCTAACGATAATTCTCCCCTGCCTCTAATTAAATGTTCTAGAACTAATATTATTAGTTTTTAACTGATTTTTAAAATGTCAGTTGTATACCACACAGCACACAATTTTTCTACATTTTCTTTACCAAACTTCACTGATATATAGTCAGTGTTTAACGGCAAAATAGATCTGGATTCTTTCAGACTACATACATAGATTTGTATGAAATTATCTCATTAGACTTAACTTTCCATTTTTTTCGAAAGTTATATATTCTTGACGTGTACTTTTTAGTTTTAAAGCTTTAAAATTACCCATTTTGACGAAAAATTTAAAAGTCATGTATGTAGGCATTTTATATTATTGAATATAATCAATGGTCTATTGTAATGTTTTAAATCCTGTTTCGGCGCCCAAGGAGAAGATTTATCTTTTATATTTAACTCAGTTGGTTGTAACGACACATTTTTTATGCAAATTATTTAAATAACTTTTATACTGACACTCAAGCATACATTCATCTGCATGTATCTTGTGTAAACATCGAATTTAGTGATAAAACAAAAATCTAGTGATAAGTATGTTGAAACAAAATATTAGATTAATTTTGATTATCATAAAAATTGGTTGTTAAGAACATATTTTCTGAATCGATATATTTTGTTTTATAATTTCAATAATCCAAAAAATTGTCCAAAAATAATAAAAATCAATATTATAATAGTGTTGATCATATTTGAAATACTATTAAATAAAATACGTACATTATTAGTTTATTATAATATTTAAACGTATCAATTGTACGATAATTACTAGTCTTCGTTCTCAGAATAAAAAACAATTGGGTCAAAGAATAAAAAAAAACGGGATAATATAATACGACAAAAGCATTTGATTTTATAAATAATTAATTGTTATAAGTTTGATAATTTAACAAAACAAATTGAACCTTACCAAGGAATTTGGGTTTGGAAAAGGAGATATATACAGAAGAAATTGTGTTTAGAAAAGGAAGCAATTACAAAGGAGTTGCTGTTTGGAAAGGAAAGTAATTACAAAGGAATTTGTGTTTGTAGAAGAAAGTATTACAGCAAAATAAATTACATAGGATTTAAGATTAATTTTAAATTTTCTTTTTCTTTCTATATTTCTTTTTGTTAATGTTGACCTTAAAGTAAGATTTGAAACTACAAATATATTGGATTATGAAGAGTTAATTTGAGCAATCCATAGCAATCCGTTACTTTAGGTGGTTCGTTTTTGTAAAATATTGAAACATGTTCCGTTTTAACAATTTGGCGAGGAATACATTTATTTATACCTTTTTTTCACATATTAATTTTATAAAATTTTACATAACAAATTCTTTGGGTCACACTCTACTGATCATTCATTTTAATTTAATATACATAATAATCTGACGATCGAACATTTGATCGCTTATACAGTTAGATTCCCCAACTCTTGTTTCTGTTTTATTATCTTTTTCATCGCACACAAACTTTAAATTTCCCCATATCATTTCAATATAAAATGCAGATTAAACCATTACCACATATCATTTCACTAAACATTTCGAGACAATTGAAAATATTCTCCTCTACAACTACAGACAACCAGTCTACCTTTTATAAATTGAACAACCAGTATATTATTTCTACATACAGTATTATGATAAAGCTTTACATAACAAAAATTTTTATTATTTATGTAGATAGAAACATGTATTATTAATTGACATTGAGTGAAGCAATCTGTAGCACTTATAAATTTTTTTATGTTTGTTGATTTTTTAAATTTAAGGGCCGGAACCGAAGTAAAATAGCAAATCATTCGAGAATTTCTTCAGCTATGAATATTCTTGTTTTAAAGCAAAACTCGAAATAGGTCCGTCGTTACAGTTATATTGAATAACCAATAATTACATTAAACATTTATTATACTGATTACCCTTAACCGATTTGTGTTTTTTTATTAATAAACACGTAGAAAGTTTTTCTTAAGAAAACTGATCAAATACTAATTTGATTGAGTGTGAATTTAATTTAGTTTTAAAAGTTTTGTTGAAGGGTGCTGAAACGGAAACTATATCATGTCACATTAAATGACTAAAGTCACATTACATCAATTTTAGTATTGTTGAAGTCGGTTTTTACACTTCAAGCTATTTTATACGATAAATGTCACCTTAAATTATGACTGCCTCAATTTTTCGTGTGACAATTATTTTTTCAAACGTCTTTGATTATTAATATTAAAAATTGATAAACTTTTGTGATTTATTTATGTAATTATTTTATGTATGGCTTTTTGTGAAATTGATGGACGTGAAAACGTTTAGACATACGACGTAATAATACCAATTTTTATGCGACGTGACCTGATGTAACACGACTTCAGTAATTAGGGTGTTTAAAATTACAACAAAACGTAAAACACTTTTAAGACCAAGATCCCACAATAACATGCGTTCTAAATTGTTAATTTTTTCTTTATGTTTATTTTTTAAAGGGGTTTTCTAGAAGGGGTGGTCTGAAATTTGAAAAAATCGATTTTGCATTTCTTTAAAGTGAAGACCTTTAAGAATATGTCCTCCAATGGATTTTTTGAAATTGTTATTATTTTGGTAGCTACAGCGCATTTTGTGATTTGGCAGCAAAACCGGTCGAGTGAAGGAATCAAAAAATAAACAGCAATAATGATATCTCAAGTTCTACAGGAACAATTCACTTGAAATTTTGTGAATATCTTCTTTCTCTATTTCTTAAAATCAAGAACAAAAAAATTTTTGTTCAAATCGTAGCCATTTTGAAAAAATTTGTTTGTTCCAGGCTGAACCATAGCGACATCTTTTCTTATGAAGAATTTGAAAAAAAATTATTTCAGAACACTACCAGGGCTGAAACCGCGTCGGCCAGGACGCATCTTTTAGCCCCACTTCACCAGCCAATAATTTTTCTAATTTTTTATTATTTTGTATTCTTGAAATATCAATAATAGTCTGGGAGCCCGCCGACATAAACAGCAACTCATAAATACTCTTCTATAATTTTTTGTATGGCTTAATTACGCCTAGTCTACCACTTTTTTTCTCTATCATAATTTTCTTAGTCGCGGCTTTTTCTCTCCAGTAATTTTTAAACTTGTCAATACCGTATTAAGCTAAAAATTTATAGATACTCTATTTTTAAAAAATTTAATACCAAGAGAAATTCATAAATCGCGAGAGAAAAAACTTGTCCGACAAAAATTTCGGTACGTTAAGCGTGTCTACCGAGTGAAATATGTAACAATAACAATTTCGAAAAATTTATGGATAACCACCTGATTTTTATGAAAAATGCTTCAAAAAGGTATGTAAAATCACGTCCTTACATCGTCCGACAAGACAGATTTACCAATTTGCCAGTCCGACAAGTGGACATTGGCATTTTCACGTTGACCTAAAATTTATTCATAACCGTCGGACAAAAAGAAATTAACATATTATAGAGCAGAGCTTACCGTGTAGTACAAGTGGCGGACAAATATTTCGTGCCAAATCAATAGTCCGACAAAAAAACATCGAACGACAACATCATTTCAATACTTTCTTTTTTCCAAGTTCATAAATAATTTTAGTTTCATTAATTACAATAATAAATGAATGGTAAGGAATGTGAATAGTTAAAAACATGTATTAAACTAATAATAGGAACTTTTATTAACAATTTCATTCAAAAAATAAAAAAAAATATATATATATATATATAAGTGAAAAAAAAATTTTTTTTACTCACCATCAGAGTAATCATCAGTTGAACTCTTTTCATCTGTGCTACTGTTATCGTTTGCCTCATCATCCTCGTTATCATCATTGAAATCTGGAAAATTATTGATTTTTAAAAGCTATAGTAAATGAAACATTAAATAGTGAAACGCATATTTACTCTTATCGACCAAATCTATCCGTTTTTGTCCGTTAACTTTAAGCACAGACAACTTTGTTACTGATGCTTGGAAATATTTAATAATCCATAGGAGGGTATTTTCAAGAGTGCCAACAAATTTCGAAAAAACCACCCCTTCCTACCCTATTTTTTAATCTAAAAATTAAAAAGGTGATTTTTTGAGGTAATTTTCTCGATAAGAAATGAATTTTTAAAAAATTGAGAAAATCTGTGAGGAACTATGAAAAACTGTTGAACGGAAATGAACAGGAAAACTGAAAAATTATGGAAAAATGTGAAAATCTATGGAAAACTTTGTGGTAAAATTGAACAGATTGATCAATAAGGGCTTACTGAAATTTATAATTTTCATACCTGTTAAATTTGAAGATATATCTTCAAATGAAGGACTTTGGGGACCATCAAACCAATAATAATGATACTTATTGTTAATCAACGTCCATCCACAGTTTTCAGGTTTGAGATTGGTGGGGCATCTCATATGTGCATTACACCAAACGCTGGATATGTAGATGGTTCGCTTAATTTGTTGCAGCAATTCCACTTTTGATGGTGGCATACTAGAAGCACACTGAAAAAAACATGTCCTATTTCCAATCGAAATGCAATTGTCTCAACCTCACCGTGTGGTCACATATGGCGAATCAAACTACGAAATTGCTTCAACAACTCTACAATTATAAATCGATGAAGTTGAGACAATCACACGAAATATTTATGTGAAAATAAAATATAGTTCAATTAATCTCAAATACTTAAACTTTAAAATGAAAAATTCATGATATAAGGCCAAAGAAAATTTTTTCAGGGAAATAGTTATTATCTTTATTCAACTACTGTTATATTGGATATAACACTTTATATTTTAAATAAACCTCATTCTGTTGTTAGGCAAATGTTATCGTGTAGTTGTTCCAATCACAGTGAAATTGTTTGCAAATAATTTTTTTTTGCATGAATAATCAACTGCCAACTTCGAGATGAGGTTGTCATGAACTTCAATTTTTTTTTCAGTGCATCTAATCCTTTCAATTTACTCTTGATTATTTTATCATCATGATTTTTATTTCTGAATGCCTTCTCGAAGAGTTCGAGTCGTCCTAGATTTACATCTTTGCTTTTCAATGAATATAATTTGCAAACGAACTCTTCGATAATTCTAAAAACATATAAAAAAGATCAAAACAGAATTTCTTCAAAAATTGTAAGCTTCAAAAAATCTATAATTTCCATGCGTCGGACTGGAAAATCGGAAAATATATCGTGTCCGACAATTAAATAATTGGATTCTACATACTTTTTTTAGTAATCCTGTAAAAAACAGCTGGTTATGTGGAAGTATGCTGTATTTACGCTTACAAACGCAAATACTGTAAACCTTCGCGGATTTTCAATTGAAAAATAACAATTTGTCGATTTTTATGAAAATGGTAATATTTTACTGTCGGACAACTTGTTCATCTCGTTGTAGGCTTCATTTAATAGCAAAAAATCGAAAACGGAAATTGTTATGAATAAATTTTAGGTCGCCGTGAAAATGTCAATGTCCGCTTGTCGGACTGGAAAATTGGTAAATCTGTCGTGTCGGTCGATGTAAGGACATGATTTTACATACCTTTTTGAAGCATTTTTCATAAAAATCAGGTGGTTATCCATAAATTTTTCGGAATTGTTATTATTACATGTTTCACTCGGTAGACACGCTTAACGTACCGAAATTTTTGTCGGACAAGTTTTTTCTCTCGCGATTCATGAATTTCTCTTGGTATTAAATTTTTTAAAAATAGAGTATCTATAAATTTTTAGCTTAATACGGTATTGACAAGTTTAAAAATTACTGAAGAGAAAAAGCCGCGACTAAGAAAATTATTATAGAGAAAAAAGTGGTAGACTAGGCGTAATTAAGCCATACAAAAAATTATAGAAGAGTATTTATGAGTTGCTGTTTATGTCGGCGGGCTCCTAGACTATAAACATTCATTCTGTAAAAAATGGATGGTAACAATGTTTTTCTATATTTTCATCTTACTTTAAAAACTGCCTCAAATTTAGGCCACTAGACCAGAAAACCCCCTTAAAGAATGGATAACTAAATAATAAATCCTATTGCATAATAAAATATGACATAGGCTAGGCCAATATGATAAAATGGAAAAACAAACCAAAAATAAAAGAGTTAGTTATAAAAGCAAATTTTTAAAAAGAATTTGAAAACATTTGCATGAACAAATCTAAAATTGGCTTCCAAATAATCCAGCTAGTGCATTCCTTGATCGTGATCTCCAAAAATAGCAATATCATTTCGAAGAATTTTTTTTCCAAAACTGGTGCACCTCTACGACACTATATATTAATCCACTGTTTGAATGAAACATGACAGATTGTGGGTTTAACAATGTTACATCAATTTTTCTACTTTAGGTTTGTGTATTTATAACAAAAATTAAATTACTGTAAATATATAAAAAAAGAACCAGTTATAAATTAATTATAAAATTTAAAAATCATCGACACATAATTATTAGTTAAAAGAATAAGGAGGTTTTGTGGTGGTTGAACATGATTGGGTTGATGTTTGTTTTTAATATAGATATTTCAATTTAGGTCAAACCCAAAGTTTATAGAAAAATTTTGAGGGTTAGCTTTTATAATTGAGTGCAAAGACTAAAATGTAGTTTTATATTTGTATTTTTTTATAGTAATACGTTTGCTATGGGGTAACCCCAACACAAACACTGGTAATAACTAATAGAACCGTTCTTTTCCTTCAATCGCGACCGTTCACACAAAGTCACTATTGCGATGAAATTTGCATTTTGAAATTTAATATGTACATATGCTTGAAATATCTAACCGTAAAATGACTGTCAAAATACCAATAATTATAACACCAACACCGTTAATTTTCTCAGTATAAGTAGGCGGTGGGTATGTGTTTTTTTAATTTAGAAGACAATAAATTATAAAGTATAATTCAAATCATAAGAATTAATTAATATTGAAGATGACTGGAGTTTTTTTTCTGTTCATTCTTTCCTAATCTTTTATTTCATTTTAAATTTAAATTAAAATTTAAATTTAATAGTTTCATCGATGAAAAATTGTTTTGTTTGTAGCGTATTAGTTCGAACTTCAATAGCGGATCCAAAATAATAATAATAATTAATTATGCAAAGTGAAGATTTCTTGTTATTTCTTAAATATATTTTTAAAGAAGAAATAAAAATGTATACTTAACATAAATAGTATTTAACTATATTTTTCTTTTTTTATTTTAAAATTACGTAAGTTGAAAATAAACTCTATTTGGTTATTTTTAAGATACTTTTATAAGTTAAAAAACTAAGACTAGGCCACTATTATTATTATTATGGGGAAGGACTAGAAGGGAGACCAGGAATTGTTGGTAATGTGAACGGGGGCTTTGGAAATAATCCACCTAACCCTCCTAATCCTACATCTAATGGCATTACCATAACTTGAAATGCCCCCAATATTAAAGTTGGTTTTATACCGCCATCCTTCCCATTTTTAGCTTTCCCAATGATTGGAATGTTTTCTAATGGTTTAGGAGTTTCAGGTTTCTTTGTTGTCGTTGTTGTTTTTTGAACTACTGTAATCAATTTCTTTTTATCATTCCTACTTGGACTGTAAATAGCATCTTCAACAATTTCTTGTTCATCTTGTTGTAGTAATATTGGTCCTAAAACAAATTATTAAGAATTTACATATTTTAAATCAAAATATATTTTAATTGATTTTATATTTACCAGATTCTATAACATTAATGTTGAACAAAATCCAATTAAATAGTAAAGTTGTCAAACAGAATTCCATCATAAATAAATTTTGTGTAAATTGAAGTTAAATTAAATTTGCATTGAATTTATATATAAATTTTTTTTTACATTATAATCAGTAATTAATTTAAACCAAAGTGAAATTCTTTGGTGCTAAAATGTTAGTACATTTTTGAAACATCGATTTTTTGTATTAAATTCATATATTTCAATCAATTACAAAAAACATGTAAGTTACTAATAAACTGCAGGTGATAATACTTTTATTGAATATAAAGTGCTTATTAATTTGTTGAATAGATAATATAATTATATATTTTAAAATAAGGTTTGATAAAATTAAAAA
Organism: Diogma glabrata; assembly: GCA_963693315.1. Classification (NCBI taxonomy): domain Eukaryota; kingdom Metazoa; phylum Arthropoda; class Insecta; order Diptera; family Cylindrotomidae; genus Diogma; species Diogma glabrata. Next base: position 354,496,482 of record OY856186.1, read on the forward strand.
TGCATTGACGGGAAATTAAACTTATAAGATAGTTGTAATACGGAAGACAAGGTTGACCGATTTTATTTCTTTTATTTCTTATTGTCTAGCTTGGGTGATATTTCTTTATGATAGTGGAAAATGTTAAAACACAACATAACATTTAGTTGTTGGAATTTATTTTGATTAGTTATCAGTTAAATTATAATTTTTTTTAGTTTTAGTTTCACTTTAGTTTTAGTTTTAATTAATTTTACTTTATTGGTAAAATTAGTTAAAATAATGTAGGTGTTATTATTTTTAGAGATACATATCTGTAGGTGGGAGGTAAACTACACCAAGTCACATTTTTAAAATTTTACAGGAAAGCCAAAAAACTGTTTGAAAATGGACTATTTACTATGGACTTGGACTATTTAAAATTGTTCTATCTCGAAAACTACACTAGTTAGGACTCAGTGCTTTTAACCTCTCGGTAGAGAACAAAATCCTTATTCTAACAGTATAAAAAAACGTATTTTGAAAAAATTGGACTTGGTGTAGTTTACCTCCCACCTACAGATATATAATTCAGTATCTGAATTCGTTATTTACACCTCGTAGAAAGATCTGGCTGATATCTTAAGATGCTAGTAAAATCAATGTCATGTATGCGGTGTTTAAAAGAAATAATTATAAAGAAATTTATGTTTTCTACATACCTAGTCTAGGGCTGTTATTGTTCTAAATAGTCTAGGACAGTGGTCGGGTGACCGAGGTTCATTTTTCAAGTTTTCTATTTTTACATATGTAAAATTTCATATTCAAATTTAACACTAATAGAGCATTTTCATTTGACGTCTCAAAATTTTTTTTTGCTCTTAAAAGTGTGTGGTAATATCGACTTCCACAAAATTAATTTTGGTTAATTGCTAAAAAAACATAAAATTCTCCCCGACCGCTGGTCTTGGGCTATTAATGAAAAATTGAATCAAGACACTGATAAAATAAAAAATTTGAACCCGACCATTTCCGTTTTTTTTAAACACGGAAATTATTAGTATAATAACAAAAATAAATACGTGTTTAGTCACTACGTCACTAGTTTTGACACAAGGTGACTCAAAATGTGTTAATTAGAGACAATGAAAGTTTAAAATTAAATTTTGTATTTTTGTTTGTTTGAAATATTACACTGCAAATAAAATTTATAATATTATATGATTTTTATAATTTTAATTTTTTAAACTTAGCGATTTCAAGAAGTACCGCTTTTTCTATTATTTTATTATGTTTTACAGATTTATTATTTACCCAAACCGTGCTTAAATTACAGACAAGCGTTAATTTCTGTTTTCGAGAAATACGCAATACGCATTTGAATATATAATTAGTGTGAAATTTTTTGTATTTTGTGCCCTTTACTAAAACCGAGTTTAACGATTCTATTGAAATTTTTTTTGTGTAAATATTAAATAAGCCTTTCTAACACAAAAAATTACAAAGCTTTAGACGACTAATTGCTTAATTTATTTAATTATTAAATATTTATAGTCTTATTAAAAAAGTTTTTCTTTCTTAAAAATCGGCTTTTTTTTATCGTTTCAAATTTGTTCCCAATATTTTGAACTTGTGGGTCATCATCAGGGGTTATATTAAATACTTATATTTAATATTACCTATAAAACAATTATTTAAAAAATAACACCAAAAAATTAACATAATATAAAATTTACATAAAACAAATTTTTCAAAATTTCAAAAATAATTGAACAAATTTTGAAAAACAGATAACAAATATAAAATGTTTAAAAATAACAGATTGCACATAAAATAAATCTATACAGAATTTTAATTATTCTTATTATAAATTCAAATAAAATATCTTATTCCTTTCATTCCAAAAGAAAAAAGAATTTCATGAGAAAGGAAAATTTTATGACAGAAAAATTTGTTTGGGATATCGGACTTTTCTAGAAATATAAACGGGAGTCCTGCCTGTAAAATCTCTTATTTATAACAAATTTTTTTCCAAAAAAATATACTAATCATGGTTGAATACGAAGAGAATAATTTAACACAAACAATCACAATGGAAAATTATATAAATTAAATCAAATAAAGCTTATACAGTATAATTATTGTGTGGTGAATTTTTTTTCCATGAATGATCCATGTAAATTGTTAGTATTGAAATTTTGATTATCCATTAATCCCAAACTTTGATTGTAGTATTCCCATTCGAAATTTTTTTCTCATATTGAAGCCAACTATTGATATCATATCTTGCTAAATTGTCCAGATGCAAAAATATTCACAAATGCTATTTTTTTCAGTACAATACAATATTTCTAAACAACGAATCTCCCGATATATCCGTTATTATATATTTCCTAATCATGTTACATACATTTTTTTTTGGTTTCATATGTAATTTCAGCACAATAAATTCGATTGAACATTATCACTCAATTAAGAATAAATTTATTTCGGTTTATCGTCATCCTCACAAATATATATATTTGCTTTCTATTTATTAATAAGACGGATGTTTCACTACCACCTTGTTTATCCACAGTCCACATACCGGAATTTTATTCCATTATAAAATTGTAAAATAAAACACATTTTGCACAGTTAGAACATTCATTGTTGTATTACTTGAAATTTATATAATCTTATAACCATTTCGGTTGATTAAAAATTTACATAATGATCCCGATCACCACAATTAATCGAGTATAAATAGTAAGATTCTCCAGTTTTTCTTTTTTTTGCTATTATCTCTTCTGACGTACATAAATTAAAAATTTCCTATATCTCTCAAACAAATGTCAGTCAACCACTTCCAATTATCATCTCACCAAACAACTTTTTTACAACTGCATAAATTTGAAAAACTGTATTACATCTCATGTAATACTATGACTACGCTTTACAAAACCAAAACTCTTATTATTTGTGTAGATAGTATTATTCATTAACATTTAGTGACGCAAAAAAGCAATCGTATAACTGATAAAATTTTAAAAATATAATGGTTGATCAATCTGTAGCATACATAAACATTTTATGTTTTTGAAATGAATTATTTTAATCTAAGGAACGGAACCGAAACAAATTAGCAAATTGTTAGCGAATTTCTTTTAATATATGTTTTTCTTTTCATTAAACATGAATATTCTTCTCAAAACGTAACGTCGCCATCTTCGCGGAAAATTTTTAAAAAATGTTTAGTACCTGCATTTAAGAACGGGGGAAGGTCTTTATTAACAGGATATGCCTTTGCGGTAACAAAACTGGAGATCTGCATAGAGTTGAAGTTATACCCAACTAATGGCGATACCATACGATTTTAGAACTAAATCAATCACACCGCGTTTTCGATTTTTCGGTAAATGTTTGGTTTTTCAACAAAACAACAATCCTAAACACACTTCGAAAATTGTACTATAGAGTGGACTGTAAATCCCTTGATCTTAATTCAATGAGGAGTTTTTTTTTTGGGAAGAGCTTAATCGTTATGTGCAAACAAGTTGAACATCAAAGAGATATGTGGTTGAAGCTCCAAGAAGCATTAAAGTATTAAAGCGCGCGCCAAGAAGTATTAAAGCGCGCGGTGGTCATATCTCTGAGGCCAGTGTTTGATTTATAACCAAGACTTTTTCCTTCCAAGACTTTCCTTTGTACTTACATACTAATAAAATAATGCATTTCAAATAAATAAATAAATAAATAAATAAATAATTAGTAAAATAAAATTATTCTTCACATCCAAAATGCAAAAACTTATTTTGATCAATGACTTTTGCAGGGCAGTGTGTTTGTATAAAATTAATTAACGGATATTAATAAAGTAAACACAAAAAATGAAAGCAAGAACCATGAACCATCGTTCATCGTTCTATTATGGGTAGAATGAACAATAAGAATTTACATCGCCAGCAGCTGATTGGTAAAATTATATTTCAACGCAGATACTAGAAAGTAATTCAGGGACAACAATTGATGAAATGTTGAGGTGCTAGACGGTACATTTTAGAATGGATCGTACTAGATCTCGTTCGCAGTTGATTGATCTTGATCTTCGTGGCGACTATTTCAATGTTTAAAATTTTAGAATTGGTTCTGGTTATAAACCTTTGTAGTTTCTATCTGTATTTTGTGTTGATCTGACTGTATGAAAGTAGGAAGTATCTTTTCTTTCCTGTATTGATTAAGAAAATATTTATAGAAGTGGATCTACCGATGAAGTTGAAACAATTTTGATATTTTTTGAATGTATTTTTCGTATTTATGAACCACGGACGTGAACCATTACAAAAACCAACGAATTATCGTTTTATTTTTAGTCCAATAAAGACAGACGATTATATTCGATTAAACGATTCATTTTTTTGTTTAATTTTGGAGTTCATGCTTCTTGTAAGAGTATTGCGAACTAACCAGCTTCTACTATTCACCACGCTCAATTATAAGTGGATCAAAAATGTAACGTAGGATCTAACGCTCATATACAGATAACTGTCACTTGTCAGTTTGTATGAGGATATGAGGATTTTTCATTTGTGACCCATACATCACCATGGTGATCACAGGAGAGGTTTAATTAAGTAGAAAATTCGTTTCAGCGAATTATGTTTTTATATCTGTAAAAATAGTGTTATTTGAGGCAATTGATCCCAAACATTTAAAGGATTTAACTCCCGTAATTCTTTTATCGCCGTATGGCCGTATGGGTGCAGCCACAAGAATCCAGTTTCAAATTCTCTTCGGGCAGAATGGCCCCTAAGGTACAGTGCAATAGCAGTGAGGCATGATTAGCTAGGGTGATATCTTAGGGCTGGCAGAAGTGATTTATTCAGTCAACGGTACCAGTACCTGTCTAGTTATGTAGTGTTTCTTGATCTTGCCACGCTAGTGCTTGCTTATTCATCATATAACTCAACTATAACTTTTCATATAAGAGCATTCATATAAGCCCATTAAATCGATCACGCTCAACATAAATCTTCATTAAAACATTCGATATCCAACAATAAACTACAATACAAGAGAATTAACACAATTTTGACATAAAAACAAAATCACTAAAACAAAAAGTCAAATCAAATCAAAATTTTAAACCAATAAAATAGTCAAAATTTCTACAAACAAATATCCTTGGAATTTTTAAAGAAAAATTCTATTTTACCTCGAAACAAACAGCTTTGATTGGTCTTCGGTTAACGTAGCTAAATTGTATCTGTTGTTTTGATAGCTTTTATTTTAGATATTTAATTGGATGATTTTTTTTTTTGATTTTTTGGATGTTACTTATTTACAAATATAAAATTCAATGTGATTATTTGTGTCCCAATCAAAATTCCAATCAATGAAATCGGGGAAACTATAAAAGATTTATTTTTGTGCACACAAAAAGTCAAACAAAAAAATATTCTCAAAAAGTCTAAAATTATTTGTTGTTTTCTTTGAATACCATTTCAATGACATATTTTGCAAAAATGAAATTTAATTTTAATTAAAATATTCTTCTTACTTTTCTCAGGATGGAAAAAAAACACGAAATGAATAAACAGAAAATTAAAAGATTTGTTAATTCGTAAGGATCAGAAAAACAAAATGTAAAAATTTTTTGATTTCTTTTACTTTAATTTGACGATTTGTTGTTACTGTGGTTATATGTGTGTGAAGTAGTTGTTCAAAAATTCTGTCGTTTTCTTTCAAGTTTGTTAACTTAAAATCCTCATCAAAATTTTTGGGATTCAATATAAATGTTGGGAACTATAAATATATTTTCAGTGGCAAATGCAAAATGTTTTCATAAAACAGAGAATATGCCGATTTTAATTAGTTGAACGTCTGTTTTGTTTGCTTTCGTTGAAGGTTTTGATCGTTGATGCCTAAAATGTGATATTTTTTTATACATTAATTTTGTTCTGGGGTGTAAAGCAAGTTCTTATAGACAATGTGTTAATAAAACCTAATTTTGTAGAAATAATTAAATATTCATTCAAATAAAAATTTCAATTTATTTTTATAGCTTTTATTATTCGTGATCCATTTTAAGACTACTGTCCATTATAGACTGATAAGCTATTATAAAACTAAACCAATATCTCTATCAAATTGTTTTTTTTAATGTTGTTTCCAATTTAAACTTTCGAAGTTTTTCAATCAACTATTGCCTCCGATATACTTTCGAAATAATAATTAAACTTTATTGGATTTAAAATTGGGTTTTCTTTGTTAAAAAAACAATTAAGAAAGTCATAAGATAAATATTTTCATTCAGTTTAATGTGATCAAAGCGAAAGAAATTTAGCCCACGCATTTTAATTGGTCTTAATCATCACTTTTATCATCTGCTTTTTTAGTATTAATAATTTTGTTCAGTTTGAATAAAAACCATTATAGTTAATTGAGTGACTTAGAACAAATGTAACTTCATAGAACTTATTATGACATTTTGAATAAATTAGTTTCTTTTAACTGAGGTTGCTGCTCTTTTAATAAAATCTGTATCGTAGTATAGTGGCATTGTCACGTTATACTGTCAACTTTATAATAATTAAAATAATTCTGCATTCTTCACGATAAATTTTATCAAATCATAAAATATTTTAAAGTTTTTTGACTCCATAAAATACTTGAGATTTATCCTTTTAAACAACGATTACGAATGTAGAAGTTGCAATTGAACTTTTAACATTTAAAAATACTTCAGAATTATTTTTTATATACAATTTTGAATTATCTAATTTCAAATTATACAAAACAAAAATATCTTATAAAAAAATTTGTGTTAATAATCCAACGATCTTGTCTTCATCAATATTCAATAAGCCAAACATAATTCCAAACAAAACACTTAACTTCCTAACAATTTCCACTCCAAACCAAATATTCAATTTAATTTTTTTTTCCTTTATTTTGTTAAAATTGTATTTCAATAATAATTCAAATTCAATTGGAATTTTTTTTAAATTTATTCTAAAAAAATGGTTTTTCGTACAAGTTAATACCAGAAAAATGAGAAACAGATTTCAGTGATGAATTTGATTTTTATGTAAATCTTTTAAGAACCTGTGATCGTATCGGTTTTTTGTGGGTTTTTGGTGTAGCTTAAATTTAAAGGTGTTGATTAATGCAGGAGACATCTGAAATTGTGTTGTAAATTGAATGAGGTAAGTAAAGTGGATTTCATAAACGAGAGAGAATTAGATGATGATAGCTAAATTTGTGGAAAAAAAGAAAAGAATTATTAAGTTTGAATTTTATGTGAAAAAATAAAAATTAAAAAGGAAAGTTCTTGTTACAACATGACTTCTGAAATTCTACTTTTAAATTTCTGTTTTATAAAGGCTGAAATTGTCCCATCCGTTTGACTTACATTTTCCAACTGTGAATGCAAAGTTTGGTCTTAAAATTAGTAATGAATTTGTAATAAGTAAATTAGTAATGAATTCGAATGAACAAAGAATATAAAAACTTTCCATTTAACACGTGACCCCCATTTATAGCATTGCACTTGCAATGCAATAGCTTGAGACATTGACAATATGTATTAAAAATCGACTTTCCTTAATATTAAAAAATATTTTCAAAATGTACGTATATGTACGTAAATGTACGTATATGAGATGTGTTTTTGTGATAAACTAAATTCAAAATTGGCGATCCAGAAACTTTCATTACATCGGTTTTACTCTTTCTTATAAAATTAATTATATGCGGATTAGAAATTTCTCTTTCAATAAATAATTAGTGATTACGAACAGACATATTGAACACCTACACAAAATGGGATTCATAGAGATTTGGAAGATTAATAAAAATGTTCGGGAGTAAGTCAATAACTGTGCACTCGAAAATTAAAACACTAATTGTAATGACATGACAAACATCATCTTTCTTTTGAATCTCCACTCGTTGAGGTCAAAAAAGATTTCTTTCATAGTCACTACTCCAACCCCACAACAAATCATTTTCATAAACCGGATAACTAGCCGCTTTTTTCTATTCAAGCTGTACCAAATGACTGATCAAGATCCAATGCATAGGAGAAGATCTCTTTTTACAATATTAAGTCAAAAACTAAATATTCGATATATCGAATTTGAAAATCGATTAGACAAAATTCGGGATGGATACTGAAGTCTCAGGAAGGGTTTTAGGTTACATCTAACATAAAGCTGGTTATAACTCACCTTGTTAGATTCTTTTTTCGGAGCCCATAGGTCCCCCTGTTTCGGCGCCAACCGTCGTAAATCCCTGTTTCGGGCCCAATTGTCGTAGATCCCTCTTTCGGTCCCACTTATTGTTACCAGAACGTTTTTCAACTGTAATTATCATACATATCCAAAAAATAATCTATAAACTACCGAATTGCCACCAGGCGATCCCGGTTGTGAAATCTCTTAACTTAATGCGGTAATATGAAAATAAATTCAACAAAATAAGAAATAAAATATTCAATTATAATCAAAATACGAAAGTTTTAATTTTTAGAGTGCGGTAAAATCACTATAAAACAATTTATGTTGTTTTTCTTAGAGGCAAAACTTCCACTATTGATTTTACAATTTAAAAAAAAACGCTATTTATGATTTATTTTTATAATGCTATTTTCTATTTGGTTTTCTCTGTTCAATGTATATACTTTTGTATGTTTTTTTTTTTTTTTTTTTTTTTTTTAATAAAATGTGTTGTGTAGTAGGAATTACAATATGTGCCACAATAACACATAAAAACCTTTTAAGACCAAGGTCCCACAACAACATACGTTCAAAGATGTTGATGGACGTAAATCTTCTTTTTTTGTTTTTTTATATTTTTGTTTAAAGAATGGATAACTAAACAAAAAATTCTATCACTGACAAAATATGACATAGGCCAATATTTTATGATAGAATAGAGAAAATATAAAGTAAATTAAAAAGTAAATAGCAAATTTTTACAAAAATTTGCTGAAACAAAACAAAACTGTAGTTGCCAATAATCCAGCCGGTTGCATATTCCTTGATCCTGTGACGCTCTATCTTTCTTGAAGATTAAAACCCACACATAGTTATATGAAAGCTCGTTTCCTCAAGGAAGCAATAGCGTCTCATCATCAAGTATTATTTCACAGCTAAGACTGAGGGTGCTACCGTTGACTGAATACAGTTCATCCGCCACCACCCCGAAGATGTCACCTTGGCTAGTAATATCTCACTGCTATTGCCAGTGGTATGTGATATCTCACGTTAACTCGTATGTCAATAGCAGGGACTGGAGTACGCGGGGTTGTCACACCCGTAGATCAAAAATAAAAAAATATTCAAAACTATAAAAACTGATCCCTCCATGCGGGAAATGTACATTGAAGTACTCAATGTACATTGAAGTACTCAATGTACATTGAAGCTGATCTCTTTGATAAAATCGTATTACCTTCTGCGTTTCTTATTGGTGGTTTCTGACCACAAATAAAACTGCCAAGCTATAGATCAAAAATTTTTATTTAAATAGTTCGGTCCTTATCTAGGACCCTCTCCAGTAAAGTATTCGGTATTTCCTTTGACAATTTCAATGTTGTTGCTTATTTATTGATCGTTATTTGTATCTGATTAAATTGTTTTAGGTATGGAACACCAGAAACTAAAATGTGATCACCTCACTGGTATGAATTAATTAATTTTATTCAAACTTCGTAGCTATATCACATAGCTATTACACAATGTCGATTCGAAAACTTTCCAAGAATATAATTTTAAATATCTTTTCGCTTTGCAAGCCAAAATAAATCAGAGATTTTGTCATACAAGAAGGGAAAGAATATTTTCTCGATGATGTTTCTCTTTTTCTCTTTTCTGAGTACATATATTGAATTTACAAACTCGATGTTCAAAAAATATCTACCTGCACGCGCCAGTTTGATGCAGACGAATGAATTGTTGATAAAATAAAACAAAATGTGTCGTTACAAGCTCTAAAGTAAATATTTTGAAGGTCCTGAATTCTTTTGTCTTCCTTTATTGGAAGTTGATGAGCCTTCATTAAGAACTCTATGCTTTGTCGCCAATACCAGTGATATGTTTGTTTAGCTTAAAATTGTCCAATGAGTCAGAGCATTGTTGCATGATTTGGATTAAAAAATGTAGTTTTCTGGATGCTTAAAAGTTGCTTATTAGACCACTTCTTCTCTATAATTCGCTTCGTAGCTACATTTATAGAAAATATTTTTGCCTCGAACAACGTACAGCATTCATTAAGTGTACTATAATTGTCATCGTCGGTGAGATAAAATTCGTAAATTTTTTTTTATATTCCCTGGTACTTCCCAGCAATTCAAGCATTTTTATAGCTTTAAGAACCACCATTTTGGCAAATGCAGTGCAATTTTGTCATTAGCTCCTGTCACAATTCGAAAAAAGGTTCAAAGAAGGAAATAGTTAAGGCTGATCTCAGGACATTCTTTTTGTCACGATCCAGTCTAGTTCATTTGAATTGAACTTTCCTTATTTTCGGTAGCTGTCTCCTGAAGACTCTATGCAATTAGCCGATAAAATAGTGCTGAAAGGTGCTGCATGTGTTTCCTCCTTTCAAAAAATGTGAGTATCGTTGGATTATCTAGTTGCGCAAGCAATTCTTTTTCTCCAAACTCTTATTAATGCAAAGTCCTTCCTCAATCAACTAACAGTACTTTGCGTAAGAGTTTTTCTTTGGTTTTCAAGTTACTCTTAAAAAGTTTGCTAATTTCACTATGCTGAGTCCAACTTAATTAACCTTGAACTTTCGAAGTTCTATTCAGAAGTTTTCTGGATCCTAGCATGAGTTTACTCATATTACCCATATTATGGTCCACCAGACCTTTTTGTGTTCACCAATTTGCTTTATATCGTAACAAGGACTTTTTCAAGCTCAACAGTTTGGACTATTACCTTAACTTGATAAATACTGCTGCTTGCTTGCTCCTCAGCATTAAAGTCACGTTAGGACATATTATCCGCCGGTGGTGGATTTTAGTAGATGCAACTTTTAATTGAGTTGACTCTACTAGGAAATCTGGTATGGGCTTTTTCAAACCCGATATTATCCGCCTCTCTCCGTACCTGCTACATGAGAATAGCAAAAATGTTCCTAACTTTCATAAAAAGACGGGATATTCTGTTATTTATGATGCGCTCCTGAAGAGCTCCTGAATTAAGGATATTTCCAAATTTTTAGCATGATATGCCATGAGGTTTAATGACTCACTGTTTCTAAGTTGCAAATTAGTTTGTCGAAACTGAACCTTATTTTTTGGTACTGTGATAGTGGTTATCGCTTATGTATTTAAGCCCGATTCAATAAAATTGACTTTTACTGATCCTTACATAGAGTAAAGCTTTGTTTTTCGATAAGATATTACTGTTGCGTTTGCTTTATCGTTTCCCTTCGTATGTTCGGAGCTTACAATTATAAGTACTGAAGTAATTTTGAAATCCAAAAGTTGGAAATATCTAAGCCATTTCACGCCACTAACCTGCAATTAAGATTTCATATTTATGGATATTAAGTCGTTAGCAATTGCGGTTAATATCCTTATGTGATATCCCTACATAAGGATATTACGGGAATTGCTATCGACTTTGTTTTTCCCATAGGATGCAACCTGGAATTGCCTCTATCAATTAGTTCAAACAGCTGTTGCTAGATCCGATCACTTTGTTCCTTTGTATTGGTTCCAACGATTTACTCGGCAGATTTGGCTAACTCTCTCTAAGTCGCATTCGAAAACTTTGTCCAAACCCGTCTTTTTGCCCCACTTTGATTGGTCCTTTGAACTCAAACCTTTTTCCCCAAGGTCTTTTTTATGTTTCAAGACCTATAGGTGAGTTGATTCGACATTTTTATATTTTTTTTTTTTAATAAAATGTGTTGTGTAGTAGGAATTACAATATGTATCACAATAACACATAAAAACCTTTTAAGACCAAGGTCCCACAACAACATACGTTCAAAGGTGTTGATAGACGTAAATGTTTCTTTAATATATTTGATTTATACCACCACTAGGAGTCTTATTATTTCGTATACGATGATCGGTCGTATGATGCAAAACTGCGTTAATCGGTAATTTTATCTGACCAATCATCACATCTCTTTCGAGATATATTGATGCAAGTATTCTAATCTGCATTTCTTACCCCGTTAAGAATTCAAGAGAGTTAGGGCCATGATTTATGTAAACGTTTTGTCTTTCAAAAATAAAATTTTCGCTCTATTTGGTTAAGAGGCGGTAACAGTTTTTTATCGTTTGATCGTACGACAAAAAAAATTATCTTAAATAAATTGTTCTATTTTTGTGTCAGATATGAAAACATCACCCAGAAAATGTTGCCTGTTACTTGCATATTTGAAAAATGATTTTTAAAAGTAAGTCGATAATTCGAGTAATCGATAATTAAGTACAATTAAATTAATCTGCTTATTAATATAAGTATTAAAAATAAATAAATTTTTATTTTTATTAGGATTATTGTCTTAATCTATTTGTATTAAGAACTAAATTAATTTAATTGTAATTAAATAATCAAATTAATTTAATTGTAATTAATTATCAATAAAACTCACTTTTAAAATGCATTTTTCTAGTACGCAAGGTATGTACAAGCAAAATTATGTAGATTATGTTTTATATCTTACTCAAAAATAGAACAATTTTTAAGATATTATTTCAAAAATCAAAAATATTGTCGTACGATCAAAAATGGTTACCGCCCCTCAAACAATTTAGAGCGAAATTGTTATGTCTGAAATGTTAGAAATTTTTATGCCTGAAATACAATTTTTTACATATATCATTAGTGTTTATGTTTCCTCTTTTTCCTTCTCACAGAAGATAATTTTTCTTCTATCATTTTCTTTCTATCAATTCTTCTATCTACCATAAACCTCTTTAAATCTTTATAAACCTAAAAATGATCTGGCAATTATAAAATACATAGGGGAGTCCTGTTAACATATTTATATTGATCAGACAGGAAAGAAATTGATATTATGACTTTGGCAACTGACATAAAAAACAAAACTAACTAATCAAAGCTTATTGCAAGAATGTGATAAAACCTTGATACACAGATTAAACGAATTGTTAACTGTTCGTCATCACGAAACGGTTTAGCTATCTGTAGTGCTCCTTATTTAAAAAAAAATGTAACTTCATTGTTTTTATTCACAATTTTTTAAAATGTTGCACCTTCTTGTAGCAAAAATTGTATTTTTAAATCATCAAATATTCTAGATTCAAACATTTATTTGCATTATTTCTTGTTGATCAGAAAATGACCAAAATCGAGTTACCACCACAAATCTATTAATTTTTTTATTATGACTAAAATAACAATATCTAACATAAATATAAAACACAAAATGTTTGTCATTAATTTATTTTAAATTTATTACAATTTCGATTATATTTAATAATAATAATATTTTTCTTTTCATAAATAACTAATTTTCTGTATATGTTAAAATGTTAATTTGTTGTGGTTTCTCTGTTGTTGTTGTCCATCTTCATATATTTATTACATAATTTTATTCAATTAATTTATTAACTTGAAAATTTTAACTTAGTCAAAATTTAAAAAAGTTAAAATTAAAAACCGAAAAAAAAAAATTTAATTTAGAAAATTAAAAAAACTAAATCAAATCGAAAAAAATTATAATAAATAAACATTTCCAATTAAAATGATGTCACCACATGCTGTGTCAATTAATACAAATGAGATCTATAAATTTTTAGTTTTTTGGGGTTTTTGGTGGAATTGAAATGCAAAAAAAAATCATTTTTTTTTGTGGAAGAGTGGAGCTGTGGGTTGACATTTTAGATAATGAGAATGATAAGAGTTCAATAGCATTTTTGTTAACAAATGTTAAAAATGATTTTATCTTTAGAACTCATTAATATAATATGCATATGTCACGCTTATCTATAAAAAAAGAAAATCCAATTTGGTGTTTTAATTAATGTAAGTTATTAAATTTTGTTAAGATTATAAATTTAAGGCGGTATATTGATTTATTTTCTCATTATACAAATTTACACATTTTATTTATGTTGTCCAGTTTCAAATATCAACGAAAATTTATAAAAATTGGCTTTGAACTTTTCCATTAATAAAATGGTACTTTGATAAAATATTATATCTGTATTAAGTTATTTCCATAAAATTGAAATTAACATAAAATTAATTATTGTATAACACAAATCATTGATTAAAAAATATATATAAGCTACTATCGAAAATATATATATATAGAAAATATATTTATAAGTTATTTCGATTTTATTTTTATGCTTTTTTTTAATTATTATTACAGATGGACACATGATAAACACGAATTGTTCAATGGGACATTTTCGGAAAGCTCTTTGCTGTAAAATGTCAGTTGAATTGGATGTATTTTTAGATAGCGGAAAAAAGTAAGTTTTAACACGATGTGATTATTGATTACAAACATTTATTTTAATATGATTTACAATTTTGTCCCAAGTCATAAGTTACCGTCGGTGACTTTGATTATTTTGGGAATGTTTGGCTGATGTATGGTACGTAAGTGAATGATCATCACCAGTACATTTTATTACCTTTTTCCAGATTTTATATTTAGCTGGTCTTTTCTTTTTATCTCTATCCCTCTCTAAACAAATGGCTTCCTTGCTTCGTAGATTGAACACCAGCGGTTTGAAGACTTCATTTATATTATTGTTTTCAATCATTTAATGCAATTTTAAAAAAATATTATATGCAGTCAAACTGTATATAGTATTACCCAGAAAATGATCACAAAATTAACCACATGAAACTGTTGTAATAAAATTTAGCAGTTAAACTATCAGATTCCATAAAACTATTATCAATCATTGATTTTAAGCCATTATAGCAATAAAACAACAGGAGTTAATTTTGTAACACTATACCAACAACAACTGAAATTTTATCCGCAATAAAAATTGCCTAATTTGTGTAATAAAATGCGCAATAAAACTGAATACCACGAAATGTTTATGTATATAAAGGTCATAATAACAATTAACTGTGTTTTGTTATAACGACAAAAATCAAATTTTAATTAAATGATAAATATGATAAATTAAATATATTTTGGAAGATTTATTATATTTCTAATATTTTGCGAAGTTGTAACTAGATCATTTAGAATAGGATGAGGAGAACACAAACAAATTAAAAAGCTTTGATTGATTATTAAATATTAAAATTGATAAAACTTTACTTGTTTAAGTAAAACAAGAAACATTTCAATCAAAATGAAAATTGTTGGATTTTGGGTTATTATAATGAGAATAACCAATTGAATTGACCTCACCAAAACATAAAACTAGCGAAATTGCAAAAATTTCACAATCATCTAACAATATTAATCGAAACACCTGGGTGCTTTCAAAAATCGTAGAATAAACTTTTTAAAACTAAACCTTTATATATTTTTTTATTATTTGTTTTTGATTTATCAGTTCAAATAATATAAAATTATTATTAGAAAGAAAAAACAACAATAACATTAACCACAGAAAAATGAATAAAAGAGTATAGTGAATAACAAGAAATTTCTCAAGCTATATAAATTTTAAGTAACTATTATGAGTATAATCTTGATCAAAATATAAGTATGATAAGACAGTTTCCCAATTGAAAATTAAATTAAAATTAGGTCTCAAGTGAATTTAATTGCTGAATTGGTGGAATCCCCTATTACTTAGACCAGCAAAATAAAGTGTACTTATTAATTTGTCAAATCACATATTTTACACGAACTTAGACCATACCTATATACAAAAAAAATGTAATATGAATATTTTTACATATCTAAATTCGCTGCAATATAAAAATAAAATAAATAATTCGTATTATTTATTTTTTTTATTTATTGTTTTAATTGTACTTTGTTGGTTTTTGAAATTTTTAGAAATTTAATTTCGTAATTTTTATTAGTTCTTCAATTAATTGATACCAATTGAACGGCTGAGTAGAAAAAGGATAATATTCCGAAAATACGAAAAATAAACTGAGATAGCTATTTTGTAGTTGAATGTCGAATTCGTTTAATGAGTGTATACAGAATAATATTCCATTTTTTGAATATTATCCTTTTTCTACTCAGCCGTTCAATTGGACATTGCACAAAACTTTTTTATTTCTTTAACTAATATCTGCCCTTAGTTTTTATAGTTTTATTTTTGTTCATTTTATTTTGATCAGTTTGCACAAATTTCAATTTTGTCTAAATTTTAATATAATTTAGTTGCGCACTATAAATGACATGCATCCCATCCCAGTCAGGGCATGATTAGGGCCTGATTAGCCCAGAAAAGGCAGCCCTATTAAGGCAATCTAAAGTGCACATGTTCCGGACCTGAATCATAATATCTTCTTAGAGTTAACATTATCTGACTCTATATGCATCCGACTCTGATTTGAATTTATCTTTATTTATCTTTAACCCCTTGCTTATAGGTTTTGTCCTATTTAATTGTATATGGCAAATTTGATCAGAGCCTAATATGGCAAACGTGTAACACTCATTATCAGGGCCCAATCGAACTAGGGCCGTATTTTAGCTCTGACAAATTTCTGCTCGGGATTTATTTACTTAGGTCTTAAGATAGAATTTCAAAATGAAATTTTACTAATTAGAAATTATAGTTATAGCATTTAGACAACAAATTTACCATAGGTTTTCAACCATTCGGGATAGTAGTTAAGCTAGGTAATTTCTGCCAAGTTTGCCATCTGGAGGGTAAAATATGCTGAATAGTTATTATTTATTAAAATGCTGGATATGGAGCCAAACTTATAAAGAAAAAGATGAACTGATTTATGAGGAATATATATCGAGGTCGATGAGATGAAAAATTTAATTCTGTTGTGAAGATCGTGGTAAAAAGACAAGTTATTAGTTTTTAGTTTTGGGTAGCGCATGTATATCAAAAATAAAACTCTTTATAAAAGTACAAGAAAAAATAGTTATTACAAAATCAAAACTTGAAACTTTCTTTCAAAATTCTAAAAATATTGCAAAAATTATAACAAAATCAAAAATACAAACTTTTTTCAACATTTCAAAAATTATAATGAAATCAAAAATTTAAAGTTTTTCAAAAATCTAATAATATTGTAAAGAATTGGAGTTTTTGAAAACATAACTGGGAATCCTGATGGCGGAAAAGTCGTATGTTATCAAAGTTATTAATAAATAAATATTCAAAAAAAATTGTCGATAGCATTAGAAACGATATTAACATTTAACTAACAAAGAAAATAAATTAACATAAAAAAAATCACAATTACAAAAAAAATTATATAAATTAAATCAAAAAAATTACATAAAATAAGTTTAACAAAGCTAACATTAATAAGTGAATATGATGATCCACTTGTTGCCCACATACATTGATACCATCTCCTGTTATGACTAGCTATAGAATTATTATTTTACATCAGGTGTTCATTATCCATTAACTTTTTGGGCTCCATTGTAATATTTGAATTCATATCTCTCTAACATTTTATACATATTTTGTTTTGAAATTTTCAAACTTATGCAAATCTTTCCCAAAATACTTTTCAATATCATTAGCTGTTGATTGAATATCTTTCAACACTTATCACTATTGAGTGGTAACTGATTTCTTTATAACATGCTCAATTGTCGAATTTTTGTTCATTAACTTAAACAACTAGTCATTTTAAAATAATTAATACATCGAATATCTTTTGATGAGAATGTTTCACATTTTAATAATTTATATCTACTTGGTTTCTCAATCCACCAAAAAAAAACAAATTTACAAAACGAAACTTCGACAATGTATTCTTTTTTATTTTAAATTTTTCTAATAATCTAAAATTACAAAACAGAGCAATAATAATCTCCTCTCATAATCTCCTCGATCGAACAAAATGAACGAGTACATCTCTTCCTTCCTCTATTCTCACCTATTTCTTCGTACACTATTTAAACATTTCAATTTTCATGCATCATCTCAATAAACATCTCTAATCAGATGAAAAAATATTCCTCTCTAAATGTCGACAGCCATTTTATTTTTTTTAAATGCACAACTGTATTCTGTCTACACCCAATATTATGACTAAGCTTTACATAACAAAAACTTCAATGTAGGCATAAACAAGTATTATTAATTGATATTGAGTGACACAATAAAGCAATTAACTAAAAAAACGTTAAAATATTATTGACTAACTTGCAGCACACATAAACGCTTTTATGTTTCTTTGAATTTAAAGGCCGGAACCGAAATAAATTAGCAAACTATTAGCTGATTTATTTTAATATAAAAATTATTATTTTAGAGTAAAACTCGAAATAGCCCGTCGTTATAATATTCCAAAAATTATTACAAAATCAAAAATTAAAACCTTTTTCAAAATTCTAAAAATATTGTAAAAATTATAACAAAATCAAAAATACAAACCTTTTGCAAAATTCCAAAAATTTTTCAAAAATTATAATGAAATCAAAAATTTAAACTGTTTTCAAAATTCTAAAAATATTGCAAATATTATAACAAAATCAAACGTTGAAACTTATTTTCCAACTGTGTTCCTGTTATTCAAAAGTTGTGGTATCACACAAAAAAATGACTCAAGAAACATGTCTCTAATAATTACAATTTTTGTTAATGGACGACATTTAATCTGCAACAACTTAATATTTTCCAACTGCACCTATAAGCTAGGAGGAGTTGAAACTGGATAGAACCATATTCCGTGTCCAATTTCATGTTCATTTACATTTTATGTCATACAAATAATTAATTTTATGTTTTTCAAAAACATTGGTTGAAAAAATAAATGAAAATCATTCTTTTGACCCACTTATAATACAATAATCAAACTTCTGGTGGCACACACCAATGCCGACTATCAATATTCCTCCACATTCAATGAAAGTTTTTTAAGCACAAAATATGCAAATTTTCTTCTTATGACACACTTAACGATTTTTTGGCACACTTCCGTTACAGTTATCGAACCCATCGTCCTTTCGGCTCTTACCATAAAATTAACATATTTTTAAAAACAAAAATTTTTGAAATCACTCTTGTGGTTCTCTCTGTAACGACGGTTGTAACTTGTGACAGACATAATTTTTTTGCGTTTTTAGAATCAGTAGGCCCTAAAACGTCGAGAAATGTCACAAAAGAGTGGAGGTAGGAATTTCACTTTTGGCTCGTGAATGTGATACTTAAGTTTTTCAAACCGAAGTTTATAACAGATAAGCAACAAACTGTTAAAGTATTTGCTGGGAAAAAACTAAAACAGAACTGCCAATAATTCGATTCCAATGAAAGAAAAAATACGGTCATAACAGTCTCTTTTGTGCCAACCGAATATTCGCTGTCACAAAAACCTCAAATATAGTCGCTTTGTCTTCAAAAACAAAATATGAAGACACAACAACTGAGTCATCGTGACCGTGAACATTTAGTTGGCATAAAATAGTTGATTTTTTTCATTTTATTGTAGTGGTATATTCCTCGATCATGTGCTCTCTTCCCAAAAAATTAATTCGTTAATTGATTAGTTAATGCCCACATACAGAGAATATTGCGATAATTTTTAAATCAAGTAATTTTTCATCAACAAATACTATACTATAGACAAAAATACTATATACTGAAAGTTGTACTTTTGACTGAATAAAGTTCATACGCACTTATAAGATATAACCATGCCTAGTTCATACTTCATATCACAGATATTGCCTGTGGTACGTGATATCTCACGTTTACTCATATTTAGACTTTAGTACAGAGGTTGTCATGCCCGCAGATAAAAAAATAAAGAAAATTACAAAAACTGATCTCTGCCCGCGTGCATTGGTTTTTTCTTTCACTTTCTTTCACACTTTCTTCGTAAATATCTTTCTTGTTTTCTTTAAAATAATTTTTATGGTTATTTTAATGACTATTTTAATAGTTTTTCCTAATTCAGTGCGTATATTTTCTTATAAACAGCATCAGGTTGGATTTGAATTTCCAAAAGTTATTTTGAGAAATTGTAAAGTTTGCGGTTAATAAGTCAAAGAAAACAATTGTCTACATAAGTAATACCTTTGCCAGCGCCTTCAAATTAATCATTAAAAAATATATGTCTCAACTTATTTTTATGATGACGAAGACTTTTTCTTATTCTATTTAAAATATTGCGACGCTGATGCATAGGCTGACTTCACCACAGCTCTGGAAACATAGTGTTCTGGATATATAATGAGCTAATATCCATAAAATACTTTAATTAAAAGCTAACCAATATTATGGACTTCGTAGTTCTAATAATAAAAATATTAAAGCAGGCAGTAGTATCCCAACAAACATAAATTCTGTTGTTCGAAAAAAAGTAAAAAAAATTTTATCGGAAGTGACAAAGCGGAAGTTAGGATGCAGAACTGTTGTAAACTTTACTAAATGGGTATGTACCAAATTTCATCCAACTCGATTATTAGGTACAGAAGTTATTGAGCTTCCAAAATAACAGGTGCTTGGAGGACCCCCTACCACTTTGTTCACTATCGCTAAAAAAACTAATCAGTTCCTTGCCATACATATTTGCATCTTTTTGCAAAGTGTAATCAAAATTACTTAACGAACGAATGTTGTATGTTTCCAACAAACATTGAAACAATAAACAGTTGTTCGGGAGGACCCCACCACTTATCCCAATATTGTCCAAAAACTAGTCAATTCTTTGTCAATAAAGTCTTTATCTTTTTTCAAAGTGCCATTAAAATTGATTAATGAATGAAATCTGTATGCTCCCAACAAACTTTAAAAACCAATGTGTCCCAAAAGATGATAATTATCTTCTTACACTAATTGAAATTTTTCCATAAGTTTTATCATAATCACTTCATTATTGTAGGCTGTAGTGTGCATAAAGACACTGAAAAAACTTCAAAAAAGTACAAAAAAAAATTTTTTACTGGAAGTAAAAAACCGGAAGTTGGGATGCAGAACTATTTTAAACCGTACTACATACTTATGTAACAAGTTTCATCCAATTCGCTTATCAGGTACAGAAGTTATAGAGCTTTCAAAAAAACAGGTGATCCAGGGACCCCCCACCACTTTGTTCACTATCGCTCAAAAACTAATCAGTTCCTTGCCATACATGTTTGCATCTTTTTCCAAAGTGTCATCAAAATTCGTTCACGAACGAATGCTGTGTGCTCCCAACAAACATTGAAAAAAGTGTGACACATTAAACAGGTGTTCGGGAGGACCCCCACCACTTATTCCAATATTATCCAAAAACTAATCAGTTCTTTGTTACTTAAGTCTCCATCATTTGCCAAAGTGTCATTAAAATTGAATAATTAATGAAGTCTGTATGCTCCCAACAAAGTTAAAAAACAAAGTGTGAAAAGTCAGCATTTGTATGGTAGACCCCCCACCACTTTGACCAATGTGTCCTAAAACATAATAATTATCTTTTCACACTAATTGGAACCCTATTCCATAAGTTTCATCATAATCACTTCATTGTTGTAGGCTGTAGTGTGCATAAAGACACTGAAAAAACTTCAAAAAAGTACAAAAAAATTTTTTTTACCGGAAGTGAAAAACCGGAAGTTGGGATGCAGAACTATTTTAAACCGTACTACATACTCATGTACCAAATTTCATCCAATTCGCTTATCACGTACAGAAGTTATAGAGCTTTCAAAAAAACAGGTGCTCCAGGGACCCCCCACCACTTTGTTCACTATCGCTCAAAAACTAATCAGTTCTTTGTCATACATGTTTGCATCTTTTTCCAAAGTGTCATCAAAATTCGTTCACGAACGAATGCTGTGTGCTCCCAACAAACATTGAAAAAAGTGTGACACATTAAACAGGTGTTCGGGAGGACCCCCTTCACTTATTCCAATATTATCCAAAAACTAATCAGTTCTTTGTTACTTAAGTCTCCATCATTTGCCAAAGTGTCATTAAAATTGAATAATGAATGAAGTCTGTATGCTCCCAACAAAGTTAAAAAACAAAGTGTGAAAAGTCAGCATTTGTATGGTAGACCCCCCACCACTTTGACCAATGTGTCCTAAAACAAAATAATTATCTTCTTACACTAATGGGAACCCTATTCCATAAGTTTCATCATAATCACTTCATTATTGTAGGCTGTAGTGTGCATAAAGACACTGAAAAAACTTCAAAAAAGTACAAAAAAATTTTTTTTACCGGAAGTGAAAAACCGGAAGTTGGGATGCAGAACTATTTTAAACCGTACTACATACTCATGTATCAAGTTTCATCCAATTCGCTTATCACGTACAGAAGTTATAGAGCTTTCAAAAAAACAGGTGCTCCAGGGACCCCCCACCACTTTGTTCACTATCGCTCAAAAACTAATCAGTTCTTTGCCATACATGTTTGCATCTTTTTCCAAAGTGTCATCAAAATTCGATCACGAACGAATGCTGTGTGCTCCCAACAAACATTGAAAAAAGTGTGACACATTAAACAGGTGTTCGGGAGGACCCCCACCACTTATTCCAATATTATCCAAAAACTAATCAGTTCTTTGTTACTTAAGTTTCCATCATTTGCCAAAGTGTCATTAAAATTGAATAATGAATGAAGTCTGTATGCTCCCAACAAACTTAAAAAACAAAGTGTGAAAAGTCAGCATTTGTATGGTAGACCCCCCACCACTTTGATCAATGTGTCCCAAAACATGATAATTATCTTTTCACACTAATTGGAACCCTATTCCATAAGTTTCATCATAATCACTTCATTATTGTAGGCTGTAGTGTGCATAAAGACACTGAAAAAACTTCAAAAAAGTACAAAAAAATTTTTTTTACCGGAAGTGAAAAACCGGAAGTTGGGATGCAGAACTATTTTAAACCGTACTACATACTCATGTACCAAGTTTCATCCAATTCGCTTATCAGGTACAGAAGTTATAGAGCTTTCAAAAAAACAGGTGCTCCAGGGACCCCCCACCACTTTGTTCACTATCGCTCAAAAACTAATCAGTTCTTTGTCATACATGTTTGCATCTTTTTCCAAAGTTTCATCAAAATTCATTCACGAATGAATGTTTTATGCTCCCAACAAACATAAAAACTTTGTGGAAAAAAACCCCTGTTGTATGGTGGACCCCCCAACCCTTTATCCAATGTGCTCCAAAAGCTGATAAAATCTTTCTCATGTTATTTAAAAGCTTTTCGCAACGTTTCATGAAAATCGATCGGTAATTGTAGGCTACAGTAGGGATAAACACCTGAAAAAAAAACTTTTTAACCGGAAGTGACAAACCGGAAGTTGGTATGCAGAAATATTGGAAACAGTATTAAAACCTTATATACTAAGTTTCAGTAAGATCATAGCTCGGGATCAGAAGTTATTCAAGATTTAAACTTAGAGGTGTTCGGGAGACCCCCCGCCATTTTGTCCAAATTTAAAATGAATCCAGATCTTCTATTTTCAAGTGAACCTGTATCATTTGCCAAAGTTTCATCAAGATCCTATGCAGAAAACTCACCCACCCACCCACCCACCCACCCACCCACCCACACACAGACGTACACCAAAATTTTTATTGGCTATTTGGATAGAGGATGGTCCAAAACAAAAGATAAAACAAAATTTGGGGTATGTAAGATTTTTTTTTTTCACGATAGATTGCATTACTTCACACAATTTAAAATTGTGGTGAAGTAAAAAAATAGATATATTATTGAGACAAGACATGATGAATCGTCGTTAATATAAAATTTTATAATAAATATAAAGAAATAATAATTAGTTAAATGAATTGTTATTTCGTTGTTAGTTGGCTCAAAAATAATTTGAATGATTTGAATAGTGTCTTATGCTGAGTAGTTATTTTTTTGTTGGTATGTTTAATATTTCAATATTTTTGGTTGGTTGCGGTTTGAAATTATTAATTTTATTATTGAAGTTGATGGGTTATTGTTTGATTCGATTTTTTTACGTTTTAAATTTGACGCTTTTGTTTGAAATTATCGAGTTTATTAGACAACCTTTTGTGCATGGTGTTTTTTCTCTTGTTTTTCTGAACAGGATGAAGTAGTTACAAATTTGATTCGGTTTTGATCTTACAAATATGGCTACGATTATGTTTTTGGTTTGATTTATGAAGTATTAAGGTAATACAATCTAACCGTTACCACTCAACTTCAATTTATTGTGTAAATGAAGTCAACCACAAATTGTTAACAACTAATTCTATTAAACACTTTTAATTCATAATAATTTTACATGAATTAATGACTGACAAACATGAAAAACATAAAAATAAAAAAACAAATATTTTAATTGTAGTTTTATTTGTCACAGTAGTCATAAGATTTAGGTTTATTTAATGTTTGTCTAATTCTTTATAATTTGTTTTATGATTGTGTAATTGAAAGAACATTAATTTCAATTTAAAGTTTTTTAACGATAAAACAAACATTGCGGTTGATAAATTTTTAATAAAGAGGAGTTATAAGCTTATAAAGTTTCTTGTGACTTGTGAGAGTGTGGAAACAAAAACACTAAAAAACCAATTATATTTTTAGTTATCGCCATGTAGAAAACCAATTCTCTAAACGGTTCACATTCGTAATTTAAATTATTCGTAAAATTTTATCAAAAAATTGAAGTAAAGTAGTAACCAATTTATAACCAATTAAATTAAATAAATTATCTGTTAAAACGTTTTCAATAAATAAATTATTAAAAGGTTTTTTATGTAAACCAAAAGTAATTAAAATTAATTAATTATTTAATTTGCAATTGAAGAAAAGTAAATTTAAAAAGTAAAAACAAAACTCAAAATATGCGTTGCTAATTAAAAATTAAAAGAATAAAAATAAATGTTAATTTATTTTTGTTGTTCTTCATAAAAAAATAATAACAAAAAATAACAATTTATTTTTTTATATTGACTTTTGTGGATGTGATGTTATTTCTTTTCTTTAACTTTTGAGTAAGTTTATTGTTGTATTTTTTAAGCAGGTGATTCCGCGCTATTGTTCAAGATGTATATATAATATACAAAACAAAAGAAAATAATCTTAAGATTAAAAAATGAATAGGAAATATTCCGGAACGATCAAGGTTGGATGGTTCTATCTGTATTTTGAAAATGCTTTAGTGAATTGAGTTATGAAAATTATAGTTACGGTTCAGTTGAAAAATGAAACTATTGTTTTATGGAGATATATAGATTTTAAATTATCACATAGTTTGTAGAACAGGCCAAATCAAATCAGAGTAAAAGTAATAAAACTCAAAGTAAATTTTGTTTTCTTGTAAATATATTCATCACAACTTTTCCAAAAATATTGTTAATTAAATAAAACAAATAATTCCTAAAAATTCTAAATTCTTTTGATAAAATGTACGAAATCTAGTAAAATTTATAAATTGTGTGTTAAAAATAACAAAAATAATTTTGTAAGAGCAATACTTTTATAGTTTTATATAATTTACATTTATATTGAGAAATTTACAAAGAAAACAGGTAAAATGTACAAATTATTTGTTAATAATATTAAATTTTTTTATTTAAATTTTTTTTTGAAATTATATAATAATTGTTTTATATTTCAAAACGTTGTTATATCAATGTATTTATTTTTTAAAACCTCAATAGACAAACGCATTATAAAATGAAGAGTTTTCAAAAAATATTAGTTGCTTAAGAAAGATTCAGAAAATATATTTTGTAAACTCTTCATTTTATAAAATATTTTGAACATTTGTCTATAATAAAAAATTACAATAATTATTATATCAAAAATACATTTTAAAGTAATAGTTTCTATTTTTTGATTATCTCAAGAGAATGTCATCTGTCGTATGGACTGCATGGACTGCATAAAATTAAATTTGATCTACCTAATAGATATTGTAACCAACAAGTTGCCAATGAATCCTCCCGGAAATTTGCCGGTAAACTGATATATTTCGGTTTTAGTAGGCTTTACTCCTGACCATAAATGAGCCCCAAGGCTCAGGTTCAGCTCCCCACTCTATTATTTATGCAGACCAATTTTTGAAAATCACCAGTAACCCAATCAATAGTTTTTCATTTACATGATTGATATAAAACTTTTTCCTTTTCATGATTTCATAAATTGCTCCCACTTTTTCAAATGCCATTAGGGAAGAAGTAATTGACCCTCACTAGCCTTATTTGGCGAGAAGAGTTCGAAATAGGAGATACTCTCACAAGAGATTCTCGCGTCACCACAAGTGCATACATTTTGAATTTATGGTCGAAGAGTTGGTAAAAGAAAGTTCTAGAAATTCCAAATCAACTGATTTCGATAGGTACAGATTACTTCTTAGCCAAAATTTCTGGGCGTAGATCCATCGATCAACTGTATACAATGTTATATATTGCCTTTGGATCTTTAATGTTCATATATGAAGGAAATACAATATAATAAAACTCGATATTTATCGTTATAATAATTAATCAACTTTATTCAATAGCCTAAATAGTACTGCTAAATATATGCGATCTGATTTTTAATTGTAGGTACATTTTTAAATTCAAATAACGGAATATACAATCCGTAATAAAGATGCGTGTGTATATAAACAAGTTTTTATATACAACAATGCCATATAAATATTTAGGGCGGATCGTTGTATTTATTTTATGTAATTATAAAATACATTACATCATCCCCCTTTTAATTAATTACTGTGCCCTTGACGCGGGGTATAAGTTAATCGATCTGGTCGACGTATATTTCTTTTAGAACGCCGCAAATCTCTAATCGATGCTGGTGTTGATGGTGTTGTGGCTAGTGGTGTAACACCAACACTAACATCGTTAGGTGAATTTTCATCAGTTGGTTTAACATACATATCAGGAAGTAATTCATCTGCTAATGTAGATTTTCTCAACTGATTTTGATGAACAAATATAGTTTTATAAATATAGCTTATAAATATATGCTTATAAATATAGTTTTTGCGTAAACATTTTGTTGACGTAGAAGCAATGATTTCAAAAAGTGGTTATGAGAAATGCTAGCATATAATTTTTAATTTTTCTTTTTAAATATATGAATGAAAAATAATCAGAACTCTAGCTGATCAGTTCTGATATATGAAAAATTAGCGATCAAATAAGTTAGAGATCAAATAAGCATACTTGAAAACTTATTTGATCGCTAATTTTTCATATATCCGAACTGATCAGCTAGAGTTCTGATTATTTTTCATTCATATATTTAAAAAGAAAAATTAAAAATTATATGCTAGCATTTCTCATAACCACTTTTTGAAATCATTGCTTCTACGTCAACAAAATGTCTACGCAAAAACTTTATTTAGAAGCGTAGCGAAGCACGCCGGACCCTTCTGGTATATAAAAATACAACAATCAATAATCAATTTTTTATCCTCTTTCATTCAAAACAATATATATTAAAAATTCTAACAATCAAATTTACGATCTCAAACTATCATACCAAACACACACATTACAAAATTGTCGCTGAAAAAAAATACCACAATCAACAATCAATTTTTTATCCTCTTTCATTCACAAACAATATATATTAAAAATTCTAACAATCAAATTTACGATCTCAAACTATCATACCAAACACACACATTACAAAATTGTCGCTGAAAAAAAAATGCAACAATCAATATTCAATTTTTTATCCTCTTTCATTCACAAACAATATATATTAAAAATTCCAACAGTCAAATTTACGATCTCAAACTATCATACCAAACACACACATTACAAAATTGTCGCCGAAAAGAAATACAACAATCAATATATGTGTTATTATGGTTTTCCATATTATTCACTGTTTGTGTGCTTTTGTCACTTTTGAATTAAAATGCAATATTTAAAAATATACTTTTTACTGTTTATTTTTAAATTTATTTATAATAATATAAACTTCCTTATAGTAACAATTTGATTTTTATTTTTTTATTTTTTTATTTTACAGAATATCGATTTCGACTTACGTTATTATTAGAATAATTTAAGAACTGAGGATGACGTAAGTCGAAATCGATATTCTGTAAAATAAAAAAATAAAAATCAAATTGTTACTATAAGGAAGTTTATATTATTATAAATAAATTTAAAAATAAACAGTAAAAAGTATATTTTTAAATATTGCATTTTAACAATCAATAATCAATTTTTTATCCTCTTTCATTCACAAACAATATATATCTAACTAAATATTCAACGTATTAATGTATAAGATAAAACAACAAAGAAAAATAACGTCCATACGTCCATACTCCCAAAAGAAAATATAAAATACTATAAACAAAAAAATGATTTGGACGATTCCATTTGATCCATTTGATTTGATTTGAGGGGAGGCAGTTGAATTCAAAAATACATTATAATTCGTCTATAACTTTTATATTTATGATCCGAAAAAGCCCAAAAATCTCTCAGATCTAGGTTACACTAATATCAGTTAGCAGTGAAAATTTGGAATGAGTGCAAATTCGAATAAAAAAGCCTTAGGCTGTACAAAGTACAAAGTTATCGTATTAATATATAAGATTAATTAAATATGAAAATTTACTTATAACTTGTACGATTCTCGCAGGAATCCATTTAACAAAATTTTTAAAGTGGTTTCTATATAAAACCTTTTCCCCCTTTTCTAAATCATTTTTAACATTTTCTTTATAACAATCTACATTATTATCATATTTAGTTTCATTTACAATTTTATTTTTTAAATTTTTTTCATTATTTAAGTTATTCTTTACATTATTAAATTTAACTAAATCTAACAAAATTTTCGGTTTGTAAGCGAAGATCAACTCAGAGGAAGTTTTGGAAGTTGAACTTGATAGGGTGTTCCTTTGAATAATGATGGCTACGGCTCTTTCCGCTTGCCCATTCGATTGAGGATGATACGGCGGTGATTTTGTACATTTTATTCCATGATTCTGGCAAAACCTTGTAAAAACTGACGAATTAAAGTGCGGATCATTGTCCGAAACAATTTCGTTTGGCAATCCAAATATAGAAAAAATACACAAAAGTTCCTTTATTACACTATTTACGTTAGTTGAATTCATTATTTTAACATCAACAAATTCACTAAAGGAATCAACAAAAATTAATAATGTTTTGCCCCCAAAATGGAAAAAATCAAGATGTACCCGATCAAAAGGCCCGGTAGCGTTAAGCCAGTGACTAGTAACAACGTTCCTATCTACATTACGTGTCCTTTGACAAACTGAACATTTAGAAACATATTTTTCTATGTCGATTATATCCTGGCCACCAGACGTAAGAACGAGCGACCATTTTCATTTGTGCTATACCTAAATGGCCTTCGTGTAGTAATTTTAAAATTTTATCCCTAAGTTCAACCGGGATGGCTATTCAATTACCGAAAAATACACAACCAACTTCACTGCTAAGTGCAGCTCCTTGAATGAAATAAGGTCGAATTGGTTCTTGAAATTTTTGTGGCCAACCTCCCAATACATATTTATGTACTAGTGATAACACATGATCATGTTCAGTACATTCCCGTACTTCATCAAAATCCACAGGATTTTGATTTCAAAAATTAAAAAATTCAATATCAATATCCTCGATTTCCGTTGAAGCATCTATCGGAAGTCGGGATAAGGCATCGGTATGGTGCATTTGAGAACTTTTACGACAGCATATATCGTAGTTATACATTGACAGTATGACTGACCATCTCTGTAAACGAGCGGCAGTGACTGAAGGGGCTCGCTTTTTAGAATTGAAGATTTCTTTTAAAGCCTGGTGGTCCGTATAGATGGCAAATTTTTTCCACAAATATATATGAAATTTTTTAAGTGCGAACACTATCGCGAGTGCCTCGCGGTTTAACTGCGAATAATTCTTCTCTGATGAACTCAGTGAGTGCTCGACGCGAACAAAACAGGCTTCTCTATACCATCGACAACGTGTGCCAACAACGCACCGATACCATAAGGACTAGCATCTGTAGCTACTACTATTGGTTTCTTTAGATCAAATAATTCTAAAATATTATTATTTAATAGCAAATTTTTACTACGAGCGAATGCATTAGAACATTCTGGAGTCCATATAAATGGAACATTGTCATCCGTTAGACGATACAGTTGAAATAACTCGGAAGATAAATTTGGTATGAAGTAATAATAATAATTTAAAAGTCCCAAATAAGACTGTAATTGCATTAGATTCTGTGGAGTATGCGCTTCTTTAATTGCGTGCAATTTTTCATCGTTTGGTTTTATACCATCCACCGATAGGATATGACCTAAGTACTTAACGGATGACTGAATAACAGTGATCAGATTTTTATTTTTTAAGGGCGCTCGCACTTATTTTAAAAATAAAACCATGCGGTCTTTATTTTTATAATTTATTTTTCGCTCTTGCACTTAGGATAATATTGAAAAATTTACAAAAAAGCTCTTTATAGTCAAAATAAAAATTTACGAGAAAAGATTTTGTTGGCAGATAGTTATTTGAAAAAAATAAATATAATGCTCTCAGAGATTTTTTTTATAATAATTTTTTTGTTTTTCTTTTCTTTTGGTTTAGTTTGGTTAATAAAATATGTATGAAAATAAGCGAGGTCGATATGAATATAAAATAGCTTAGTTTACAAAAAAACCACAACAAAGCGATAATTTTTTCAGATAATACAGTTACTTCAGTCAAATCGAAGTCGACTTATGTTTTTTTACTGTTTTAATAAAAAAAAGAAAAACGTACATTTGCCCTTATCAGTCGGAATAGATAGAAATAAAATTTATATAATATTATTAATAAAATAATAGTCGGAAAAAAATTAATTAATTTATAAATATAAATTAATTAATTTTTTTTCGACTATTATTTATTTTAATTTTAACGAATCTGTTCAATAAATCATTTTAAATAAATAATAATAAATAATTTTATTTACTTCATAATTTAATTCATGCATAAAATATTAAAAATTATTCATTATTAAATTATTTACCTAAATGGAGATCATTATCTAAAATTACGATTCAATCATACAAATAACGAAATACATAGGACGAAAACTAACAAGAATAAAACAAAACAAACAAAAATATGTATGTAACCGTAAACGGATAGTTTTAAAAAAAATAGATTTTATTTTATTTCGTTCAAAGAAAAGAGGAAAAATAAAATCTATAACGTACAAAAATTTATTTCTAAAGTAAAATTAAAATATCTGAGGGCGAAAAATAAGAAAGTAAAATTTAGCTCTTTGAGTGCAGATTTTAATTTATATGTATTTTATTTTGGGAGACAAAAACTTTTTACTGCTGAATAAACTTAATTTTCCAAAATTTAGTTTAACTTTGCGTTCATTTAATCTTACTAACACTTCAATTCAAACAATCTCTCCTTACATTCAACCTCAGATGATGCACCAATTAAAATGTCATCCAAATAACAAAAAACTTTTGGCATACCGACCAAAATTTATCCATGATAGATTGAAAAATCGAAGGTGCACTTGACACCCCGAACGCTAAACGTGTAAATGAAAATAAACCTTTGTTTGTATTCACTGTTAACAATTATCTCGACCGATCGCTTGACAACACTTGCTGGTATGTCCCAGCTAAATCAATTACGCAAAAAAATCTACAATTGGATAAACTTGCGAATATGTCGTCGGCTCGAGGCAAGGGGTAATGTTCTACATCAATAAAACGATTGATAGTGACTTTACAGTCAATACAAAGACGAATGACCCCATTGGATTTTGTTACCACCACCATCGGGCTGGCCCATTTACTATACTTAACAGGTACTATTGGTCAAAATTTAAAAAACATTAGGTTGGACAATAAAAATAAAAACAGATGGCACAAACGGAACCTTTTTTATTTTGATACTCGCACGAGAGAAACAATTGCGTTTCTAAATATTTTTAAAACAGTTTTTTGGGTTGACATATAATATGAACGCCTATAATGTGAGAGAAATTCGGTTGATCGAATAGCACTAGTAAATTTGAAAATAGTACAAAGAAACCTAAAATCTTTAAAGGAGTATATTAGGGTTTCTAATCCGGATATCCGGATATCGAATTATCCGGATTATTCGACCATATTTTGACTATTCGATTATCCGGATACTTTTTTGCAACTATCCTAATATTAAAAAACCCTTTATTTTGTAAAAAATTAATCAAATTGCGTTGAAAAGTTCAAATAACAATTAACTTGCGTTGCAAAGTTTGTTAGTGCAGTGAAGTGACTACAAGTTTTAAAAATTTATTTACAACTTTAATGTTTTGAAAACTGTAATCATTGAATATTTTATGAAACACTTCGTGAATCTGCAGTGTAAAGATATTTTACTAATATTTATTTAATGCTATATTAATTTTAAAAAAATAATGTTTTATAAACTTGTAGCCCTGTCAATAAAATCTGAAGTGTTGGCTATTTTTTAAAGTTTATGAGAGCTGTACTTCTAAATTATGACTCTAAGGAAATCACTAATGAAATTACTTTTGAAAGTGAAGATGAAGAAAGTTTAAGTAGTGAAGTTTGTATAAGAAATCGTGACTGCAGAAAGCACTTGAGAATGCTATTGCTTTAATTTAATAAGAAGCAGAATGAAGTTAGTTCCATATTGCTGAAAAAAGATTTCATTTATTTAAATAATTATAAAAAACGGAAGGTAATTTAAATATTCTATATTGCGTATTATTACCAATAAAACCTACATCGACTGCAACGGAGCGGGTATTTTCAATTGCTGGTCTTACCAGGACAAAAATTAGAACTCGACTCAATTTCGAGACATTATAATAAATAATTAATTAATGCAATAATTTTTCTAAAATATGCATTTTTATAAATGCATCAATAACTTCATTAATTTAATTAACTTTATCAATAATTTTATTTTTTTATTATTATTATGTTATTATTATTATGTATGTTATTTTATGACTACATAGTCATAAAATAACAAAAATAGTAACAAATCATAAATAATAATAATAAAAAAATAAAATTATTTTTAATATTGATACATTTGTATAAAAATTAATTAATATAGATACACGAAAAATATACATAAATGATTTAAATACCGCAAAGTAAAATACATGTTTTATTTATTGTTTAATTATCCGGATATCCGGATTATCTGGATAATTTATTGTTTATGTATTCGATATCCGGATAATCAAATAGGTCGGATATTTAGAAACCCTAGAGTATATCGACACAACCATCCGATCACCATCCCTAATTTGTTTTCAGTTTATTTTCTTTTATTTGTCTCAGAGAGAAACAGCTATGTCTTCCCATAGACGTACGTAAATTTTTCATTTGATTCAAAGTTGTACAATTATTGCGAATTTTTTTTATATATGGTTATATTAAACCGAACATATAATTTTAAATATTTGATGAATTAAAAATTAATATGTCCATAATGAAAAGTTTTTATAATATACTTTGAGAATATTTACATAACTTAAATATTTGTTCGTTTCGTTAGAAAATATTGCTTGTCCGTTATAACATATTTACTATTGTAAAATCACTGGCAATAACAAAATAGATTTAAATTACTCTCTTAATTATTTTCATTCAATTTTTAAAAATTACCACAACTAGATATAAGGAAAACATTTAACCTTTTTTCGTTTTAAATTAATTAATTGTTTTTAATTTATAATTTAATAAAAAAGTTTGTGGTTGTAAATAATAACAAATGAAAATGGCGCTAAGAGAAATAGAACATGACATATCAGTGATCACCATTTGTTATGACTCTCTTCAAACAATTTTAAAGTTATGTTCTCTCTACATTTATATATGGATACTCTAAGGATACAAAATACGACTGTTTTACAACATTTCAATTGAGTGATCAATAAATATAAGTCGAAATCAAATTTGAAATAAAACAGCTTTTCGTTAGTCCATTAAAACCATAAAAAGATCAACTCCGCTATTTATACAGAAAAGATTAAATAAAACAAACAAAATTGATATTCAAGTTTCCATCATCCTGGTCCCTAATAACTCTTTTCGTTTAAAAAAAACGATATTATTGAACTGATACAGATTTTTTTTTATATTAATCCTGTATACAACAACAAAATCAAGGCATATATATTCAAAAAAAATTAATCTTGTAAATTAAAAAAACGGATTTAAACATCAACTTTTCCATATCATTTGTTCAATTAAGGAGCAAATAAAAATCAAATTGTTTTCGGTCTGTCAGACATGATTGTTTATTCGATACATATCTGAATTCTTAAAAATAATGAGCAGCTACTGCATATATTTATTGTTCCAGATGATGCAAACCTAAATTTTGAGAAAATATTGTAACTTAAAGTTCACCTACAAGAACCGAAAGTGTTTTTTTATCTATAGAACTGGTTACGTCGATATAAAACACAATTGAATGTCGTGCTAATATCGTGATCTAAAAATAAGTTTAAATATTTCATATGAGGTGTGGTTCTTGCTATTGTTCTGTTTCTAAAACTCAAGTTAAGAATGTTGTGATTTTAATCAGGAAGGTTTTCTAGAAAAAGTTAGATAACACTCAACTCAATGCGGGTGATATAAACTATTATTTATTAAAAATATATAATTTTTTTAAACTTTTTGTAAAAAAGTTCTATCGTTCAAGGATTTTAATTTAGAGTTTAATTAAAACCAACACTAATATGATATGTTTTTCTAATAATTAAAGTGCTACGAATTATTTGTATAAATGGATTTTGTTGGAATGGAAATAATTTAAAAATAGTTTTTTTTATTGTGTAAAACAATAAATAAAATGACAAGGTAATTTGAAATCGTGAGAGAGATATTAATGATTGAATAACTTTCTAATTAAAGTTAACGATAAAAGTTCAATCAAAATTTTATAAATAAATCGAATTCAAATAATTCGTAATTATGATTGAATCGTAATATTTTTTGTTGGCTAGTATTTTTTTGGCGGACCTTGAAAAATGTTGTTATATTTTGTTTGTGGAATTCTTGTATGAATAATTAGTTTGAATGAGCATGCGAAATGATATATTAGTTGCACTATAAAATCTTGAGGTCCTAGGTCAAATACTATTGAAATAAAAATAACCTGTATGAGTAAATGTAAACTACGCAGCACGGGTAATATATGTGTATAATAAAGTAGTTCACCTTTTGGTAACAGCACAATTCTTTTAGACACTAACAATTGGAATTAACGTACATTCATACACTGAAAAAAACATGTGCTATTTCCAATCGAAATGCAATTGTCTCAACCTCACCGTGCGTCACATTGCTTCAACAACTCTACAATTATAAATCAATGAAATTGAGACAATCACACGAAATATTTATTTGAAAATAAAATATAGTTCAATTAATCTCAAATACTTAAACTTTAAAATGAAAAATTCATGATATAAGGCCAAAGAAATTTTTTTTTCAGGGAAATAGTTATTATCTTTATTCGAAAATGGAAAATGTTATCGTGTAGTTGTCCCAATCACAGTGAAATTGATTGCAAATAATTTTTCTTTGCATGAATAATAAACTGCCAACTTCGAGATGAGGTTGTCGTGAACTTCAATTTTTTTTTCAGTGTAACGACCTCATATTGCATAAGCATAAACTGAGGTGAGAAAATGTATTACAGAATCTGAGCCGAACCTGAGTGAGTTGCCGTTTGAATATTTTTCTGTATTGTATTTTTCCAGACACCTGAGCATATAACACATGCATACGTATGTGCCCTTAGTTTTTGTTAATTTTAAATATTTTGTTTAACTACGTTTTCACGAATTTGAGTTATATCAACTTTTGGTTTGATATTTGGGCTCAGGTATGGACCAAGTACGGCTTTTCCTACCACTGATAGGGACGTGAACAAGCAGCCCGAACAGACCCTCAAAAATGTAACACCTTAAACTATCCAGACTAAATCAGTTAGCTCAACGAGACCCGGACTAATACCGGATATGTTCAATCAAATAGTTCTTTAATATACTACATAAATTGCACAAACTTCACGTTCTTAAATATGTTATTTATAAAATGTCCAATTTTTTTATATTCTAGTAAATCTAACCTTATCCGTAATTACATGTAGTCATAACGCTTTCGTTATTATCATTGTATTTAAACCGAGAAGCGGTAACTAAAGTATGTGGGAAATTTCGCAAACTATGTTTAACGAAAACGAATGAAACTCTAGTGAATTTCAACCAAATAGAATTTCATCAAATAAAATAGGACTCCGATCAGGACAAATAGGACATACCTGAAAGGGACCGGATGTTAATACCGTATTAGGACTTTCCTTAGTTCACCCTGACCGACATTTAAAACTAGAGATGAATATGTTTTCGCAGTCCCAGCCAGATCTAAACAAATGGGCGTGCCCCAATATGGAAGTTAGATATGATTTCTAGTAAAAGCTAGATGTAAAATGTGCTACTAGAATTTGGCGTATTACACCCTGATTCGGATGCTGTAATATCACAACAAACAAAAAAGAAAATCAAATTTAGAACGATCAGCAGTTGTTTAGTCATGTCAACTCATTGTGCAATGTACGCTAAAAGCTTTTGAACTAGTGTAATCTCATGATGACAAAAAACTTTTATAAGCCAATTGTGATCAATCATATTTCAATGAAATACCTTGAATTCTTTAAATTAAGAGCTGGCCACTCTGAATACTAAATATTTTTATGAAGCTATGATCATTATTCTATTTTTTTTTTAATGCTCCCCCCCACTAGCCTAATTTAAAAGAATTCACCCAATTATAAAATAGAATTAAAATATTAAAAAAACATTTTAAAACCATACCAAAAAATTATTACAATAATGTTTATTCACCTTCTAATTGATTTACAACAAAATTGTAAAAAGAACAATACAACATCCCACTGTTTCCTCCCTAATTAATATTTTTTTTATTTCTTCTTTTTTTTATTTCATCTTTTTATTAAGAAATTCAGTGAACCCTATTCAATTCGAATCAATGGCTAACAGATACATGAGCAATAAAATGAAATTCTATTATTTTCTTGATTTATTATATGAAATTACAATCATTAGTTTTCTAACACAAATAAAGAGAAGCAGAAAACTGAAGTAAAAGGAAATAGCATAATTTACTTTTGTATTTTTTTTATTTATACTTAATTATCTCAATCCACCCAATAATAAAATAATAATAATAAAATTATCGTTGCTCCTTTAGTTGCCTTGCATCGAATTGAAACTATTATATATAGCATGAAGTTGGAGTTCAGAAAAAGAAAAAGAATTCAAAAATTAATAATTATTCTATGTCCATGTGATTAAAAAAAACTTAATCTAATGTTTTTGTTTTAATTAATAAAACTTTTACCACCAGATTGACCGTAAAACAAAAATTTTTCAAAATAAGTTTGACATAAAAAAAATAATTTTTTTTGTGCTTGTAATGCTTGATAATGAAGTCCAAATCAACTAAAAATAATAAAAAGATGAAAAAGAAAATAATAATTTCTGTTTATTTCTATAATATACAATCTTATAAAAATAAAAAAAAGAAAAATTGTAATGTAAAGAAGAAAAGGAATAATGAAAAGAAGAATAATAACAAAAACTGTTGAATCAAGGAGTTGAAGATAATCAAGAAATATTAATAAAATTGTTGTCTTAATTATTTATTTTGGTTCCATTATTTAGATAAACAGTAATCTTAGGCGTAGGGTCCCACTGATCCAGTAATCCAACTGTTAAAATAGTCTATTTAAGTGGGTCATTTTGATTTTGTTTTTGTTGTTTTGTCACAATAAGATATATTTAAAAATTAAAATATGGTGGTTTGGTGACTTTAATATCCACAACAATGAAATGTTCTATTCTTATCGATAAAGACTCTGCAACAGATAATAAACGCAAACAGCGCGAGCTTATTGCTCACTATTATAATTGCAAACAAATAATTGTTTTTGCAGAAAACAAATTGACTTCTCGTCAAAATCACTCAGATTTATTCTTAATATAATAATCCTTCCTGAGGCTGATCTTTGGTTTTCGAATAAAGAACATTTTAAAAAAAAAATTAAAATTTTAAAAAATAGATCAAGCGGTAGAAATATTTAGATTTCTTGGTACAAATAGCATTGGATATGGCTTATTTCATTATATTTCAGCAGGTGGTCAAACCTTATAGCCACCGAATTTTTTTTTTTCGTATTCCTTATTGAATGTAAGCGAAACCAATTTTTTTTTTGTTTCGTTGACCTTAAGCGTTATACAGTTTTGAAATCTAGCATTTTTTTATTTTTGCGAGCTTTCGCAAAGTTCTACGCACTTACACGAATAGGAGTAATATTGAAACACCTTAGATCATTTAAAAGTAATTAATAATTAATTTTACAAAACTACCTTTAGGGACGCAGTTATGCTGAAATATATTTTACCAAGTTTTTCGCCTTTAAAGAGCGCAGTCACCAAAAGTTTAATAAATCATCGGAAAGTAAAAAGTATATCCTTTTCAGAAAATCTATTTTCA
Source organism: Diogma glabrata (assembly GCA_963693315.1). Classification (NCBI taxonomy): domain Eukaryota; kingdom Metazoa; phylum Arthropoda; class Insecta; order Diptera; family Cylindrotomidae; genus Diogma; species Diogma glabrata. The sequence goes on from OY856186.1 coordinate 354,535,039, forward strand.
TGTATGAGCAACACCCACTTGGGCTACCAGATGACTTACAAGTCTTAAAAGTGAAATAAAACTTTGCAGCGCAGCCACCACTCCATAGAAAAGTTTTATATAGCATCGGAAAAGGGATGGTTCAACCTTTTCAGAAAATTGGAATTCATGTTTGATCCATACCTAGTTTGGCTACCAGAGTATATACAATTTGAAAAAGTAATAAAAAAACTTATTTTAAATTTATATCGTTGAAAATTTAAAATATAAAAATTTTGAAATACAGCTAAAAACACAGCCATTTCAGAAAATCTGTTTTCATGTATGGTTAACATATAGTTAGGCCACCAGAGCTTACAAGTTTTAAAAGTGAAAAACGACTTTTTTATTTTAACTTTGTAACATTAAAAAATTAATTTTTTTTTTATTTTAAAACTTGTAAGACCTCTTGGCCAAACTTGGTGTTGGTCATACATGAATTTTTTGAAAAACTTGAACCTTCTCCTGTGTTATATCAAACCCTTCAAATTTTTAATGGTATACATATTTAAAATATAAAAGTATTTTGCATCTTTTCATCTTGTAATGCTCTGTTGGTTCTGTTTTTGGTCATACATGAAATCAGGCTTTCTTAATTTTTTAAAATAAATTTAAATAAAAATGTTTCTTTTTTACAAATTTTAAAATTAAATTAATTGCCCAGGTAAGAAAAAACAATCGGGCCAGACATGGCACATGATTGGCATACCAGATATAAACTTTGGGTCAAGTACACTTGCCACTGTTGGCCCAACGTTGGGTAAACCACGAAATGATAACATCGTGCCAGAGTTATTTTAATAAGTTTGGGCCAAGTACGGCTTACAATATTGGGCCAAGCATGATTTCTAGACCCATGACAAGTATATTTTGTATCATCAAATGAATTTAATGCCCGAAAGCTCACAAAATTCTTTGAAAGTTAAACTTCACTAAAATTATAACTCAAATCGTTTCACAGAACGACTTTTTTCTTTAAAGGAAATCCGTTTATCTCATCGTTTTGATTAGCTGTCTCATTTTATCAAATAAATATTACCAATGCAAGGAAATCTGCCGTGTAAAAAAAAATCAAATGTAATAAACTGAGAAAAATTATTCAAATAAACCGTCTCATACTATCAAATTAAAAAAAAATGGGTCCTTTACAATTCAACCATGTATTAACATTGCGAACATTCTTTATTTATAATAATGCAAAATAAAGCAGCATTTTAATGATTCCATATAAACACCTGCACAGAATCAATTTGCTTTATTTTAATATCTGTTTAAGAAAAACATATATTTGTTTCACATTGAAAAAAATAAAATAAAAAAACAATTGATTGTATACCGAAATGTAATATCCGTTGATAGATTTGAAATAAATGATCTTCGTTACAGTGGAACGTCATAAACCGACTGATATTACTTATTAAACTAATCTTAAATTGTTTGATAGTACGGAATGAATGTACGATCAATGTAAAGACTGTCTGTTTTAGATTTTAAAAGAAAATGCCTACTGAACAGATTTTTGTTGGTCGTTTGGTCGTTACAATCGTTTGTTACGATATAGGAAAATAATAAATTTCCTAATTATTTATTTACAGTACATTAAAATATTATTTGGAATTATTCAGGATTTTGTAAGCAATTGAACTCAAGTACCTAAGGTAGTAATTTGTTTTTTTTTTTTTCAATTCAAAGGTATTGTTAGAATTATCTAAAAAAAACTCTTTTTCTCTTCTACGTGTTTCGGTTGGGATATTCGAACTCGTAATCTTATCAAATTCCCTTATTATTATCACTATCTTAAGTTATTATTATGTAAAGAAAACTGATAAAAATTTTAGGTTGTTTTGTTTTGTGTTGAAACAGATTGCTCAGCAGTCTCTGACTGCAGATATCTGAATTTTCAAAACATGATAGAATTATTTCTAAATATTTGACATCTATAAATTTTATTAAAATAATTTGTTCCAAATTACGTTAAAAAGCTTTAATTTTTTTGGCTTTTTAGAATTCAGTCAAAATTGAATTAAACCAAATTAAATTTTATTAAATTAATTTGATTTTACTTAATTATGCTAATATATCGCATCAAATCAGATTCCCGATTCCAGTTCATAATTTTATTTGTAAGTTCAGCTATGTATATTTGTATTTCTTGGCCAAATTTTTAAAATTGAAGTTGTTATCTTTGTGTTGTAATTTTACTGAAAAATGATGTTTAAAACAAATTCCGTCTTTATCGTAGACTGTTTGCTAATGTGATATGAGAATATTTTTATAATAAGCGTTTTCGTATAGGAGGGAGAAATGTTGTGAAGTGTAATATATCAAACATGAAACAAACAATTCTTACCAACAATTGTTACCGAAGACACAAAACTCATAACAGTAAATACCAAAAGCAACGAGAAATTCAAAGATTCTGGAATATCTAAAGACAAAAGTAAATATGCTATAATACACCAGTTTAAGTCAGCAGCAATATTGATCATTGAAGTAAAGAAAGCTAAAACAGAATGGATTTTACACTTACCAGAATAGATTTTACACTAAAGAACTAAGTTGGATTGGTAAAAAATGAATTTGTTAAGATAGAAAATAAAAGAATATATTCAACTTTATGGTCTACTGCAACTTTATGGTTAACTATAAAGAAAACATTAAACAAAAACAAAATACTGCCCCAGGAGAACATTTCAAACAGAACACTGTTTTAAAAACTATTTAAACCATATTATACATAACAGCTAACATCACCTACATACATGGAAAAATCAAATATTATTAAAGCAAAACGAATACGCAATAGAAAATTAAAGACCATACCTATTGAACATCTACTGGATGTAGATTGGGTACAGACCACAATATGCATCAAAAACCACACCGTAAAATATGTTAAGGCTAACTGCTGCTGCAACAAATCACTTTCAAAATATCGAAAAAATTTAATAATATTAATAATAATTTGTCTTAAAAGGAATAATTTTAATAGCAATAAAATTGTAAACAGAACAAAACGTTAACTTAAGATCAACATAAACCTGAAAGAATATTTATTACTGGTTTTAGTAATACATATATTAAAATTTATATGGCTCATAATTTTGATCTCCGTCTATGGAATGAATAACCTGGCATGTTTTCATAAAAATATTTTGATCAATATTATTACCTATTCGTTAGCTTTGGGATGAAATTTGTATGTAAATAATTTTACGGTTTGATGGTCTCATCATTTTGTATACCATATTCATCTAAGTGTTATTTTATATTATTTTGTTATAATGTAATGCCAAGAATTTAATGGAAAATAAAAACAAATTTGAAAAAATTTTATTAAAATTGTTTTTACTCAAAAAATTTTTTTTATTGATTATATTGTAGTTTTTGTGGTTGGATAAAAAAAAGGAGATTTATTTAATTAAACTATGTAAAAATAATAAAAAATTTACTCAGCAATTTTATTGTTTTGGTATGTATGAAATTCGGATATGCTATTTCAATATGCTTGCTTTGATTTATTGAAGTACATATTTGGTTTTTAACAACCAGCTTTAAACCGGCTTAAGTTTGATATAAAATTAACAATAAAGTGGTAGTGTTTGGAAAGGAATTGTTTGCATACATCTTTTAAAAAATACAAAAATAAATTATTGAAATCAACATCAACAGTAGCCTACTGTAATAGTTGAAGGCAAAAAAGTTTTGACAGTTGTCGAACTCTATATTTTTTGCATCGATATTTCGCTAGATTTAATTTTTTGCTAAAATATAAAATTGCTTCGCTATAGCTAAATTTATACTCTTCTTACATTATTCTACGCAAATAATTCTTCACAAAAGAAAATTTTAATAATAAATCGAAAACTGTGTTTTCAAAAATTAAAAAAAAAATGTGTAGGCACTAGAAAAAAAATCACCTTTCATACGACACCCCACTGATCAAGATCAAACAAATATTTGTTTTTCAATATTTCCACTCTCGATCCACTCCAAAAAACGTTTTGAAAGATGAGTCGACCTCTGTAGTTTTCGTTCAATCCGTACAACATGTCCTATAACCTTGATTTTTTGCAAGTTGTTTTATTTCGTAATGTTCGAAGAGGAAGGAAAAATCACGTTTTTATAGTAATAAATCAAAAACTAAGCAGTCGATAATTCAATGAAAATTTTGTTTTTAATATTTTCCAATTTTTTTCAACCCAACTCGATTTCTCAATAAAACTTTTGTTTTATTATCTTCTTATCTATTTCTCCAAAATATAGATAAAAACAAATATTTGCATTATTTTGGTTTTTAGTAGGCGTGGATAATAGTACATTATGATGCTAGGACGTAAAGCTAAAGATTTTGGACGGATGTGGAGTTTGCAAATCGAGGCGCTAGCCGAGATTTGCACCCACATTAAGTCCAAAATAGCTTATGTCCGTGCATCATATACTATTTTTTATTCGGCGCAAGCAAACAATTTTAAGAAAAGTTGTTTATTCTAAATTAAAATTTTAAATTTTCATAAATTTTAAAATAGAAATATGTGGAACAAGGAACCTTTGACAAAATATTTATTATTTTTTCCAAATTATTGTGTAGCTATGACAACAAATGATAACAACTATTTTAATTGGATAATGAAATTTTGAATTTGAGGGTTGCTTTGATAAAAAATTTTATTTTTCATAGAATTTAAACAAATACAAATGCTTTTTACTTTTTTGGACGTAGCTATGACAACAAAATAAATAGTTGAAAAGTGATACTTTAAAGCCGCAAATCACAGTAATAAAGTAACACTTTAAGATGTAGGCGAATAAAAACACATTTTATAACTGTGACAACTATTTTTGAGCAAACAAATGAGCTAATTTACTTTTACTATTAACTATTTATTAAAAAACCATGTTTTCGTTTTTTTAGGTAAGTAATCGTCCCCCTAGCTGTGTACTATTTTGTAAGTTCAATATTTTATTGTAGAACTTGAGCAAATATCAATTTTAATTGAAATTGCTCCAATACAATCAATCATTTCTCCAGAAACAAATACTAACTACAACATATTTCTTCGAAATTGTTCCTTGCACTTTAATTTTGATCGATCACTGAAGTGAAAAATTAAACGATGACGATAAACAAACAATGATTAATTGACAAAACTTTATTTGTTCAATATTATTTTCTATACATTTTCTCCTTGTTAACAAAACAATAATTAATACATTTAATACCATCAATTCTTGTATTTTTGTTTAATATAGTGGCATCGTATATTAATCAGTTTGTATTCTTAACCTTAATTTTGCCATTTCAATCTATGATAAAAACGGGTTGTGTTTCTCTTGATCGTTGACGTGTTTCTTTTGATCTACGTGTGACAATCCCACGAACTTCAGTTTCTGCTATTAACATAGTCTATTGAAATTAACGTAAGATGTCACATACCACTGGCAATGGTGGAGAGTGATCACTAGCCAAGGTGATATCTTAGGGATTCTGGATGAACTGTATTCAGTCATGACTACATGAATACATGACTATGAAAGCCACCAAAATTAACAAATTCGTAGAACACATGACATGAGGTAAAACACATGACATAAGTTCAAATCAAAAATTTGTTTGACGTGTACAAAAAACAAAGGAATACACTGTGTTCTGTGTTAACATGTGTGGGATGGCAAATTAATTAAACCAAAAGTTCAATCATCGCTTTATTATAATGTACAATGTATTTTATTTCAAATACTTTAATGTTTGTTTCAAAAAGTTTTAAATTGCATAAAAAGAGGTAATATCGTAACGAAATGTTTTTAATCGTTAAAAAAGTTTTGAGCATTTTGTAATTAATCATCAGAGTGGAATTGAAATGTGAAATATTTCAACAAAAAAAGGTACGACCATGCAATTTAAAATTAAATAAAATGCAAACCATCAAAAATATCGTAGTTGCAAACTTGAAAATATCTCAGGGTTGATAGATGAACCTAGTTCAGTCAAAGATAACACCTTCAATCTTAGTTATTGAATATTTTTTGATGACGCTATTGCTTGCTAGAAGAAACAAGTATTTAAATTATTGAATTTATATCTTGCCTTTGTGATGTTAAGTTTCCTAGTGGCTAGCAAGCTGGATTCGAACTCGGAGGACTCGGACTCCCAGTTAAAAGTGCTTTTAAGCAAAACATTAACAACCATCAAAATGCTCTAGGGGCAGATATAAAACTAATGGAGTTAATTAAGTCTTCAAGTGAAACTCGACCATAAATTTTAGTGGATTGAGATTAATACAGATGAAAGACACATGCTGTCAGCCGACGCTCCTTTATGTAATATAATTTGATAAAAATATGTATATTGGTTTTAATCATTGAAGAAGATTTGCGTTACATGGTCAAGAAATATGCCACTAGCGGCATTATTGTACACCTAATTTTTATTTTGTTCGACGAAACTTTTTTAAAAAATTTGCTTTTACCTCTTAATTTATTTTTATTGCTCTCATCTTATAAAGAAATATAGGCCTATGTCATATTTAACTATGTGATCCTTTTTAGCATTTTACTACTGTGGATAAAAACGTGGTCCGTTCGATGATCCAAAAATTAATGGCTCGTCTCTTATGTTTGTAAAACAATTAAAAATATTATGGGGTTAATTTTGGTACAATACAATACAAACAAAAAAAACTGTTTGTTAAAATCGGTATAGTCATTCTTGAGCAATTTAATTTCAAAGTTTCTTCAGATTGGCACAATTTTCATTTTTCATGCATGTTGGGGCGCCCCTATGCTTAAAGTTCAAACTATCCACTTTAAGAAAATTCTAAAATAAGTAGCATTTTTTATTTTGTCCATACTACTATATACCAAGTTTCAGGAAAATCAAAAATGGTCAGGTTTTCACAACTCGGCCTAGAGTAGAACACGTTTTTCTTTAACCCATCTTTTGGTCTAAAAATTTAAACTTAAATCATAATTAAACCCACATTTATAAGCTCCATATTCGGACTTGTAATGAGCATTTTAGTTCTGTTTGTACGGTGCATCTGTTTCAATTTTGGTCCTCTAGATTCTGATCAAAATCATGCTACATAAATAATCTGAAGATTCATAAGTGAAACGAAATTTTTTCAGTATTTTGTATTGTTATTTTTTGTGACGCCCACTTTTGTTATGAACCCTTTCGTGCGGAATCTGATATCAAAACACAATTTGCTACAGTACCACTATTACTGTCCTCTTCGTATTCCATAAATATCGCCATCCACTGTACTCATATCAAATTCATAACTAGTATGATAACGCTTTTCGTTACGATCCTTGTGACATAAATAACTATTATACTAGCCACATTCTATTACTTTAAACATTTAAACAGTGCTAACATGATTAATAAATAATTTCAAACAAATATATTTGACTATTGATTGATTTTTACGAATCCATTGGTTGTTAGTCTTAACTCTAAACATAATGAGAATTCGGTTCATTATCTCACTCAGACAAAATAAATCGAAAAACAAAAATTAGAATCATCGATCGTCTATTATCTAATTTTTATAAATGAGTAATCATATAATCAAAAAATTAGAATTTAAATTATTATTATTATTGATTTATAAATTATATGTTTAAATTAATCAGTTTTTTAAATTTATGATTCTCGTGTATTTCTTAATTCTAGCATTTAGAATGTTTCGTTTTTTTAGCTCAATCAATTGAGACGAAAAATTGAAAACTTAAAAATATGACCAAATCATTTAATTGAATATTTTTTTAATTTGAGTTTGTATTTAACAGGGTTTTTGGTAGAGAGACTTAATTTGTATATTATTGCCAAAAACTAGTAAACTTATTTAATGGTTAGGTAGCACTATCTCCAAGACCAAGGTCGGTGAGAACTAATCCATAAATTTTTGAAAAATATTATTCTATCATTTCAAATTTCTTGCTTCGCTTAATTCCTTTCTATTCTGCTATCTCTCTGTCATTCCTTCTACAAATAAGTAAAAGAAAAAGCATAATTTGTCCGTCCATTGTAGTATGTTATTCATTGTGTCAACTTTGTATAATTTTTTGAAGAAGAGAAATAAAATTAAGTATTTTGACGGAAGCAAATTGTTAAATAACAAAAAACAATTTAACGCCCACATATGTATAAGTAAGTAAATAAAAAACTAATAAAAATAATTGTTAATAAGTTGTTCATTTAAAAAGAAAACGAACTTATAACGATAAAGGAGATGATGAAAAATGAATTTGGAAACGCGACTGATTGCTTTGAGTGTTTAACATTTCGTGTTGTTCTAGACAAAAATATCAAAATTTTGATTGATATTTGTCATTAAAATGTGATGGTTAATATTTTTTAAAAAATCACTGTCGTATAGTAACACAAAAACAAATATAATTTAATTAATATACTGGAAACTAACAACATAATAGCTAACATCTATAATCTTCTTTATGAAGCACAATCAACCGATTACGTTTGGAAATCGTTTTTTGTTTTGCTCTCTGAGAAACCGAAATTTCTTCCCATAGTCGTGCGTAAGTTTTTCATTGATTCAAAGTTGTACAATTATTGCGTGTTTTCTTGTAGATTTACACTACCACAAAAATTTGGTTAGTTAAATTTACAGAATAGTGATATTTTGAATTTTGTTATAATCAAACATTGTTTTTTTGAATCTTTATCAAAATGAAAAATAAATTTGTGAATAATGAAAAATGTTTATCAACAAATTTTCATAATATGTATACTTTGAAAATACTTACATAACTTAAATATTTCGTGACTCAATAACTCAATAAAGTTAAATTACTCTCGTAATTATTTTCATTCTTTTTATAAAAATTTGCACAACTATGAAGAAAACATTTAATATATTTTGGCATTTTAAATTTAGAAAAGTTTTAATTTATAATTTTAAAAAAAGTTTATGGTTGATAATATAAACATTGGAAAACAAATCAAAATGGAGAAAAGAGAAATTCAATTTGACAGATTTGCTATTAACGTTCTCTGTATATTTATATTTACATATTCTAAGAGCATCCTTTGCCATACCAAACTAGTATAGTAATAACGACGGAATTTTTCAAGTGTTTTTTTATATATGTGACCAGAAAACGGATCTACGTGTGCCCCAGCTAAAAGATCCGTCGTCAAGCTTTTTGAAATGAAAAGTTTTCAATTGGAGATGTCCGTATTAGTGTAATGAATACCATAGGATGGTGATATTAAACGTTTTCCCTCTTTAGATCTAAAGTTTAAATCAGTGTAAATTAAACTGTGATATTAACGGACAAGTTCTAGGTATTCAACGTCTTGGAACGCTGACGAGTTAAAACCCACCGATGTAAAACCCATGTATCATTAGCTAACTCAGTAAATTCTTCGCAGAAACGCGAGAAAGAGCATCAGGTAAAACGTGAACCTTTCCTATACTCAATGTGGAACTTGTAGTCTTGCAATTTAAGGCTCCATCAAACTAGACGGGGTGATAAGTCTGGAATATTCATTAGCCACCGAAAACTGGCATGGTCCGTTATGATCGGGTATTCTATACTTTCCACATTGTGTTGAAAGTTCTTTACACACATCACAGCAGCGTAGATCAGTCATACTGTACTCAAGCTCAGTGACACTATACTTCCCTATAACGTAGCCCAGATATCTCAATTGCTTTAATACGAAGCTGATTCTTTCGATATTGATTGTAAGGTTGGCTTTACGCAGCCACAATACCACAAGCTCCAAAAATGCAATGTTCTCATCAAAGGTCGGAGCACTAACCAGAAGATTGTCCAGATAAACAAATATCCTATCGTGGTACTCATGTGGAATTATCCTGTGCTTTAAGACGATACATAGTTTGCGGAGCGTCACACAACACGAACCACAAACTAATATGAAGGTTTACCTATTAAGGTAAAAGCGATTTTCGGTATTTACCACAAGGCATCCGTTAAGTCTAAGCTAGATAACTGTCTCTAACCGACTTAATGGTCTACAAGATCCGCAATGGTAGGGTTACTTTGTATAATGTCAGATGTAGGTGGTAAGTTCAACTCATTTACTGGAAAGGCTATATCGAGTAGCTTTAAAATCGATTCCAAGATACAGAGGTTGTGACAGATTAGGTGCTATGAATACACGTAGTGTTTTTCTTTATAATTGAAACGAGTTTTGACTATAATATAACTCATGATACGTTCCTTGGAATCATTTGCGGTAAATATAAGTGAAAGTCAATGATGAAAATGCAAACCAGGTTGAGACACTAACTTTTTACTATCTCATCCTAAGAGACTAATACACCCCCCTTACCCCATGTCTACCGTCGATAGCGGAAGATATTACCGAAGAACAAATTTGTTTTTTAATTTTTCGTTTATCTCTAAAGTATAACCAAGCACGGGTGAACTCGTTTTTTTAGCTCAGAGCATTAGAGCATTATCAAGAGCATTATCGAATAGAAAACAAGAAACAACATCTGCAAGAAAATCCTTTGGGATTTTCGCAGCTTCAGTCGGGCGTTCCACACGGAATAGAAAATGTTCGGTATAAACATTGGAAGTGGTTGCTCTATATTTTAGGTTACAAAAATTGACGGTTTCCATCAAATGGTGGTTTTTAATTTTTCGAGAGTTCTGTTCGCCGCTAAAATTGCTTTCAAAAACTGTTTTTGGTTTCGATTGGTCTATACCGTATTTAATGTTGGAGTTAAAGTTTCAACTAAAGTGTTGATACTGCACAGCGTTTGTTTCATAATTTAAATTGAATCCGAATGAGCTAAGTCTAAAATTTGACCAACCTTACACTATGTTGATATAAGGTGATCTGAACGGATTGATGTTTGTTGTAGTGAAAGAGATTCTAAAATCATATTGGTATATAATTTGTGAGACGAACATGCCAACACAGGTGTTTCACCAGACGTACCAACAATAATTGAACGAGGATCTAGTGTTTTTCCAACCATATCATGTACGGTTTCACTTATACGGGCGATATTGCTTAAAGCTGCATCTGTCTCAGATTTATTTTAATGAAAATTTTTAACGAAAGTTATACGATTTGTTTGAAAAAAAAATAATAAATATTTTGGTCAAACGTTACTTGATCAACATAGTTTTATTTTAAAATTTATAAAAATTTTAATATTGATTTAGATTAATAGTTATTTGTTTAACTAGGCAGCAAAGTAGTAAATTGACTGCCACGGCTGATAGTTCATAGCCGAGCGAGCGAGGCTAGGAATTCAGCCAAGACAGTCAATCTACCTTGCTGCCGAGTTGAACATATAATTTTTTCTCCGATTAATTACAATGATATGTAATTTAATAATTATTACTTTAAAAATAAAGCAAAATTTTAAAAATGAAAAAAAAAATCGATTAAAAAAATTTTTTTTTTAATCGCAATATCCGTTTATTTCTATGAAGTCTAATTATGTTGCTGCCTAGGCAGCAAAGTACTTGCTTTGCTGCCTAGGCAGGAAAAGTGCCACTTTGCTGACTGAAATAAGTCTGCAAAATTTATATTTGCTGTCTATCGGAGAAAAAAGTTTTTTTTTAAATATTTTGCTTGCGGCGAATAAAAAATAGGATATGATGCTCGGACGTAATCCATTTTGGACTTACTGTGGGTGCAAATATCGGCTGACGCCTCGATTCGCAAACTTCACATCTGTCGAAAAACCTTAGTTTTCCGTCCTTGCACCATAATGTACTATTATTTGTTTATTCTAATTTTATGATTATTTTACGGGCAATTATTTTAAGGGCGGCAAAGTAGAAAAATATACTAACGTTTTATATAACAACGGGATTTTATTTTACGGGAGTAGTTAATTTTAATATAAATAAAAAATTAGATAAATATGCAAACGCAAACACTCACGACACGAAGTCCAACGCATTACGGACTAAAGGCGTACATAAATGTTAATAAATACTATTGCGGCTCAACACAATTTCTACGAGCAACTCTTCTTAAGATATACTCGTCCTCAATAGCTAAACCATTGAGAGTTCTTTCATTCTATTGAATCATATGTTAAACAGAAGTCACAGGCTTCTTAATTCTTAAGAATTCTTATAAATAATCAATGTTAGAGGCTCCTTCGGCCTTCCCCATGAATCATAATTTCGTTCTTTATATCAAACTTCCATAGACCGAAAGCGATATCAAGAACTTATGAACCTTTAACTATTAAATAACAGTTTAAATACAGTTAATATTATTAACTGTATTTAAATTGACGCGCAAAATTAAATAAACAGATTAATATCTGGATGGTTATTGCTAATGGACTCAAAGTTTTAAAACTGACACGCTAGTATAACCACTTACCAATCTATACGTGAAAATGCCGAAATTAATAAAACTGATAAAATTTACCTGGACTTGAATTAAGAAATGAATATTGTTTCTAAAGCCATTGTAGCTTCAGGTCATTGGAAAATTAATTACTGCCATCTATTATTAATTTGAATTTAAACGAATGCAATATTATTCGAAATTCCTTGTTAGTATATTTCTTGATTTAAGAAAATTGGAATGTGCATAATGACCTATTTATTGTAAGGCCCTGTAAAACAAACGACAACAACTTTAGTTATTTTATACTTTACGGCTTTATAGGAGTTATCGTTTACTTTATAGGATTTATAGTATACGAGACAATCGAGACAATGTGAAAAACACTTTTTACTCTCACCTATAGTGTTCCTTATAAAACACAGAACCCTAAACTAAGTACGTTCCACCCAAACCCCTTTATCCAAAGCAGATGCTTTTTAAACCTACGGCAGACATCCTGTCCACGTTTTGGTCGGTGTTTGTATAACATAGATAAACCGTACCGTTAGATAACCGTTAGATAAACCGTACAAAAAATCATCAAACAACATTTACGTGATTTGAAACATATAGGTGTTTTCTTTTTTTTTTTCAAGATAAACAAGGCGACTAACAAGGTAGTTTTTTGTTTACCATCTGTTAACTGACATATTGGTCTCTGTCTGGCCTCTGTTTAATATATGTACGCTAAAAATAAATTATTTATAATGTTGCTAATTTGAATATTTTTTTTAAAAGACCAATAACTTTTGCTTTGACACAGATTCGTTTCGTTTTTAACTCCCATTTTCATATTATCCATGTGACACCGTAAACAAAAAATAAAATAAAAATGAAGATGTTATTTTATAAAATTCTTAATTGTACCATTATACCATTAATAAAAATTTATTTTATATCCACATCCTTAGAAAATCTTTAACATCATAAAATTAATTCAACCCTTGAGGTTGGGTATAATAATTATATTTTCATTTTAAGACAATGATAGCGATTAAAGATTAAAATTCGATTTATGCCTACAATATCCGTTGAATAATAATTATTTTGATTTTAATATTATTTTTTTGTGGTTCATCGTTCGTTTTCATTTTAATTGGAATTTTTATTTGCGAAAAAATTAAAGCAAAGCAGTAGGTACATATAAAGGTTTTGAAATCTGTGCGCCCTAAATTATTGATGAAAGTCAATGAAATCAAAGAATGGTATGAAGTGAAACAGGAAATTATAAACTTGATTGAATTTTTTGAACACAACTGATGTTGTAAGAATTGATAAGATCATGTTATTTATTTTTGCAGTTAAAAATTTAGCTTCCTTTTAAGGATGCTAAGAGAAAACAAAAATAACCATAAAATCTAAGAAAAAAATAAAAATTTTAAGTATTTTCGATTTTTTTCAATTTTTATTTTGGTTCATGACTTCCTTACACATATACCTACATGCATCTTGATGATAAATAATGAATGATTCTTGTAATTAATGTCTTTTTCATCCTTCGTATATGATTATTTTGAAAAAACAAAATCAAAATGATTGTAGAACTAAGCTCAGTGAATTTGTTTTTGGAATACGTTGTGCTTAAATAAATTGTCAAATGTCATGTTAAATTACAAAGTTTAAAACAAATTTTTAGAAGTGGTAATGGTTATGGTTTTTGTTATAACTAAAACAGCAAATACAAGTTGACAAACAAAAGCTTATAACTTATTTGTTCGTTGTATATTAATTTTACATCCACACACCCCCCCCCCCCTTATACAGGTAACATTTCTTTAAATAAGATAAGGTGAGTTTCATACAATGATTAATTGTGCAAATTGTAACACATACTTGAAATCTTAGTTTCATTGACTTAATTATCAACATATTTGGTTAGGTTCTTTCTTGTTCATATTAAGAAGTCGTGAGGATTACATGCAAAAAAATAAAATTTCATTTTTCATGTTGTAGATGAAGATTAAGACAGGAATAAAAATTAAACGAAAATAACATAACGATAAAAAGAAAGTGAAGAATAAAATTGAAATGTTTTTTTTTTGTGTAATTTTTAATTTCCTTAATGTTGTGACACCTTTTTTTCCTAAGTTGATTTCTTCAATGTTTATACAGAAAATGATTCTATTTTCTTCTAGTTGTAATTTTTTTTTATTTTATCGCTTAAAATAAATTGAAAGCAAACACACGACAGACAAACAATGTGATTTTTTTTTCAGTTTAAAATTGTTATGAAGATATTAATCTTTGAAATTATAACAGAATTTTCACATCGTTGTGGAAAGTTTTAAAACAAAATGAAAATTTCATTCAATGATTACTATCCAAAACAGTAAAACACAAAAAATATCATATTATTAAAGAAAATTTATAGTTTCAAAATTTATAGTTAGTTATGGTCTCAGTATTTTATGTGAGTATGATCATATGAGAAATTCTAAAGGATTTTTGTTCTAAGTCGTTATTATATCTGTTATTTGATGGTGGTTAAACAAAGTGTTTTATTTGGTATTTTTTAATATCTAGTTTTTCTAATATCAGACAGACATCAGACATGATATTTTTACTTCAATATAAATACAAACGTCAAAACTTTCAATGAATCAGTTTTTATCATTTACACTTAAACCTGTTTGAACGAACGAAATACTTATCCAAAATAAAAGTGCATATCAAAATGTGAAATGTAAAGTTAGTCATCTATTAATTAGTTTCTGTTTAATTAAAATCAGCACATAAAATAAAATCAACAATATTACACTTGTATACCTTAATCCAATTCAATTTATGTTAAGAGTTAAGACTGTAACAAAATATAAAAAAAACAATTGTAATATCATTCTTATTATATTTATAAATTTGAAATAAACGAATTCCTTTAGCATTATGTACTTATATCTGTAAAATTACATCCTATAAATGTAATTAATTTTATATTGGGTAGTTGGCAGAACGTTTTAGGCAACATGTAGAGAATTTTTAGTTAAAATAAAAAAAATCCATTGAGTTCCGCATTATCTTTACATTTAATTTTTCGAAAAAAAAAAGACTTTTCAATACATTTCTAGTATTGCTAATAAGAAACTTTTTACAGGTTAACTATAAAGGATTTCCTGATAGCCTAATATTATCGGCTCACTAATAATATAAGTTAGTTAAATTTTCCCGCTAGGCAGTATATTCGGCGCGTTGGAAACAGTTATCCTATTTAGTAAACATATTAAAGTTTAAATTTCGATTAAAAAATAAACGCTTCTGTATAACTTCTTTATCACTTAGTTTAACAAAGGAAACAGTTGAAAATGTTTCTTAGTTGTGAAATATTTAAAGCTTTATTCTGAAACATTAGAAAAATCTGTTAAAATAACTACAATAAACGACAGCCCCAAAAAATCTATAGTTTTGAACTTTTGATTCTAAAACAATTTTCCTATAAGTTGATTTACGGTTTAACTGTAAATTTTTCTCAAAATTTCATTTTCTCAAAAAGGAGGATATTAGATGAGCCTTGTTTAAGGAGGTCCAAAGTTTCAAAAATTGTGTCATGCTCATGGCAAATTGAATAAAAGTTGCAAAGATGCTTTTTTTTGTAAAATGTGTTGTGTAATAAGAACTACAATATGTGGACCAAGTACCCACAACAACATGCCTTCTAAGGTTTAGATGGAGGCTACTATGCGTATACATATACTCATACTCTCAACAAATAGAAATATGGTTATTATGTATATACGTTGTTATATGATTTTTCGTTGAAAATTTGCCAAGTTCCCTATCGTTACGAATATTTTTCCAATTTTTTTGTCTATTAAGTTCGAAATTAAATGGGTTATTCCTACTACACACCACATTTTATTTAAAAAAAAGGAAGGCAGTCTTGAGGATTACCGACAGAAGTGAAAACTTAAAACTGTGAAATATAGCTGTGCTTAGGTTATTCGTACTATCAGTTGCGTTTTCTTTATGAAAAAGTATAAAGTAAAACACACAAATCAAATATGACAAACACAATTTTTTTTATTTTACTTAAAAATACAACAAAATCTTTACTCACTTTACCACACTTAAACTGAAAAAAAATCAAATCCAGCGCGACTTTTTCAACAGAGTCTCTCATCTCTGGAATTCATTACCTTCGTCGATTTTCCCTGATAACTTTAACCCTCAAAAGTTCAAAGTCAACGTTCATAAATTTCTAAAAGAAACTTAATTCTCAATTGATTATAATCCCTAGTTGGCATGGTGTCTTCGGATATTCAGAGACGTTAATGTATAAATAATTATATTAACACTAAACATGCCTAACTTCTGATAAGAAAAAAAAAAAAAATTAGATAAAAAAGAAAAAAAAACAATTAAGAAAATAACAAATGATTACAATTTATCTCACTCTCTTTTAATATTTATGTTACATTTAATATATATTTAGCGTGACGATGACTCAAATATATAAATTTTTCCCCATACAAAATCATACAACGCGATTAAACGCGATTAAAAATCGCAATTAAAGAAGTTTTTACTTCAAAAGTGGTACAATAATCACCAACACAAAATAGAAAAAAATTGAAAAAAGAAAAAAACAACAAAAAGTATAAAAAACAGTTTATTCTAAACGACGACTTATTTGAAACTTATTTATTTATGTAGACTTACTATTCACCGCCATTTTGATCAATAGACATTTTTTTCTGAAAAAATAGTCAAAATTCAAAAAAAAGGATTTTACGGCACATCTACTACTCAAGACCTATCCTACGATATTGATACTGCCACACTTTTGATGGAGCAAATATTTTAAAATTGTACCGCAAAAATATTGCTTACGTATTTATATATAGATATAGATTGATTTTGAATTGTGAAGCAAATAACTTGATAAAAAAACAAAATAACATAACAAAAAACTCAAAACACACAATTATCACATTTTTGCTATTTTTTCTGAAAAAAACGTCAAAATTCAAAAAAAAAGTATTTTTCGGCACATCTACTACTCAAGACCTATCCTATGATATGCATATTGCCACACTTTTGATGGAGCAAATATTTTAAAATTGTACCGCAAAAATATTGCTTACGTTTTTATATATAGATATAGATTGATTTGGAATTGTAGATAGATATAGATATAGATAGATATAGATAGGTATAGATAGATATAGATAGATATAGATAGATATAGATAGATATAGATAGATATAGATAGATATAGATAGATATAGATAGATATAGATAGATATAGATAGATATAGATAGATATAGATAGATATAGATAGATATAGATAGATATAGATAGATATAGATAGATATAGATAGATATAGATAGATATAGATAGATATAGATAGATATAGATAGATATAGATAGATATAGATAGATATAGATAGATATAGATAGATATAGATAGATATAGATAGATATAGATAGATATAGATAGATATAGATAGATATAGATAGATATAGATAGATATAGATAGATATAGATAGATATAGATAGATATAGATAGATATAGATAGATATAGATAGATATAGATAGATATAGATAGATATAGATAGATATAGATAGATATAGATTGATTTGGAATTGTAAAACAAATAACTTGATAAAAAAACAAAATAACCGAACAAAAAACTCAAAGAACAAAACTATCACATTTTTGCCATTTTTTCTGAAAAAATCGTCAAAATTAAAAAAAAAAGGATTTTACGGCACATCTACTACTCAAGACCTATCGTACGATATTCATATTGCCACACTTTTGATGGAGCAAATATTTTAAAATTGTAGAGCAAAAATATTGCTTACGTATTTATATATAGATATAGATTGATTTTGAATTGTGAAACAAATAACTTGATAAAAAAACAAAATAACCGAACAAAAAACTCAAACAAATACGCGTATGACATTTTTGCTATTTTTTCTGAAAAAATCGTCAAAATTCAAAAAAAAGTATTTTTCGGCACATCTACTACTCAAGACCTATCCTACGATATGCATATTGCCACACTTTTGATGAAAAAATATTTCTTACGTATTTATATATAGATGCGTAAGCAATAGTTTTGCGGTACAATTTTAAAATATTTGCTCCATCAAAAGTGTGGTAATATGTATATCGTTGCAAAAGATCTTGAGTAGTAAATAAGGAGAAAATTCAAAATCAATTATATCGATTAATCAAACTCTGAAATAATGTATTGTAGCTATTTTGTTGGGAGGTCTTTTTACAATTTCTATTTACAATGGCCGAATTTCGGCCACTGGGCGATTCCTAGTGAAAAATAATGATGGGAAAACCAATACAGTAATCCCTCCGACTGCGCGGTAGTTCCGTTCCAGAAAAACAGCGTGCAATGCAAAACCGCGCAGTGTGAACCCTATTTTGTATGAAAATGGAGGGTTCGGTTCCAAATTTTGAAAAAAATTCAAAAAAAAATAATTTAAAGTTATAATTAAACAAAAATGAATATATACAGCCTGAAAAACGTGTATTACTTCGACAACTCTTAAAAAGAAAACACTTCATAAGTGAACAGATAAATTAACATAAATAACATTTCAAAAAACAACTCAAATTTAAAAAAATAATATCAATAATATGAATTTGTTTAGAATATTCTTACTGGCTTGAAATTGAATTTGATCTATATTGAATGTTCCAGCCACACAGTTAAAAATAAACTGAATTTCTAATGCAAATTGCTACATATATGGGTCATTCTTTTACAAACCGAACACATTTTTGATTTGGCTGAAATTTTTTTTAGGTCTTTTATAGGAAAATTCCCAAATTCCCAAGAAAAAAAGATATACGTGGTCGAGAATTTTTTTTTCGAAAATAAAGCGGTTCTAAATTTCGAGGATTTCGTGATTTTTTGCTGGAAGACTTATTTGCAAAGATTCATAGCTTCGGTTCTGGTAATGATAGAATTTTTTTTCTGTTTTATTTATTTCACCTAAAAGAAAAAACTTTAAAAAAAATTGTTATCTTCAAAAATTATTAACAAATTCCTATGTGTAAACAGTTTAGCAATAAGTCAGACACTTTCTCTCTGACACCTGCAATTTTGCTCTTTCGTGTACGAGTAGCATTAGAAATAAATTAATTTATCGAGCGCGGAAAGACACAAAATTCCATAAATTTTTGTTGTACCGCGCTGGATAAATTAATTTATTTCTAACAGTAAAACTATTTTCCCATTGAACGTAGAATACGATGGTTATATCAAATACTCTTTATTTTTGTAGGGCAATCACTAAAAATCGATTTTAACATTTTATTTGTTTATAACAATCGGAATTCGCTAATAATTTTAATTGAATATATTTTTTTAATAAAATTCCATCTCTTAACTTTAAAATAAAATAAAACAAAAGCTTCTATCATTAATAGAACCGAAGTTATGAATTTTTGAAAATAAGCCGTCAAGCCAAAAATCACGAAATTCTCGAAATTTAGATCGCCTCTATTTTTCAAAAAAAAAATCCTCGAACACGTATATTTTTTTCAATATCATACCCGTAAAAAATGTTTTAAGCCAAATCACAAATGCGTGATTTTGTTCAAATTTGTTCGATTTGTAAAAAAATGACCCATATGGCAAATGTAATTTTTTTTCATTTTAATTGTATGAAATTCACCTACATATTCTAAAAAAAAGTTTTAAACGTCGCGCGGTGTGAAATTTTAATCGCGCAGTGCGATAATTAGTATTGAAAACTTATCTCGCGCAGTGGAAATCGCGCAGTTAAAACCCGCGCAGTCGGAGGGATTACTGTATATTATTATTTTTAGCACCTCCTGTCAAAAAATAATTATTTTTATTGTTTATTTCGAAATGATAATAATTTGAGCGAAACGGGAAAAGAAAGTAGCAATGACTTTAAAAAAACTGCCTTATCAATCAATTTAAAATTCGTAAAAAGAAACTTTATGATTTAATCAATACATGAATAAAAAAACAATAATTTTAATGGTTAATAAAAATTAAAAAGAATATACCACTCTAGGAATTGAGCTCTGGACCTATAGAACCTCAGTCGACGATAATTTGAATATATAGATTTATCCCCATACAAAATCGCACAACGAGCCTAAAGAAGTTTTCAGTTCAACAATGCAGGCAGTTATTGAGGACTATCGGCAGAAGTTAACACATCACTCTATGAAATAGCAGTGTTTTTGTATCTTCTAATAATTTTAGCATGGGAAATAATGACAAAAAATCAAATACGACAAAACAATTTTTTTTTGTTTTGCTTACAAATATTACAAAATCTTTTCTATACCACACACATAATCCGAGAAAAACATCATATTCAATGAAATCGAAAAACAAACGATGAATCAAGAAAACGAGAATAAGAGAATAAAACAATTTATCTCACTCTCTATTTTATTATTTATTTTTAATACATAGCTAGCTACAGCGTGACGATGACGCGAATACATACAATTTTCAACCTACAAAATTTGCCAACGCGCCTAAACGAGTTTTCACTTTTGCAAACCTTAAAAAACTTGTATTAATTTGTATATGTCTGTTGACTTCGTTAGCAGCTTTGAGGCAGTGTATGCCTATAATGACTAACTAAAAACCATTTTTTCTGTAATAATTTATCTTTGGTCAAATTCGTTAAGTTAGGTTGAACAATTTAAAGTTGAAATCCAAACGAATTTACAAAAAGAATTCAAGTTAGTAATAATTCGCAAACAAAAATTATACAATTAAAAATTTGCTTATACATATTTAATATTTTAATCATTTTATTCTGTGCATCTAAAGTCTAAACCCAATGTTCTTTCTCAGTTTTTGTATTCGTATTTTTGTTTACAATAAACCGGATACTTCAATTATAATAAAACAAATAATAACATTAACAAATTAATCCTTTTAACTTGAAACTAAAACATTCATTTCACATCTCACCCAATTTTATTCAATGTAATAAATATGAATAATAAAACTATAATTTCTGTTTATTTAAGTCTTATCGCACTTTTAGGAACGTCATTTGTATTTGCATATTTATAGATGTTACGGGTCAATGAAATTTGTATTCGAGTAAGTTTTTAAGTTAATAGGCTAACTAAACAACCTAAAGTATCAATTGTACTCGTTAAAAATGTCGATGATTAATAGATGTTTTGTAACTTTAAATCAACTCGTCCACTCCTCAAGTTTTTTTTATTGCTTCTATTAAATTAGTAGAGGATTTCATATATATTATTTTAAAAATAAATTATGTACTTACATTAGACAAGCAAAGTAAACTGTTATTTAAATTTCTTTATTTATCTTTTTATCTCTTAGTTGCACTTAGTTCTCATTATTATAACAATAATTGTCATCATATTCGTATTTTTATTAAGATTATTGTAATAAATTGAATAGTTTATTGTTTTAAGTTTTCGCTATGTCATACATACATCGTCATTTTTGTAGAGAATATTTCGGCAGGTGATCAATTTATATGCAACGAATAATAAATTGAACTTTTATTCTGATCTTGTTTTCAGAATTTGAATTTTATTTTAAGAAGTTTTAATAATTGGACTCATGTACTCGAAAATAGTGTATATGATTACATTAAATTAAATCGTAAATATAACACCATATAGTTTAGACAATAAATCTTTATATCATAGAAATTCTTTTAGAATAAACTTTAACATATTTGATGATATATCTTTAAAAATAAAATATTAATTAATTCAAACGTAATAATCGAATTTAAAAGTATTCATGTAATCTCTTATCGTAAATTTTAGTTTTGAATATATCCATGTCATTAATTAATAGCTTATATTGTAGTTTGAATTCCTAGCATAAAATCATCGTAAAATTATAGTTTACGATCAATATTAATTTATATATTAGTTTTATTGACAAAAAACATTAAACAAATCAGCACCGATCGACCTCTTTTCATTGTATATTTGTGTGAATTATAATTTGTATGTAAACATATCTGAGAAAGTGGCCATTAAATTAATTATTCAATCCAATTATTTTGAAAAGAATCAATGAAGTCATCATTTAAATAAATTTTATAATCGTTTGTTTTTATACAATGTATAACTCATTCTTCCTATTGAACAAGAAAAAATTTAAATTTAAAAAAAATGAAATATTAGCATCAATATGATCACAATAACGATTATATGGATACTAATATTTGATTGTATACATTTTATTCATGATTAAATAGTTATGTATGTCATGACTCATGATGATTGTAACGTTAATCAACATGTCAATAGTTGCGGTCTTCTAATACGACGTGCATAATTACGATTATATTTATGATCCGTTTTAAATTAAGTTTTTATTTGCTTAATTAATTATAATGAAACTTATAATTAATTAAAGAACGTTTGAGTATTATCCCAGGTAACAATTTACCCTAGGTAATTATTGAGTAAAGCTTTAAAAGAGGAATTTAAAATGGAAGGGGAAATTTAAAATTCTTGAACTATGCATGATAAAAGTTTTATACAAGCTCTACTCAAGGAGAAAAGGCGTATGAAAAAATATTCTTTATTCAAGAAGACATATATAATGCTTTATACATGTTTTATATAAGTGTTTGAATAAAGTGGTACATAAGTTGTTATTCCAGGCTTATTCAAATACTGTCAAAATGTTACTTGAATAAAGTACTTGAGTAAATCTTTTCTCAAGAGAATTACTCAAAGCCTATTCAAGAAGCGATGCCACTAAAAAAAAAATGGTGATTCTTTCCTCTAGTTATTTTGGTTAATTGGCGCATTAAACTCCTTTTTTTTTCTATATTGCTGCTATTGAGTTAATCTTTTATCGGAAATTACAATTTATTTTACACATTTCGCATCTTTACAAACGCCTATAGCAGGGATCGAACTCGTAACCTTTGATTCTCCAGGACCGCACGCTATCCACTTCTCTATTTAGCAGCTGTCATAAAGAAAATTGAAACTTAATCACTATTGTTTAACAAATTATTTGTACACATTTCAAGTTTCGGACCACTACCACGACTATGAATTAATTTTTATTCAAACATTTTGATTAGGAATGCATATAAAAGTGTACTAATGGTTTCCTAAAATGAGAATATATGGGTTTTTGTTAAAAATAATATTGGTTATGATTGAGGACAAACTCAAAATGAAAATAATTTTGCGTATTCATCTACGATATCTACGCATGTGTTTCCATTCAATTGTACGATTAAAAATGATTAAAGAATAAAAAAAAAAATAAAAAAAAGGAAAATAAAATTCATAAATAAAAACGTGCCTGGCAGGAATCGAACACAGACCCCTCTTCCTCATCGTTTACCCTTACGCACTCGTTCATTAAATCAATTTCCACGACAGGAATAAAACGTTACTCAATACAGAACAAAAGTGTTACTCAAGCTTCGTAAGGGGTATAGTATGCTGTGATTGGCATTAGTCATTACTTTCAGTTGCACAATTTGGCTGGTTAATAAATAAATGTTAAATGATCATATTAAATAAACGTTGTACGTTATATTTTCCATAAGTCAGTTGCAATCTGTTGCAAGTTTTGATATAATTTTTTCCCAAGCAAATTGCGCACAATATGGCGATTACATACATTTAATACAAAATGAATTGTATGACAAATTATCATCAGTTTATTTATTTGTTGACCAACTCAAATCATTATATAAACCATCATCAGAAATGGTAAATCTCAATCAATGTATAAACCACCATCAGAAACGTTTGATTAAATGAATGCGGAATAATGGCAATTGCAAATTTCCATTGACGAAAATATGTCTACCATTTTGAAATAATCTTTTGTATTAATCAATAATAGTTTGTTAAAGTTCTTAAAGGTTTGTTAACTTTTTAAACACATCGATAAGTGATTTAATAAACGAACTGTTTAAACAACGAACTGTCAAAAATATTGACAGATCGATTTGTTGTAAATCTTTTAATATTCATTGAAAACAGCCGTATATAAGAAATATTACTTGAGTAACAATTTTCTTGAATACTACTAAAATTATTATACATAAATAAAGTCGTATACAAGGAACTATCCTTGGGTAAGATTTTTCTTGGATTCTTCTTAAAAGTTGTACTTTAATAAAGGTTTATATAAGGGATAGAATTCTTGAGTAAAAACATCTTGAATACTACCTTAAAAGTTATATGTGAATAAAACCTTATAAAAGGTATTATACTTGAGTGACAGTTGCTTGAATATGCCCTAAATATTTATTATTGAATTAAGCTTTACTTAAGGAATTATATAAGAAACTTAGTGAATCTAGTCTTTTACAAGCTTTTTTTAGGTAAAGCTTGAATAATATGGTCTTACACAATGCTTTTTCAAGTTAAGTTGGAATAATTTAAAAAATTTAGGCGAAATTGTTACCTGGGATTAATTTAATTTTAATTTTATTATTATGAGCTCATTATGGGCTTCATTCATGAACCATAGTTTACAATTACACTTCAACGCACGGAACTTCAACACACGGATCATAAATTCTTATTCGTGTCGGTGCTTCACCACTACCTGGATGCTGATGATCACTTATGTTAATATGAGCAGGGTCTCAATTATCTACAACCATTGGGTCTGTAACAACCTCATATTTTCCAGCTGTTACTATTAATTGGGAGTAGGCGAAGCCAAATTTGCTAATATTTTATGTGCAATTTCCTATTCAATTACAGTTCATGCCATCCAAATAATTATTTTTATGTGTCGAATGCTAGTTCAAAATGTTTCCCATTATATGTTTGACAAAAAAATTGTTTAACAAAATGTAGGAAAATTATTCTTTTCTTTTAAAACGATCCTACATTCTTGTTTAACGTTTTTTTCCCCCACTTCATAAAATAATCAGGCTCCTGGTCACACATACAAACCAATCATCAAGATTTCTTCACTTTCAAAGTTTTTTTTTTTTTTTTTTTTTTTATTGACACAATAAAAAGTACAAAAGAATATTTTTATATAACAGAAAACTTTTTTTTTTACCTAAGAGGTCTTAAAAGTAGACCTATTCTAGGAAATTACCAACTTAAAACAAGCACTAATTGGAATAACGGGATTAAAGTGGGATAAAAAATTAAAGGAGGGTTTATAGAGATAAACAGTACTGAAAAAATTATTCAAAACCTAAATTTCCTCTAACATGTATTACGCGTCAGAGTCAAACTCTTGTTTAGCTACTCACAAATTGTAAAGTAACAAAATTAATCAAAAATTAAAAATGCAGTTTACTAGACAGAGTATTAGGACGACGACTTTCTGGAAGCGGCACGAAGAAAAAAAAAAAAATATCCATAGACTTAGCGAGATGTAATGAAGGTGTTTAGAAGGTGAGCTCGAGTGAATTTTTTGAAGTGTGATATCGTGGTAACGCACTTTATGTGGTCGGGTAATGAGTTGTAGATTGTAAGACCTTTGCTGAATATGCTGCTTTGCGTAAGGTTAGTCCTAGCGTATATTGGCCTAAACAACTGCGCAGAACGAGTGCTGTGATCATGAAAGTGTTCATTTGTGCTAAAGCAGAATGCTGATTTAGTTGAATTGTTGATTATTTTGTAGATGATAAGCAGTGTTGCGTAGTTGAACATTACTGTAATTGGTAAGATGTTGTCCTTATATAGATCGACCGTGTGCGTTCTAAATTTCAAATTGTATAGATTTTTGATGGCTCGGTTCTGGATGACTTGAAGCTCACGAATTTTGTAGGAAGGTGCTGCACCCCAGATTGGATTTAGATATGTAAGAATAGAATGGAAATACGCAAAGTAAAGCGATTTTAATACGTGACCGGGAAGGGCAAAATTAACTTTTTTCAGAACACCGGCCAGACCGGAGAGTCTTTTCGCCAACATGTCAATGTGCGGTACCCAGTTTAAGTTGTGGTTAAGAATAAGACCGAGGTACCTCACTTCCTTAACACAACTGATTGACATTCCACCAACAACGATATGGTTAATCATGTGTTCCATTGACGAGTTCCTCTGATAGAACACAATGAATTCTGTCTTTTTTGTATTAATGGTTAATTGGTTGGCAATCATCCAGTTCTGCAGTACCTTGTAGTAATTTTGCATGGCTTGCTGCAGGTCACAATATGAAAGTTCACCGTAGACTAACGCTGCATCGTCTGCAAACAGTTGTAGCATTCCTTGTAAGTTTGTACTGAGAATATCATTAATGAAGACGAGAAAAAGTAGGGGACCTAAAATGGACCCTTGAGGAACACCCGCAGTTATCAATTTTTGTTGGCTCTTATCTCCATTAATTTGAACAAATTGTTTTCTATTGGTAAAATAGCTGGTAAACATTTTATATGCATTACCCTTAAGCCCGAGTCTTCTAAGTTTTGTCAACAGTATTTGATGGTTTACGCAGTCAAAGGCTTTTTTTATGTCAATCAGAAGAACCGAAGTTTTGAGTTTTTTTTCTATGTTGTGATAGATTTGAACGATAAGATTTAAACATGCTGATAAAGTCGATGAACCCTTCTGAAAACCAAACTGGTGATTTGATATAAATTGGATACTAACCAGATGTCGCTCAAGGCGCGTTTTAATCACTTCCTCCAAGATTTTAGAAAATACAGGAAGTACAGAGATTGGTCTGTAGTTCTCTGGATCTGAATTTTCACTATTCATTTTGTAAATGGGTGTTACTCGGGCGATTTTGAGTTTATCTGGAAAATACCCATTCTTTAGAGATGAGTTGATGAGATTAGTTAGAAGTGGAGCAAGCTCGGTTTTGATTGATTTAACTAGCTTAGCTGAGATGTTGTCGTAGCCAGCTGATGCTGAGTTTTCAAGTTTAGAGATAATGATAATAACTTCATCGGCTGTGCACGGAGTAAGCTCGAGTAAATCAGGGCTGCTTGACGAGCCCTTTTGGGACTCAATAATAGCAGTCTGCTGATTAGACGAGCGATTTTCGTTGAGTCTATTACCAATATCGACAAAGAAATCGTTGAGAGCATCGGCCTTATCCTTATCACTTTGATGGCAGTTGCCATTGTAGCAGATTGATGAGATGTTAGTGTCATTATTTGGTTGTCTATTATTTATTAATGTGTTGACCAACTTCCATGTTTTTCTGGGTTTACCCATTTGTTCCAAGAATTTGGCTCCGTAGAAATTTTTTTTTGCGATTTTACACTCAGTTTTTATCTTGCTTTTAAGTGTGTTATATTCATGCAAAATGAATGCATTGGCTTGTTGCGATTTGACTAACCTATACAGATCTTGTTTTTCTTTGCAAAGCTTAAGTAATTCGGGTGTTCCCCACTCCTTTTTGTATGATCTTGGTCTCGGTACTACAAACTTTGAGTGTTTATGTATAGAGCTGTTGAACGTTTGTAGAAAATCATCCCAGTCTCGTTTAGTATCTGTGGCTTTACTTAAATACTCCAGGATATCGTGTTTGACTAAGTCATATCGTATTTTGACTTTGGGAGTATTACCATTCGTAATCGGACTGCACTTCTTATCGATGTTCAGGAACATGATTTTATGGTCACTAAAGTCGATGTCATCGATTCCTAGATAGTAATTGTTATTCAGCATATCAGTTACGAAGAGGTCGATTGTTGACGATGCACGCTCTGTGACTCTCGTTGCCATATTGGGTGTTAGCTGATTGATGAAGACAAAACCATCCGACATCGTAGAGTATTTGAAGCTTCTCACCTTTGCGTCGCTTACATTGGCGATATTGATATTGAAGTCCCCAATAAGCAGCAGATTTTTATGTTCGTTTAGTTTTCCTAGGTAAAAGTCCTGGAACACTTCGAAGTTTGTGTCGCTCGGTCTATATACCGCACCTATATACATATTGAAGGATTTAAGACGAACCACAATAAAGTTGCACTTACCATCTATCGTATCATTGCTAGAAAGCTCAGATATCAAATTGGAGCGCACAAAAATGGAAACACCTCCACCGATCTTTGATCTTGTTGAGTGATAGCTAGTAAAGTCGAACAAATTACAGTAGGTTGATGTTTCGCTCTTCAGCCATGTTTCCGTGACTACTATGATGTGAACCTTTGATTTAATGGCGCTTAGCAGGAGTTCAACATCTGTAAGCTTGTTATTGATACTTCTACCATTCAGGTAGAGAACGTTCAAGCCCTTGAAAGATAACGTAACATCCAGAAAATTGTCGTCATGAGTCACATTCAAATATTGATCCAAATTAAAATCGATGTCCATATTGAAAAAAGTTAGTTTTTAAGTTGTGAGAAGTGTGTGTAGCTAAAATAAGAAATGAAAGCAATGTTAGAAGAAAAAATAAGTTAGAAAGCTTATTTTTCTTTTTTATTTCGGTAATTCCAAGTGGCAATGAAAGGACGATTGTAAATAGAAGATTCCTCGTACTAAGGGTAGAAAAGCAAGAGCCCTTGTGAAAGGAAAAGTGAATATTAATAGAGAAAAGTTAAAATTTTTGTTTTTTTTTTAAACAGGAAACAAGAAAGGATGGGGATCCCGCATTCAGCAACAGATAGCATATTGTTTTAAAGTGGCTTAAAAATTTAAACAAAAAATGAGTAAAATTAAGCTAACATCAAAAAGAACAACTAGAACTCTATATAAAATATAAACTTAAATTGAAATTAAAGCTGAAAAGAGAAATTTCATTATTGTGTTGCATCTGTTTGTTTACTTTACAAAATGCGATCCAGGTCGGTTTGACTTTTGATCCATTCAATCTTACTGCCTTCCATTTTACGTACCAGCACTTTATGATTTTGGGTCCAAGCATATTTGATCTTCCCATCCTTACATAGTTTTCGGGCGCTTTTTAGAATGTTGAAATAGAAAGATGTTACTTTTTCACCTATAAAAATCTTAGATGTAGATGTTGTTCCTTCGAGTTGAAATTCATTGGCGAATATGCATTTCTTATAAGATTTTTTCCTTTCGATGAACTTGTCCTTTATGGCTGAATCGCTCATGGTCACGTCGACAGGTATTCCATATTTGTAGACTTCATTTACTTTTGGTTCAAATACTCGCTTTACAATGGATATATCACTCTCAGTAATATTATGGTCGATTTTCTTCATTATTTGAACTACTTTCGGCCTTAGATCTTTTTCATTTAGTGAGTGTGGCAGCCCAGTTATTATTAAATTATTTTTTACCTGAGTTAGTTCGGCTTTAAAAAGTTTGTATTTCAACAGTTCAATGTCATTATTCAGCATACTGTTTTCTCTTTTAAGTTGTTCCACGGTTTTGCAGAGCACGTTGATTGTTTTTTGCATGTTCATCATGCAAATATACAGGTCCCGGTTTGTTGGGTTTGCTGGAATATTTTCAAGGAGATCGTTTGTGGCCTGATTTCCGCACTCGGTTGATGTTGATTTTGGGTGTTGATGGAGAACATCACTAGATATATCCCGAGTGATAGGAGGAGATGGCGGAGTTGGAGTAACTGACGTCGATGCCGTTGGTGTTGAGGTTATGTTTTGTGATATCATTTTGCAGTTTTCACAATACCAATCGTTTTTTTGTTGCAGTTCTTTAAATTCGGCATTATTAATTTTAGCCCTCAAACATCCCAGATGAAAGAACTTCTTACAGATCTGGCAAAAAAGACATTTATCATTTAGGTAGATTTCACCAACACATTTACCACATTTTTTCGTCATTTTGGTAACTTTGACACAAACTCCAAACCACAACAAAGAAAAAAAAAGATGGCGGTTTATTCTCAAAATTTGTTGGATTCTTTTTCAATACAAAAATCACTTCCTGCCACTTAAAATTTTAGTTATTCATTTGAATTAAACTATAAACTTTTCTTTTTAGCTGGCTAAACAGCGTTAATTATTATAATTTTATTTTAGTTGATTTTTAAAGTGGAGCGAAGAAATAAAGGCTTGTTGACAGTTTGACATCTGTCTCTCTCTCCAAACTACTTATTCTTATGATCACTTAAAATATACGTTTTTTAAGAAAAAACACAATTAGTATTTTTTTGGACACATTTCTGGTACAGTTATTGAAACCATTTTTTAATTAACCACACCAATATTCACAAAAATGGAAATTACTTAAGTAGTCCAGTCCAATCAGAATCAAATGAATTTTTTTATTATAAATAAAAGTAATGAAATATGTTTTATTTGGTTTATACCTACTTTGTTATTAAAATTAATTACAATTAAGGATTTATAAACGATTTATTATTCACTTTTCAACAATATTCATTATATTAGAAATAGAATAGAATACCAAAACATCAAATTTCATATCATAATTAAGCAACAAACAATTAAACTTTAAATAAAAATTTGTAAAATTAATCAATCCTACTTAATAAATAAACTGAAACTTCATCTAATAATTGGTATTTTCGACAGAATGCCCGATTAACGAAAATTTTCTATCTTTGATTCTTTTTTATATACATTGGTCACTACTCGCCCAATAACTTATTCAGCATTTCCCTCGCATGATTTTAAACTACAGTTTTAGCTAAATGAGATGAAGAAAGAAACAGGAAAAATTTCATAACCATTATTCTCTCTAACAAAACAAAACCTCTCTTCGCGCTATTTGTATGATACCAAAAAAAACAACACACAGACTAAAAATGGAAAATTTATAATATGCATTTGATATATCTTGAACAATCACAAACTACCCTACATACTTTGACGACAGTTTTATTATATTTTTATGACCCACTTATTATCATTGAGGTAGGTCAAATAAAATATTCAATTGATTGAGGAAGTGGCTTTGAATGTTTTCGTTGTTAAGATTATGTTGATATGTAAAATTCAAATAGGATAGTGAATTGTTTAGATGATTTTGATTCTTAATACATAGGAGGAATCGAAATAGGGCCGGTCGTTAAATATTTTTCATTTGTGGTGACGACCATTTTGTTTACGTTTTTAGAAACGTTATGACTTAACACGTCAAGAAATACACAAAAAGTGAATCTATGATTTTATCTGCGATTTTAATACTTTGGTATATCAGATAATTGGATCAAAAACCACAAACATATTTATTTCTAAACAAAAAACGGAGCATGAGAGAAGAACAACTACCAAAAATTTGACAAATATAATATTCTCGACATAAAAATGAGGATGATTTCTGAGGTAACAAATTTCTTTTTTGAAGACAAAATTAGAACACGGAAGTATTTATTAATTTTTTGAGCGCCTTGTAATCGCGCTTCATGATTTATTGATACCACTCTCAATTAGAACGTCCAGTCGATATTAATGTAACAAATAACATTTTATCCAAGTGGAATCAATACATTTAAACGTCAAAGTATTTAAAACCATATTTTTTTTGATGCAGCTAGCTAAGTAATAAAATATGGAGGGGCTGAAATCTCAAGCTCTGAGATATCAAGACCTCTTTCTGGGTTAAGGATTTTGATATAGTTTTCGGCAAAAAACTTTTATGAGGACATCGTTTTTAGTTATGGGCAGTGATGTATATCAAACATAACTTTTTGCTAAAGTACATGTATTTTTTATCTCTGTTTAGAAGTTTATTACAAAACTAACACGAAACATCAATACGTTGTCGGAAAATTATAACAGATCATAAATTAACATAATTTAGTGAGAAGATGATACACTCAACAAACTGTTAAAAAACCTCTCCAATTAGCGTTTCGAGAAGATATTTTAAAATCACAAATTCATATTTCTTTCAAAATTCCAAAAATATTGTAAAAACTAAATAAAATCAGAAATTCAAACTTTTTTCAAACTTTTATCAAAGAAAATTCTAAAAATATTTCAAAAATTATTACAATATCAAAGATTAAAACTTTTTGCAAAAATTCTAAAAATATTGCATGAATAATAATAAAATCAAAAATTGTAACTTTTTCCAAAATTATAAAAATTATAATATAATCAAAAAATTTAAATTTTTCAAAATTCTAAAAATATTCTAATTCTTATTTAATCATTCTAAAATTCTTATTTAATCAAAAATTGAAACTTTTTTCAAAATTCTAAATATATATATAAAATCCAATAATTCTATTTTTTTTCAAAATTCTAAAAATATTCCAAAAATTATAACAAAATCAAAAATTTACACTTTTTCTAAATTCTAATAATATTCCAAAAATTCTTAAAAATTCAAAAATTCAAACTTTTTCCAAAATTCTAAAAATATTGCAAAAATTATAACAATATCAAAAATTGAAACTTTTTCCAAAATTATAAAAATTATAATAAAATCAATAATTTAAAATTTTTCAAAATTCTTAAAGTATTCCAAAAATTCTTACAAAATCAAAAATTGAAACTTTTTCAAAATTCCAAAAATATTTCAAAAACTATAACAAATTCAAAAATTTCCATGTTCATTCATATTTACGTAAACAATTTCACTTTTGGCTCATTAATGCAATACTTGCAATACTTAGGTCTTTCAGACCGAAGTAATATTTAAAGACTGTGCAAATCAAAGAAAGGTTATTTATGTTACTGCTAGGATTCAGTCATTGTATGACTAAATCAACTATGTGCCTGTTATTTGGTACTTAGAGCATAATGAAGTAATAATCAAGCCCAAGTTGTCACGATGACATACAAATATTACACATACCACATATGACATAACCACATATATTAGTAGAATTTTTTTCCCAGCGAATTTTTGACACATAGGTCGCAGCAAGAGATGAAAAATGAGACAAAAAGTAAAACAGATGCATTATTTATTTTGGGATAAATTTGTTTTCAAAATAATTATAATAGTTAAATTTCTACCTCTATTTCGTACCATTTGCTTGTTGTGATATTTGTTTCCATAGGCGTCCTTATTTTTATTATTAATTATCAAAATTTTGTTACATTGCCTACAAAATCATTAATATTTTTACTAGTTTTTGGTTTTCTATTATAATTGGTATTATAACTTCTATTATAATTTCAATAGTAATTTATCAATTTTATGCGTTTTTTTTTGTCAAATGGTATTTCAATGGGACCCCAATAGTTTTTTTTAATATTTTAATCGAGACACTGAATGTGCAAACAATATGCGCATAACAAACAAATTTTGTGTTCCTTGGCAAAAAAATTCTACTATACTTTCTTTTCAGAAAACAAAAAATATTTGCTTGTTTTAATTAAAGCAGTAGTTTAAAAGTAAATATCGGCGTTGCAAAACATAATTTGTTATTTACAAAAGCACAAGAAATCTATTTATCTGCTACCTGTTGTTGTGTTTTAAAATGGCACAACTTATTGTGTTTTCAAATTCAAGAAATTAGTCTTTAATTTTTCATCAACTTTTTATCTAAATTCACAAATAACTTTTTTGCACCTTCCCTACTGTATGATAATTTCAATCGTACTATATCCGATATCGGTTTGTATTTAATGAAACATGTGCAACGACCGGCCCTATTTCGATTCTTGCTCTGTATTAAGAATCTAATTAATTCACTAATTCACTATTTCACAAAACCAAAATAAATAGCAAAATGATGCCCGTATAAGTAAAAGTTTATGCAATTTTGACAATCGTATCTTTATTAATCATCATCCGTTTTATAATATAATATAATGTACTTCATTAATCTATCAATTGACATACAATAAAAGCAATAAAACAAATATGTGTAAAACGAAATGGTGTATTTAATAGTAACTTTATTTTTCTACCTTAATTTAAACAATTATTTTCAAACTCTCAGCTGTGTATCGACTAGCATCACACTATTACTAAAGAAAAATTTAAACACGGAAACTGTATAAGGCTAAGTTACTCAGTAACTCAAGTTTGGTTTGAGTTGTTTACCACATATATTGACAGACATTTAGTAACTTAAGTTTCTAACAAAACTATAAATAAACGATATTTTCTTCATAGATATACTTTTTCGGAAATTATATTTTATACCACCACGTCTTATTAAACAAGCCCGTAAAATTTCATTTAACAAATCATGTTTGATCAAAACGTAAATT
Source organism: Diogma glabrata (assembly GCA_963693315.1). Taxonomy (NCBI): domain Eukaryota; kingdom Metazoa; phylum Arthropoda; class Insecta; order Diptera; family Cylindrotomidae; genus Diogma; species Diogma glabrata. The sequence continues at coordinate 354,569,412 of OY856186.1, forward strand.
GACGTTAATCTAAATAGTGAACCTCAAACAAGAAACATAAGAAAACATTTTAAATACAACACAGAGTAAACAATTTATGTTCCTGAAAACATTGATAATCGAACAAAACTATGTATGTTGCCAAAATTATGAAATTTAATCTTTTATATTTATATAATAAAAAAATATTTCTCGAGTCATTAAATCATCATTATCGTTTAAAATATTATATTACCGTTTTTCCAGGACAGGACATGCAACACGTTAAACACCAACCACATGTCTCGAGTTCAAATGTTTAAAAAAAAATTTTATTGGGATACGATATTGTTGTTATAGTTATTTGTTGTGTTATTGTTGTTGTTTCTAAAAGCTTCCGTCTCTCATATTTCAAATTTCAAAACGAAAGAATAAACAAAAACTAAAACTTCAAAGTTATTATTTTGTTACGATTTTTTTTCTTTATATTTAACGAATTTTGGCGTCAAACGAGGCATGAAATTGATTGAATTGAAAAGTTTATTTTTATTATTTCTATTAAAATGGAATTTTGTTAACTTAATTTGAATAAATTTTCTCATTATTGGTTAGATTTGAATGATGTTATTGTTTTTGGATTTTGACGATATAATAGAGATGATTGTTTTTTTAAATTGAATAATACTTTTATTTGTTACGAGTTCAAATAAAATTCATGATCTAATGCTAAAAATGGACACCATAACGTTCACATTGAGTTCAGTTAACTTTTTCAAAAGTCAAACGAATTGACAGATTTTTAAAATTTGCTGACGACTTACTGTTTAAGAATTAAATTAATATAAAAACAAAATTTATGTTTAGTAGTTAACTTATAAACTGTATCGTATTGTTAAAATTAAACATCAAACTTAAAACAATGCACAATAAAGATTTCAAAATAAGCATTAAACATTGCTAACTTCTAATATTCATGATAAAATTGAGATAATAACATAAATCACAAAGCTTTCTAAAAATATTATAATCTTTTAACAACAGCAAAAAAATCCAATGCAAATAGTTATTTTTCTATCATATCATACCAAAATATATTATTATATTTATTTGTTTTTTTTTTACAAACTTTGTGTGACAAAAAATTTGCAAATCACATAACTATAACTAATAAATCCTAACGATTTTGGTTATTTGGAATAAAAATTCAAATTATAATTTAATTTTGTGTTTATATCGCACGAGTTTTTGGTATTAAAAATAGATGTAATTTGATTTGGGCAAAACTAATTTATAATATATATGGAGTTTGTGCTAAACAAACAATATATATACAGATTTGGATTATAAATGAATGGTAAATCGTTGCTACGCCTAGAAATATAGATTACATAAATTCTTGTTTATTACAGACACTACAAGAAAGTCAAAAATACATTAAGTGTTTCTTAAAAAAAACAAAAACGATATTGGTTAAGATTAATTTGGTGGATTTTCTCAGCATGATCAAATTTTTAACTGATTCGATAATGATGTTTAATAGGTATTCCAATAATCGTTTAAAATAAATTTCATGTTTTACTTTATCGGGATCTTCTGATAATTTTTCATTCATCTCTAATGTTTTGGGGTAGTAAATATAATAATTATTTTATATATGTTACTGCACATTGCACAATCAAAAAATCTGTCTTTGATATTAATTTTATGTCGTTATTTAAAAATGGATATTAGTCCTATAAATAGCTAAAACGTCCTATAAAGAGATATTAGTCCTATAAACAGCTATTCTTTACGACCAAACTAGAAACACAAAATCAAAATCAACAGATGAAGGCCTGACAGATTAGGGCCTGAAGTCATTTTTATTTTGACTATCGCAAATTAACTATCTTACTGCGCAGGCTCAAGTTTTCATTCAATAAAAAAGGGCTTCTCTTTTTTTATCAATCATGTAAACTTTAAAAAAACATTTGGTTTTTGTTAATAAAAGCATTTTTTTCAATAGATTATTAAATACTATTTTCAATTTTTTTTTATAAAATTCTTTAAATAAAACTGTTTATGTACTCTTTGTAGTAGTTTGAACAATTGTTATTCAATTCACAAAGCCATAGAAAAAAAAGGCAGTGTTAAGGACTGCCGACAGAAGTGAAAACTTAAATCTGTGAGCTGTGTTGTTTTGTATCTTCCAATTATTGTAGCATCGCAAATTAAAATTTCAGAATGTTTAAATTAAAATCATTAAAATTATTCTGGGTTTCACATCGATCAGTATTCCAAGCAACTATAATATACATTTTTATATTTAAAATAATCAAAACATATCATATAAAAATTCGCGTCTATCAACACCTTAGATGTTGTGGGACCTTGTTCTTAAAAGTTTTTTATGTGTTGTTGTGACACACCTTGTAATTTCTTCTACCGAACACATTTTATTTTTAAAAAAATAGCGTATCATCAAAGAATATTCCATAACTTAGAGTAAGGGATGGTATCGTTGATTGAAAATACTTCATCCACCAGCACACCTAAGATATCACTTTGGTTAATAAAATTGCATTGCTATTGCCTGTGATATACGATATCTCAAGATAACTCATTAGCCAATAGCAGGGACTAAAGTACGCGTGGTTGTCACACCCATAGATCAACAAGTTTAAATTTTACAAATATTCCTGCGGAAAGCTAGCTCGATGTTATCAAGTATCAAGGATATCGATGTTATCAAGTATCAAGTTACAAGTATTAAGTCTTCACTTAATTTTAGAAAGATGTATTATATACAATTCCAAATTGACAACATATTTGGTGAAGATGATAAAATTTGTAACATCATGTTAAATTCCAACATATATAATTTTGATATACAAATGTAATTGTTTCAGGATATACTATCTTTCGTACGTTATTTTTGATTTTATAAAAGTTATATTCAACAAAAAAAACATTGATCGAAACAAACTACCGTTTAAAACGATAGTTAAATAAAAAGCAAATTAAGTGTACACAACAACTTCCGAAATTTTCATGATGATTACTGTATTAATGCATAAAGGACAAACAGACATACTTTCAATTTTATATATATTCAATATTTAATTAGCATGATGACTCAAATGCAAATTGCAAAAGACAGTAGCAATATAACTTTAAAAAACTGCGTTATAGATCAATTTCTTAAAATTCGTATATAGAAATTTTTATTATTTTTATGAATTCATGAATAAAAAATAGTTATTTTTTTATCTAGAACAAAACGTGAAACTTTAAAGTACGAGCTAGCTGTTTACTAGTGTGAAATTACTAGTGTGTGCCTTTAAAAACACTTTTCGTTTGAGGTAAATACAAAATATTATTTCATACTGGAAATTTATTAAAATAAAAAGAAACGAGTTTTAAATCTTGCTCAAAAAGTTGAACTTTAACGTGCTATGACTTTATAAAATTTTATGAAGTCCTACCTAGGACGTTAAAGTTCAACGTTTATGGTACAAAAAGTTGAACTTTAACGTCCTAGGACTTTATAAAATTTTATATATTTTATACCATACCGATATTTTATACCACCATATTTTATACCGTATTTTGTACCATAAATAATCCGAAAAATGTCGTTTTAGATATCAGTATGAAATAAAAATAATTTCAATGGTATTTAATAAAAATTAAAAAAAAAAACAATAAATAAATATTTACCACACCAGGAGTTGAATTCACTACCTACAGAACATCAGTCGAGCACGATATCCACAACGCAATTTGAAACGTTAAGAAATGATAGATAGATTTAATTTAAAAAATATAGATAGACAGACATGATTTAAAGATAGTAGATTTTTCAACGATGCCGAAAACAACATATTTTGAAGCGAGAGGACAGTTTATCGGCCGAGGCGTTAGCCAAGGTTGGTAATGGTCGCGAGATTCAAAATATGATTTTCGGCGAGTAGAAAGCTGTACTTTTTCTACTACTTTTTTCAAAATTATTAATAATTATTAAGCATTTTCATTTAAAATTACATACAATTCAAATTTTAAAACATATAAACATCTAAACAAAATCTTTAGATTTATATTTCTGCTATTAAAATATAGATGACTCAATATGAATAAATTATCCATTTTCTATGTTATAAATAAAACCGTCTTTAGTTACAAGCCTGATTGTCCTTTCGTACAAAAAAATCGTCAACTGTATACATATACATATATTTATTCTATTTACACTACAAAATTCTATAATTTTATTCTATTTCCTAAAATCATTAAATAACACATCTTTAAAGGTTTATTGTTTTTTGCATATCGCGTCTAGTAGGCTTATAACTAAAGACGATTTTCTAATAAACAAAGTCAAGTTTAAAAATTTTATTATGATTTCTAAAATAAAAACATCAGATTTGATTTAGTTTTTGTATGGGGATGACGTTACGTAAATTTCTGATATATTTTAAAACAACGTAAAATATTTTATGTAAAAAGTATTTTTTTCGTTTTTCTTAAATAAATAGGTGAAATCATTTTTTTTAAATATCTTAACACCAACTATTTGTTACCATACTATTTAAAAAGAATATGTGAATCTTATATAGTTAACTATTATATTATTTTTACATTTTTAATGTAAATTGTTCTTAAATAATTTTTAAATTAATTAACGTTATCTTCCCAAGAAAGACAAATTAACACTAACAAAATTATTTCATTCAATTAATTGATTCTCTTAACGGGTGCTCTAGGATGATTTATTCTAGTTAAGAAATTAGAAAATAGATGGCTTTTAAAACATTTCTTTCGTCACTAGGTACGAAAAAAATTTGTATAGGTTTTTTATCACTGGTGACGAAAAAGAAATTTTCGATGCAATGAACAAACATCGAAAGTAGATTTTTTATGTTGGGTAGTAGAAAAATATATTTTTGTACGAGTAAACCGTAAAATGCACTTTTTCGATTCAAAAATTGTCCGTAAAGCAGGCTGTTTTTTCCTATTGAAATAACAATGCCAAAAGTGAAATAACAATGCCTAAAATTGAAAAAACAATGCCTAAAGTTAGTTATTTCGAAAAACTACTTTGATAAAATAATTTTCTATAAAAATATTTTACTATTTCGTATAAATATATGTATTTTTATTTATGCAAATAATACAGAATCTTACTCGTACAAAAAATCTCTATTTTGTTCTTCAAAAATGCATATAAAACTTGATAACGCGAATATACAAATTTTACTCCAAACGAAATTTCATAACGCAGCTAAAGAAGTTTTCACTTCAAAAAACAAAAAATTAACCATTTGCAATATTAAATTCAAAAATCAAAAGTTTGTGTTTTTCAACTAAATAAATAAATTATGTTTATGTTTTGTTTACAGCCATTATTGTGTGCATTATTAGTCTCAATAGATTAAAACAAATAACTGTTAATTTTATTCTGTTGCGCGAATGTTGCGGAACACAATAAAACAATTTATTTGATTATATTGAACTCTGAAATACATTTGTTTGATTGTATTTTATAAATGTATTGTTTGTATTTTATAAAAAACTCAACAAAAACATTTTCACTCTAACTATATGAAAAACAATAAATTCAAACTACTGCGCGTGTTCCTCTCTCGAATATTTTAAAATAAGTCAATTTCAATTAATCACCATAACTCAATAAAATACTGTTATATTACTCTTTTATAACCTTCTATAGTTATTAAAGCAGCAAGTCAAAAAAAATTATGATTATTGCACTTGATGACTAACGAGTACCGTAGGACGAGAATTTCAGAAAGAAAGAAATTCAAATATTTTCATTCCGCAAACGAATTTGAAGTAAAAAGTAAAATATAAAGGTATAGGAAAAGGAAATAGTTTTTTTTAAATAATTAAAAAAATCCTTCTTGTACAAAAAAAAAATAAATGTTTTAAGCAAAGGAAATAAAAACTACACCATAAAATGAATAAACATCATTAAATTTTATTGAAGTGTCATAAAAACATTGTTGCACTCATTTGGGTAATTTTTGCCCGTCGATTTTTGTTTTAGTTGACTCCTCCAATGGCAGTAAAAAGGAGCAGGATACTGTATTTACCCTGACTATAGTAGCGAGTTGAAGAAGAAGGCCAGAGCAATAGCCACGAGACAAAAACCAAGTACATATAATATGGATGTCTTTGGTAAATCCTAACTACGAAATCAATTTAGTCTCTCTTCATAGATTTTTGTAGTTACGTTCTCTCTATATTTATGTACACTCTAAAGATTAGAATCAGCTATTGTAACGAATTAAAACTTCTGTCACAATTACCTCAGTTTTAGTTCGGCCACAATTCAGTTTTTTTTCCAATTTTAGAGACATAATGTGTAGCTTTCATTAATTTTAGGCAGCAATTAAACGAATTGTATGATTGGTTGTGTTCGATACAATGATCAATTTTGCCAACATTAGAGGCTTGTCCGTAAATCTAAACTCAGTCCACCATTATCTTGAAGGGTTTGAATGTTAATAGCTTCGGACAATAAATGACTGGCGTTCATGAGCCAGAGACAAAAACAGCAGTCACCGATACAAGGTTGGATATCGAGTATTGCAGCAAGTACTGGCAATCATGGCAATTATAAATGTAAATGAATTAAATACAAAAATATGAAGGGTTTGAAATCTCAAGTTTCTGAAATATCAAGACTTCAGTTTGAGTTAAGGAGTTTTATGTAGCTTTCGGCAAAAAGCTTTTATGAGTACATTGTTTTTAGTTTTGGACAGCGATGTATAATAAACAAAAAATTATTTGTAAAAGCACAAGCATTTTATTTCTGTTTAGAAGTTTATTACAAAACTAACACGAAAAATCAATATTTTGCCGGAAAGTTACAAAAGATCATAATAAATTAACATAATTTACAGCCAATTCTACTTTTTGAAAAAAACAACTAATTTCATGTTCAATTACATATCATGTCATACAAAAAATTAATTTTTTCGGCAAACGGCTGTAAAGTTTAACTTTACTGCCACTAGGGAGTTAGCTAAAGTCTTACTTTTTAGCCTGACAGCAAAAGTAACGTCTAGCGACAGCAAAAGTAACGCCATTTTATATTACGGAGGCCGTAAAGTAGCATTTGTTATTTGTTAGTTTGTTATTTTTTCAAACATATTGTATAACCATGACAACAAAAAATAAGTTGATTCTCATATTATGAAATTTTCAAAATTGCTGCTTTGATAAAAAAATTTTATTCATACAAATTTAAATGTTTTTTTCTCTTTTTTGGAAGTAATTATGACGATACAAATTCATATTCATAAAAAGTTTGATGTATTAATTTCATATTTATAAAAAATTTAAACGTTTGCCGAAAAAATAGTGTATTTAATTCGGAGCTAAAGTGACTTTTTGTGTTTCGTCTATAATTGTCGGCCTCCCTAAGGTCGGCCGTCAAACTATAGACTCAACACAAAAAGTATCACTTTAGCTCCTAATTAAATAATGTACTATTATTTCACAAATGATTTTAATCGAAAATGTTTTCTATGTTACGTTTCTCAGAAAAATTGGTTAAAAAAATAAATGAATATCATTCTTTTCACACACTTAACGGTATTTTTTGGACACACTTATAATACAATAATCAAGCTCATGGTCAAATAAAAAATGCTGACCATCAAGATTTCTCCGCATTCCTTGTTTTTACTCGTTATCACTTAAATGAACGGTTTTTCAAGCAAAAAATATGCAATACACCCAATTCTGTTTTTACACGGTCTTTTTTTAGACGGTTTTGATATAACACGGTTTGGAAAAAAAATTTAATTTTGTTTTTACACGGTTTTATTCGAAATAGCACGGTTTAAATTTTGAAGAAAATTTTTTTTTTCTATATACAAAGTTAGGCATGTTTAGTGTTAATTATGTTAATTATGTTAATTATAATAAATTATAAATTAACGTCTCTTAATATCCGAAGATACCATGTCCAACTAGGGATTAGAATTAAGTTTGAACAAACTAAGTTTCTTTAAGAAGTTTATGAACGTTATCTTTAAAATTTTGAGGATTAAAGCTATCAGGGAAATCCCTTGCTGGTGAGACATTCCATAGATGAGAGACTCTGCTGAAAAAGCACACTGAAAAGCAACACTTCTGAAACTTTTTATATAAAGTGTGAAGCTGAAAAAATCACGCTGAAAAGTAACACTTCTGAACCTTTTTATATGAAGTGTAAAAGGATGGGCTACAAAATTTACTATGGTGTTACGCGATAGGTTGTTAGTTCAGGTTAAATTGATATTATCTCAGTGGAAGTTTGTTCATCCACAATGTATTAATAGAAAATTCTCAGATCAGCAACATTTCTTCTGTGTTGCAAGGAATCTAGCAACATTTCTTCTGTGTTGCAAAGAATCTAACTCATTAATAAGAGTTGAGTTGCTAATTAGTTTAACAGCTCTGCGCTGAACAAACTCAATTTACTTCAAACTACTAAAATCAGATACACCCCGTATGTGAGAACAATACTCCATGCAGGGAGTATAAATGATTTATATATTAAAAGAAGCTGTTCGCTATTGAAAAACTTACGAAATCGTTCCAAAAACCTCAATTTTTGAACAGCGTTCTTAGCTAGGTGAAAAATATGAGAATTTCATTTCATATTATTTTCAATTTCTATTCCTAGAACCTAGAAGTATGTATGTACAGTTGATCAATTTTCTTTGAAGATTTTTTAACGCTAATCTTAAAGTTTGGAGGAAGAAAATTATTTTATCTTATTATACTCTTATGTAACTCTGGTGTAACGTGTCAAGTTTGAAGGCTTTGGTAAAATCGATTTGATTTAGATAGAAGCCCGTTTATCCATAATGTAAAATACCGTCAAATCAGCAACATACCAGGAACCAAGCTCATTAGTAAGATTTGAATTGCTGATCAATTTAACAGCCCTCTGTTGTATAGAATCAATCAAGACCTGTGTGGTACCCTCCATATGTGACAACAATAATCCATGTAGGGGCGATTAAACAACTTCTCCATTAAAGAAGCACTTTGTTATTAAAAACCTAACTCAACGACCCAAAAATATTAGTTTTTGAACAACTTTCTTAGTTATGCTAAACATATGAGAATACCACTTAATATTATTTTTAATCTCAACTCGTAGAAGTCTAACGAATTCTTTCTCTTCAAGATCATTTTTCTTCAAGAATCAAACTTTAATGGAAATGGATTAGATGTTGATAACCTAGAAAAATAGCAAACTTGAGTTTTGCTCGCGTTGAACTTAACACTTTTAGCAATACCCGATTCCATTACTGTTTTTAAATCAATGTTTAATGACTTTATCACATTTGACCTAGTGTCATTAAACGCTGAGTATATATTAAGTATTTCAGGAGAAGCATTAAGCGTGCATTATTAGCAAAACTATGGATTTAATGAGTTGTTGAGTGCAACACGTCAATATAGATAAAAGAAAGAGTTGGGGATAGAGTGGAACTTTGAATAAGGTTTGCATTAGTTGAAAAGATATCTAATGAAAAACCGTCGACATTGACTTGAAATTTTCGCTCAGATATAAAAATCTAAAGTCAGGAAATAATTTACTCGTCTAAGTCATAGTATCTCAATTTGCATATAAGATTGTTGAGCTGTACTTTGTCAAATGTTTTGGCTATATCCATATATAACAGCACTGAAAGTCTCACTATAATTTTCAAGTGACTCTTTCCAGATATGTTTGACAAAGAAAGTAAATTTTTCGTCACTCTTTCTTTCGGCGAAAACCGCATTGTCTTTAAGTATTTTTGACCAGTTAACAGTTTTGACCAACTAAGAACCTCATATTTTTAAAATTAATGTTTTTTTCAAATATTTTAGCAATAATCGACCAGTTTGATATGGGTTTGTAATTTGTTGGATCCGTTTTTGTTCCTGTTTTAGAACTGGCTGTACACTAGCCATTTCCCAAAAAAACTAATATTTCAAATTACATACGAAAAGCCTTACAATATAAAACCGAAAACACCGATAACCTTTATAAACAACCGATTTATATTGAACTATGTAGCCCGTCGTTGGAACAGCATGTTTAATTGAGGTGGTGAAACGTACTTTATCGCATTAGACATCTGAAAAGCATTTGATCGAATCTGGCATGCCAACTTCATGTAGACGTAAAGCATATTCAAAATTGTCTCACCGATCAAAACATTTCGGTATCCATCGATAGTTTTTCTTCTGAGTCTAAATTAATTATTACTGGTGTTCTCCAAGGCTCAGTTTCGTTCCCCACTCTAGTTTTAATTTATAACAACGACCTGTTGAAAATTATCAGTAACACGACAAATATTTTTGCAGATGATATACAGTACATTGCGCAGGTCATTCGTTCCCCTATCTTCAAAGGTAAAATGAATGAAAACAATAAATCTCGCCCGGAGAAACGTTGTTATAAATGTAAACGAGGACCTTGAAGGAGAAAATGACCGAAAACCGAGAAAAAGTTGCCGATTGGGGTAAAAAAAATTTAGTCAATTCTAATTCCACCATAGACCGAGTTCCCCAATTATACTTCCATTAGTATCTATGACGAACAAATAGCCTCCTAAATAGATGTAAAAAATATTTCACTCCGTATAATTTACTCCACATTTATAAGTTCTACATTCGTCCATGTATGGAATGAAAGTTTTTTTTCAGTGTAAAGAAGTTTTTCTGAGAGAAAATGAAAAATGCTTTCAAATTCCAAAATTCCAGTGAATTACAATAATTGCTTTGATCTTAATCACTCACAAAATCTCTCAAAATTTTATTTTTTACGCCAAAAAGTGTAAAATTTTTGTTTATTTAACATTATACCCGTCGCATATTGCGGCTATCTCATAAGAAAGGGAATTCAGGAAAACTCGTTATGAAAATATTTAATTTACATTGTGTCATTTTTATTGCAACTTATTTATTTTAATATGGAAAAAATTTCAAAATCTCGTTTTAATTCTATTTATTTATTCAAATATTTGTGAGTACACCATATGTTTTGTTTTTCCATCTAGTGGGTACACGAATAAATCAAGAAGGTTTTCTTAACGCGTCAGCCACATACAGTTGTCCTTGTGAGAAGCACGGGTTCTCCAAATCTAGTCCAGATACTTGCAGTAACTGTCCTTTGTGCTTTGTTGATCGTCATTGCAAAAGCGAGTTGCACTGGAAACTAAACGTTTGAATTCAAATGCCATATCTGTTGGGATCATAGCCCGTCGTTGGAACAGCATGCTTGATTGAGGTGGTGAAACGTACGTTATCGCATTAGACATCTGAAAATCATTTGATCGAATCTAGCATGCCAACTTCATGTAGACGTAAAGCATATTCAAAATTGTCTCACCGATCAAAACATTTCGGTATCCATCGATAGTTTTTCTTCTGAGTCTAAATTAATTATTACTGGTGTTCTTCAAGGCTCAGTTTTATTCCCCACTCTATTTTTAATTTATATCAACGACCTGTTGAAAATTATCAGTAACATGACAAATGGACCGAGAGGACCGAGAAAAAGTCGCCGATTGGGGTAAAAAAATTTAGTCAATTCTAATTCCACCAAAACACAGCTATTGATTGTTTTCAGATCATAGACCGAGTTCCCCAATCATACTTCCATTACTATGACGAACAAATAGCATCCTAAATAGATGTGAAAAATATTTCATTAATATTGGAATATTGTCGTCAAGTCTTGTGTGGTGCATCTATTTCGATCTAGGCTCTATTAGATTATGTTCAAAAGCATGCTTTACGAATTGCGGGCGACCGAAATTTAGCATCAAATCTTGATTTCCAACAACAATGTTGCACTCTGATTAGTTTTTGTTTTTTTTATCAAATAAACTGTGCATACATGCACAAAAAAATTTAATTTAGCTTTATATAGACTCTCAATAGTTTTTTTGTACAAATCATTTTATTTTACCTATTTTTACAGAAATAAAGGGTATGGAACCAATCCCCTTTTTTTCTATGTGCTGCATGTCTTTTTATGCACGGTTTTTTTTACACGTCTTTTCCTGGAACGTATCTACCGTGCAAAAACAGAATTGGGTGTACTTGACGATTTTTTACACACTTCAGATACAGTTATCTATTTTTATAACCTATTTTTAGAAACAAACATTTTTAGGAATCAGAAGGTCCTAAAACTTCAAAAATTACCCAAAAAAGTGGGTGTAAGAATTTCACTTTTGGATCGAGAATGCAATACTTAAGTTTTTCAAACCGAAGTAATAGTTCAAATAAAATAAAAATGGCTAATGAAAAAAAAATTAAAACTTATACGAACCTTATCATTATTATCATAGTTTTTCAGCCGAGAAGCGATAACTAATAGTACATTATGATGCTAGGACGTAAAGCTAAAGATTTTGGACGGATGTGGAGTTTAGCCCACCCACATTAAGTCCAAAATAGCTTACGTCCGTGCATCATATACTATTTTTTATTCGCCGCAAGCAAAATATTTGAAGAAAATTGGTTTATTCTAAATTAAAATTATAAATTTTCATAAATTTTAAAATAAAATATGTGGAACAAGTAACCTTTGACAAAATATTTATTATTTTTTCCAAATTATTGTGTAGCTATGACAACAAATGATAACAACTATTTTAATTGGATAATAAAATTTTGAATTTGAGGGTTGCTTTGATAAAAAATTTTATTTTTCATAGAATTTAAACAAATACAAATGCTTTTTACTTTTTTGGACGTAGCTATGACAACAAAATAAATAGTTGAAAAGTGATACTTTAAAGCCGCAAATCACAGTAATAAAGTAACACTTTAATATGTAGGCGAATAAAAAATATATATTGGCTGAAATTTTAAAAGTAAAACTATAAATTTCTAAAATATATATTAATAGCGAGTTTTACCATTGTTAGTACTGGCTCAATAATAACAACTAATTATAATGTTAACCATTAACGTGCCATTTCTTGGGCATTTGAAGTAAACTGTACTGGTAATTTTCTGTAAATCGTACATCGGCCGATTTATGGTTCCAGTAATGGCTCTATAACAATATTTAAGTACCATTTACCATTAATGGGCCAGTGCTTTGCCGTAGTTCAAAGTTTGACAAACCCTGCTTGGGAAAAACATAAGATCAAAGTAAATTTCTTTATCCTGATTATGAATTGGAATCATCAATTTACTTCAAGCATGGTGTTTGTGCGTATATTCAAAATACCATACCATATGTGAGAATTAAAAATTTTGAATTAAAGTCAAAATATCACAATATTGTGTCCTTAAAGAAAAGATACTCTAAGCAAACACTGTTGGTTTTTGGACTGTATCGATCACCCAACCCCCTAGAGATTATCATTCTATTTCATGACCTTTCTTAAAAGATAAATAAGTAAGCTGAGTATCCTAATGCCACCTTTATAGTTCTTGGAGATTTTAAGGTTCACTTTAAGGAGTGGCTTACATACAGCTTGTACTTTATCACAATTTCACAGAAATTAAAGACCTTCCTACAAGAGTACCGGGCATTCCTAACTAGTAATTTCAGGTGAGGGACAATTTTTGACAGCCTACGTTTCTTTGTGGAACATATGGAAGCGTTCATGCTGTACGTAGGAGAGTTGCCAAGCTAATCAGCTTTAATTATCCACCACGGTCATTCCCAATAGCTGTATAATTTTCAGGTCGTTCATTTCGTCCGTCTCCATTTGTAGTCGTGGTCTACCTCGCGGTCAATCACTTCTTATGGTGACTCTGAACCGGCTCGTAGAACAGGCTCAAACCCATTATTGGAACGGATATAATCTATTATATCGGTACTTTCAAGAAGGTCTCTGTAGCTAGATTCTGGTTGTATGGAATTATTTCGTGGAGTGAAATTTCGTACTAAATGAGATATTTGCACTCCGGTGCAGTCGAATGAGAAAATAAATTCCGCATTAGTGGGATGAACTGTCAAATTATCTCGTCAACAAATTTGTATATGAAATGAAATTATTTGCTTTGAAATTTTGTATAGAAGCACAAAAATGGAGAAAAAATTTCGAAAAAAGATTACGATAAATCAAAAAGAAATTTTAGTTGATTTGTGGCGATTTTTGCACATGTTTCCTGAAACATATTTTTGCTTTTAAGTTTATATAAATTAGTCATTTACTAACATTGTGTCAGTAGCAGAATAATTAGTTTAAATTAATATTATAGTTATCTTTTAAATACATAATTAAATAATTATAGTAAATGTTTATATCAATAAATGTTGTCTACTATCAATTAAATAGCCTGTCAAGTTCAAGAAGTACAATATTCTGTAACAGTTCGTTTATGGTTTTGGAAGGTTTATCATTAAAAGTTGAAATGGTCGAATGTTCCATAAACATAGTTCCATCAACATTCCATGTTCCATAGACATTAAAAATAATATCTATAAATAAATTATATCTATATACTCTATTTTTCTAATCGTTATAAGGATTTCTTCAACAACAGTTTCATCAAACGTACAATTTATGAAACACAAATACATGAAATACAAAAACAAGTAATTAAACTGACAGATTAATTCCTTTTTCAAAAATTTGTACTAGTTTAGAACTTGTACTAAAAACGATATCTCGAAAAGAGAACGAGAATACCAATTAGTGGAATGGAATTATTTAGTGAGAAATCAAAATTCGAGAAAAAAAATAATTCCATTCCACTTCATTTTTGCTCACAGAACCAAAATCGAGGTACTGATCTCAAAGTTATATCGGGTTTTTTCCATCATCTGTCTTAAGTAGACCAAAAATGTAGCGTAGACTCTTACGCTAAAAATATGGAGAGGCTAAAATCTCAAGCTCTTAGATATCAAGACTTCAGTCTGGATTAAGGATTTTGATATAGTTTTCGGCAAAAAACTTTTATGAGGTTTACATGGTTTTTAATTTTGGGCAGCGATGTATATCAAACATAACTCTTTCTTAAAGTACATGTAATTTTTTTCTCTGTTTAGATATGTATTACAAAACTAACACGAAACATCAACACGTTGTCGAAATATTATAAAAGATCATATATTATCATAATTTAGTGAAAAGATTATACAACCAGCAAACTACTCAAAAACCTCTCCATTTAGCGTCTCGTTAAAAATATTTCAAAAATTATTACAAAATCAAAGATCAAAACTTTTTTCAAAAATTCTAAAAATATTGCAAAAATTATAACAAAATCAAAAATGGCAACTTTTTCCAAAATTATAATAATATCAAAAATTTAAAATTTTTCAAAATTCCAAAAATATTCTAAAAATTCTAACAAAATCAAAAATTGAAACTTTTTGCAAAATTCTAAAAATATATATAAAATTTAAAAATTTTTTTCAAAATTCTAAAAATATTCCATAAATTAGAATAAAATCAAATATTTAAACTTTTTCTAAATTCTAATAATATTCCAAAAATTGTTAAAAATTCAAAAATTCAAACTTTTTCCAAAATTCTAAAAATATTGCAAAAATTATAACAATATCAAAAATTCAAACTTTTTCCAAAATTATAAAAATTATAATCAAATCAAAAATTTAAAATCTTTAAAAATTCTAAAAATATATAAAAAATTCTTACAAAATCAAAAATTGAAACTTTTTTCAAAATTCTAAAAATATATGTAAAATTCAAAAACTTTATTTTTTTTTCAAAATTCTAAAAATATTCCAAAAATTAGAATAAAATAAAATATTTAAACTTTTTCTAAATTCTAATAATATTCCGAAAATTCTTAAAAATTCAAAAATTCAAACTTTTTCCGAAACTCTAAAAATATTGCAAAAATTATAACAATATCAAAAATTGGAACTTTTTCCAAAATTATAAAAGTTATAATAAAATCAAAAATTTAAAATTTTTCAAAATTTTAAAAACATTCCAAAAATTCTTCCAAAATCAAAAATTGAAACTTTTTCAAAATTCCAAAAATATTTCAAAAACTATAACAAATTCTTGTTCAATTATATTTACGTAAACAAACAGCTAAATTTTTTTTTCAAAAAATTATCTAAAAAAATAAATGAAATCATTTTTTTGACACACTTGACAATATTTTTTTGACAGACTTATAATGCCATAATTCTCAATAATAATAATAAAATTTCATGTCAAACAAATAATTAATTTTTTTTTCCAAAAAATTGGGTAAAAAATAAATAAAAATCTTTTTTTTGACACACTTGACAACATTTTTTTGATAAACTTATAATGCCATAATTATCAATAATAATAATAAAATTTCATGTCTAACAAATAAAGAATTTTATTTTTTCAAAAAAATTGGGTAAAAAATAAATAAAAATTTTGGATTTTTGAGATCAACTAAACTCAAGTAAGTAAAGAAGTAATTGGAATTTTTTCAATTCAAAGGTATGGTTTGAAGTTTCTCAGAAAAAAACTCCACTCCACATTTTACGTGTTTCGGTTGGGATTCGAACCTACCTCGTCAGTGCCCGGCTCGAATCCTTGGGCAGACACGCTATCGATTACGCCGTTGAGGCGATGACAATTTCAAAGTTGAAACTTCTTCATCACTTATTTATTTTTACTTAAGTTGAATTTTTCCACTGTCATTAGACTCCAATATTATGGAAATGTTTTTACATTAAATGGGATTTTTTGCATTAAATTTCTAGACAATACTTTGTGTGAATTCATAGAATGGGGAACATTTCTATTCTAATTTACATCCTAAGTCACGATTGTATAGTCATTATTGATTGTTTCCAATCAATGTAAAATCAATGGCTGACACTTGGTCAATTTGTAGTCATATATGTATTAACATTAGATTACATTAAGGGAATTTAAATTAATTTTGGTGTTTTTGGAGATCAACTAAAGTCAAGTAAGTAAAGAAGTAATTGGAATTTTTTCGATAGCGCGTAATCAATAGCGTGTCTGCCCAAGGATTCGAGCCGGGCACTGACGAGGTAGGTTCGAATCCCAAACGAAACACGAAAAATGTAAAGTGGAGCTTTTTTCTGAGAAGCTTCAAACCATACCTTTGAATTGAAAAAATTCCAATTACTTCTTTACTTACTTGGGTTTAGTTGATCTCAAAAATCCAAAATTAATTTAAATTCCCTTAATGTAATCTAATGTTAATACATATATGACTACAAATTGACCAAGTGTCAGCCATTGATTTCACTTTGATTGGAAACAACCAATAATTACTATACAATCGTGACTTAGGATGTAAATTAGAATAGAAATGTTCCCCATTCTATGAATTCACACAAAGTACTGTCTAGAAATTTAATGCAAAAAATCCCATAAATAAAAATCTATCTTTTGACACACTTGACAACATTTTTTGGACAAACTTATAACGCAATCATCTAGATTTTGGTCTCACATTCCAATCTCGACCATCAAGATTTCTCCAAAATTCAATGTTCCTACTCGTAATCACTTAAAATGAACGTTTTGTAAGCAAAAAATATGAAAATTTTCTTGATTTGACACACTTGACGATTTTTTTGGCACACTTCCGGTACATTTATCGAACACATCGTCCTTTCGGCTCTTTCCATTAAAGAAATCTAATTTTAGAAAAAACAAATTTTGAAATCCGTCCAGCGGTTTTCTAGATTTCGTAGGTTGTGACGGCCGGCCGGCAGACAGACATACATTTTTTGTGCTTTCTTAGAATCAGTAGGTCCTAAAACGTCGAGGCATGTCAAAAAAAAGTGGGGGTAAGAATTTCACTTTTAGCTCATGAATATAATACTTAGGTCTTTCAGACCGAAGTAATACAGATAAATATGATCCCTCATTTGGTGTATGGATCCACGTTTGTGATTGTGACTAATACATCACAACCGGTCTAATCAAAATCTTGCATAACTTGACTTTGGTGTTAGTTGACAAATACGGTTATCCATATCGTTGAAACATATATGAAACAAAAAAAAACAAAAAAAATCTACTGAAAATTTATAAAAATTGTTTGAATTTCAAAGTTTATGCTCTTATAAACAAAACAAACCTGTATAAACAGGAGAAGCAACAGTGTCTATAAAATGTTAGGACTAATCGCTTAGTGGGAAGTTGCAAGAAAATTGATTAATTATTTTGACAATTCAACTCACTGAATAAAGTTTCGATAAGGTCCAATAAAAACGCTCATTTACTATTTTTTAACAAATCAAAACGAATTATATCGATTATTTTTCTCTGGTGGGAAGGAACAGCGAATTATAGTGACTATTTTCGGCCTACTTTATATATTAATTTAAAACTAGAGATATTGAGATAATATTTTTTGCTTAATGAGATAACTTTTTTTTATTTATAATTTTGTTTAAAAGATAATCATTAGTTTCTAAATAAAATTTTTTCTACAAATTATTCTATAATACAAAATTATATTATAAATGCAATTTGCAAATAATAAAAAATATCCGTTTTCATTCATAAATGATTGCATGTTTATGTTTATTTGTCAAAAATAAATTACAAATTTCTAACATTTATACAAATTAATTAAATTAACATTTATACAAATTTCTAACATTACAAATTTCTAACTAAGATGAAATAATATTTAATTTTGTTTGACAACAAAGGATTATGTTGTATGAAATAATGTTACTATTTCTGTTCGTTAAATTGTCTGCTAAATACAACTCCTCACCAAATTGTTAGTCGATTATTTTTCAACATTACAACCCATGCCATTTGAGGTTAAATAGGTAGATTTTTCTATGAAATCTACCTAAAACCTCAAATGACATTCGTAATAATGATAATGAAAAATAATCGACTATTATTTGACGACTCGTGATATTATATAGAATATCTATATACTAAACATCCAAGTTAAATAAAATTATCTTATAAAATAATTATTCTGTAAACCATTGAAAAGGGCTTTCAAAAATACAAACGCCTTCTGGCGTTTTCTTCGATATATTACTCTTACATGTATATTATGAATAACTTTTTTTTTTTATTATTGTTCGGCAAATAGTTAGCTTATTGCTAAAATGTTAGGAAATTCTATTTATCGTTGTCTTAGAACTTGTTATTTTCTAGATCGTTAGTTTATTTTAATTATTTATTACATGTTATTTATAATATTGAAAGTACAACTTTTTAATTTTTTATTTCTAAATGTTTTTACAAAAAGAATGAGAAAAACAATTTTAAAAAAATTACAATATACTAGAGAGGGTTTTGACGTGGGGTCTAAAAAGGTGTTGAATTGAATTTAATTAATTTTAAAGCTAAGTTTATAAATGGTTTAAACTAGTGTGATTCAACCGATGACGTTTAAAACATTCTCGTTATATCTTAGTAAATCTATCTTACAATATACGACCGATACACAAAAATAAAAATAATTTGTTTATCTTAACCTTTTATGAATATTCTTAATATACTATGAAAAGTTGAACGCAACTAAAGAGATATTAAAAAATTTGCATGAACATAAAAGTTTTAACGGTATTTGAGCAAACAAATTTGCTAATTTAAATGAGTATCCCATTTGTTATTTTATTTATAGAATTTGAAAATTATAAGTTATAAAATGAATGAGAAAGTCGTTAATAAAATAGAAGTTAACATTTTTAATGGTGTGTTTATGTTGTTCAAAAATTCACTAACGGATTTGTTTGATGAATAACAAATTCGAAATTTATTGATACATATTGCTTTATTAGAATTTTTTATTCTTCAATACTTAATTTTTTTCCGAAACTTATTAATAATAATTGTTTATATATTTACTATTGTAGATAATCAAAAATAGGTTAAATTAAAACCTTATATTTGACGACATCCGAATGTTTTATGATTTTAAAAACTGACAATGTTAACATACTGTCACGAATGTCAAAATAATAAAATGCAAATTTCGAATATGCTTTATAATTATTTTTACGATTAAACAAGTAAACTATTTACCATAAACTTTTATATTGTAGTAATTATCTCAGTTATTTTCAAGAAACAAACAATTTTATTGTTTATTTTTCTATAAGATTGTCATCATTCATTTTACTGTTTGCATTATTTATTTTAATTTAATTAATTTTTAAATATAAATTGGTGTCCAGTGCATACATTTCTTTCAATCTTTCATCAAGTTTTTGATTAAACATTTTATATTTCCATACTCATACTGTAAATGTATATGCAAATACATTACAATTTCAATGAGTTTGAAACACGGGGGAAAAATTGGTGCCTTAAAAACATTTTAAAAGTTGTTCATAGAAGATACTAGTAATATTGAAAGAATAAAATTAAAGATAATAACACAACAATTTAATGCAATTTTTTTTATTTATATTAAGTTTGTGCTTAAATCTCGATTGTCATGTTTGATACTTGAAGCTATAAAAACAGGATCTCTATGTCTGATCTCAATATGTTTTCTGATTTTTTCTTCTTCATTTTTGCTTTCTTATAATTTTTTATTTGTTTGTTTTTTTCTGGTTGATTGAATTTTATGTTTATATGCTGTTTTGTATTTATGTTTTTGATTTAATTTTTAGTTATTCAAATGACTTTTTAACAATAAAAACAAACAAAATTGAATTAGGCAAATAGGGTGATGTAAAAAATGAACAGGAAATAAAAATTGTGTAGATCTCGGCGGAGTGAATGTAGACTGTAGAGATTGTTTGTAGCTACTAAATCAGAATTATGTATAGTGAAAACTTTTTTATTTTTACATAAACCTTTATAGAACAGTTATTTCACTTCGTGAAATCGATTATTAACTAAAAACTATAATGATTTTGTAAGAACCTTGCATTTTTTATTGTTTTAAAGAATATTTTTGATTTTTAGTTTTAACACGGCTGGCTTGAGTCATGGTTTTATTTTAATATCTTAACTTAAGTGAATTATTAAACTAGTAAATTTAGCTTTAGCATTTAAGCATTCAGAATTAGAATTTTAATTTTCAACAAAGAACTATGAATTTGATTTACCAAGATCTGGATACAAGAAAAACGCAGAAACTTTTGCGGACTAATGCTACTTTTGATGCTAGAAAATCGTTTCATTCAATTGCAGTTGGAACATTGTAGTTTTGCAGAAGAAGAATATATTTGAAGCATGATGCATTTGATTCATTTGAAAACGGTGTTGTAACTTACAGGAATAAAATTTTGATGTCAAATTTAATTACCCGATTCGTTTATTATGCTTTTGAACAAAGTCTAAAATGGTCAAAGTTAAAGGAAATTGCAGTGTCCCAAGATGGACAATAACATTATTATTGACTTACACTTTTGTTTGAGGATAAAATATAGCATTAAACACACAATAAAGTACATACTATTGTTTGGAATTAAAATCCAAAACTCATCGTTTATTTATTCTAAAACTGCTTTAAAGTTTTGTGTCATTTATTTATTATACAAATTTAATTTAGTTTTAGTTTTTCTACTCTTATCGCTTTCTATCCTTATTAGTTTTTTTTTTTCAAAAGTTCGATCGCCGAGGTTCCGTAAATGTAAAGTAAAAATATATTATATAAATAATAGCTAATGTTATTTCAATTTTTACTTAGAAACTAGATTAGTTTGTTAGTATTAATGTATTTTTCTTCAAAAGTATAACTGTAAAGCTGAAACGATTGGACTTTTGTATAAAAGCAGACGGGAATCCTGACTGAGAAATCTCTATAACAAATAAAATTTCAAAAAAACTATGTAATGGTTGAATACAAGACGAAAATTATTTAAAATAGTAAAAAAAATCAATAAAAATTATATAAATTAAAATACAAAAAATTATGAAAGGCAGATAAATTGCTCACAGTTATCCTCACAGCTCCATTATAAAACAATGCGAAGCTTGCTTTAAAAATAAATTTAATGCTCTTTGCATTGGCAAATTGTTTTCAAACTTCAAACGTACCAAGCTATTTTCAAACTTCTACCATTAGTATAAAAAATAAATTATGATAATAGAGTTGTACTAAAATTTGTAGGTTTGCATTAGAATTAGTTTTACTGCAACATTTGCCTTGAAATTTAATAATAACTTGCTATACATAACCCATATTGCAAAGCTTGTATTAAAAATTTCAGTAACTTTTTCAATTGTGCATAGTATCAAAATTTTGGTTGTTTACTAATCCCAAACTGATTGGTACATTCCTCCTTTTAATTTTTTAACATTTTAACATTAACAAATGGTGTCTTTCTTAAATTTTGCAGACCAACTAATGTCAATTCCCTTTCAAAACAAACTCTTGGTCCAATCCAAAATTCGATTTGTCGTACTTAACATTCTGAATATAACAGTCTGCTTATTTTTTTCCACCATCTATTTATTTAAGTTCTTAAAATGTCCTTTGAA
This sequence comes from Diogma glabrata, assembly GCA_963693315.1. NCBI lineage: Eukaryota > Metazoa > Arthropoda > Insecta > Diptera > Cylindrotomidae > Diogma > Diogma glabrata. Next base: position 354,591,743 of record OY856186.1, read on the forward strand.
TTAAATAAACTCCTTCCCTCCAATCTAGAGTTGTCCTTTTCAACTTTATTTCAGTCACTATCGATGCAATCCCTTTCTTCCAACTGGCCTGGCAAAACACTAATTCTCTTTCTTATAATTAACTTTCCGAGCAAAAAAGTACAGGGCCCTATTCCTAAACACATAAATGTCATCACAATATTGTAAATTCACACAATGTTGTGAATTTCGTATTATGTAACACAAATTTGGTGAAAATTTAACACAATATTGTGAATATGACAAGAACACAAGAACTGTCAAAATCACAATTTTGTTTTATGTGTTGACTGTTTTATATAAATTTCATCGATTGGTGTAAAAATTAATTTATAATGCAAAAATAAGTCTTTAATAATATTAAATAATCATATTTTTATATATATGTATACATATATCAAACATAATCTCATTAAACAAAACTTTGAATTTCGCAAAGTAAGTTCTCTTCATGATTATCCTACAAGATATGCAGATCAGCATTTTATTATCCCTTATTTTAGAACCGCCGGTGGTCAAAGTTCTATGGTTTATAAAGGCTTATTAATGTATAACAATCTTCCTGATGACTTAAAAGATGAATCCAGAGTCAGTTTATTTAAATCAAATTTAAAATCATATATATTTGAAAATTAATTCTAAGTATGCTTAAAATAAAAAATGTGTACGTTTGCTTAAGTTTAGTTACAAAAATTAAAACGTATGTCTAAATTATATAACCCTAATGTTAAGTAAAATCTAAGTAAATACAAAAGCTAATTTGTCTGTTCTCGATAACTTATTATATTAAACTTTACTATAATTATTTGCACCTAGCACAATGTGCTTTTGCAAATATATAAATCGTTTATAAAATTGTATATTTTTATATTGTTAAATTATGTATTAAACCAATAATAAATAAACAAAAGCTAGAAAAAAAAAAAAAAAAAAAATATTATTAAAACACATTTATTTATTAAATATATTTTTATTTTATTTTGCATGTTTTAAGATTAAAAAAATTAATCGACAAAAAGTTGCTAACAACGACATCTGATTGTTTTATTTCGAATTTAGTACCAAAAAATCTCTTATAATTTTGTAATAATTTGTTAAGATTTTGTAACTAAGGTTTGTGTCTAAGGATAAATAAATTTGTGTTACAGAATACCATTTTTATACAAAGTTGTCAGGCATTTTGGTGAAATTGACAATATTGTCGATTGACAAATATGTGTTCGGGTATAGGGCGCCTGTTAAAGCAATGTGGTTATAGATTTTATTTTTATTTATTAAGAAAATAACCAGCAACTTTCAATATATAAATTACTATATACAATTTTATTATTTTGATTTTATCGCTTTTATAAACAATTTTATAATTATCTCGGTCAATTTGGTCGAGTATAAATAGTGAGATTCTCCATTTTTTGTTTCTTTTTAGTTATTCATCGCACAAAAATCAACCATTTCCATATATTATCTCACCAAACAACCTCTCTACAACTACATACATTTGAACAACCATATTACATCTACATGTAATACTATGGTCAGGCTTTACAAAAAAAGTATTTATCATTTAAGTAGACAGAAGTTTGTATTATCAATTGATATTGTGTGGTGACGCAACAAAGCAATAAACTGATAAAATGTTAAAGCATTAGTGACCGACTTGTAGTACACATAAATGCGTTTATGTTTGTTTTAATTTGAAGGCCAAAACTGAAATAATTTACCATTAGTGATTTCTTTGAATATGAATATGCCTATTTTTAACAGTGACATTCGAAATAATACGTCGGTACAAAGCACACACATATTTGTCAAAATTCACTTCAAAGTTGATAGGGGTGGACAGGTTGCACGTGGTGGATCATGTCCCAGAACGCGCCGTTTTCGAGTTTGGTCTCATAACCATTATTCCACAGACTATACTGTAATCTAATCAAAGAAATGTATCGGGATGCTGGCAATAGAATACAATACAAAGGACAGCAAAGTGATAAATACTACAACCACCGAGGAGTGAGACAAGGCTGTGTACTATCCCCGCTACTATTCCTGATAGTACTAGATAGTATCATGAGAAAGCTCGATGATGCAAGTCCAAATGGAATCCAATGGAACACAACAAGCCGGCTCAATGATCTAGACTACGCAGATGACATCTGTCTACTTACACACACACATACGGACATGCAGCAGAAAATACATAAGCTATCAGCCCTTGCACATGAAGTAGGTCTCAACATTAATATCAGGAAAACAAAGTCTATGAGATTGAACACCAAAACGATAACACCAATTACCATCAACAATACACAAGTGGATGAAGTCGACAAATTTGTGTACCTTGGTTGTACTGTAGCAAAAACAGGCGGGACTGAAGAAGATATCAGTCAGCGTATTAACAAAGCTAGAAATACGTTCAATATGCTTCACAAGATCTGGAATGCATCCGTCCTGTCAAGAAAGACAAAGCTACGAATGTTCAATGCATGTGTCAAGTCAGTACTGCTATATGGGTGTGAAACGTGGAAGCACACAAAGAAGATCACAAATCAACTACAGGTGTTTGTGAACAAATGCCTGAGAAGACTGATAAAATGCTTCTGGCCGAAAATCATCAGTAACCAGGAACTTCTACGACAGACAGAGCAGTTAGACATTGAGTCCGAGATAAAACAAAGGAAATGGAGATGGATAGGACATACACTGAGGAAACCAGCTAAAGATATAACAAGGATGTCCCTAGAGTGGAATCCACAAGGTAAAAGGAGAGTTGGAAGACCACCCATGACGTGGAAGAAAACGGTGCTAGCTGAAGCAAAACAAATCGGCAAGACATGGGGTGAACTGAAAGCGATTGCCCCGAACAGAGTCAGATGGTCCAGCCTAGTAGACGCCCTATGCTCCTAAATGGAGATAAAGGAAAAAAAAAAAAAAAAAAAAAAATACTGTAATCTAAATAATGAAATCTAAAACCAACTATATTTGTACCAATTTCATTGTGCTGGCCGCTATAGCTCAGAGTGAAAAATCCTAGCTCTGATGCTACACAATTCGGGCATACACACAAATAGTGCTCAGAATCTTCCTCTACTACAACACCCACAGACAGGACTTTATCTACATCCAACGAGAAAGAAATGTTTATTTCGATGTCCATGTTCTGTTAGGACACCGATCATAAAATTGAGAGTTTTCCCCTTTAAGCTTAAAAGAAAATTCGTAACATAAATCAGAAAACCAGAAAACATAAATCTCTCTAGAGGACCAGTCGGACCAAAATCCCTCACATTCTTCTCTTGAAGAAGTGATCAGTTTAACGAGCTTTTCAAAGTATTTAAACTCTACAATAAGGTTTCTTATTCCTCTAATACTTAGATCGAGATTTTAATGTTTAGGTCTTTCAGACTTAAGTAATTGTAATGTAACTTTAAATAATTTTTTGTTCAAATGATTTTTCACTCGATTAGATTACAAAATCTAACTAAACTCAGCTCACTCTTGTTCTATCAAAACATAGAACGATGCTCATTTTTGCGGCTCACTCAGTTGGGTATTAAGGGAGATGAGAAGATATTGCTAAAACTCGAATGGATAAATATCCAAACTAGATTATAATAAAACATGCCTGAACAAAATGCTAGTGTCGAGTTGCGGTTTGAGAAAGCTTCATTGTTAGGTCAAACATTTCCCACTTAGAGAATACTACTCACGATTTTTTGTGCTCGTTTAACTTGCCAGTAACAAAAACCTAAGCTGATGAGCCTTGATACAGTTGAATAAGCAAATGAGGAGAAACTTTCAGAAAAATTGTTTATGTAAGAAACAGAATTTGTTGTTTATAATGTTTTATATTTGCATATTAAACATGCATTGTCCTGCATATATTGAAACTTGACGTATGTTCGACGTAAATTAAATAATATATTTATATGAAATAAAGGGAGAATTGAGTTGAACGACTGACTGGTAAGAAAATTGAATTCATTAACTTCATTCAATGCAAAGTGTATTCTATTTAAACCATAATAGTTACCACCAATCATGAACACCCTTTCCAACTAACCGAAAGCCAGTCAGTCATACAACTGATAAGTTAAAAAAAATCATGGGCTTGCTATCTATATATAACAAATGATCGAATTACTCTGGATATCAATGTATTCAAAATTAGTCAAAATTAGACGATTTCCACCTCATAACTGGCCATAAAACAAGAAAATGGCAATAGTCATAGTTTGTTGTTTTGATCTCACCTTTTAGTTTTTATGCCATTCGCCAAGATCTACGGCAACTCATTTCTCTGGCTTTCAAAAAGCCAAGGTTTTGTGTAGTAGGAATTGTAGTAGGAATTACATATTGTAATTCCTACTACACAACACATTTTATGCAAAAAGGGGGTTATGTTTTCATAAAACGTGTTGTGTAGTAGTAATTACAATATGTGTCACAACAAATAATAAAAACCTCTTTAGACCAAGGTCCCACCACAACATGCGTTCTAAGGTGCTGATGGACACAAATTTGTTTTTTTTTATATTTTTTTTATAGAAGGGATAACTAAACAATAAATCATATCACATATAAAATATGACATAGGCCAATATTTCTTGATAGGATAGAAAAAATAAAAATAAAATAAAAGTAAACAGCAAATTTGTATTAACAATTTGCGTGAACAAAACTAAAATGTGGTTGCCAATAATCCAGCTAGTGGCATATTTCTTGTCATGCGACGCACTTTATTCCATACTCCATAGCTAAGATTAAGGGTGCCACCGTTGACTGAATAGAGTTCTTTAGCCAGCACCCCTAAGATATCACCTTGGCTAGTGATATCTCACTGCTATTGTCAGTGGTATGTTATATCTCACGTTACCTCGTATGTCAAAAGCTGCAGGGACTGGAGAACGCGGAGTTCCTCTCACCCCTAATTCAAAAATTAATAAAAAATTTAAAAATAAAAAAAATTGATCCCTCCATGCATTATGCAGCAACCCCTTGCTTATTTTGTAGATTTTCGCTGATATTTCTGTCCAAAAAAAAAACTGAAAAAATATTCTGTACTGTTTGCTGTATATATAAAATATACTGTAATTAAAATTAGATGATAAATCATCAAATATTTTGGTCACTTCATTTAAAGAAATATCCATTTCATAAAATTAAATTCTTTAATTCATTCAATATAATTTTATGATAATTGCATTTTTAAATTATTCAATGATTCATTAAACCACCCCCCCCCCCCCATTTGAAAGATAAAAAATCAGAAATCAAAAAATTTAAATAATTTACTTATGTCTAGAAAATAATATTAATTTTCCATAATTTTCTCAATATTATGAAAAATTAAATTTAAATATCGGTAAACTGATATGAAACAAGGCAAACAAAAAATATTAAAATATATAACAAGTTTTTAAATCACTAAAATTGATAATTTCAAAAAGTGCACGTTTGTTTTTTGTGTTTGTTTTCATAACCTTCACTAAAAAATCTCTTCCGCACATAATTTTAGAGGGAAATAAATTAATATATATCAGTTTAATATTACGGAAATATTATTTCATAAAAAGATAATTGGAACCAGTCGTTTTTGAAATGTAAAAATACTTTTTCGCTCCTCCATTCTTTTGTTTATTTCAAAAAAATTCGAGTATATTACCATAACTAAGGTAATTCCATAACTAAGATTCAGTGTGTTATAGTTGACTAACTATGTTTAGTCTCCTAAGAGGTTACCCTGGCAAGTGACATCCACTGCTATAACTCGTGTTATGTTAAGTTAAACCTTGTTACTTCAACTCATGTGTTAATAACAAATGTTAGAGTACACAAGGTTGTCACACAACCCAAAACCAAAATTTCACGAGAAATTTGATATGGCATTTTGAAATTAGGTTACCGTATGTCGCACTGCTAAGGTTCATATATGTTGAGGAATAAGAATTTCTCAAGCACTAAAACCTATCAAATTTATTTTTTACTCTAACATTAATGTTATTATAAAATCTGAAGATGTCAAAAAACGTATACAAATTAACCACAAATTAAAAATTTTTCAACTGTCATAATATTTTTAAATTTATGTTTATACCTTTAATAATTATAACAGTCAAATATTATAATCGTTTTCTTTATTTAAAAATTTCATTAATATTACCAAAATAATATAAAATTTAATTTAAATGTTTTTAATATTTAAATGATTATTAATTTTTTATGGTCAGATTATTAATTACCAAAAAGTCTATTTATTTTAATTTATACAATTTAAATGTTTTGTTAATTTTTAAGATCAAAAGAGTTTTTTTTCTAGAATTGATTCTCTTTTATTTAATAACTACTATTTATTAATCTATATTTTTATAATAAAGAACATACATCGTGAAATAATAGTATTAATTTTTTATAGATTTTTTTCTATGTTTTTACTTTATCGCACGAAAATGTTATGTTTGTTATTAATTTCTCAATTAGTGTTTAAGAATTAATTAGATTTTTTTTGTTGTATCTTTTATTATTCAAATAAAATATTATTGTCGTAATTTGTTCGGTGAAGTTTTTGTTTTGTAATAAAACACTATGGGGGTTTTTGAACATATATATTTTATCAATGAACATGCTACATATGTATGATTTTTTTTTACGTTGTAAGAAAAGATTACATATTTTTATTCATGTTAATTAACGTGAATTAATATAAGAAAAACTTAACATTAATATTCCTAGAAATTGACAATTAGTGCTAGTTGATACGTATTTGAATTTTTGTTAAGCTTGTATGTCTTAAGCTTTTATGCGAACAAATCTTGAACGAAGAGCAAAAGCTCGAGAACAACATTGTAATGGAGAAACTAAAAAAATTTTAGATAGTATATAATAAGTATATAATAAACAGGTACGACTAATTTTTGGAAATACAGCTATAAAAGCAATAAATGATTTTCAAATAACAAAACATGCGATTATGTTATGAAACGACATTTGTTGTTGTTTAACTTAATCACTATAAAAAAATATAATTCTACAACTTGTTTTCTAAAAATTTAGTCATTTGTCCTGTTGTTATCTGTTGTTAAAAGATTAATATAAAATCCGATTAGTCTCAAAATATTTCTCTATTTGTCATAAAGCAAAAAAATTTAAACAAAATTGTTAATAATTTAAATACTGTAGATCGTTTTAAGTGTACAGACAGTTAGTTATGTTATGAGTGTTAAAGTTAATTGAATATTAACATTTATAAATATATAAATGCAGATGTTATTTTTTTTTAAATTTGCTTCGGTTAAAATATTTTTTTTCAGGTTTAGAAGATGTTTCGAATTTTTGTGAATAACGTATTAAGTACATTGAAACAAAAATTGCAACAAGTTCTATGCATAGACACTCTAAATCACATGTTTTAACATAGTATATTGTATTACAAGCACAGAATGATATGAATATTATCATTCTGTGCGAGTTTTTACTTTTTACACTATACTTTTTATACGATCGAACAAGTTAGAAATAAATTAATAAATTTATTAAGTTAGAAATAATCGTATTAAGATAACTTGTTTAATCATCGCAGGCGAGAATCATTTAAAATTAGTAAATCAGCGTGTATAAATTTTTTTTGTTGACGTCTTCCTTATAAACTGTTACGATGGTATTATTTTTGGTTATTATTTCATAATAAAGTATGCTATTCATAAATTTTTAGAGAAATCATAAAAGTCAATTGAAATACATAATTTTAAAAAGTGCATGTCAATTATGCTTTATCTTTTACATAGAAAATATATATACTTTGTATGCAAATGTTTCGTATTGGTTGAATTGAAATATGATAAATTTTTCATGACAATTTGGAATCGTTTATTATTTAATTATGCACTAGTGCATAATAAATATATTACGTTACTGCTACCTATGTAGTTTCATCATGATAAATAAACAATAATGAAATGTCCTACTATAACTAAAAACTGTATCATAGGTGACAATTTGTAGTTTGGTCGTAGAAAAAAATGAAACGATAAACAACATAGTTTTTTAGGGTTCCGTTTTTTATACGGAATACTATTGGTGAGAGTAAAACGAGTTTTTCACATTATATTGATTATCTCGTAAACTATAAATGCTATGGACTTGAAATTTGAGGTGCGTATAAAACTAATCTGCTCACATGAAATGACGGATACAAATAAAATTAAAGTGGTTTTCGTTTGGTTTACAGGGGTACGAAGTGAGACCTTTGAGAAAATAGATTTTTTTATAGATTCAAGTAGGGTATCATATGAAAGGGCTTTATTTCAGTATTCCTTAAAAACTCATTTTGGAATTTTACACCTCACCATTTTTTGTATAATTTGGAATAATGACGTTTTTTTCGTGTTTTCTTACCTCAATTAGCTCCGAACCTAACTGATCGAAAATTTTCAAATGTATTTGGAATGATAGAAAAATTAGTACGTTTTTAATAAAAAATATAAAAAAGTGTCATATTCTCATACTTAGATTTATTAACGGGGTGGATATGAGGAGGGGTAAAATCACTATTTAAAATGGGGTCAAGTGGGGTGTCATTTGAAAGAGGACTTTATTTAGAATACATAGCAATTTTTTTTAGAATTTTTCGCTGCACAGTTTTTGAGTTATTTTCAAAAAAGTGTAACTTTCAGACCGTTCCCCCCTACGTTTCGATACTGATTGACAGAAAAATTTGTAAAAATTCACAGAGTTAGGAAATTTGGTAAATTTTGTATGAAAATTATAGCGAGGTCTCAAATAATTATATTTCAGTGTGTTTAGGGGACCAGTGCAAAGAGGGTAAAAAAAAGCGAGTGGGGTGTCATTTGAAAGAGCACTTAATTTAAAATTTGTTGCAATTTTTTTTAGAATTTTGCGGTGCACAGTTTTTGAGTTATGGACAAAAAAGTGCAAAATTCAGACCGTTCCCCCCCGAAAATCATAGCAAAGTCTCAAATAACTATATTTCTGTGTGTTTAGGGGATGGGTGTGGGGAGAGTAAAAAACCACTTTTGACGCAAGCGAATGGGGTGTCATATGAAGGAGCACTTAATTTAAGAAACATTGCAATTTTTTTAGAACTTAGCGGCGCACAGTTTTTGTGTTATTGAAAAAAAATATTTTTAGTATGTAGCCTCTTTACCCCCCCTAAATTTCAACACTTGATTGACCCCAAAAATAATCAAATTTAAACCATTTACAAGCTGGTGAATCTTTCCTGAGTTACCATAAACATCTATGGATGAGATTTAACCTAATGTAACATTTTTTGAGTTATTTTTGATCAATGTGGATTTGATTGTAATTTACTATTTACATTTACGATTAAACATTAATTATTTTGTTATGCGTCTATGGTCTGGAAATATAAGGAAATTACAACACAACTTTTTGTCAATAGCTTTTGATATTGTGTTCTTTTACATTCACGGAACCCTTGACGAGCGAATTTTATTCGCACTTGTCTGACTTTTTTTATTCATCTATTCCATCTTTCATTTTAAGCAACTAAAATTATTCAAGAGAAAAATTAAATCAAGCCAATCATTCTAGTTTTTAATTAGAACTTTGGTACAGTTGCATTTGGTATGATTGAATCAATATGATTCGCTTTTTCTTAAATAAAACTTAAATTAAGAAATGGGTATCGATTAATGATGATCAGCCTATAATTGTTAAAATTCCTTAGCAAACGAATTGAAAATCCCAAAGGTTAGTAAAATAACTAATTAATTATTTATATAGACTACGTTAATGGGAATTTTATTCAGTTTTGTCTTCTTGCTATCATTTAATATTTATGTTTAACTATAATTATTTAAATGTAATCTTGAAAAATGGGGTATAGTGTTGCATTTTGTATTATTTAAAATTTTAGTTTTGTTGGTGTTTAGAGTTGTTGTGTTATTCCAAATTTATAACATATTTCATTCAATTTAATGGTTTTGACTGCCTACTAATTCCATGTATTCGTTTTTATTTTTGGAGTTCTGAGAAAATTACTGGTAAGGAAGTATTTGTATTGATTTGTACGCAATTTTAATTAATCAATGAAAGTAAATTTCAATATTTTGGAGAATTGGTTATCAATTTCAATTAAAAAACTTGAGCATAGGATTGAAAAAACATTGGAATAGAACTTCTTAAAAGAACTTAAAAAAATAAAAGCAAATGAATCTATCCATAACATTACAGTGGTCTTCACTTCTCAGATTACATTTGGGCAATGTACAGAAAAGGAATATAAATTTTCCTGAACGAACAAACTATCTTTAGCTAGCACTCAAGCTAACAGATTTAGTGACACACAATTCATTAAACCCATTAGTTTAAACAGTTTTTATAAACCACTACAAGAGATAAAATCAAACATTTAAATATAAAATATACATGAAATTAACTTCTACACAGCTTTAATTAAGCTAAAACTTAATCAGCGAGTAAATCAAAAACAAAAATTTTAATATTTCACAGCCATGTTCTTTTTATTATCACATTAAAAAAACATTTAATCATGACTCTTAATGAATTCAAAAGAAAAAATTAATTTGTTAACTTAACAAAACTTAACAAAATAAAAATAATCAACCACCCACACACAAAACATAATGACAACAAAAAACGAACTCTACAGAACAATACTTGTATAAATAAATTCCCCAAAAAATTTACAAAGAAACTTAAATTGTCAAAAATAAACATCTCTGACAACAAATGTCATTTTCATTAAAACGATATTCTCTGGTTTAATGAACTTGTTCCTTATGCACATAGCATGTTTAGAAGTTCTTTACAGTATAATCAATAAATGAATTTTTATTTAAATTTACTATAGTTTTGTGAATTTAATTGGTGTTTAAGAATTATTATGGTTTTAATTAAAATTAATTAATTGTTAAAATTTATAGAAGTGAACATCATCTCATTTACATTTTATTGAAATTAGTTCATCTTATAATGGTAATTTAAAATTATCAATGTGTAAGAGACTGTTTTTCATTTTGGTGGTAAAATTTATTATAAAAAAAATAAGTAATTATAATTAAGCCCACGTAAGCTTTAAATTTTCGTTTAATCGTTCGATAATCTATTTAAATGAAAATTTTTCGAATAATGCGCCGCCACGAAGTTAATGTTTTAAATTAGATTTATAATTTTAGAAATTCGGAGTAATCAGTTATTTTATTTTGTTCATCGATTTTCGAAAGTCCTATTTAGAAAGGTCACGATCAGGAAAATTTTTAGTTTCCCTAATTGTACAGCTGCTGATATCGTTATAAAAATATCATGATGCTCAAATGCAATCGGATGCATTATACCCCAAGGGTCTTCTTACCTCATTTGTCTAAGATTTTCTCCTGTCATATTAACCAAATGCTATAAAAGTGTTCGTCTGAACTGCACCTAAAAGTAATGTTTTGCCTAAACCATGTGCGTGGTGGTTTCAATCTATAAAAGTTTTTGAAAACCATTAATGCAGAACGAACACACAAGGATATTGTTTGTGATTGGCAGAAATTTTTCAAAAGAAACTGTCGTTAAAAACAATATAGATTGTTCATTGTATCATTAATGATACTAATGATTTTATTATACATTTAACTATAATTAAAACAAGTTTCAGATAACCTTAATAGTAACAATTAATTTAAATATTTATTCGATAAAAAACCTTCAGTCGCTATATTTTTTCATAACTGATACATTTCAATTTTTAACCATAACTTCTAGATTTTATTACATATTTCATTGCAATAAAAATTTAATTTCAATATAATTTTCAGATATTAAAATTGTATATCATATTCGTATGCACAAATTTTTTAATCAAATTAACACATTTCATAAACGAATTTAATAGTATTACAATTAAAATTTAAAAGATAAGTTGTGATTATTTTAAGAAACGTTAAATGTTGCTCAAATCCGGCTTAGTTTAAAAATATAATTAGTTTACTATAAAAATTTTCATAGGTGCAATAAATTATGAGATAAAACTCCTATTAATACCAATTTCTAAATTAATTGAACGTATGTAACAAAAAAATGTAATTGATATTAGTCAACAAAATAAATTTGCATATAAATGCAATTAGAGTGGAAAATGAAACAAAATAAAAACAAGTTCATAACATCAGCATCATTTTTCTATCCGTCGTAAGAACGTAACTTGAAGTCATAAAAATAAATATCTTTAATTTTTATTCCTAAAGAAAACAACATTTATTTTCTTTTAATTTATAGTTTTAATGTTGGAATTGTGGTCAATCGTCATATAAATGCTGTACCCGTAATATAATTAATGCTTTTTCAGTATTCTGTTATCATTACAAATTACAATAGCAATAAAATAATATTTATTATTAATGAAAGCTTACACGAAGAATTTTTTAAATTACTTCTTTAGCAGTTGGTTAGTTGGTGGTTATATTACTAGTTGTAAACTAATAATTATAAAATTTGATTTTATTCCTTATTTAACAGTTGGACACGAAATTCAGTTATTTGTAGATTTATCCTACATACTAACCGGTATAAGTACATTGTTAACTCGATTCGCATAAATAGAAGCATCTGAAAAGAGGGAAAATAATTCTGACTTTCTATATATTATTTTGTTTTTATGATTTCTACATATTGATTTTGACAAGAGTCATTTGATCATAAATATCTGAAATTTGAGTAAAAAATTTCTTTGAGTAAAATATTTTGTGCCAAGCGAATGTAGACGAATATTGTTTATTTTTAAGACGAATATTGTTTATTTTTTGTTTTATTCATTTTAATGATTGAATTGAATTTTATTCATTTTAATGATAGCAACAATGTTATTTATCTCCATTTTAATTGCTTATTTTGTTATTTTTCATTAAAGCAAGCTACAGACCTACAATCAATTTGTCAATCAATTGAAAACGAAAATAAACGAAATAAAATTTAGGGGATTTTTACACTAAATTTTATTTCGTTTATTTTCGTGTTCGAATTGATTGACAAATTGATTTTAGGTCTGTAGCTTGCTTAAACTAATGAAATTCTTTCATTTTTGTTCTGCTAACTGTTCTCCACAGACCTATTGACGAATAGAATAAACTTTGTATTAATCGTAAACCACTTCGTATTAATTACATTTTAATTTCCAGCTCCTTGTACAACTGTTTTCGAATGTAAGTTGAATCGAAACAATAAATAAATTTGCCGCCAAAATTCACTTACAAAGACTAATTTCAATCGAACTTTTGGTCCAAACAATTTTACTTATGTGCATTGATTACTATTCTGAAATGAAATGTTTGATTTTCAAATAGGATTACTGATTATTCTGAAATGAAATGTTTGATTTTCAACCTAGGATTTTTATACATTTATAATTTTGTTTCCTGTTGCTAAATTTCTAACTCTGTTTATTTTATTTTTATTTTAGGTAAGTCAAAAACAAATAATCTTTGAAAGGTATGATGAAAACAGTTTATATATTTCATTCATGCACGTGACTAATTTGCAATGGTATGCTTAAGAGAGTCATTATATTGGTATCGTTTACATATTCAATTCTATTCATTCATAAAAACAGGTAAGGTAAATTAGCAGATTTTTACATATATCTTATATTGTAATATATGTAACCTACATAAATTAAGCAAACTAAAATTTTCAAGAAACGCTTGTTTCCTAATCATATCAACCTAAACAACATAACACTTTACCATCCACTAATAAATCCATTATTATTTCAAACATTTTTATCGTTTCAAATCTAAATGAAAACACAAAATAAAAATAATTTTTTTTGTAATAATATTTATGGAATAATTAAAATAATAGCTACTTACGTATCTATGATTTTTCTAATAAATTATTAGTTATAATTTTTTATTACTCTTACGACTGTCTTGTATTCAGGGTGGACTGATTTCTTTTTCTTGTATTTTGTTGTTATAAACTTGATTATAGATATTAATAAACAATTTTTCGTTATTGCATGGAAATTAATTTTGACACATATCATTATTATTAATTAATTTAATTTATGAATTATGAAACAGTTTCTGATATATAAAGACTTATAGACGTATTTTTGAGATTAGTAATTATATACAAGTAGATTTTAGCAAGCAAATGGGGTTATATGATTATTTAGTGATGTTTGCTGCTTTTGTTATCCAAATTTGGAGCAATATGCTATTGCAATATCTATACAGTTTTTTCTTTAAAAAATTATCGCTTTTAACGTTGTGTTTATTCGTTACTCCGAAATCGACATCATACAATATTTATGTTTTATTTGAGTGCATACTTATTTAGTACGACATCGGGTAATAATTTTTGTTTGTTAATGAAACTTTATTTTCGTCGATATTTCTCTCTTTATTTTTAATATATTCAAAGTTTTAGTCCTAGTTATTTTTTTTCTGTGAAAGAGATTTAACAGGTCAACTACCCGAGCAGAAATTTCTTAGGGCTCAAATACGACCCTGATCAGGTAAGCCCTAGTTTGACAGGGCCCTGATAATGAGTGTAACGCTATTACCCAATCATGCCCTGATTCGGAAAAACGGATCAGACACTGATCAAGTTTTCCATATAATATTAAATAGGGCAAAACCTAGTAAGGCATTTTGTATCAGGCCCTGATCAGATTGCCCAACTAGGGGTCAGATACGAAAAATCGAATCAGGGCCGGATATATTCAAATAAGGTTAGCCCTAAAAGGGTATTCTAATTCAGGTCCGGAACAGGCCCACATCAGATTGCCCTAATAGGGCTTGCCCTATCTGATCCTGATCACGCCCTGACTGTATTCAGGCTTTCCCTAACTAATTTCTGCTCGGGTAGGTTTGCCAAACGTAGAATTGATTATTCGCTTCGGGCAGTGATCATGACTATTTGAAGGAAACAATTCCTTTAATTTCTACAACATATCTTAACAGACCATCGTTTGTAGTTTTCTTTTTCAATATGTTTCAGTATGTTGCATCCTTCTGGTTTGCAATTACCTATGTTGAGTTTATTGGCAATATATTGCTGTTATTATAACCAAGCTGACTTTAAACTAAGCATTTTTAATTGCCCCCTAAGAACATCACAACAACAGACCGATTTCGAAAAAATTGCTATAACTCTTGAATCAATTTGAAAAATTTAAGAATTTTAGCGGAAGATGACGCTGTATCAATGAGACGAAGATTTAAAGAATTAGCTGCACAAGGTATGAATGTTGTGCTAAAGCAATATTATTCAATTTTGAACGCAGTATTCTTTTCCTTCATATTTAATCCGTTATCATATCTCTGAATAATAATAAAAAATAGAATAGAAAATAATAGTATATCATTTTATCAGGAGGAGAAGCATGACTTTCCATGGCGCGCCTGCGTCTACCCGCCGAACGCAGTGAGGCGGGTAACATAAGGAAAGCCATGGAATGTTACTTCTCCTCCAAATAAAATATGTTATTTTTTCTTCAAACGCTTTAAAATGTGCCATGTTTTTGTGGTTTTGATACTCAGTTCTTGTTTTAATTAATGCAAACAATAAGTATCTAAGAAGGCGTGATTTATAAATATGAGTAGTTTCGATTGTTTACAAAAATATTGTTTTGACATATATAAATTGTTCATCGTTGTTGTTAGCTGTGATTGCCCAGTTTTTTAAATGCAATCGAGTTCCTCAGCAGAAATTGAGGCTGCGGCCAATGATGCCGTCTCCTCTCTTGGACCCACATGCATGATTTTAATTTCCAAAATGCAACATTAAGAAATTGCACGTTCAATATTAGTTTAATAAATAAAAATGACGTTTAAAATTATATTTTGTATGTTATTATTTTAGCGGTATCATAGCAACACTTTCCCTGACTAGGCGGGAAAAGGTAACACTTTCCCTGACTAGGCATGGAAGTTGCATTTCTACGTAGCCAGCTCAGTATAATTATGACCTAATTATTTGACGTTTGAAGAAAAAAGGTATTTACTCATTTGATGGCATTAAAACTATTTTTATTTGCGTGTTTTTAAAACAACATACTTAAGGTGCGTTTAGACTGAGAAACATGTATGAGCGCAACAAGTCAATCAACAAATTTTTAAATATTTCCTCATAAATATTGCCTTCAACATTTTGTATGAGCTCACACATTAGGTAATACATTTTGTATGATCTAAAAAAAGAATAAACATTAACATGTATGAGCTGTTTTTATTGGCTGTTATTAAAATAATAAGAGACGGTCTGTAACTTTAGAGTTCTTTCTGACTCTTGAGGAAAAAAATTTAAAATTGAAATACAAATTCGATTTTGGAAGTTTTATTTAACAAGATTTTGGAAGTTATATTTATGTATTGGAATATGTTGATATTACCAAAATATTTTTTGTCATTTTAGTTTTCATTAAGATTTTTATGTATGAAGATGTATTAAGATTTTACTAATGAATTAAGAAAGAAAATCTTTACAAACAAAAAATGTTGCAAAATTTGTTGTTTGGCTTGTATAGCAATGTAAATGCAAACGGGTTTTTGAACATTTATAAGAACTTGTATGCTCATACAATTGGAAGTAGTTTGATTTGTTGCCTCAAACAAGTTGTGATACATGTTTCTCAGTTTGAATACATTTTTACATTCACGAATAATGAAAATTTTATTATTAATTATTTTTAAATCAGCGTAACACAATAATAAAATTTGTTTGTCTGTATATGAACATTGAACATAGTACATACAAAAATGCATATATATGCAATTTTTGCTTCGCTCTTCAAAATAAAATTAAATTAATACATGTATTTTGTCAAATGGATTAAATGTTGTATTGCTTTCGTGTTTCATGAATTTTATTCTCTCACAAATTTGCAATGCTCGCCCGAACCTAGCTCGCCTAGTTCGAAAATAAACTAGCGTTTGTTCGAAAATAAACGAGCTCACTAAACATCTTAGCAATAAAGTACTATTTTATATTTTCTAAAATGACTGTTTTCATTTAACTTTTTCCGCAACAATACACAATTGTATTATTAAATTGATTAATTTTAATTTATTTGCATTTAAAATTATGTGCGAATGAAATTTTTTAGTGAAGGTAATGAAAGCAAACACAATAAATAAACGGACTTTGAATAATTACTTTTATTGATTTAAAAATTATTATATCTTTTAATATTTTTTATTTGTCTTGTTTGATGTTGTTTTATCGATATTTGAGCTCAATTTTTCATACTATAAAGAAAATTTAAAGAAAAGATGCAGGTTTAATCTCCTATGAAGGTGGATATTTTCTCTCTTGTGGCAAATAATTTGCTATGATACTTCCATGTAAATTTTAAACTCTGCAAAGCAACCATGAAAAAATATGTTATGAATTGAGAAGAGCTGAAAACGTTTTTCGTTCGTAAACTTGCCTCACTTGCCCCGCTGACGTGTCTCGTGTACAAATGTTAACTCTAAAAAAACGGTGTTTTCATTTCTTGTATGATAATATACTATTATTCAAAATTTCATTTTTATACCAAAATAAGCTTTTGTTTTTTTATAGAAAAATAAAATTTAATTTTCACAAAATTTAATAAAAAACTTAAACAAAATGGCAAACATAATTGAAAAAAAAATCAATTTTGGTGCCTTCTGAACTTGGCACTAAGGCTCAATTGCATCCTTAG
Organism: Diogma glabrata; assembly: GCA_963693315.1. Lineage (NCBI taxonomy): Eukaryota > Metazoa > Arthropoda > Insecta > Diptera > Cylindrotomidae > Diogma > Diogma glabrata. Next base: position 354,609,435 of record OY856186.1, read on the forward strand.
TTTATACGGCCCTGCATCACATCTCAACGTGACCCATAAAAATTGTTTCAGTCAACCAATAGTCTGCTTTGAAGTACTCGGCAGTCTAGCCAGCATTATTTTACCAAGACTTGCTGACTAGATTGATGTTTTGTTTAATTAATCACCTGGAGTCAACCCCGTTCTAAGGATATATTTTTATCCAATAAAAGTTTGATATTTTCCAGGAGGAATGTAGTCGTACTATTGGGTTGCTTGAAAGAATTATCCTGACTAAAATCTACCATGGTTTTCTATTGTATGGCCTGGTCTTTGTTTTCACATAATAGTGTCCAGGATTTTTTGAACGATTTCTTCTCTGAGTGCATTTTTGTAAAAGTTCGGTTGTTGTTGCGCCTTTGATGTTTTAGTTATGTTTCCTTTCTTCCTTTCGTAATGAACCCATGCTCTAAGCTTTACCACAGAGTTATTTTCTGGCTCTAATGTTTGTTTAGTATGCAAGCCATTTGTTGAGACTTGTTGAACATAGTCGTTAACTTCCTTACCAATCTGTTTCAATGCTTTTTCAGCTATAGAGGTTTTTCTGAAAATTTTATCCAAAGTGGTAACAGTAGTTTGAAGAACTGTTCGATCGACTGTTTCCACTTGTTTACTAAATTATTTGATTAGTGTTAGTTAAGGAATTTTGTTGATGTCTGGGCTCATCTCAATAACATTATAATCGTTGATATCATATTATGTGATCATATGTGTTATTATAGTTTTCCATATTTTTCACTGTTTGTGAACCATCCTTTGTGACCAATTCTTTTTTATTTTGTCTGTACATACCCACAAGAGCCAGAAGTGTTGAAGTTGTTGTTGCTAATCATGATCATATAATGTAAAACAGCCAAAATGAGTTTTAGTTGATCTGTATGCTAATGGCAAACATATCGAATACTGAGTTTTCGGGTCATTTGGAAATTTCAGCGAATTATTTTTGATTAACTTTATCACAATATTTTGTTTAAAGAAATCGTTTTCTATTTAATAGTAAATGGTTATAGCTTAGCTGTTTCCAGTGACAATCTCTAAAACTATTTTCCATCCTATAGTGAGCTAAGTAACAGAAATAAGAAGGTAACGGTTTTTATGGGGAAAATAATGAACGAAAGTATAGTTCAGACCACTTTATGGAATAGCAAACAGATCGTTCAGGTTTATTCGTTTTCACTCATTGCAGTCCTGCATAACAACTTACCTTCGAAACCCCAATAAAAGGTGACCTTATTTTCTCCAACTTTTAAAAACAGTTGTTTTGTTGTGGCAACAATGTAAGATCCGATAAAGATGAAATTCGTGATCTGGCCGACCAACGCTGAACCCGACCATTTCAGATCAGCTTCTTATATGGCATACAATTAGTCTAGAATACACATTTATATTGTAAATATTGTATATATTGTAAAATACTTAGTTTGAGAACAGGGTGGTCCAAAAGATTTTTTGATATTCAAATTCAGGATAACTTTGAAATTTAACGTGCAACAGAACGGCTCACCCGATATCAACGGTTTTATGTACGTAAGAAAGGTAATTAAAATGCACTGTTAAGCTTTTGATTACACTGTTATAGTATATTACATATCAAGAGCTGCAAATAGCATTTTCCCTCGCGAGGGAAAATATTGCGCACGAGACACGTGGCGGCGAGTGCATTACCTGCACGAGCAAATATTTAAAGCACATTTGATTAACGATTTAAAATGTATCTTTAAACATTAAGATGGGCCTCTTATTCTTAGTAAGAGCTGTCAAAATTTCATTTTTACCATAAATTCTAGTTCTCAAAAAACATATTTTCCTAAAACTGTTAAGTAATATATACGGGGCGTTCCAAGTGAACGAGAACAAACAAAAATTATTTTTTCTCCAAACTTTGAGGAATGATCAGATAACAATTTGGAATTTTCTTAGATTTGTTGAAACAACCCTCTTGCCGCAAGTGACGTTCACCATTTTGAAAAAATTTTCTAGGACGACAAAGGTTTTCATGTTGTAGCCAATTTAATGCAAAATTTTTTAAAAAAATATTAGTTCGTTAACATTTTTCTCGTTTATGTCTGAGGGTAGTTCTATGTTTATGGGTAGTTTGAGGGTAGTTTTCTTTCTTATTTTGGGGTTTAAAAGTTAAAATCAATTTTTCTATTGTGCTATTTCGGAGAAAAAAATCATTAAGTTTTGGAACTATGTTAAACTGTGTTTTTTTACTTTTAGTGCCTTGCTTACATCGATAGTACTTCCATCATGCGATAAGAATTATTTGAAAGTGCATATTTTAAAATAAATTTTAAAAAAAACGTGTCATACGTTTCGAAAAATCGATTTTAAACTTTAAAACCCCAAAATAAGGAAGAAAACTACCCTAAAAAACGATAACAAACTGATATTTTTTAAGAAATTTGTATACGCACGCATTAAATTGGCTACAAAATGAAGACGTTTGTCGTCCTAAAAAAAATTTCAAATTTGTGAAAGTCAACGATGACAGTTGGCCAAAAAATCTAAGAAAAATTCAAAACTATTTTCTGATGTAGTGCTATCAATCCCCAAAATTTGGGAATAAAATTTTTTTTTTTTGAATCATTCAAAATTTTTTTTGTATATGTATATTGGACTTAAAAAAGCCAAAAAAACAGACGAATCTATTTGGATATGTGTTACATAGCTGAAAATAAAAAATTTTGCACATATTTGGAATATGTCCAAATAAATTTCAAACTTAACCATATTAATGGCAATGTGAACAGTTTTTTGAGATCTTTAATGTTGGGTGATTTCAAGCTTGATTTTGTGGTGGTTAATATATTTAAATATAAATAATTAATCATCACAAAACTTAAAACGATCACACGGTCAATTATACTCATGACATGAACCATCTGCGAACGTTGCCAAGACTTAATCATACGCACGCCATTCATACGATAAATTAAGTAATTAATTTATTCGAAATCAAAATCGAAATAATTTCATCAAATTAAGTTCAATGCCCTTTCTTCATCATTTTTGGTTGGCGGAAAAATAAAACAAAACACACACTCTTATTCGGGCTTTGATCGAGTAAACTAAATTAATAAAATATATTAATTAAAAAAAATCATAAGTGCTCTTGTCTAATAAGCATTTTTGAAATCAGAATTATTGTTACCTTTATATTAAAGTTAAATAAAAATCAAAAGTTATATGCATATGTTAATAAATAAAATATATTGTAATAATTGTTAACACAAAGGATTGTGGTGTTATTATTTACATCCCTACGAACCGAAGTAATTCATCAATTTCATTGTAATATGAACGTAGGAGTACAAAAAAATATTACGAAAAATATTTTTTTAAAGATGGCGCTGATGTCGTAGGCCAAGCATTTAAAACTGCCTTTTTCAGAATATAAAAGTTACAAACTTACTCTAAAATCTACTAAAATTTGAAGATCGCTATTTTTTTGTTCCACTTCCACAGATATTAATTTTTGAAGATATGCACCGCAGGTCTAAAACTTTTAGTTTTTGATAAAATTAATGATCAGGACAACCGTCAGAGGACCGACCGATAGACTTGATACATTTCATACAAGTAGTATGTATAGGTGAAAAAATAAGCGGTTTTTAGAAAAACTTTAAAGTGAGAACAGGGAAGTTTGAAAGATTTGTCGGATTTCAAACTCAGAGAAACTTTGAAATCAAATTGCATGAAAACGGCTCAAACGGATCAGCCTATCTAAAAAGTACACAATAAATTTTTCACTTACAGCGTTAAAAATAGTATAAAATAAAATGTTTAAAGATGGCGCTAAAGTCGTCAAGGTCAAGCATTCTTGGAATTTTTGTTTTCACAAAAATGAAAGTTTCAACCTTACTCTAAGTCTAAGACATGCCAAAATTTAAAGAAAGAGCTTAGTTTTGTTCTAAAAACATCAGTTTTTAAAAATGTTTATCTCAGGTCAAAAATTTTAGATGTTAAACAAAAATTTTGGATCTGAGATGCTCATCTTTAAATAGCAGCATCTTTAGAACAAAACTAACTTTTTCTTAAAAATGTTGGCATGTTTTAGTTGTGGATATCGGGTGAGCCGTTCTCTTCCAATTTAATTTCTATGTTACCTTGAATTTTTATTTCCAGAAATCTTTCGGAACACCCTATTCTCAAGCTAAACACTTTAAAATTTGCTTAAAACCACTCATGTTTTAGTTCACTTATACTACTTGTATAGCAAGTATGAAGTCAACCCACAATAGTCTGTTTCAAAAATCAACTCGAATTTTATCCGCGCATCCGTCCGCCCATTCAATGTTAAGTTTAAAAACCCTTGGATAAATAGATAATGCATCTATTTATTTCTATAATAAAGCGCAATGGCTTTACAATAAGAACCACACCTATTTAGTATCGGTGATTCTTGTTTTTATATTTTGCAACTTTACTTGTATCAGATCCCATAGGTATAAAATCAGCCTTAATTAAAAATTGTATTATTGACATATTTTCATCAAAAAACACAAAAATGAATAAAATTGTTGATCTTATTAACAATACGTGTAAATTTAATATCTTTCTTTTGTCAAATAAATTAATTTATTTTTTTTTTTTGTTATATTTAATTTGACATTAAAATGGAGTGTGTGGTTTTTTGGTCTTGCGTTTAATATTATTGTTACGTATATTTATTCTTAACACATATTTTCTTTTGGTTTTCATATTGTTAATATTTGTGATTGTTTCTTTTTTATTTTTTTTGTAATAATTTTTTGCTGAATTTTAAAATCTTATACTATAAAAAAATATCGGATTGCTTGATTGGGTGAGTAATTTGAATCCTTTAAATTTAATTAAAAGTGATTTTTATTATTTTTCAATTTGGTTTTGGAATTAAGTTACAACGACTTCAATAAAAATTATTTTTATAGGTTTTTAATTTATAATAATTTTGAATAGAAATTTAGTTTCTCTTGGGTTAGTGTGTATAATTTTTATGATGATGCTAAGTTTTTATGGTTATTCACATTGTCGTTTTTATATAATAATTGATTCAAAAGTTGCTTACTAATTTAAGCTAATTTTATGATTCTGATAATTTATTCGGCGGATTGTATAAAATTGCAAAGTGCGAACTGACTGTGATGTATCATTCGTAATCTTTTCAAAAAACTTTAACGAAACACATAAAAATAACATTCGATTGATGTAAATTCAAAAGAAAATGAGAAATAAATGTTATATTTGTCACACAAAACATATAGATTGTCAAAATATGCTTTCTAGGCAACGATAAAAAATCAAACGAACCACTTATATAATCAATTACTATCACAACTGACATTGTTATTGTTTTATTTATTATATTATTTAGCGTTGTTGACAATTTTATTTCATTCTATTTATATCAATAATTCAATTTTGCTGATAGCAATCTCATCAAACAATCAAGAATGTTTTTGATAAAATGATAGAATAAGAATCAAGTCAGAGTTTATGATTCATAAATCGGATGATAAATAAAGTGAACAAGGGTAAGAATAAAACAAAATATTACAAGCAAAACTGTTAATTCCTGCTTCGATTTTATTCCAACATAAATCAATTTGTTTTATTATTTCCATCAAGAAGATGTTTTTATAGATAACAATAACGCCAACAATTTTTTGTCTTACAAGTAAATAAATCTATCACAAATCAATCAAATCACAATATCCACTTCCAACACAACACCCACGAAAACTTTAAATTTAAAAACCAAAAGAGTCAGTTCTGAATTGTATGTTCTCTTAAATCCATCATGTCATTTGCAGTTGAAGTCAAATATAATGTTCAAATCCAACCGTGAATGTGAAATGTTGAAACTAGACAACGTTTTTTCATGGATTGAATATGTTTGAATTTCATAAAACAAAGGTGTTACTGTGCAACTGAAGGTATTTTATTTTACACTTAACATATTCAACTATTTTCTCTTCTAATAAAACTTAGATTTGTTACGTGTTTCTTAATTGATTGATCGATTAGATCATAATGTATCTTTTTTGTTGCGAAATATTATTATTATATTTTGCCTGCAAACAAAAATAATCAAAATGTCATTAGATTCAATACAATCATTTTTAACTTCTTAATTTATCAAAAGAAAAGTCGACATGTATTACACCGAGTATTATTAATTCCCAAAAACTTCGAAACATTAATTTGACATCACAGAATGATTGTAAGAACTAATAACGATATCTTGTTTGATCATATTTTAATTCGTGGATGTATTATAAAGGTAGGTGTGTCGTTTATATAGTTATAATTTAAAATTTTGTTTCTATAGTAATGATAAATTGTAGAAACATGTTTACTTTTGTTCGGGACATTTCAATTTTTCTTTTGTTAAATATAATGTCTTCTTTAAATTAAATAATAAATGATTAAATAACAAAAACAAAATTATTTGTTAAATTACTGTCATTAAACAAAAGGATTTTTTACCAATTTGACCGCCCAAAACGTTAAAATTTATGTACATACAATAAATGATTTGGTAGAAGAAATATCACTTTTTGTTGACTCTTTTATAGAAAGAGTTTTGTCCGACTTGATTTAATGTTATCGATAAAATGTTTGTTAAAGTAATATTCATTTTTTTTTTAAATTGTATATAAATTAAAAGATTAACTTTGATAAGAATTTGTTTTAACCTCAACCTTAATAAAAAAAAACATCTAGACAAATCTCATCCATTCGACAGCTGTCTCCTAATTTTGATTTTAATATCATTTTCAGTCTAATTCGTTTCGTTTAGTCTATCAATTTCATATATCTTCACAAATTAAGTTTAAATCCTTCTAATCAGTTTTTTAGAGAAATTAAATTTCGTTTTTCATCTAAAAAATTTCTTAGCCTATAATTTTCTAGAAAATAATCATACTTATTTTATATAAATATCTATAATATGTTTCTATGTTTTAGTTAGAAGAAGATAATGATGATGATGTTCGAAAACACGGTGAATTGTAATTTATATACATTAGATATGTTACGCACGTTCCATCGTTTAAAACTGATTAAATAATTATGATTCGCAGTATTTATTCTTAAGATTTTGTTTTAAAGTTTTTTAGAAATTAGAGGACAAAAAAATTGAGAATGTTAAAGTAAAAAGAACAACTAGTGGATTTTTTCATGAGTGATATTACAAATAAATATTGCTGGTGACCTTCCCACAAAAAGAACCGAAATAAAACTTAATATTTCTCTTATATCTAGCGCATACACGAATAGGTTGGATGTGATCGATTTACATGTAATCGAAGACAAGTTGTATGTTTCTTATATCATACTTTTTAATGTCATTACTATCATATTCTATCATCAAGTATCTATGCAGCTCATCATTTCTTATATCCACAGAGCATTAACAATGCACTTCAGTATTTTATTTTAGATCGTTTGCATGATTTTTACGATTGCTTTTAACGATTGCACAGCCCCATCACTGGTATATCGTACATCAATATTGGGTTTACTTTAGGTGTAAATTAGACTGGTCGTTAAAAAATAAATTTTCTCAGACGCTCCTTAAAAATGGTACAGTATGATGCTAGGACGTAAAGCTAAACATTTTGGACGGATGTGGAGTTTGCAAATCGAGGCGCTAGCCGAGATTTGCACCCACATTAAGTCCAAAATAGCTTACGTCCGTGCATCATATACTATTTTTATTCGCCGCAAGCAAAATATTTTAAAAAACGTTGTTTACTCTAAATTAAAATTATAAATTTTCATAAATTTTAAAATAAAAATATGTGGAACAAGTAACCTTTGACAAAATATTTATTATTTTTTCCAAATTATTGTGTAGCTATGACAACAAATAATAACAACTATTTTAATTGGATAATGAAATTTTGAATTTGAGGGTTGCTTTGATAAAAAGTTTTATTTTTCATAGAATTTAAACAAATACGAATGCTTTTTACTTTTTTGGACGTAGCTATGACAACAAAATAAATAGTTGAAAAGTGATACTTTAAAGCCGCAAAGCACAGTAATAAAGTAACACTTTAATATGTAGGCGAATAAAAAATTGTTTTTGGTAAAATCGTAAAAAATGATATTATCATTTTTGTAGGAAATTTAATTTTCTACAAAAATAGTCATTTTTTGCCTAATTTAAATTATAAAGATTTTAATTTATGAATACTATTTCTGAATGAATGGATATATATTTCCGATGAACGGATGACACAACACATAAATACTATTTTATATTTGCAATACAAAATTAAAGTTTGGTTGTTAGCTAATAAATTTTCAATTATGTGATAAAATGTCTTTCTCAATGATTAAAGCTTTGTTAAATAGTTATATGATGGCTCGTTTTTTTAACAAGCAATATTAAGATATATGCCATAATAACCAATGCAAATGTAGTACCGTTGACAATAGAGTTGGCTAGAGCAGCGCTAGTACAATAAAGTAACATTTCGCTAGTAACATTTCGCTGCTATTGCCAAATGGTATGCGATATCTCACGTTAGGCGGAGTTGTCTTCCCCGTAGATAAAAAATGAAAAAAACTTGTTAGCTAAGTGCAGAGTTTACAATTTTATTCTATCCGAGCACTTTTTTCACTCCTTAAAATAGTATTAATTTTTTTTTTTTATTCAAAGTTAGGCATGTTTAGTGTTAATAATAATAAATTAACGTCTCTGAATATCCGAAGATACCATACCCAACTACTGATTAGGACTAAGTTTGAAAATTTATTCAGTTTCTTTAAGAAATTTATGGATGCTAACTTTGAAATCTTGAGGATTAAAGCTATCAGGGAAAACCCATGAAGACAAGGCATTCCAAAGATTATAGACTCTGTTGAAAAAATCACGCTGAAAAGCAACAGTTCTGCACCTTTTTATATGAATTGTAAAAGGATGGGTTACAACATTTGCTCTGGTGTTACGCGATAGGTTTGCTAGTTCAGGTAAAATTGACTTGATCTCATTGGAAGTTTGTTCATTCATAACATATTTATAGAAAACTGATCAGCAAAATTTCTTCTGTGCTGCAAGGAATCAAGCTCATTAGTAAGAGTTGAGTTGCCAATCAGTTTGACAGCTCTACGCTGAACAAAGTCAAGACACTTTAAACTACTAAAATATGCTCCGCCCCAGATGTGAGAACAATACTCCATACAGAGACGTATAAACGATTTTTATATTGAAATAAGCTGTAACTATTGAAAAACTTACGACATCGTCCCAAAAAGCCCAATTTTCACAGCGTTCTTAGCTAGGTTAAAAATATGAGAATTCCATTTTAAATTTTTTTCAATTTCTACTCCTAGAAGCCTAACAGATTCTTTCTCCACAAGATCTTTGGAGTCAAACTTTAATGGAAACGGATTAGGTGTGGACAATCTAGAAAAATGGCAAACCTGTGTTTTACTTGTATTAAATTTAATACTGTTAGTCAAACCCCAATCTACGATAGTCGTTAGATCATCGTTTAAGGAATTTATCAAATTTGACCTACGGTTATTAAACATTGATGGTGAATGTATATTAGACATTTCATGTGATGCATGAAGTGTGCTATCATCAGCAAAGCTATAAATAGGATTAACAGTTGAATTCAATAAATCATTAATATAAATAAGAAAGAGAGTTGGTGACAAAGCAGAACCCTGACGAACGCCTAATTCATAAATTAAAATGTTTATAATTTAAATATCGTTCTTGTTCGAAGAGCAAAGTCTTTAGTTTTTTTGATTTCACTCCTTTGAGTTTTTATTTTCTTTCATTCATTTGCAGAAGAACAAAAATTAGTATTTTTTCGTCATCCTTTTTATATATTTTCATAAAAATATGCACATGCAACATTGTACAAAACATTTACAAAAATTATTACGTTGGAAAGCATCAATTATGAAGTATTTAGGAGTGTTATATTTATTTTAAGTTACTCGCTCTGAAAGAACGTTCGCACGGCATTAATATAACAAAACCTAAATTGAAAGACTTCTGACAACTCGAAGAACTCCCAACCGAGAAACAACCCATTTCTCTCCCATTTAAAAGTTGTGTAATATCGTCTAAACTTTAATCACTGTTGACGGATTTTATTTACCAAACTTTCAGTAAAATTTATAAGTGACCAACAAATTAAAAACACGGAACGTAGATTTATTAAAAACCTCACACCATGTTGGACCGTAGTCTCATGCCATTACCTACCTCCTTTCAGTTTAAATTTTTGTATGTTGTAGCATTTGTATATTCCTCATACTATCCTTTTTTTATATATTCTACATCATTGAATTTAGAATATTACCCAAAGAATATGTTTATGAAAAAATATAATCTAAAAAATATTAAAATGAAATGTTTAGTAATATTATAATATAGAACAAACTGAAAGTCAATACAAAGCAAGAGAATTATATAAATAATTAACGAGTAAACAAAAAAAAACAATAGAATGCTAAATTTTATTTTTGCTATTTAAAGAGAGCATAAAAAATCATTGAGGTTAAAAATCATTTTTATTTCGTCAAATGGGAAACAATTCGATGGGAATTCAATTTTTATAATTTAAAATTGACGTTTTTCAAGGTTTCGAAATCATAATTAATGAGTTGAGAATTTAGGAAACATTTGTAAAAATAACGCCAATACTGATATCACCGGACCCATCCGTCAGATCTGAAAGTATAATATACAGAAATTATAGTGTGCTCTTATATCTATTAAATATTTCAATTCAAGATTTCCTGCTGTCATAATTTTTTCTACCTTATAGTTATAAAAGAAATGTTTCAATAAAAGTAAAAAAAAATAAAAGACTTTTGCATTGGGTACTAATGTTTTAATTTTTGTGTAAAACTATCATTAGTATCGAATTAATCATGATATTTATATCCAGTTCCATAATTAATTATTTTAATATTTTTCGAATCCAAACTTACTTAAAGGTTTATCATACCCTAAACGAGATTCGATTTAATTTGGTATATGCAATTCAAATAAACAAAAATTCTAAAAATTCCAAAAGCAGTGTTCATTCACAAAAAAATACTGGTTTTCGTAACCCATACACAAAATATATTCAATTTTTTTCTAATATAAAAAACCGATATATTACAAATATGTGTACACAGAATGTGTCGAAAATATTTATTGCACCCGAAAAACTACTCATCAAAATATTCATAAAAATTTAAATATAAACTAAGCATCTTCATTGTAAGATTTGTACTAAAATATATTATTAATACTGTATTCCAATTAATGCTAAATTAAACTAAACTTCTCAAATGCAATTAAATTAGTTAACTTTTTATTTGAATATTCGAATATTCAAATTTGTTTCTAAATAAATATAAAAAAATTATAATTAGATTAAGCAAATAGAACAATTTAGCAGGGAGTTGGATTATAGTAGCTGCATTTCTCGACGCATGATATGATCCAGATCAGGTCATGTTTCGTGAAACGATACAAATATGTAATAATGGGTGAGTCCAGTTGATATCATAATTGCCTAAAAGTAGTACTCAAAACTACATTGAAATATTAATTTTGGCACTACTCAAAATGATATTCTCTTTTTTTATATGTCCTTAATTATGTTTTTACATTTCTTTAAATCCAATTTTTCAAACCATTTTGGTGGACGGACATCCCAAATAATTTTGCGTGAATAAACTTCTTAAATTTAATTCATCTGATTTTTATTTATATTAGTTTTGGACGCGTTCGCTTCTTAAATTTTATGTTTTTTTTTTTCTATTATATACAAATTACGAAATATAAAATATTTTTTCACCTCCATTTTCAAACATGAACTAATTTTTAGATCATGGATTTGTGATCCAAAAACAAAGTTGGATCTTAATTTGCATGTAAAATTTAAGCGGATCCGGATCACACGGTTTCACGAAATGCAGCTAGTATTGGTAATTGTTTTTGTACTCAACTTACAATTAAGATGGCGTACTTTAACTTAGAAATATTTTTGCAAAATTTGCATTTAAATGTTTTGCATTTGTTAAAAAAACTTTTTTTTGTATAAACAACGTAGAATACTACTCCAAATGATGGCAGCACACACAGACTAGCATTACCACTGATAGGGACCGGATCAGGCACTCTGAACAAGCCTTGATCAGCAATGTAACGCCTTTAACTATATCAAAACCGTACCAGCCAGCAATACTAGAACCGGCTCAGTACTAGATTATTTAAAATAAAGGATTTAACACTACATACTTTATAAAATGTCCAATTTTGTTTTTATAAAAATATTCTAACTTTAAACTTACCTACACATATGCAGAGGTTCACGGTGTAGGCAAACAAGGCGCTCGCCTAGGCCGTTTTAATTGAAAGGTGCAGAAATTGTGAAAAGAAAATTATATTTGGATTTTTGTAGAGGCAAAAGGTGCGTAGAGGGTCAAATGTTATTCTTACCTAGGGCATAATTAAGTCAAGTTTCGGCTCTGCCTTTATGTTATCATAACACAGAAGCGATAACTAAAGCATATGTTAAACTTTGCAAACTACGTTTATCTAATTGGAAAATCATATATGATTCTTTGCAGTCCGTGCAGGATTAGGACAAATACTACGTACCCTGTGCAATCAGTTATGATTTCTGAAAGGGGCCGGATGCAAATGCCCTATTAGAATTTTTTTATTACACCCTGATCCGGCCCGGATCATAATAGGGCATGTATTGAACAAATTGCTAGTCGGGGATGTTATGATTGTATACTAAACTCATGTTTGAAAACCAAATTCGCACTAGCTATACAATATACTACTGTCACTCCATAACTAATACTAACTCCTTATCGATCACACAAATAACTGGCCGTAAAGTTGAAAACTAACCACTCAGGCAAGAAAAAGCTAAGGGGCCAAAACTGGACTAAACCTGCGCCACAGCTTTTAGGATTTGGGCCAGGCTTAACATTTTCAAACAGCCCTAGCTTGGACCAAGTGTGAACTGATGTCCTGGGACCAAGTCTGGCAAACCAGACTTGTGCCCCCAGTCTGGCAAATAATACCAACCCAATTATTCCCCAGACTTCCCTTAAATGTGTGAAAAGAGGTTGTGGAAAGACTAGCATATATAAAAATAAAGAAAAAACATAATATGACTTTCAGATATTTACAATGCATTAACCTTGTGGCTTGTGGTTAACGCGTAATATAATGAACTAAATCTTGGTTGAGTCTTAGCATTTACAACTGGCCCAGACTGCAACCAAAGTTACCAAGGCTAGGCTTGGCTCGCCAATACGGGCCCGAAATCGGTTCGTTGTTTAATATTGGCAGTTTCTATCCAGGCAGTTGACAAGACTTCTGGAATGAACCGACACAGCAAACTTACATTCGGCATCTTATTACATCGACCAATAATATGTTTTACCCTTCCGATAACTATAAATATAGGTTTATTTCTGTTTTTTTACAACCATAATTGTGAGTGTTATTTATAGTTTCAATAGAATAAAATAAACAGCTGTTAATTTTATTCGGTTGCGTGAATGTTACGGAACACAATAAAACAATTTATTTGATTGGATTGAATTCTGAAATATTTTTATTTATTGTATTGTATAATTGTATTTATAAAAAAATCAATAAAAACATTTCTCCTCTGATTATATAAAAAACAATCAATTTAAACTAATGCGCATGTTCTTCTTTCGAATATTAAGAAGGCAAAGGCTACTATTGTTAAATTAAATAAAATTTCCGTTTTGAAAAAACTAAGTTTTTGTATGGTTGTTTTTTGGTTTCTCATTAGTATAAAATTTGATTGAATATTTGAATTCGAAATTGAATAATTGAATCCAATTTATTGCTTTGGAATTAATGGTACAATAAATTAAAACAAAATTCATTGTATTTTTAGATTCGTTTTACTTGTTTTATCAATGAATTTTAAAATAATTTAATTTAAAATTGTTACTCTGTCGGAACGATAAAACGTTGTATTGGGTTCGTGTTTAATGAATTTATTCTCTCTCAAGTTCCATCAAAATTGGTTTGACGCCTCTAAAGTTATCAAACCTAGACGTTTGCTGCTTTGTTCAACAAACCTAGAAATTTTATCAGTTCGTGATCGAAAACTTTTGACAAAAAAAAAATGTTACCGTAGGTAAAAATACTAAGTATGGGTTCACAGAATTGTTTTGATTTTTGTAAACAACTTAAATACCAAGCTTCATTAAAACCAAATATCAGTATAAGAATTCATTAAAGTTTCAAATAAAAATCTGTTTTATTACTTCAACCAAAAACCAGTTTCTTTCAGTTTAGTTTTAGTTTTACTTGCAATAAAGTTCTATCAAAATCGATCATCGAACAAAAGCCTGTACGTGCACACGGCCTGAGCAATACTTTGCAAAAAATGAACGGAAGTTAAGATGTGGAGTTACTATAGAACCATTATCAATAAAATTGAATACCAGAGGCACTATTCACGAATGCATGAATGTAACCACGAGTGGTGTAAAATCCTATACACAATATTGTGAATCTGACAAGAACAATATATGTAGTTACAGTCAAAATCATAATTTTGTATATTGTTTTGTGTGTTGGCTTTTTAAAAAATTCCATCGATTGGCGTAAAAATGAATTTATAGTCTAGTCTAAAATAAATCTTTAATAATATTACATAATTAGTTATATATATCGTTTAACTATATTTTATTTTTTTATATTTTTATTTTATTTTGCATATTCAAAGATTAAAAAAATTTGTTGTCAAAAAAGTGTCATAATTTTCTTGCAATTAAAGGCAATTTTTTTGTACAAAAATCTGATCCAGTTTCTGCTGACGTTGATGAATAATGAAACAGAAATGGAAGTAGAATTTTATAAAAACAACTTTGTGCCATTTAAACCGTTGTAAAGAATATAAATAAAAGGAACAAACTCGCGGTCGGGCTAAGCGAATTAAACAACCACATGAGCTTATTTTTTACTATTTAAAAATGTCAAAAACAGGGGATACAAAAATTTGTTTTTAAATCGTCACCATTTTGTGAATTTGTTTCCTTTCAAAGGCCGAATCACAGCTACATTTTTTCTATTGAAGAATTTTAAAAAAATTTTTGTTTCATAAAACTACTAAGGCTGAAACCACGTCGACCAGGACGCACCTTTCTTTTATGGTTCATCCTTACTTCACCACCCTATAACTTTTAGAATTTTAGATGTTTTGTTGTATTCTTGAAATATCTAAAAACGCTCTGTAAAAAAATGGACAGCAAAAATGGTTTTCAATTTTTTTTATCTTACTCTAAAAATGTCTAAAATTAAGGCCTCTAGACTAGAATGCCTCCTTAAGTTGTTTTTGTTTATCACAAAATGGACTAATTTTCTGTTTCTAAATTCTTTTGATAATTCTGTTGCTATCAATTTTGTACAGAATTCTTTTCTGTTTCTGTTGTAAGCGACTGCCCTTTGTCTTTAGTACCACAATTGATGAAATCGAATTGATGAATACGTGATATGGAACACCATTTGTGAAGCATTTACATTTAAAATAAGTAGGTGTTTGGATGTTCTTGCTCCCTATTTGATACAATTGCGCTAAAATGCAGAATTTCCATTCTCGTATAAAACCAAACCGCCAAAAACGAAATTTCATCAAAATCGCTACATGTTGTGCCCACCATTGTCCGCATTCCCGAACACATGTTTGTTCTTTACAAAATCGTTACAAAAATGTATTATTGGTCTGGTATCTATCAGAAAATCATTTAAGAGCTATAAATTAAATAAAAGCAAGAAATTTACACTTTTTCCAAACAAATCCATAAATTAATGTACCTTTTAATAAAAAACTTCTTTAATGCCCAGCTGCAATAAAATTATATTACATCAATTCTCTATGTTATTTTGTCTTTTATTTAACAAAATAATAAAAAATAAAAATTGCAAATCCTTCACCTTGTTTGCTGATTTATAAGCTACAAAAGAAATAATCTAACAAACTTAGTGTCTTTACATGATATGTCTATGTGTTTACAGTTATATTAGGATAATTTAATATCCAATCTTTTTCTACACGCTTTAGTTTAAGATTTGTGTAATGAAGAAAAATTTAATCTCAAAACGAGAAAGAACATTTTTTTATGATTTTATTATTGGAATCTCAAATTACGTTGATTTATTTTTATTCAATGAAAACATAAAAAAAAATTTATTGCTTGATATTGTTGCTAATTTGTAGCAACAAATATGTACTTTTATTATATTAAGACACGTCAAAAAGTTAAATTTTTATACAAGATATTCATGTGTTAAGCTTAAGCTTTTTCTTCTCTGACAAGTTTAGATACAGTTTTTTAAAGGTCAATTAAATTCAAAATCTAAAGTTTCACAAAATTTGACCATTTTTATTGTATTAAAACTTTTAATCCGAATCTAAAATGATTACATAGTAAATTAAAACTTTTCATTTTATTGTACAAACCATTTTCTTTTGCATAATTAACTTTGAAAGTTTTACATTTTAATCCTTAATAATGCTCAACCGAAAAATAAAAACAAAATAAATTTTGAGATTATTTCTTTACTCTGTCAATATTGTCGATGCCGACAGAAAAAATGCCACATGATATAGTTAAATATGCATATATTTAATTTATTGGTGCACTCCATTCAAAATTCAAATTAATTTTCAGTTCAAAGAATAACTCCTCCGCAAAAATCATAAATCCTTTGCGATTTTGATAGGATTATTTATTACTCAATCGTATGAAACGAAACTTTGCTCAATCTTTTATAAAATATTAAAAACCATTTCTATTATTAAAAAATTATTTGAAATCTTGTCAGTTACCTGTCTGATTTTTAGTTGTAATTTGCAATAATTATTATAATTTGTTACTCAAATTATCTGTAATTTTTTTTTTAATCATATCTAGTTCTGTTTTTTTCTGATGTTAATTTTAATTCGAAATATTGAAGTCATTCGACCAATTTGTTTTTTTTTCTTTATATGATCAATTTTTGTGACATGTTTTTTTGTGTACGATGGGTATTGGTTATAATGGGCGGAAGATAAAACTTTGTATTTTGGTTGTTAAGATTTGTTGGATAATATAAACATGACATATTTTTAAGTTTGTTGTATTTAGTTTTATGAAAGCGATAAAAAAGGCTTAAACATCTAAGAAATGGTCCTTATCTTACGTTTAAATTAATAATATCAGAAAATGATTTGTAAAAGTAAAAGTTGATTAAATTAGGTGATGGGTGCCATGTTTTTGTCTAGTGGGAAAAAAAGGTATCAATCTGAAAATTCTATCAAATACTGTTTTGAACAGTATTGTTATAAAATTAATTAAGTTTAGTGTTATTAAGTATTAAAAATATTAACGTGTTCTATACAATGCCAGTATTCATTACCATGAATAATAGTAGTACTTTTTGCCGTTGATACTCATTCCACATGGAGTAGGTAGGCTATGTTCGAGTGACCCTCACTTGCATTAATTTCAACAATTCACTCTACCTATAGAGTGCTAAACCTATAGAGTGCTATAACAATTTATCAGCATTGATTTACTTCCGTTCGGTTAATTGGAAAATCCGAAGTGTTACTGGTTTTGTTTTAATCGAAAACACTTTAGCCCGAAAGGGAATTCAACTCAGCTCTACCGAGATCAAACCTAACTACTTAACCACTCAACATTCAACAGTACCTGAACAGTGGTACTTTTATCAAAACATAAATTCATAATCATCTGTTCCACATGACTTGTTTATTGTTTTAATTGTAAAAAAAAGTTATTACAAAGTGACTAACCAAAAAGATGGAGAAGGCTGTAATGTAGATGTTAAACTGGAATGGTTACACCAAAATTTGTTATGTAGTATAATTATTGCTTTTCAAAATATGATATTAGATTTTGAAGTTATTGTTTTTCGAAATGATCAACAGTTTGCGAAATTTCCCACAGCATTGAAGAAAAATCCCCACGTCCATTTTTTTTGTCTCAGGTTGGGATTCAAAGATGTCCAAAAACTTTAAGTTAAATCAAATTCGAAGTGAGACGTTCAAAATTTTTAGACTGCATTACCTTTGCAATATAGTTTAAATTTTGGTAAAATTGACAAAATCTTACATATAATTTACAAAACATTCTTATAATGAAAATTATAATTTTTTAAATTGATAAAACAAGTTGGTTCAATTCTGTTCTGTTTTATGAAATTAATAAATTGTTTATTTTAAATCCCAGTTCATTTTTAACCATCTTTGGTTTATTACTTGTGCAACTGTCTGTAGCAACTTCGTTTATGAAATTTTAATAAAAAATATAAATCTAAACTAGAAATAATTTATCAGTTTTTAGGCGAAATTGAATCAAGTGGTAGTAGGTTACCCAGGCACCTGTTTATTTAAAATATCAATTACTTTAGGTCCTGATATATCTTGCTTATCATACTATCTATATTTAGTAGCAAAATGTCCCTTTAATCCTTTTTTTTAAATACGTTGCATTGGCCAACCAGCTTCACATTAGTTAAGTAGGACAGTTTAAATGATACACCATATAATTTATGTCTAGTCCTAAATTTATGTGTTCACTTGACTCTTTGACGTGACGGCATTTTACTTCATTAGATTAGCAGTATTTTGCAATATGCTCCATTTACTTCACAGCACAGTTTCTCTTATTTTTGCACTTATTAGTTTTGTACATGTACCCATTTCACGAACACCAGATATATGGAGCTGGTCCCTCACTTCTGATAAACTTATCAAAATTTTCGTTTTGTAATGTCTTCACCAGCTTTTTGTTTCAAGATTTACTTCCAATATGATACTCGTATTTTTATATATTTCACTCTCTCGACTGTCTCTTATGTTTAATTTATTAAAAATTCTAAAAGTGTTTTTGACAAAAATTAATAAGATTCCATACCAAACCAAAGCAAGAAGATGGTTTTAGTATGCAAAGAAAATGGTTGTTAATTTTATTTTAGTGCACTTTTTCGCAACCAGATGAGGAAAAAAACTGTTCACATGGTGAAATAGCGCACTCGCTCTTTCCAGCTCAGGGGTAGGTGAGAAGGAGTAAGAAGTTTTAGAAGGATCAAATATAAATTAAAAACTTGGAGTACTATCTCTTTTAAACTCCAAACCTGCGTACCCATTTACTCTGAATTTAAAATTACCACATGGCATAAATAATTTCTTTAACACAAAAACATTCAATTAAATTTTATTTTATTTAATTTCCATTGTCTTACTGTCAAACATTTTTATAACCATTACAATTAAATAATTTTTATAAAAATAACTAAGCACATATAATAAAAAATGCGATGTTCCTTAAACCTTTTAGTCTATATCGAATTTCGGAACAAGCATTTCCCAAATACAGCCTTGATTCTAGCAGTGTTGTTTCCAACAAAACAAACTAAATATAAACAAATCAACATCCATTAAGTGGTGTCTTCCTGTAACAGTAAAAAAATATAGTAACAGAATTATTACCATTTGAAACCAATAATTCCAATAATTTAAATTTTACTAACAATAATTATTTCTTCTATACTTATATAAACTACTAATTTCAATGTTTTACTGATCAGAATTACTTATCTTGATTTTAATCCCGAATTTTTTTTTGGTTCGAACTAAATCTTTACTTTCGAACTTCCACTAAATTATAATTATTACTTCTCAGCAACAATCTATTCAATATTTTGCAAATTTTTTTTTTTATTATTATTTAGTTAGACATGTTTAGCACACTAAATATGAAGTATTCATTATTCAGACTCTTTGAATATCCGAAGATACCATGTCAACTAGAAAGGAAGGAGATGGGGAAAATGAAAGGAAAATTTATTTAATTAAAACAATATTTTTCATTCTCGCGCACTTTTTCAGCTAATGGCTGAAAAAGAGCGAAAAAAGTAAAACAACTGTACAATACTTACCTGTATTGGCAATACTTACCTGTAACAATACTTACCTACCTTAACAATACTTACTTACCTTAACAATACTTACCTATATTGTATTGTAATAATAAATAAATAAATTATTTTAAACTATACTAATTTTTTTAAATGGCGATTGACATTTTCTTTAAACTAGAGAACTAACTAGACAATTCAACTCAAAAAATAAAGTTTCAATAAGGTCCAATCAAAACGCTTCATTTACTATTTTTTAGCAAATCAAAACGATTTGTTTCGATTATTTTTTTCTGTTAGGAAGGAACAGCGAATATTTTCGAATATTTTCCGCCTACTTAATATATTAATTTAAAACAAATATGCATATACAAAATTATGTGAAAATGCAATTTGCAAATAGTAAAAATGTCCGTTTTCATTCATAAATGATTGCATGTTTATGTTTATTTATCAAAAATAAATTACAAATTTATAACATTTATGCGCCTACTAAGAAGAAATAATATTTAATTTTGTTTGACAACAAAGGATTATGTTGTATGAAATAATGTTACTATTTCTGTTCGTTAAATTGTCTGCTAAATACAACTCGTCATCAAATTATTAGTCGATTATTTTTCAACATTACCACTCATGCCATTTGAGGTCAAAAATTTCCCTCGTGCGCTACGCGCACTCGGGACCTCAAATGACATTCGTAATAATGATTATGAAAAATAATCGACTATTATTTGACGACTCGTGATATTATATATGAATATTTCTTCTATTAGTTCAAAAAATCCAATATTTATTGTAAAAAGTTTCATTATACATGCCTTCAAAATTTATTTAAATAAATTTTTTATTTAATTAAACCAATTATTTATAAAACTTTATTTAATTCATTGTTCGATTTCATTTTGTCTCACTCTGTATTTCACTGCTTAATTGCTTTTATCAGTTTTCTTCTGCCATAAAACACCTTTTTATGTCCCTAATACGCTGTAATTTTTATGAATCAAAATATTTATTTTCACGTTTAATTTTGATTTTAAACCAAAAAAGTGCTGTGCTGCAATTATGGCAAATTGTGAGTTTAAAACTACGAAGTTATTTCGTTGATAAAAATCATTTAAAAGTTTATTTCGATAACCGTTCGTTATTCGATATTCAAAATTGACAATTTCGAATTTTTAATTGTATGCAAAAACCTAAATACTAAAAAATTACGCGTATTCATTCGCATTCGCTTGACAACACAATTTGTGAGTTTTACACAATTAGAAAACTCCATAATCGCAGCGCTAGAAACAGTTTTCCCAAAATAACAGTTATATTTATTTTTGTTAAAACGTCAGATGGTGTAAAAAAAAATTACCAAAATCAAAACCCCCGATATAGAAGCCTTCTTTTGAAATTAAAACTCAATATAAAAAAATTCAAAAAAATTCCAGAACGCTCATTAGGCCATCTGGAAAAATAAAACTCCATATAAAAAAAATTCAAAAATATTTAATCAAAAACACTAATCCAATTTTTTGCATATGGCAATGTTCATTGTTTATTTAGGGGTTTTGCCAAAATGCGTTTTTTTCGCCATCTTGTTTTTTCTTACTTATAAAGTCGCTCACTCTAGCGCTAACTAGTAGAGTTAATCTGTACTAATTGGTTGATTTTGATGGCGTTAAACTCGTGGGTATTTCTGCAAACTAGCACCACCAAGTTACCTTATAAGTTCTTTAGTTTTAAATAAATTTAAAGGAAAATTTTATATAATGGGCGTCGGATAATTTCATAACTTGTAAAAACTGTTAACTCAAGGTCAAGAGTAATGATGACTAATAAAGGGTAAGAAAAGAACGCCGTGTTTTTCGCTCTGTCACGATGCATCTATGGAATTAGAATGATTTCAAGCAAAAACTAAATTGCAATGAGTTTGAGTTTCTTTAGAAATTTACTGGAATTTACCAACAAAAATTCAATTATTTTTCCCAGAAATGTCAACCGGAAACATAATTAAATACGGTCTTACCAATTTTTTTCAAACAAGCAAAGAACTTACGCGTAGTACGTTTATATTTATTTTTTATTTAATCTAGAGATGTCCATTCACCTTGTTAGGTTTGGTTTCATATTTTTTCTTATTTGTATTAATAATAATCTACGTATAATATGATTCAAAAGATATATATGTACAATTCGATTCATTTTTTTTATTAAAGTTATTTTACTAGAAAACGCTAAGATCAAATTTCTATTTAGTAGATCGTGGCGACATATCAAACTCATAAATATTGAATTAAATAAAAATAATAATAATAAATTGTTTTTCTGTTTTTAATTTTATCATAAGTTGAACGAATAGAAAATCATCTTTGGTTTTCTTTTAACTTTTAAGAAATAAAACCAAAGACAGTTTATGATAATCAATTGAATTTTTCTTAGATGAAACTCATGGGTTTATATGAGGATATTGAATTTTTATGGCAAAGGTGTGATAATTTAATTTCATGAAATCTAAATATTGGTGTCCATTAGGTTTTATTGATGATCTGTTAAAGTATTTATTAGAAAAGATGTTAAATAAGAAATTTAATATATGTTCGATGTTTTGATTGTTTTTGGAGGACTAATTTATAACTTTAATCAGAACTTAATACCTTTTGAATCGGATAATCTTAAATATATACTTTAAACATTGTTTAGTTTGGATATATTTGTGAATGGATTTTTTTCGGTTATTGTTGTATACGAATTATTTTTAATCTAACTAAAGGTTGATTCAACGAATTAATAGTTAGAGGAGAACTAATCGAGAACTTGCAACTAATAGTGAACGGATGGCAGATGCTCAGGGTAAAATATTTACTCTTACCTAGCTATACTACCTCAAGATCGGTTGCTGACATAACATTAAAAAAAATCTTTAAAGACCTAAGTTCCATATCAATTTGCGTTCTGAGATACTTCATAGATACTTTTTTTTAAAATGTTTGTGTATTGAAACCACTCGAGATAACAGATGCGGGCTAAACATTTTATTTGTACGATGTACGGACAAAGAAGCATCTTTGCGTTTTGTTGCTATGATATTGTATAATCTCACAACGAAATAAACAACAGTTCGGTGATGTTGGAGTTAATCAAGGTTTTAAAATAAATTCGTATAACAAGCTTTGTTTTGTGTGTTGAGTGGCCTAGTTATAACTCGCTGGATTTCGAACTCGGAGGAACCGGATTCGAATCCCCATCTAAATCAAAGTGTTTTTAAGCAAAACATTAACAACCATCAACACATCGGTTTTCCAATTATAACCGATAGTCGACTAATATAGTTGATAAATTGGAAAAACTATGGGCTGATCAGCCATATAAAAACTAATCGATTGAATTAAGTCTTCAAGTGAAACTCGACCACAAAATTAAGTAAATTGATGAAATTAATACAGGTGAAGAGGACACTATAGGGAATATAACGGCACAAAATAAACAAAAAAACAAGCTTTTGAGCAGAGTTCAAAAGATCCAGGATGAAGACAGATGCAGTGACCCAAACTTGATAACAATACCCTATATATGAACGAATACAGGACTTATGAATGTGAACTAATTGAACAAAACTCATTGAGGACACAATTGCTTCATCAAGTATCGACATCAGAGCACTATGACATGAATCCTAATAAATACGACTACCTATTTTTTTCTTCCAACAAAAACAATATTTTTAATTCCAAGCATGAATACGGTAAAATACAATAATATCATTATAAATTCTTTAATTTTAATTATATTTCTATTTATCATTCATTATATCTCTTACATCTAATTTCATTTACACCGCGTTACAGAAATAACGTTTCATGTATATTGAGAAAAAATACTAGAATAATATCAACTACATATGTATATGTAAGACTAATGTGCTTCGCAATTTGCTTTTTTTCCATTTAATTGTCATAAATAAATAAAATTTATTTTCTATAAATTCTAAAGCGTCGTGTTAAACATTTAATAACTATCAGCATTGCTTCATCTAGATTCTAGATGATGATCAAACATTTAGTGAAACGAATTGCATAATGATTTATTGTAACAGAACTGGAATTGCCTTGCTGTGCAACTATTTAAAAAATGTAAGAAAAACCAGTTAACTTATAAACAGAAATGTTGCGCATTTTAGTGTTCATAAATTAATTATTAATGGTTTATCTGTTTATTGTGTTAACCTTTATGATTAATTTTGAAAAAGGAAACAAAGTGGATAACTTTAAATATTTCCTCATTGGGTGTGTTTCATCAAAAGACTAGTATTAGAGCTACTATTAGTACTACTATTTGACTTTTCGTGTGTTATATTTATAGTTAATAGTTCAGAAGTTGAGACACTTCTTGTGGGATTTATTGGTTTGTAATATTGTTACCAAAAACTTTGGAGGTTGATTGGACACTAAAATTATTAATAAGGCTGCCAATCCAGGGAGAACTAATAGACATTACGACTAATATGCAAAAGTTGGGCCGCTCAGAATTTCAAAATTGCTAGGAATTTACAGGAATTTTTTGACTTTGATCTCCAAGACTTGCCTCGGCCAGCTAAACCATTAAGCCTAAATTTAAAGTTATTCATAGTTCCTCTGCAGACCAGCTCGATCTACGATGAACTTTAAATTTTTTTAGGGTTAACGGTTTAGCTTGCCGAGTTAAGTCTTGCAGATCAAAGTCGAAAAATTCCATTGAGATGATCCCATGAGATGTATTGTAGAAAGAACAAACAAAATCATTTTGGAATACAACTTCAAATACATCAAATGGAAAAAATGGAGCCAGTTATTATTATTATTCAGTACAAATGTATATCGTTATCCAAACAATACATCAGCAAGAACCCAAAATGTTAATGCGTTCTATTATGAGACTTTTGTTAGATATAAAACATGGCGAACCTCCTGATACTTCGTACCAGCGTTTATGACACGATTGCATAAAATGTTTAGATTCTAGAACCCATATACATAAGGAATAACGAAAAAATTGTAAAGTTTAACCGCTAGAATGCGAAACACTATTACGGATCTGCCAAGCCTTAAAAGTTTCAGGATTGGACATTTGTTTAACCTCTAAGCATCTAAAAGAGAAAAGTAATGCACAGCTATAAACGGATGATGAAACGAACTATGTATATTAATCGGCGCTTTAAATTAAGAAACTTCTTCAAATAATCGGAGACTTTCGATTTGATTAAATAAATCCATATTTAATCTTTTACAAATCGAACCTATTTGGACAAAATCTGACCGACACATTCTTGATTTGACTTAAATTTTTTTAGGCGTTTAATATCGAAAAAAAGATATCCGTCTTCGAGGATGGTTTTTTGTTATAATTTCTATAGATAATAGTTTTTTTAAAAGTCCATTTTTTAGCTTTCAAATAAAACAAAAAAAAGTGTCTTTCTTTAACAGAACCGAAGCTATGAATTTTTGAAAATAAGTCTTCAAGCCAAAAATCACGAAATTCTCGAAATTTAGAACCGCTCTATTTTCCAAAAAAAAATCCTCGAACACGTATATCTTTAGCTGTAGCTAAATATACGTTTTGAAGTTTTTTTTGTTTTTTGCGATTTGTGGCTGAAATATGCATCCTTTCGTAAAAAACTAAAATGAATGTTGTAGATAATTAAAAAATCTAAAACTTTTGTATCGATCATTTTTCAACATATGTAATCTCAAATTTTCGAGAATTTTCGAAACCGTTTTAGTCGTTTTTTATTTTTATCTACCGCAAAAATAACTTTTTTTTATGAAACTTGGTGAGAACGTTCTTTGTTGTACTTTTTGAATTTACTTTGAATAACTCCGTTTTATATATAAATTATAAACAAATCTAACATGTGGCCTCTGGTCCAGGCAAATCTCTAATAGTAAGTATTTAGTTAATCATAAAAAGAACTATAATTTTAAGTTGCTAAAAGAAAAAAATGTGTATCTCAAAATTATGAAATTAGAACTATAAAAAATAAAAAACAGACTTAACTTAAATAATAGTTGTCTCGAAATGTGGTGGACGTGATTTTCGTCCTTTGTATATCACGTGAAATTCTCTTAGTTCTATTCATCAACTAATAATAGATCACAAGATCTAACAGTCTCCAACTCAAACGACAATGCAAATCAACTTCGATTTGTCAGTACGCTTTAAAATGAATTTTTTATTTTCATTCACGATTTATCACAGCGCATCTAGATAATTCATTTTCAATCTGACTCACCATTGTTATTCGCATAACAATAAAAAAACATCAAAAAAATCCTTTCTTTTGGACAAATCGCCTTCAACAATTTGGATAAATTTCATTTTTTATTTTAATTCTGATTTGTGTTTTTTTATGTATATAACTTAAGTATCACAAAGAAAATTCATTTATATTTTAAGAACAATTTATCTGTTTTTATAAACGATAATTCTTTATCATTTTCATCATTAAATATGATCAAGCTAGAAAAAACGATCGCCGGGTCTCATTATTATTTCCACATAATGAACAATAAAAAAAAGAGTTTTATTATTTATAAACCGTAGTTAAATTTAATAAACTTTGTAAATGAAAATCCGATCAGAATTAAAATCAATTTTTAAACTATTTGCAAACTATTTTTATCCACAACCTAATTGAACGTTCGAATTTGATCGTTCTTTTTAGCAAAAATCAAGAATGCAATTCAAACATTTTTTAAGTTAATTATCACCACGTTTGAAAACTCGAACTTGCGTTGATCAAAGATCAAACTTAATATTTTTGTTGAACCAAAGCTTAACTAAAAATACAGAAACCAAATCGCCACATCAACGGCTTGGTTACCAAAAAATATATTAACAAAATCTCTGGCTGATCTTTTCATCTTTGTGCATCAATTTCATTTAGCGAGACAATAAAAAAAACGAAAGAGTAAAACCCACATTACCAGGCGACCCAAATTATAAAAATCCATTTAATAATACAAATAATCTATATCAAAACAAAAGTGCAAGAGTGCAGTCTGAAAATCAAAAGCAGTCTGTCATGCAAGATATGAGAAACATAAAAAACTACATTCGTCGCATATGAAAATGAAATTGAAAAACGAAAACAAACTTAACAGTATACACAATATAAACTAACAAGTATTTAGAGAGCAAAATAAAGAAATATCTATATAAAAAATTCATGTCAATTGTTTCTCTTATTTTCTTTTTCATACGGTGACACTGCATATTTGATTTAATAGATAATACAAAACGTTCTTAAATTGTTTGATGTAAAAAAGTTAGTACATTTTTTGTGTGAATTTTCTGTTTGATTTCGATACAAATGAAAATGTAAACCAACTAGAATTTGTTGGGCATAACAAATTTTCAATCGAATAAGTTTGTTATGAAATTTTCGAATTTTTAATTTTTTCAGCGCTCATTTTCTTTGTTGAATTGAAATGAAACCTCGACTTTAAAATCGACCCTTGGTTGACGCCTCGAGCAATAATTTCAACCTCAAGCAACAAAGACCTACTGTATGCCCTTTATACATAAATAGCTATTAGAAACACAAAACAAAAAAAATATTTAATTTTTTAACGCAAATACTTTTTTAAAGAATGTTCAATTTTTTTCAATCTCTCGATAACTATTTATTCGATTGTGGTTTCCACTAATTTTTTTAAGCCTTTCATTTACCGTTTAACCCATTGTTCACCAATAGTTTTGTTTTTATTTTAATAAAAACTACTACTAACTACTAGGTGTTTTATTCGAATAAAAAAAATTTTAGTATTTTATTCGAATAAAGAATTGATATTGTTTTTATTCGAATAAAAAACCGGTTGTGTTTTCATTCGAATGAATTATTTATTCTAATAATTATTCAGTGTTTGACCTTTCTGGTATGAACTATCGAATGATTCGAAATGTTTCAACAATCGAATAACTCGAATATTTTCTCTCGATTGTTGTCATCACTAGTAAATCAAAAATAAAGTTTAATTTTTAAGACATGTTTTTAAGATGTAATTTTAAAGTGAGAAAACTAACTGTAGGTGTTATTTAAGGATTTTTCCACGTAAATTGCTTTAAAAAACCAAACTTGTTTATTACTGTTTTTGAAAAATCCTTTTATTGTATATAAAAAGAAATTATTGCATATAAAAGCACATATTTTCGACTATCTCTCGGTATTTTTTATAATTAACAATATAATGAAACGATTTTTTACGTTGAAAAAGTAACTGCAATATTTAAAGCAAGTCTTGCAATTGCAGTAGGAGCTATGCGTTGCAGGTATTATTGAATTGTAAAGTAAATGTTGCATTAAACCTAATTTTAATGCATATCTATAAAATTTAAAACAACTCTTGCATCATAATTTATTTCTATAGAACAGCTAGAAGTTTTAATACACCTTGCTACAATTTAATACATTAAAAATTTAATGAAATTTCAAAATTCACTAGAGTATTGTCCATTTTAGAAATATATAGTTAAAATCGTTTCATGTATATTTTAGCTATCGCTTCTCAGCTGAAAGTCTATAATAATAGTGATTAAGGTGATATGTATGTTTTAATTTTTTCCGTTGTCATATTTTTATTTCAATTTGATTAAAATTTGATCAATTTGACTCGAAATTATGATGTAATTTGCATTAAAATGTCACGCTAAAAAAATGTTGCGCGTAATATTATTTAATGCAAATAACAGACATTTATAAACAACAAGCTTTATATTTTACTCCAAGTACTCTGTTAAACATTGATGCAAAGAGCATTAGTTTAACTTTATATAGCAAGCTTTGTATTGTTTTGTAATGGAAACTTCAGTAGGACCTATATGAGTAGCAATTTGCATTGCATATTCAATTTTTTTTTAGCTGTGTATGCAGTTTTGGGAAAACGCGTTTTGAATTTTTGGCATTATTTTTTCAATGGTAACATTTTTTTTAAATTTAAAACCTGCCTTACTACCTCTCATTAGGCATTGTATTTTAAGAAATGTTTTACAAGAGTCTATGAATGCATAATTTAAAATAAGAATCCAACGGTCTTAACGGTATAGTTCAAGGCGCATAGTCGCGCCTAAGTAGATGTACAAAATGCTCTATATTTCGTGTTCTATTATAGATCTAAAATTTTAGCCCATTCCTAAAACTATCACGAACACATTTATGTAACAAAAAAAGACATTTGATTTTTTTAAATCAATTTACGAGAAAAACGCCTTAATTTAATGTAGTAAATACTTTATTCAAAAATAAGTTTAAGATAGCATAACGCTCGTAAACAAAATGTGTCGTAAGAAATCTATTTATTTGCGACTTAGCCCTTATTTAAATTTCGAATAAATTTTTAAAACATACAAAATGTCCATAGAACGTATACGAAATGTCCCATTTCGGGGACAAATAAAAAAGTTGTAAATTGTAATTGTTGTTAAGTTGTAAATTGAAAATGTAAGTGTGTGATTGCATTTTTAAATGATGTGTCCATTTTTTTAATGATACAATTTAAATGAAAGATATTAGAAATCAAAAAAATTAAATATTTGATTTACATATAAAAAATAATTAATATTTAATTAATAATTTATAATATAATATAATAATAATGTTAATGCAAAAAATCCCATATAATGTAAAAACATTTCCATACTATGGAGTCTAATGACAGTGGAAAAATTCAACTTAAGTAAAATAAATAAGTGATGAAGAAGTTTCAACTTCGAAATTGTCATCGCCTCAACGGCATAATCGATAGCTTGTCTGCCTAAGGGTTCGAGCCAGGCACTGACGAGGAAGGTTAATTCATCCGAAACACGAAAAATGTGAAGTGGTGTTTTTTTCTGAGAAACTTCAAATCATACCTTTGAATTGAAAAAAATCCAATTACTTCTTGACTTACTTGAGTTTAATTGATCTCAATAATCCCCAATAATATAACATAAAAAAATAATATCATAAAAAAATAAATATAAATATCAGCAAACCGTCATGAAATAAGGCAAACAAATATTAAAATATTAAAAATATATAATAATATTTTAATTCACTACAATTAGTTATGCAAAGTGCCGTTTGTTTTTTGTTTTTGTTTGCATTACCTTCACAAAAGAATTTCTTTTGCATAATTTTAGATGAAAATTAGATAAAATTCATCAATTTAATATTACGAAAGTGTCCTTTCATAAAAAGTGTAATGAAACCAGCCATTTTAGAAAATGTTAAAAAAAATTTCAATTTTTACTTTCTAATTTCATTCTTCATTCTATATTCTTTTGATTATTATTATTAAAAAAACACGCGGCTGACATGTGTGTATATAATATGCATACGCGTTTTACGACATTTGTACGGTATAATTGTGCACATCATGCACATGACGTGTATTATGCACAATTTTGTGCTCGGGGAACATATACAATTTGTACGTTTTGTAACATGTACAATTAATTAATATTTCATTATAAGATTTCTATTATCACATAATAGAAAAATTATAGAACAAATATTTCAGATATTTTTATTAATTTTTTTCTTGTTATAATTATTTATTGATACACTCATTCCAGCCATTTTTATGTTTAACTAGCAGGACCCGGCGTACGTTGCTACGCCTATAAAAAAGTTTGTGCGCGTACATATTGTTGAATTCGTAAAAATAATTTCAAAGAGTCGTAATGAGAATAGAAGGAGCCTATTTTAGTTTTTCCATTTGGGAAATATGAACAACAGAGATCATTAGCATTCTAGCTGATCAATCCAGATAGTTTGAAAATTGAACGGAAGATCAACATTTGAAAGTGATTTCGAAAGAGTTTCGGAGAGTTTAAATTAAACACTTGCAAATTTTCAAAACGTGTTAAAATTTGTCAAAACATTCGATTACTAGGTGTTACAGTTGTCAATGACTTACTCTGGAACCGTCATACTTGCGATACAAAATAGGCACACCGCACCAAAATTTACTGTTTTATCGTACCATTTCATGTTGACTAAATTCATTTATCAATCTATCCAGATTATTTGCTGTTCTTAAATAAAGTCGATTTGGATTTTAAAATATATTTTACAAATTATTTCCAATGCTCGACACTCTGTGTTTTTTTATTAGTAATGCAGCATGTCACTGAAAGAAAACTTTGAAGAGCAGACTAAATATGCATAGCGCTGATGTTTGATACTAATCGAAAAACCGGTTTAAGAATGACAGCATTTTTAGTGAAGGTTTTCGTTTTTTGGGTTTTGTCGATTTAAGGCCATCGTCTTATTTCGACATTTCTGCCAGAGTTTAAAATTTGGACAAACATAATAATAAGACTAATATGTAGTATAATATAAAAATAATAATAAGAATAATATCATTTGTAAATCCAGACTTATATACTAATCTAAAACCATTCAAATCACTTCGTTTGTTGACATATTTGCATATATTTTACCGATTTCTTCAAATAACCTACATTGTTTGTTTGTTTTTGAAATTAACGGGGACGCATATTAATAAGTAAAACACTTTCAACCTGTAGCTTTGATATTATTGTTCATAATCCTTTTCTTCAATACAAAGGTTCCATTGCAAAAACTTGCAGCATCAATCTTTCTAAAAAGAAACGCCCATTTTCTATATTTTGAACATGTATAACATATATATAAACCAAATGAAATATGTATTACACATGTATATACACCAAACCAAGAACATGTTTGTTGTAAATTAGAAATATTTGTTGCAACGTAATGTGTTGGATGCATATAATTGTATCATGTATGTATATAATAAATATATAAATGTATATAATTTTCATCTAAATGAATTTGTTTGTCACATTACACTTTAATTTTCCATTTGAATGGTAATTCTGTTTTGCGGAAAAAAAATCGATCAAAGATAACTGAGTGAAAATTGAATAAAAAGCCAAGTATAAAATAAAATATACATTTAGGCAAACCATTAGGAAAATTAAAATTATTAATTGAAAGAAAACTAAATTAAATTTTAAATTTCGGCTCCGATGTGCATTAGTACCTGTTAATAGCCTTCTCCTGGCAAAATTTTAGACTCCTGTGTGCTAGAGATTTCGCTGGAGAGCGCACGCAAACAGACAAACGCATTATTATAGGTAAAACAATTAAACCAATATTTCGTTACATTTCTATTTTCAAGTTAAAATAGAAAACTGGAAATTTAATTTTAAAATTATCTTGAATTATTGAAGTCATAAAGCGCTCAGTTTTATTCCAAAGTTTTTCAAAATGGTTTCGAATTTACTCTTTAAATTTAAAGATAATTTTAAAGGATTAGTCATTACTCATTAGACATACCTCCATTAATATAACTTTTTATAATTTTCTTGTTATTTGTTTTATATTGCTTTGCTATTTTGTTTAACTAAACAAATTTTGCTTTTTACCTTTTGTTTTATTTTTATTTTCTCTATCATATCTTAAAACAGTGGCCTATGTCATATATTATATATGATAGGATTTATTGTTTAGTAGCTCTAAAGATTTGCGTTTTTCAACACTTGTTGATAACTTGTTGAAAAAAACGCATGTTGTTCTTGGACATAGGTCTAAATTATAATATTTTATTTTTCCAAATATATTTCCGATCTCTTGGAAATCTTCTTCAGGGAATATAAACATTTCTATAACAGTCTTAGTTTTTGTAGACTTTATCCAATCAAAAACATAATAGCGTGAAATAAAAAAAATTGGAATTGACTAAAACTAAAAAGATCCTAAAAAGTAAAAGCTGTGGTAGTTACTTGTCAATATCACCGAAAAATCAACCAAACCTTTGGCATAATATACATGATAGAAAGATCGTCGAATCGAAATTCCTAACCTTCAGCATCGTCGAATCGAAATTATGTGTAACTGTAGTACCGCGATTGACCTGCGTAGACTTATTTAGGTGAGCTACAGCTACACTGTTTTTTTTTATCATATATATATGTAAGCTACGGACACGTAGTTTTGATCAAATTACTCGTGATGAAGCCAGATCATCAAGATATTATCTAAAATTGCTATTTTCAAGTTGCTGTAGTCACAACGACGAAATAGTTATCACTTATCAGACAAGACATTAATTGTTTGTTTGTTAATTTTTGTTAATTTTTTTCTATTTTTTGATCCACGGGTGTGACAACCCCGCGCACTCCAGTCCCTGTTATTGGCACATGAGTTAACGTGAGATATCACATACCACTGGCAATAGCAGTGAGATATCACTAGCCAAGGTTATATCTTAGGGGTGCTAGCGGATGAACTGTATTCAGTCAACGGTAGCACTCTCAATCTTAGCTAATGAATATTCCTTGATGCTGGACCGCTGCAGCTTGCTCGAAGAAATGAGCTTTCATATAACTATATATCTGAGCTTTAATTTATTTATTTATTTATTAAATTAAAAATTATATATACATAAGGCCTAGCCTTTTTTGGTGTACATATATGTAGAAATTATTATAAAGAACAATTTGATAAAATTTCCATAGTATAATACTAATTCATTTAAAGTAAGCTTACTATAGTTCAATTAACTTAATTAAAAAAAGAAAAAAAAAATTTATTTTATATGGGATTCACTTACATATAAACAACAAAGACATCATTAAACGTTCAAAAAAAAATTTTTGCTTTTTTTTAAAACTATATCTCTTCCATGCGACAAAGAACATCAAAGCACTTATCCTTAAATTGTTTCAACGATGTAGCAGCCCGTATATCTGGAGAGAGTTTATTGAAAAGAGACAACCCATAAACAAAAAATGATTTATTTTTGTAGTGGTACGGTTTATAGGTAGTGTAACATGGTTTAGCCTTGAACTTCTTCGATGCCTAAGATTTAACTTATCATATAAATAATTAGGGGTTTTGGTGGTAATTAACTTATATATTGATACACATAGAAGGTAATTTAGATAGCACTTCAAAGAACAACCAAGAAGAGATGTTTTAAAGCGTGAAAGAGAACAAAAACGAGACAAATGGAAGACATATCGAATGCAAGCGTTGAAAGCCCTATGTAACTTGCAAAAACCGCCTGCGCTAAGGTTACCAAGAAGTGATGAACAATAGGTAAATTGTGGCAGTATTAGTGATTTAAACAATTTTTTCCTAAGACTAATCGTTGTGAAAGATGAAGACGGCCATAGACTCTGTAGACAAGAATAAACTTTAGAACAAATTGAGGAGACTTGCACGTTCCAATTTAATTGTGAGTCAAAAATTACACCCAGATTCCGTGAAGATTCAGAAAACGGAATCAATTTATTACCCAGTCGAATAGATGGAGCATGTGTTCTGTGGTAGTGATTATTTGTTATACTAAATAATATAGATACAGTTTTACAAGCGTTTAGAGCTAAATCATTGCGATACGCCCACTCTAATATACTTTTCAAACCCTGGTTAATTTTAGAGACAATACTCGGTATATTATTCGCTAGTCCGTCTGCGTAAATTTGAACATCATCAGCATATAAATGTATTTTACAAAATTTTAATACCAATGGCAAGTCATTAATATATATTGAAAAAAGCAGGGGACCCAGCACAGAACCTTGAGGAACACCTGAACTAATATATAAGAAATCGGAAATTAGATTGTCCAACGTAACACTTTGACAACGCTTATGTAAATAGGATGATATAAGACGTAGAGCACTCGAGGTAAAATTAAATTTATCAGACAGTTTTTTTAGTAATATTTTATGATTTACCATATCAAACGCCTTAGAAAAATCTAGTAAAACTAGAATAGAGACTTTTTTCTTATCCAGTGACATTATAATATCGTCTGCAACCTTTAAAAGTGCTGTTTGCGTACTATGCCCTTTGCGGAAACCAGATTGAAAGGTCGACATCAGCTTATAGCGTTTGATGTGTTCATCAATTTGGTTTTTAACAATAATCTCAAAAGCTTTAGAGAGAGCACACAAGATACTAATTGGCCTGAGATCTTTTACAGATTTTGGATTTGATTTTTTAGGAATAGGGATGATCTTGGCTACTTTCCAGATGCTAGGAAATTGGGATGTAGTGAGTATGAAATTAAAAATATGGGTTATGAAAGGCGCAACTATGGGTAGACAAAGTTTTATAAATTTAAGAGGAATTTCATCAAAGCCTATAGCGTTGGATTTAATGGATTTGATAGCATTAACCGTATCAAGCGTGCAAACATTGTAAAATGAAAAGCTATTTTTAGGCAAATTATTGCTGGGTAAATTGTTATTAGGTGTGTACGTATCTGAGTCAATTTGTATTGTACTATTAACACAATTTGAAGCAAACTGTGTATTAATATCATTTGGAGAGAAAGAAATATGTTGCAGGTCATGAGATCTAATTCCAGTCCCTTTGATTCGTTTCCAAAGTTCTTTCGCTGGCAAATTTGGATTAATGAATTTTTCCATATAATCTTTCTTAGCACATTTAGATAAGAAATTAACTCTATTTCGTAGCGATTTGAATGTATTGAAATTTTCCTGATCTCTCGTCCTGATCCATATTCGATAGGCATTGTCTCTAAGAGCCATAGCTGCCCGAATAGAATCATTGAACCAAGGGTTTATTTCCGTTTTAATAACTACTTCTTTAACCGGCACAGTTTCATCGTAAAATTTTCTTTATAGTTGTATTAAAGAAATTTAGCAAATCATTGAAAAATATACTGCGTCCCATAATCAAGGATTATGCCATTAGTTGGACTATTGGCAAACCAATTTTAGTTTTGTTCCTGCAAATTTTTAAAACAAATTTGCTTTTTATCTCTTATTTTATTTTTATTTTCCCTATCCTATCACGAAATATTGGCCTATGTCATATTTTATATGTGATAGGATTTATAGTTTAGTTGTCCATTATTTAACAAAAAATATTAAAAAAACAAAAAAAAACAGATTTGCGTCCATTAACATCCTTAGAAGGATCCTTAGATCCCCCTGTTGTGGGACCTTGGTCTTAAAAGGTTTTTATGTGTTGTTGTGACACATATTGTAGTGCCTACTACACATCACATTTTGTTGAAAAAAAAAAAAAAAAAAAAAAATGTACAAGTAATACAAATATGATGAATTATTATTAAAGAAATCAGCAAAAATTACATCCTCTGCCGAAAACTGCAGTTCATAAATAACAAAAAACCGATTCAGCGAAACATAAATAAGCAAATATGAATTAAAAAAAACATAAATTATGTAAAATAAAATAAAATCAGCAATGGTTAGTTTTAGTACCTCAAATGTCATTCATCCTGTACCTGTAACAATTTTCCATTCGAACAAAATTTATAAATTATTGGTGTGATTTTGATCTAAAAAACATAAAATAAAAATTAATATTTAGTTTAATTTCTTGACCACGATTTAAGAAGTCATTTTATTTACAATATTACTTATTCTGTATTTTTTTTTTGTAGCTGTTTGACCACGATTTTTAATAAATAATAAAACAGCGGAGAAGAGATGATATTACAATACAGCAGCATTAATATTATATATATTGCTTTTTCCATATTTTTTTTTTGTATTTTCGAAATGAAAACTACACGAAACAGACAAAGAAAAAAATAATAATCGATTTATTTTTATTATCAAAAATTATCATCTTTTTGTGGCATGGCTCTTAATATGGACGATGGTGGTCAAGACAATATAAAAAATAAAAATTACAACGAAATTATTTAGATTAAAAATTTTGATTAGTTTGAATTTTAAATGAAATATTTTTCCGTCTTTTTTTTTTCTGTGTTATGAAGAATTTTTTTTGTTCGAATTTTTTTCTTTTGAATTTTTTGTTTTCCAGAAGTTTGAAAGGAGTTTTTAAAGGTCATAATTTTTTTTCTCCATCGAATTTATATCTAAAAACCATAAAAAGAAATACTTACAGGCGTTTTCATTAGATAGGTATTAGATGATTTTCTTTTGTTTATTTATGTTATTTTTGGTCACTTCATCATAATTGTAGTGTTGTAGCTTCTGTAACAGTTTTATTTAGGTAAAAAATTTAAAATATGAGGAGGCTGTCATTTTCAAAAAGAAGCGCTAGTTGGTAGGAACATGGTAACATAATGCCAAACTTTTGGTGTTTAATTAAGAATAGAGGTTCAACAGTTCTGTTTTTGTGGTGTGAGTAGTGAGTACTTTGTTTGTTTTAATGGGCGAAAACTGGACAAAGAATATTATTGTGTAAGGCGTGGCGAGTGAAAGAATTACCTCATAATCATGAAAGCTTTAAACGCGGCCGGTCAAGCGATTGGTTATTTGTCGATTTTTATATTTTATAATATAATATGTATTTCTATTAATAATTGCTTGACATGGAAAGTTCTTTTATTTGGGTCAATTTTGGATTTGGAAGTTTATGACCTGTGTGGTAAGATCTAGTTTGTGTATGTGCAATGTGCATCGTTGTAGGGGACAAGATTTTTTACATCGAGCATGTTTTCTCACGAGCATATGACCTCATTTAATTTTTTATGAATACTTTCACACAAAACGGAAATACTTCTTTTTCAAATATCATCAGAATGGATAATAAATATTATCAGTACTCAGTAGCAATTTTCACAACGCAAGGAAATATTATGGCTATTATCAATGTATCTTGGTTGCAGAATTTTGTAAAAAATAATGAGAATTTGATACCGGTCGAGGGAAATACGTTTAGAAAATGTTAGAAAATGCCAACATAACTAAATAATTAAAACAATTATCAATTATATCTATGGCTATGAACAGAGTAGAAGCTTTGAGCGGTGCTGTACGCAAAATGGTGTTGAAAGCGTTGATAGCTATAAAACTGCATACGTATAATAAAATGAGAGTGTTCACAGTGAAGCGCAGTAAACAACTTCTACTCTGTTCGTAGCTTAACTAACAATTATCAATTTTTTGGAATCTTCGTTAAGTTAGTCATTCAGTTTTTATAATTTTTATTTATGACTTTAAATTAATGTTATCATTTTTTTACAGTTTCTTTCAGTTATTTTGATTTTATCCGGATGCGGACGAGAATCACTCTGATGGTCCCCTCCCCTATGTAAAAGAATGGCAAACCAAAAGAAACTGTAACGTCAATTACCAAAACTTATGCAGTTATGCTTTCTATTTTAAAAATGAAAATCTAGAGCTTTAATTTCGAATTAGAGAGTATTCCACTTTTTTAATTAATTAATTAATTAAATTATTTCTTGTGAGTATACATCTCCAACATGGTCTTGGACAAAATAGCGACCCGCAGTTATCTGTTTCTATGCATCAGAATGCATGGCAGATGGTATACCGATACATTGGCTTCCGCGGTGTAAGAAAACTGATATACAAGGTTAGATTTGCCTCAAAATGAGTGATTTAAAAGTTACGTTAATAATAGTCACGTTCGATTAGAGTGAATAATTTGAAGAATTGTATGTAATTGTTTTCCGTTTATTCAATTGAATGCACCAATAATCAACAATCTGTTCACGCCTGAACGGTGATCCTAAAAATAATATTAAAACTAAAATTCATTAAGTTAGATTATTGATATTAATCAATAATTTTGGTAAATATTCTTTGAATTTTCCTTGAATTTGTCGATATTTGTTTGTAAATATTGACATGTCAATCTGACAGATAATTTTGTTGATTGTGTCACTAACGTCATCTATATGTGAATTTAGTAAATTCGTGTAATGTATCAGTTATACCAGTTTGG
The DNA here is from genome assembly GCA_963693315.1 of Diogma glabrata. Classification (NCBI taxonomy): domain Eukaryota; kingdom Metazoa; phylum Arthropoda; class Insecta; order Diptera; family Cylindrotomidae; genus Diogma; species Diogma glabrata. The sequence goes on from OY856186.1 coordinate 354,648,113, forward strand.
GTTCATCGTGTTTTCGAGAAGATGACGTTACTAGCATGCATTCGAGTTGTTATGAGATTTGACATCCATGTTGTATGTTGTAATTTAGAGTACAGTTTGGAACAAATTATTATAATATAAGTCTTATTGTTATAACCTTAGACTGGTAAGGATTATTTAGCCGTGTACATCATTTATTTTAAAATTTGAATAATTATAATAAAAATTTAAATTATTATTCTGTGTATCTTTTATATATTGTGTGGAGCATAGAAGAATTATTTTTCAGATTGGGTAAGAAACCATGCACCTGTGGCGGTGCCGGCCATTACATTAGACATCAGCAACTTGCTAGGCGTATTATTTATATCGTCAATTTCTTGTTAGGCAACATCAGTTCATCAATGCTGTGTTAGGCATACAGCATACTACTTATATCGTCAATATTTTTTTCGGCGTATTATTTATATCGCCAGTGCCATTTTAGGCGTGTTATTTATTACATCATTCATCAATGCCTTGTTAAGCGAATTACATCATTTCTCCAGTGCCGTGTTAGGTGTAATAGTTATATCGCTAGTGTCATGTTAGGTATATTATTTATGTCGTCAGTGCTTTCTCAGTCTATTATTTATATCGTCAGTGCCTTGTTAGACGTATGATTTATCACATCATTTCAATGCCTTGTTAGGCATATTACATTAGCTCATCAGTGCCGTGTTAGGCCTATTATTTATATCTGCAGTGCCTTGTTAGACGTATTATTTATTACTTGTTAGGCATATTACATGAGACATCAGTGCCTTATTAGGCGTATTATTTATATCATTACTGCCTTGTTAGGCGTATTATATCATTTTGGGAATGCCAATTTTGTCAATGAGTATAAAATTTTGAAATATATCATTACGATTTCTGAAAGCGTTGCTGACAATATCATCGAATGCTCTTCATGATTGAAAAGAAATATTACAGTCCACTACTATTACTGACAGGAGTGGTTTCAATCTCCTTTATTCATATTTACTAAAATTGCTATCGATTGATTTGATAAATTTGATAAATTTTACATGTATAAGATTTTAAATTTTGATTATATAAGATAAGAAGGAGCGTTGAGTGGCGTAGTAGTAGCACGCTGAATGATGGGTTCGCCTCCCATCTAGGTCAAAGTATTTTTAAGTAAAACATTAACAAACATCAACACACCGGCTTTCCAACTAACCGATAGTCAACTAATATAGTTCATAAATCGGAAAGTCTGTGGCGAACATTTGAATTAAAATCTTTTTCAAATTTCAAATTTAGCAAACGATGTTTTTTCGTTTTTTAATTCAATTCTTGTTTTTCCGCAATTGCTTTAAAAGTCACGTCACCCATTGCCAGACACTTACTATCGTGGAAACCCCCTGCAAGACACCCTTAAACTTTAAAGTTTAAGGGTGTCTGGCAGGGGGTTTCCATGATATAAAGTGTTCGGCAATGGGTGACGTGACTTCTAATACTATCCCGAAGAATATATAAAAAAATTAGCTTTTATACTTTCACCAAGCTTTGGCGGTCCCTTTGGAACCTGCTGCCTGCCAAAGCTACTTTGATCCAAACTTCATATGTCGCTAATCGTTCCTACCTAAGTAGGAGGTATGCGCAGAGAAACTTTCAGCTTTTACAAAATAACGAAGGTCTGGCCGTCGCGGGCTCTTAGTCTATTATTATTTTTGCTTTTTCAAACTTCGTCAAATCAGTTAGATTATATAGTAAATTAATTTAAGGGATTGAGTTTTGCTAATTTATTGGATAGACATTGAAAGAGAATATACGTTTGGTTATGATTTTACATATAGACCATGAATATGTTTCCAGAACAATTGCCTTCATTAATTGCTTATCACAAATGAAGGCACCTGTAATTTAAATAAATGCTTTGTTTGATTATTTAAAATGGATTAAATCATTGATTATTCGATACATACCGCTATTCTAATTGTATACTTAGCGATTAGGAAGAACTTCTGGATTATCAATTTAGAACGAGCAGTTTTGTCAAATCACTGAAGCTTTAAGAAGGATTTTATTCAGCGCGAATACAGCTAGTCTGTAATTTATAGCAAAAAAACTAAAGCTATATTTGGTGACCATCCGACTTAGAATACAATTTTGGATTCGAAATTCAAGTATTTTTTTTTTGTTTTTAAAATAATACCATTTCTTCTTTTATTATTTATATATTTAATTTAATTTTAATATTTTATTGATAATTTTTTTTGTTCTTCAATTTTAAATAACTTTTTAGTGGTGTTTATTTAGGGGTGTTGTTGGTCGCTGTGTTTGACATTGTTGTAGCTACACAACATCCGTTCGTGATTTTGTTCTCTCAACATTTTTTTACATAGTTTCCGTTATAACTAGGCTTAATCGCAATGCAATCTCGTTTCCAGCAGTTTCAGTAGGTTCACCAGAATAGGCGGAAACTGCTGCATCTTCCGGAACCCAAACTTTCACGCACACCAGCTCGAGGCAATGGTCGCTCAGCGGATCGACGCCGCTTTGGCTCGACTTAACCATGGCTCTCCTTCAAATCCTCCACCAGCTCCTGCTATGTCCCCTTCATAATCTCAAGCTTCAAATTCTTCGACAGCTAGGCCACAAATTTATCACGCAGCTATCAAAATTCCTCCTTTCTGGTCTGAGACACCAGACCTTTGGTCTCACTTTAGAGGGGCAGTTCTTGTTAGGGCGTATCAGGTCCCAGCAAACTAAGTATGAGCACTTACTTAGTATGATTACTTCCACACTGGCGAAATTACTCAGTGATATCTTGGTTAACCCCGACCAAGATTTCCCTTACGGTAGGCTCAAACAGGCTCTTATAGCCCGCTTATCCGGCAGCACTTCGGAAGATCTTGAGGATCTTAAGCCCTTACAATTACTCCGGGATATGACTGCCGAATCCCGTAATATAGGCTAATCACTCATTTATAACTAAACGATTAAAACTCGACCAATAAAATTGAGTGAATTGATGAAATTAATACAGGTGAAGAACACTCGTTGGCAGCCTACGTTCCTCCTGTATGGACCATATACGGCAAAAAAAATATTAAACATTTATTTTTGGGGTTTTATGGGTTTTTCAACGACAGGGATCGGCTCAGTTCAGCTCGACTTTGGATCAGCTCCTTTAAATAATTTAAAAGGTGATTTGTGTAAATTTCTGGAAACAATGAATGAGAAACTTGGCCAAGCATGCAGCTAGCGAATGGTGCTAAAAGATTGCTATATATTTTCCTTTGTTAAAGTGGTAGTATTACTGGAAAGTCTAAGGTTGTCTTGTTCTAAAGAATTCTTTTTGAATACCCTTATTAATGCATCATTCTCAGCGATAGTCTGAATTTAAAGTATTTCCATAAAAAAAATTTTTTATTTCCAAACAAAACTTTCATAAACGTATATCTATGGTTTCTTGTCGTCTGGAGCTCACTGTTGGCATTTCGAATTACCAAATTACTATGATCCCAGATACTATGGAATCAAAGTGATTTCGTTTAGCATAGGTCCATCGTGCACCTCCGATGAGGTGGAAAAAATGGAATCGTTGGATATATTGCATAGACAAAACAAGTAGTCATTAAGAACAGATTTATGTTTTTGTAATCAACGAAATGATGTTAACCAGAAATTTACCTTTTTTAGTTTATTTTAGTTTTTCCAAAAACCAAATTGTAATGTTTCAATTCTAGATTTTGTTGAGAGACAAATAATTTTACTATCAGTGGTCAATAAATCTCGAAACATAATTTACAGTAATTAAAATTTCTTGAAATAATTTTCATTTTTCTTTGAACCTACTATAATTTTCATAATCTTTTAATATCTATTATTTTCTTGCTTTACCTTTTTTTTTTAAAATTATAAATAATTCGCGTAATAATTCTTTTTATAAATATAACTTATCTTTTCATATAAATCAAATACACGTAATAAATACCTTTTTTTTCTTTGAAAGTAAAACTTCAGAAACAATTAATTTATCACGATTATTGGGGAGAGAATATTTTAATTATATTGTAAACCAGGCGTGGTTATGGCCGTTTTTGTGCTTCCTTTTTCGTCGTTTTTTATCCATACTTGTCTTGCAGTTGTTAAGTTTTTTGTTTTCTGTAATTTTAAGTTTAACAATGTTGTTTCTTTATAATATGTTTAGGCAGTTTATCGGTATATAAAGTTCACCTTTCGTTCGCCGTTTAATAATATAAGAAAGAAAAAGGGAAAAATAAAAATATTAAGTTTTAATATAAACGACGTACTTAGTTATTGTATTAATAATAATAATATGTATTATTTTTGTACATACTTTTTGCTTTTAAAAGTAACATTACATTGAAATTAAAAAAATGGAAATTAAAATTTAAAAAAAACAGCGCAATCAGGTGTAAATGTTTACAAGAAGTCAAACATGGTACTTTCATCTTAACGATATCGCAAATATTGTGAAAATAAGTTGCATACATTAATCTTTTTGAAACTCTTACTTCAAGTCAATTGATGTTGAGATTAGATTATGGTTTTCTATTAATTTTGTTATATATTCCTCATATTCGCACACCTGTGTCACACCAAATTCACTAATTAATTTTAAGTTGTTCAAAAATTATGTTTTTCGACCCTAAACACCATAAAGAATAAGCCCTACTCGTACCTAATAGACCTTTTTAAAATATTTTGTTGTAGAAATAGATTTTTCAGGCATTTGTAAATCTGTATATAAAGTTTCATCGTTGCACATCTCTAGTAATATTTATCGTAACGCCATGTGTATCTTCAAAACATCACTATTTCATTATAATTGTTATTGTTTAGTTAAAACACACTTTTTTGATATCTATATGTTTATTACAACCGATCGATTTCGAAAGCTAAGCTTTCATTTTCAAGGATCGTTCTAAACGATCGAACGAGTTTAGAACGATCCTTGAAAATGAAAGCTTAGCTTTCGAAATCGATCGGTTGTAATAAACATATAGATATCAAAAAAGTGTGTTTTAACTAAACAATAACAATTATAATATATTAATGATATCTAGTGCTCTAAATAAATAAAAAATTAACTGTCACTATTTCACTTTTAATTTCGACTTATTCAAACCCAATCTTATTTTTATTAATGGTTCCATCAGTTTTTTCACATAATTGTGTTCCTAATTCCAATTTATACACTGAAAAAAACATGTCCTATTTCCAATCGAAATGCAATTGTCTCAACCTCACCGTGCGGTCACATATGGCGAATCAAACTACGAAATTGCTTCAACAAATTTACAATTATAAATCGATGAAGTTGAGACAATCACACGAAATATTTCTGTGAAAATAAAATATAGTTCAATTAATCTCAAATACTTAAACTTTAAAATGAAAAATTCATAATATAAGGCCAAAGAAAATTTTTTTCAGGGAAATAGTTATTATCTTTATTCAACTACTGTTATATTGGATATAACATTTTATAATTTTAATAAACCTCATTTTGTTGTTAGGAAAATGTTATCGTGTGGTTGTCCCAATCACAGTGAAATTGTTTGCAAATAATTTTTCTTTGCATGAATAATCAACTGCCAACTTCGCGATGAGGTTGTCATGAACTTCAATTTTTTTTTCAGTGTAGATTCGGCGTTGAACTGGGTTTAATGGATTGTTTTGATCTTTTATCAGGACAAAAATAGTGCATTTAGCTAATCTTTTCATGTATTTTGGTCGAAAATTGATCTTCAAATGATAAATAGTGGGCTTTAATGACACATTAGTTCTACCCAAAATTTCATTTCTGTAAATGATGATTGATTTAAAAAAAATGCTCTTACGAATAAAACCAAACATTTTTCTTTAATGAATTTGATACGTCTTACTTCAGTAGCATATCTTACCAGCGAACACCTTGCACTAATATGTTTGGGAACCCAAAGAATTCGTTGAGGGTTTATAAATCTATATTCAGATATACTCATAAACTAGTAAAAAATAAAAATCACAAATTAACCCGGATTTAAAATTTTTGATTTTTTCAAAAATTCTAGTTCTGCATTTCCAAATGTAGTCTAAACTTTTAAAAAGAAAACTTCCTCTAGGTTTGCTTCAATTTTGAAGTGTTATGAAAGAGTTTTCTTTAAGGCCAGGAAATTTGAGATATGCAAGATTGTTAAATAAAATGAACAGAACAGTTTTTTGGATTCTCTTTTGCAGAAAAACATGATTTATGGTGTTGATCTCATTTTGCTCAATTTTGTTTTTTATATATTGGCATATTGGTACAAATTTAAATCATGATCAAACAGTTTTTATGCTTAGAAAATGCAATGTTTAATAAGTAATAAGTATAAAAACACTCATCATTACTGTCAAATAATTAGTTGTGGTTCGTAAAGTTCAAAATGAATTGTACTACTACTATCAATCACTGTCATATAAACAAATTTAAACAAACTTACATAACTTATCCAAATCATAACAAACTAAAAAAACACAACCATAAATAACTTTTGTTACTCAACATTATCTAAGATCAAAATTATTAGAAGTGATTCCTTGCAGTAAAACGAGAAAAGAAAACGTTAAACCGATATTCAATAAATTGTCATCACGACCAATATATGATAATCATCACCATCATCTCCACATGATCCTCCATAATTATTATTTAAAATGTAAAAAAAAAATTCCAGTAGTCTTCGAGAGCTCTAACCAAAAAAATCAACATTGAACAAATACAAAAGTAACTATAAAAAAAATTCTTTTATCATTTCACCTGAAGATCTTAAAAATAAGATAAATTTAACATTTTATATTAATTAAAAAAAAATACTTAACAAATTTAATTTGCATTAATTTCCATTGAAAAATAAAACAATAAAAAAAATCGTATAAATAAATCTAAATAACATATTGTCGATATACGATCTGTTTGGTGGTTTGTTGAATTATTTATGTATTTATTATTGACTTATATTGTAAACTTTAAAAATAAAAAACTATTTTGTTCATTTGACGTCACTTTCTTCATTTGTCAGCTTAAATTTTGTTTTGATTAAATTAAAAATCGTAAGATAAATGTTTTTTTTATATGGTAAGAAATTTGAAACCAAAAACCTAAAATATGAGTATCCTATTAAATTCTTTACCCGATTTTAATATAACTTATAAAAATATCATCACCTTTTGGTAATACTTAATTATAAATCAGATGAAATAATGAGTATAATTTTTTCTGATTTGCGGTTATTATACTAGGAACGTTTTAATGAAACTTTTTCTTTATTTGGAGGTTTAAATGGTATATTATTTCTTATATCTGTTATATGTGTTTGTAGTACATTGTAAATTCAGTTTTGACTATATGTGGACAAAGAAAATGAAATAAAATAATTTGTATTCTACTGGTGGTGTCCCGATAAAATATCACATGAACAAATCCCACACGAAAGAATCTCATGTCGAAAATATCACAGCGAGAAAATCACACTACAAAAATATCTCTCTCTCTCTCTGGCGTTTACATCCCATGAAGGGATTTTGCCGTCTGTGCCACCAGCTTCCAATCATCTCGTTCCATGACCAGTTGACCCCAGTTTCGACATCCTATATCACGAAGGTCTTGGATGATGTCATCACGCCAGCGTTGTCTAGGTCTTCCTCTTCGACGAACACCAGCTGGTTGTTGTTGGGACGCTTTTTTTATCATTCTTTCCAATGGAGCCCTTTCTACATGACCAAACCATCTAATCCGGTTGGATTTAATGAATCCGATTACATCGCAGCCTCCAAGAAGCTGTCTGATTTCATGATTCATTCGGATTCTATACTGATATTCAGCAACTTTACATGGACCATAAATTGTTCGTATGACTTTCCTCTCGAATGTTGATAGAATTCTACAATCGGAGGAAGTCAGTGTCCAGCTTTCACTTCCAAATGTAAGCACAGGTCGTATCAATGCTTTGTAAAGTGTGAGTTTACACGACCGCGAAAGATGTTTTGATCGCAGAAGTTTTGAGTATGCGTAGAAAACTCTGTATGCGGCAGAGACACGGGCTTTGATATCTGCCTGCATGTCATTTGACGATGTTATTACAGACCCGAGGTATTTGAAGTTTTCCACGCGTTCCACTTCATAGTCACCAGTATCCAGATTTCCGGGAGGTATGTTCTTAGATGTTGTTAACACTTTAGTTTTGCTGGTGTTGATGCATAATCCAAGCCGTTTAGCATTTCTTTCAAGCTGAGAGAGACTATCCTTAATATCGCTTGTTCTACGTCCGAGAAGCACAATATCATCTGCGTAGCCAAGAACTTGACTAGATTTGTTATATATGCAGTTTTGTGTCTCAATTCGGCTTTTTCTTATCGCGTACTCCAGCGCCAAATTAAATAGTACGGGCGCGAGTGCATCACCTTGTCGAACACCTGATGTTATATCGAAAGGATCAGAAACTGACCCTTCGATTACTATTCTACAATTTGATCCCGATGTTGTGAGTTTACACAGAGAAACAAGTTTCTCTGGGATACCAAGGCATATGAGTGCGGACCAGAGGTTGTCGCGGATGATACTATCATATGCTTGCCTGAAATCAACGTAGAGCTGGTGAATGCTGATGTTGTACTCCCAACATTTTTCCAGAATCATCCTTAATGTAAAACATTGATCTGTGGTTGAGCGGTTGGGACGAAAACCACACTGATAGTCACCGATGATAGATTCGGCGAACGGGATGAGTCGAGCAAGTACAACATTAGCTAGTATTTTATATGCAGTGTTCAACTCCGTTCCATCTCCGCTTATCACAAATAGTCGTTTGGCATCAAAATTTTTCCGAAATTCCGAGATGAAGCCCATTGCAATAGGTAGATTTTTATATGAAATCTACCTAAAAATGCTTCCTATTGGCGGCGGCAGTGAAAAATGAATTTCCATTATAACTGGTGACAAAAGACGTCATGCTCATTGTGTTATTAACTACAATTTCAACTCACGCAAAAAACCATTATTCAAAATGGTCTTACTTAAAACTTAAATTTAAATCTTCATTTTATTAAGCTTAAAATTAATGAACAAACAATTATATCAATTATTATTTTATTTTAATTTGCGGTAAAGTTACTTAGGAAGATCGTCAAGTTTTTTTAATTCTTCATTTGAAAATTATACACTTTGTTTTTAATAATTTACAAAATAAGTGAACTGTAAAATGTACTAAATGTTTTTGCTCGAATAATTGTTTATGGCTACATATACAGTGGAACTTGTGAGTGGTGCTATTTCGCTTTGCGAGCAAAGCATTTAGTATGCCCAGTAAAGCTTCATGCGTATGCTGTGTGTTTGCTCAAAATTCGTTTTTTTTGTCATTCTTCAAAATGATTTCATCATCAGATGATGTGTTACTCTTAAATAAAAGTTTTTTTTTCGCGATTGATAAATTTCAGACGAAAATTGGTTTTACTTAACATTAATTTAAGCTTGGATTTTTATCCAAGGTGAATTTCATTAACTATATCCTCAAATTCGGGAGGATAAAGCAATTTTTTTTTATTTCGCCAGAATATATAAAGTAATATTTGATTATATTTTATTGGACTTTTCTTATTTCTCTAATTTAAAAAAACATTTTGCACAAAAAAATAGTATATTTTCCTACAAGAGATGAAAACATTGTTTTTTTCGTGAGTAAAAATTTACGTAGACATGTTTGCGAACGAAAAACGTTTTTATCTAGGAAATGCAATATTTTCTATGATAGTATATATGGGTGAATCTACAAAAATCGGGTAACTCCATGTCATCAGTCAATAGATACCATGTTTTATTATATTTTGTTGATATTTTATTTTATTTTAAAAGAATTAAAAGTCTTTTATTTGGTCATCCAATTTCAGTTATTTATTTTGTATACAAGTGTGTTAAACAGCACAATATAACCTCAAATTGTCAGTCCCCTGGCATGTCACAACTACGAAAACGTGCAATAAATTGGCTGTATATTATATATGTATGTTAATTTAAGGAAACTTACTACATATTTTACTACAATCTGTAATGTACTCAGTAATGTATATCACAACTTTCATAATGTAATCTCAAGGTTATTAGAAAAATAATAACAAACTTTGTCATCAGTTTTTGTCGTCAATCCCTTCTGCGTCTTTCAAATTGGAAATTCTCGGTAAATATCACCGACTCAAGTTCAAATCTCAGTTAAATTTTAGCGTTGGTAGTAAAGTTAGCGACAGTCCGCGACATTTGACGGCTGCTATTACTATGCCAGTGCTAGAGCCGTTGTTAACGTGTACACGTTCCGATCCAGTCAAAATATCAGTACCCTGGAGACTGGAGACCCGACTAGAATTTGTAGTTCGGCAGACCTAAAAATATTTTCGGGCCGAATGAGGAATACCAAAATTCGGAAAACCTAACAATTACGGAGTAACCTCGTCATTTGGACGACTAATAATATGCCCAACTTCGGAAGGCTTGTTAACTGCGACACAATCTCGTCATTATGCAGGTCAAGAAAATACTTAAATGCAGCTTACGTTCGGAGCCGTCATAAGGCTTTCATAAGGATAAATAGTAGGATCCTCAAATTAGGTATGAACTTGAAATCACGAATGTCAACCGTATAATGCAATTGACAGATTAGCCGAAGTAAGACAGGAATCATGTTTGTGTTATTTTAAAAAAATAATAAAATGTAATAAAAAATAAGTAGTGGTCAGTCTGGGAATCGACCTCTCGGCCGTCCTAAACTTAAGCATCAACATAATATTCATAAATAAATTGATGTAAATAATTATTTAGATAGACGAATGGTTAATGTTGCTGCCTGTACACAGAGTTCTGGGGATCAAATCCGGGTTAAGTCCAAAATAAATATTAATAATAAATAGCATTTTATCTTTACAGGGCCCTTCTTAACCGTTGTTATCATTACTGTGTATAATCCCCCTGAATTGATAAAAAAAACGATTAATAATTGCAAAAAAATAAATTTTTTTTTCATTTTTTTGGTGAGACAAGATAGAGCATAAGCATAATTGAAGCATAATTGAAGCTTAACAGCCCAAAATTTTTGCGGTCTACTTGCTGGGATGTAAATTTTACTAAAATAGTTCAATTTTTTTATTTCACCTGTCTGTTTTACGTAGTAAATAGTTAAAGTGCTACTAGCGAAATTACATAACGCTACGTTAGGGCTACATATATTTTTAAATATTTACTTGTGGTCCACGTAAAATTTGCTTTTGCACAAGCTTAATTAAAAATTGACCTTTTTACAATGCTTTTAAGTAGATTTTACTTTGTCAATTTGTTTACTTTACTTATGCCTACGCTGGCTCAATTCGTACGTCATTTTTAGTTAAATTTACATATATTACGTTAAGTAAGCTATCGCTTTTTTCTGAGTGTATAGTTTGCTGTATTAAGAAAATGTTCTTTGGCAGCACAAATTTAGATGCAGTCCGCATTAGGTAGTCAAATGGAATACGAATGTGGACATGCGTTACTTTCAGCATGAGGTCGTCATATGGAATGCTCATTAGGGCCGAATGCCCAGTTTGGTTGGCCAAACATCATCCTTATTCGAACCGAAATAAGAATTCTAGTCAAGGAGGTGTTATTTCCTTGTCAACCTGAATTTTATTTTGTTTTGAACACAGTTACCTTTGATTTGTTAAAATGCAGCTTGGTGATATTCGAAAAAGCCGAAAGAAACATTAGTTGTAATTATAACCTGAAATTTATGTCCCTTGGTAGTATTTTAGCGTTTTCAGGTTTTATAGGCAAAAATTGTCATATTGTTGTTTCAATTGTTTGTTGGTTTCTCAGAAAATATATACTGTTAAGTAAAACTACCTCAAAATGATTTAGTGTAAGTAACATAACGTAATTAAAATAACAAAAGTCTGTTTTGAAGATTGAGATAGTTCTCGCCGTATTACACGGTAACAGTTAATCTTAAAAGTTATTTAAGGGCTTAAATACAAAAAAGGAATGTGCCATTACAAGATTCTACGAGATTTTTCAAGGTTTTAGTAAATTTCGAATATTACTCTGTTACTCTGGTCAGTCCGGTAGCAGTCAAATATAGAAAAATTTAAATATCTATAAATCTACTTTAAAAAATAACTGGCCCGATTTGGAATAATATGTTCATGGGATTATCTATCTTAAATACCCGAATTTGTAGAAATTAAACGTGAAAACTATAGTAAACAAAATAACCCTAAAAGTTACCCGATTTTTGTAGAATCATCCATATAAAATCGATATTTACTATAAATTATAAAGTTAGAAATCGACAACATAACATTCAAAATTCATATTCTATTTTTTCATGGTTGCGTTGTTTAAAATACTTTTTCTATTTTGCGTCTAAAATAAAGTCATTTCGATACCCAAATGCGTATCGAAATGGCCTTCATTAAGATACGCAAAGTTTTGTTTTTCAAGGTTGGTCACATTGATCATACAAACGTCAGTGAAAGTTAAAACGAATAATTATATAAATAAAATTATTCTTATTAATTAATCTTATTATTAAAAAATAATCTAAATTAGTGTTAAATATTTTAATTAATTAAAATAATTAGTAATAATAACAAAATATCAAATTGACTATATTTTAATAAAATACACATTTTATGAAAGCTAGTTTTGCAACAAAAAAATATATAGAAATATGATGAAACGCAGAGCTTACTATTTTGAATTGAAATTTTTAGAAATTTTCTTTAAAACATTAAAACAAAAAATTTTTTAAAATTTCAAGACAGAAAATGCAAAATAGAAAAAATAGTATAAAAAACTCGTTTCATAAGACGTTTTATCGCACTTATCCTTTAGAAAACTCCCCGCTGCGCGGGTCGTTTTCTAAACAGATTGCGTGCGATAAAATCGTCGATTATGAAACTAGTTTCTTAATATACTATTGTAAAATTATATGAAAAACCATAGCAACTACAAATTGTTATTCTTTTTACACTAGTGGAAAGACTTTTCATTTGTTATCATTGAAAAAATCAGTTTTTCTACGAGAGCAGATGAAAAGTCTATTTTCATGCTTCCCTCACTGAAAAAAATTTCTGGGTAATTGTAACCAAAAAACATACTTAACTTAACCAAGAATATCGGTTGTTTTTCAACCAGCTAAGCGCAAGTTTAATATTAATAATTTTGCATGGGTTACTTTAACACTTGCTTTTGCTTAGTAAATTAGAACTTTGCATCTGGTCAGTTTAACTATAAATGACATCAGTAATTGCCTAGTTATTTTGACCTTTGCTAATCATTTAACTTAACAAATTTTTTAGTCAATTTCACTTATGTATAGTTAAAAAATGTTAGTTTGTATTGAACTATTTTTAACGAATTTTAAAAATGTGGCCTGTTTAAACTAACCATTCTTAAACTATGCGTCATAGTTCATTTACACCAAATGTTGACCTATTTCTTAGTTAAGTTAACGCATGTTTGTTATATTTTAACACACATTTGAACTGTTTGCTAAGTTAAAATAACTTTATAATTAATTATATACTAAACAAAGAAATACTTGATTTTTAGCTCATTTATTAGAAATTAAAATAACATTAAATAAAAATTAAATACTAAACACATTAAAAACAAAATAAATTTAAACAGGTCTAAAATCATGTAATGGCTAATGCTATGTTTATACCGCCGATAGTTTAATAGAACAATATGTTTTTACTATTAAACTAACGATATCATGGGTGTTTATACCACAAAAAAGTATTATGTATTCACTGAAAATTAAATTCAATAAAATTGTCGTTATATAAAAAAAATTTACTGACAATTCAACTCACTAAATAATGTTTCGATAAGGTCCAATAAAAACGCTTCATTTACTATTTTTTAACAAATCAAATCAAAACGAGTTATATCGATTATTTTTCTCTGATGGGAAGGAACAGCGAATTATAGTGACTATTTTCGGCCTACTTAATATATTAATTTAAAACTAGAGATATTGAGCTAACTTTTTTTTCTTAATGAGATAATTTTTTTTTATTTATAATTTTGTTTAAAAGATAATTATTAGTTTCTAAATAAAATTTTTTCTACAAATTATTCAATAATACAAAATTATGTAAAAAAGCAATTTGTAAATAATAAAAATGTCCGTTTTCATTTATAAATGATTGCATGTTTATGTTTATTGGTCAAAAATAAATTACAAATTTATAACATTTATGCGCCTACTAAGATAAAATAATATATAATTTTGTTAGAAGAAAAAATGACAACAAAGGATTATGTTGTATGAAATAATGTTACTATTTCTGTTCGTTTAGTTGTCTGCCAAATACAACTTGTCACCAAATTATTAGTCGATTATTTTTCAGCACTACCACTCATGCCTTTTGAGGTTAAAAATTGATTATTGAACTCCTTTCGTTGGCTTAATAAACAACATCGTTGGTTCGATAAATAATTTGTTATTATTACGAATGATTTCGATTAACGAATGATAAATTGTATATGAATCCAATGAAAAGTAGCCCATTAATTACTGTTTATTAATACAACGAACAATTTTATTGGAATTAAGTAAATTTTTTCAGTGTTCTATCTGTGGTATAAACGCTCTTAGTAATTTTGAGAGATAGAATGCGGTAGCCAAATTTCTAATTCGTTATGCTACCTGGGTAACACTAACAGAATTAGGTTGGTGTAGTTGAGAGGGGCAGAGTAAATACTGCTTATACTCAATATACTGTACCATGGCGAGTCATTGGCGCCATAAAACCAATGTAACTCAAGCGTCTGTTCTCCATGTTAGGGACGGCTTGGAGCAGGCGTCTTTCTTGGACCAAGCGCCTCGCTATATAAACGTGCAAAAAGCGTCTTTTCTCCATGTTATGGGCGTCTTGGAGCAGGCGTCTGTCTTGGATTAAGCGGCACGCTATATAAACGTGTGAAAAGGTTGTTTCTGGTGGCCTTAAGATGCAGAACGAACCCATTCACAAAAATTTGGGTTAGGCGATGGGTTAACACTCCATTTCCGTAAAAAATTCTTGGTCATGAATTCTGTACACTGGCTTTGGATTATCCCGGATTCATCACAAGAACGCCCTCGAAAACAGTACACGAACTAGGATTTAAAAATGAGAACCTGGAACGTGCTAAGCCTTAGAAGACCAGGAGATCTACTAAGACTTACAAACCAAGGCGGTAGCTACACACTAGATATAGCGGAATTACAAGAACTAAGATAGTCAGGTAGTGGAATCCATGCAACAGCCAAAGGATATACTCTCTACTATTGCGGTCATCAACAGGAGGAGAGTTTGGAGTTGGCTTTCTCATACATCGTCGCATGAACATATTATCGACTTTTGCCCAATTAATATGCGAATATGCACAATGTGTAACGATCATCAATGTTCATGCATCTACTGAAGACAAAGCAGATGATATTAAATACCTATTCTTTCTAGAACTCGAAGAAGTCATTAGTAACATATCGCGGCACGATATAAATATCGTGGTAGGTGACTTGAATGCTCAAATTGGTAGAAGTACAGAACTTAAAACACATATCGGTCCTAACAGCTTGCATCATACCAGCAACAATAACGGCTTTCGTGCAGCTAAACTGGCTATGGTGTATGATCTAGTAATATCTAGCACATTCTTTCCTCATAAGAGAATCCACAAAGCAACGTGGAAATCAAACGAAACATGTCATCATTTCTAAGAGACACGCTACAAGTGTAACTGACGTTCGATCAATAAAGAGGTGCTGATATGGACACCAATCAAATGGGGGCATTAAAAAAAATTGAAGTTCATGACAACCTCATCTCGAAGTTTGCAGTTGATTATTCATGCAAAGAAAAGTTATTTGCAAACAATTTCACTGTGATTGAGACAACTACCCGATAACATTTTCCTAACAACAGAATGAGGTTTGTTTAAAATATAAAGTGTTATATCCAATATAACAGTAGTTGAATAAAGATAATAACTATTTTCCTGAAAAAAATTTTCTTTGGCCTTATATTATGAATTTTTCATTTTAAAGTTTAAGTATTTGAGATTAACTAGAAATCGCCCAGTGGCCGAAATTCGGCCGATGAAAATAGAAATTGTAAATAGACCTCCTAACCAAATAGCTACAACACATTTTTTCAGAGTTTAATTAATTGATATAGATTAATTTTGAATTGTGAAACAAATAACTTGAAAAAAAAAACAAAATAACCGAACAAAAAACTCAAAAAACACAATTATCACATTTTTGCCATTTTTTCTGAAAAAATCGTCAAAATTCAAAAAAAAGTATTTTTCGACACATCTACTACTTAAGACTTTTCCTACAATATACATATTGCCACACTTGTGATGGCGCAAATATTTTAAAATTGTACCGCAAAAATTATGCTTGCGTATTTATATATAGATTGAACTATATTTTATTTTCACATAAATATTTCGTGTGATTCAACTTCATCGATTTATAATTGTAGAGTTGTTGAAGCAATTTCGTAGTTTGATTCGCCATATGTGACCGCATGGTGAGGTTGAGACAATTGCATTTCGATTGGAAATAGGACATGTTTTTTTTCAGTGTGTCATCTTTAAGTACAAGCGCAAGTTGTCATCTACGTTCAATAGACAAGCAAAAATTACGGTACGCTGGAATGTCGAAGCATTTAAACATCCGGAAACGCTGGATAGAGATGTGAGGTGCCATTAATGTGAGATGCCCTCTGAGATACAAATAAACATACAAGAATGGCAAAGGCTTCAATCAAACATTATATCCACAGCACAAACTACAATCGGAAAACGACCACCAAAATCACCTAATGAATGGTTTGATGACGAGTGCCCCGTTAGCGTTGAGCACAAACTTGAAAAGAATTGACAGATTTATAAAATTGATCATAAGCCCAAAACTAATGGGAAATTAAACGTCAAACTCATAGTGTCTTGCGTTACCGAAAAGTTTAAGGTAATGTTAAGGATAAGCTTAACGACAAGAAATCGGGCATTATAATATAGATCAAAATCAAAATATCAAATAACTATCTGTTATAGTAAAACAGTATTATTATATCAGTTAACGTCGTAATAGTTTAATAGCTATTTGCTATTATTGTGTAAACTTAGTATAAGGGAATCAAAAATTTGAACTGTTTAATGAATAATTAAATGAGGCACTCTACCGAAAATACGAATTTCAAGAGTTGCCATTAATTTGTAGTTAAATTTTTTTAAATTTCTTCTCAAATAATGAGTTTTTGCACCTTAAAATTTTAAGAACGTGTTAAGCCCAAAACCTGGATTTAAAAAAAAGAAGTGAAAACTTAAAACTGTGAAATGTATTTTTATCGGCTAAATAGAACTAAATCTTTACTTACTTTACCACACTTACACACTGTTATTAACTGAGAAAACATCATAATATTTAATAAAAAGAAAGAACCAAACTATAAACCAAAAGAACGAGAGTAAAACTATTTATAATATATTATAAGTAATATCAACAATACTTAGGTTATTCGTACTATCAATTGTATTTTCTATATTAAAAAAGTATAAAGAAAAACACACGTATCAAATATGACAAAAACAATTTTTTTTATTTTACTTAAAAATACAACAAAATCTTTGCTTATTATACCACACGTACACACTGTTATAAACCGAAAAAATTAAATTCAATAAAATAGAAAAAGAAACAAATTATAAATTAAGAAAATGAGAATAAGAAATAAGAATATAACAAATGAATACAATTTATTTAACTCTCTTTCAATATTTATTTAGTGTGACGATAGCTCAAATATATAAATTTTTCCCCATACAAAGCCGCACAACGCGCCTAAAGAAGTTTTTACTAAAAAAAATCAAAGATTGCTGCGATTCTAGGTACGACTGAAATGGTTGAAACTAGTTTTACAGCACTTTCCAAAATAATTGTTTCCATGAACGGATTTGCAAAATATTTTCAAATCTCCAAATAATTTTGTAATAAATATATTATATAATATTGTACTTAATTAAATATAGTATATTTTGACTGTTTAATATTGTTTTTAGAAATTCAATGTTTAGTTAAACGGAAAATTTGAAAAAATACTTAAAATAACAGAACTTTGAACTTAAAACAACAGAACCTCCGAAACTTTTTTGTTTTTGAGTAAAAGATGTAAGTGTATACAACCAAATAAATTTTATACATATTGGAAAAAATATTATTATTATTTTGTTCGGCAACTTTTCGTCAATTAAATATTAATTAAATTAGCTCGAATTCTGAAAATTTGTACTAAAAAAGCTAGGAAATCATAAAATAACGTGGGTACAAAACAACCTCCTAACTTTAAATCTGAAAAATAAAAATAGCAAATAGTACATGTATTAAATTTTGAATATCTAAAATTTTTTTTTTGTTTTACAATAATTATAATAATTATTTTTTATTTTACATAATTAATAAGGTTATAACTTGTACGTTTTCTAAGATGAGTTTGATTAAAGATTATACAATATTGAAGGAATTCAATTTACCTTTATAGACATCTTTTAAGACAAAATTGTTGATTCACTTTCATTAAATTTTTTTGTTCGACATTTTTAACTTTTTAAACTATTTAATTGGTAAAAACTATAATTTCACACATCATACTCATTTTACTTGAAAAAAAAACACGAATATTTCACAAACCGCACTTTTACGGCATTTACATAAAGTCCACTAAATTTCAAACCATTCATCTCTAAATTTTTATTATAATTTAAGTTTTCATTTATTTAATTTAACAACAGAAATCAACGAACAGCTTGTAAGCATTGTTAAAATAAACATGTTTGATGAATGAACACAAACATTTTTGTTAATATAATCAAATTCAAACCACAAATTCAAACCATTGACAAAATTAAACAGACAACTGTTTGTTGAATTTTACATACAATTTTCAATGCATATCTTTATAATCAATGCATATCTTCCTACCCGGGAGTTCCTATATGCCTTAGTTCTTTTGTTTTTATTGTATATTTTTCCTAAAGTAAAGTAGTATAAGATATCACATAGAATACTATATCACATTTGTAGTAATATTAACTGTTTAAATTGTTAAATATATTTAATACTTTTAACTTAGCACCACACAACACCTTAACAATCAAATTTATACTATATAAAATAGCTTTAACAAACTCTCACTTAAACCATTTTATAAAGCAACAGAACACACGTTTATTATCAACTTAAATGTAAAATACACCACTGATTACTTTTAAATTTAAAGTTAAAATACTGAGTAGACAGAAGTTTGACATAAAGTTTGCTTTTCAGTTGCAAAATCATTACTAAACTAAACTAACTATAAAAAATAAATAATACGGTGAAATGAACCTAAAAATTCAGTAGAACTAACTTTGGTGCATAAGTAGATTTTACTTTGCATCATTTAAATTAGCCAATTAATTGACAAGTCATTTACATTTAATAATACTACAAAGAATCATTAGCCTCACATATGTTCTAACAGTTTTCAGACTTGAGTTTTGAAATCACACTTCAGTTTTGCATTTAATGTTATCTTAAAAACTCACAACATTAATTAACTTAGCTAGTTTTGTAATATAAAACACGCGTAGTTTAAATTAAACATAGCCTATTTTGAACAAATTAACCAAAAACAGGGTAATTATAACTTAAACGCTTTAAACTAGCATAAGTTTAATTTTATTTTTTTCAGTGCTGTGAAAATGTTTTTTTTCCTATTAGTGTAAAATCATTTACAAATTACAGCTGCTATTGAGCAATTCCACGTCACCGCAACAGCATTTGTTCTAGCATTCGGACTGACCTCCTCCGATTTAGATAAAATTTCATACACAGATAGATAGCCAATAACTAGATAAAAATATGATTTCTTTCGAAAAATGCAATTTCACTTTGGGGATGACACCGCTTGACGGCAAAGTTTTACGGGTTGTTGAAACAGTAGTATCAATTTGGCTACACATTGCTAACGATTGACTAAATCGATTTGAGTCATTTATAAGCTCATTGGAAAGGTAATTGATAGGACTTATAAGGTTAACATATTTAAAATTTTGTAGTGGTTTTTTATAACTGTGTTAAACTTAAAAATTATTTTCAAAGATGGCGCTGTTGGGAGTATGTACCCTCATTTTTAAGACATTTTTTTCAGAAGAAAAATGTTCAACTAATTCGTCATCCCAAATGAAATCGTTTGATTGAATCTGCATGATTTATCGTTTTATAAATAAAATTCTTGCAAAATTTTTATTTCCGTTTTTTACAAATTTTTTTTTTAAAGAATGCAGTTTTTTTAAACAATCGTCTATATAACCAAAACCACCGGGATTGTTGTTTTATAGAAATTTAATGATCATTTAATTATTTTAAGGATACACATTAACTAATTGATGGTGTGGATGCTTTTTACATAATTTATCTTTTCATCAATTTATACCTGTGCAAAATTAATTATAAATGCATGTACCTGAAATATATTAAAACTCATTCTGGGAAGTAAATAGTGAAAAAATGATATGAAATAAAATGCATGTTGTATAGAAATCATATAATAATTAACTTTTTATTTTTATTCTAAGTTATGTAATTAAAAAACAAAATATATATTTAATAATAATATTAATATAAATTTACATTACATATTACCGGATTATCTTAAAAACCTTAGTCTTAACTGAATTAGAATATATTTTAGTCAGCAATGTTTTTGTCATCTTTAGGTCAAAACGCATGAAATGATTGTGTACCTTTTATAGTAAACGGCCTCTCGGTATTTGCTTCTAGCCGTAACTTCATTTCTGTATAATAATTTTTACTGACAAGTCTTTGGCGTGATGAATGCGTAAACTTAGCGCAAGAAATTCGAAAGGTGTGTGTCTGCACAATCAGAAGTGAAGAATTTTATAGAAACCCATATAAACATTGCCTGATTTTGCTGAAAAAAAATAGTAACATAATACTATTTCAAGTTTGGAAGAAATTTCAAAACCAGCTAATTTTACGGATAGCTTATTAATGAAAACTTCAGAAAAACATAACCAATCGTCAATAAAAATAGCCAGATTTTATTAGAGATACTTTTCTTGATTATGTTTGCAACCACAGAAATCTAATAAATTAGATATATTTTGTTTTATTTAACATTTGTTACACTTAAATCCCTTCGGGAAAACGCTAAGAACTTTCCATTAAGTTATAAAGTGAAACTTACATATAAATACACATAAATACAATATTCATAAAATCGAAAACAATATTTATCTTAATCTTATTTTATCCATCCAATTTTAATTTTTTCTATAACTCTTATAAGTAATATTAGTGGCGCAACTTTTTTACACGAGCCCGAACATTATTAAATTTTCTGAAAAATGGGATATCATGCTCGCTCAAAAAATCATAATCAGACAAAAAAAAAATAACTCGTAAGAAAACGATGAAAATAACACAACCACACAAAAAAAAACTTTTTCGGCCAGGGGTGTGACTATGGTTTGGCCCCAGTACGTTAGGGCTCGGCGATAGTCTGTAAAAATCACGACGAACCTCCAAAATTAACTAAAACCATTACACCCGATAACTCGTAATGATTTTAACCCTAAACCCCGGTAACACATTGATTTCGTAACTAAATTTATAACTCCGTAACCATTTAAACCCCTTACTCTATAATCTCATAGCCCTATAACCCTGCAAAACAGCCACAAAAACCAACTTCAGTCTGGAGGTCCAACTATGTAAAATATAAGTTTTTGTGGTCACTGAATTCGAATTTGACCTCAGTTTGAGCTTCGCACCTCAGGGTTCGGAGATAATCTAAAATACCCAAATTTTATTTGAGGTTTTTTTTAGGTTATGTCAGAAACCTGGCGTGCTGGGGTCAAACCGAGGTCGAGTTTGTATTAAGTAAACAAGGCTGTGTTTGCAGTTGATTTACATACTAAAGTTTCATAAAGACCTCATGTGTTTGCGTTACGACAAAAACGCCTAATTTTTCACATTTTCTTAAAGCTGAATTGTTTGTAAAAGCAATTGTTTAAAAAAAAAAATTATTTACTGACATTATCACAAACAAAATGGTAGGTCACTGACCTTGACACCATTACTCATTCTCAGGATATTAGTACACTCAGAAAAAAATCCTATATAAATAGTAAGATTTAGTATTATTTCTATAGTATTTACCTATTAATATTTGTCAATAGTATTTCTAGTTTTAAAATAATAATTTGAATACTATTATATCAATTTTTACTTTTCTCTATTAATTTTATATTATTAGAGTTATAAAATCATAGTATATCATATAGAACTTTAATCATATGTACTATTAATGTAAAAATTAGTACATATTAATTTAAAATGATCAAAAGCATTAAAATTAATAGGAGAGACTATAAAATTAAAACTACAATCATTTAAGAATAATAGTGAAACCATAGGATCATCCTGTTATTTCAAAGGGATAATATTATAAATTTTGGGATTGGGTACCTGAATTTAAAAACGCAAATTAAAAACCATATTTCAATGTAATTTATAAATTCATTTATTAATTATAATTTAAGAAATAAGATTCGAAATAAAATAAATAATAATACAAGTTTAAAGAGTTAAATTAACAAGTTTTCATTTTTCAATATTTTTTAATTCTGAAAAATTTTAACGTGTATGATTATAGTTATTGAAAGTCAAAATTAATGAAAGTAAAGTAACAAATCAGTGATCAAAAACAAACACAATGCTTACTCTAGTTTCAAAAGGAAAAATAGTTATAATTGCATTAGTGGCACCAATTATTTCCCTCATTCCCATTTCTACAATAATTGACGTCAACATTTCCTTGTGAGTATCATCAAGATAACCCCGTTTTCCATAAAAACTCAAAATTTCAGCACCTTTCTTGGATTTCTTTAATACATCAGTTAATTGGAAATTATTTATGAGTTCCCTTCCACATGATGTATCCAAAGAAAGGGATGTAGAAGGTAAACTGTTCTCCGTTGAAGATCGTGAACTAGTCCAAGGAGAATTCAGTTCAATCCATTCCCTGCAGGAACTAGAAATTGAAAGCGTACTGCCCTACACATGAATAAAAGATTTTTTATAAATTTTGTTCTTTAAATCTATATACATATTTATAACAAAACTTGCCTGGTCTTTTCTCCATAAATTTAAATGATATTTGAACTTTACTCTAGTTCTTAGAAGAGGAGCCGGAAATAGACCGTCTAATTCTGAGTCCGTTGCTACAATAAGGTTTTCCATACCAAAATCATTGGCTAATTTGAAAAATGTTAATAAAACTAAAGTTTGAAATATTAAATGCATATTATTCTTACCAATAATACGATTGTAGATTAGTTCACTAAACACAAATCGATCACAAACTAATTTTTTCAAATCACCAAGTTCATTTAAATATTCGGCAGCTTCGGCAGTCTCCTCATTTTCCATACCATTTGCCTCCTGCTTAAAATCTGACTGTGCAGGTATTTTGATGTAATCAAATTGATTGTTCTGATCCATTTTTGTTTAAACATTTAACAAGTTGTTTTTACAATCAATAAAAAAAGAAATTAAAAAAAAACACTTTCTCGCGTTGCAATTGAATTGTAACTGATTTGGTTTTACTGAAAATTATGTTATGATGCAATATTTATTGCAGCACATGTTGTAAAAATTATAGGTCACACGATTACTTTAAAAGTATGTACTACTAAAACTATTAGAACATATTATTAATTACATAATTAATTTAATTCTGAATGTACAGTTAGCAAACAATAGTGCAATCTTATAGATGTAATCTGTCCAACAATATGAAATTAAAAGTATTTCTGATTATATTAATTCTTTGCACAATTGGTGAAACAATAATGTACACGTTGTTAAATTTATAGTGCGGGACGTGTTAGTTTAAAAGGAAAACTATTGTAATTATAAGAAAAAATTATAAATATCATCACTATTAGTTCTATAACCGTACTATAAATGTTTTAATAGGACATTTTTCTCTGAGTGTATAAGACAATTTTCAATTGGAGAACAATTAAAAAACCAGTAAGAAAAAGCACCCTATTTAAGACAACAGGTAGGGATATTTTACAGGAATATCGCCGAACTAGAAGAAATTTAGGAAAATATGCAATTCTGTTATTTGTAACTACAGCAGATGTACAG
Source organism: Diogma glabrata (assembly GCA_963693315.1). Taxonomy (NCBI): domain Eukaryota; kingdom Metazoa; phylum Arthropoda; class Insecta; order Diptera; family Cylindrotomidae; genus Diogma; species Diogma glabrata. The sequence goes on from OY856186.1 coordinate 354,672,379, forward strand.
CAAAATAAATTGATAAATATCTAGACAATATGCGAAAGGAATAGGAATCAAGGCTACCACCAAAATCAGTGCTGTTATCACCCCTGTTTGCTGATGCCTCCTTAAATAAGCACAATAAAAGAACTTATCTGTAAATACAATTGCGGCTTGGAAACAGCAGAATTAGTCCAACTGATTGGGGATGGATTAATTCTGCTGGATCTTTGCAACCCATGTGGCGTATTATGCAGCGGCCGAAAAGTTTTTTGCAACATAACTTATATTGTATGCTATAAGGAGTAGGTTTCACCCAAAAATTAATAAGCGCATATTTATGAGAGTTTTAATTTGAAGGTAAGTTGATTTTCAAATCGACGGCAAATCGATGCTGACTTCAAAGATTTCGGAGGTTTCATACTTTTTTTACCGTCATTTACTGGACTATTTGTTTTATTTTGGTTTACTGCTGTTTGGATCCTTCTTTCTATGCAATCGATGAAAATTTATGCAATTGTTGATGAGGGAGTGTTGATGGTGAACTTATGCAGCATAGCAAATTATTTTAATCTTAAATTTTAAATGTATGTTATAACTTTCAAAATTGGTCAAATAAACATTTTAAAAAATTTTAATTTGCTTAAATTGGCTTGGTTTTCATGTTGTATAAATTAATTTAATAATAATTTATTTAAATAAATTTAATAATTTTTTGCTCTAACAACTTTTTTTAAAAAATATTTTGTTACATGTTTCCACCATAAATGGTTATTCTCAAACATTTGAAAATATTATTATTGGTCAAATGTTTAAAGATTGACTGTTTAAATATTAGGTCCTTTTCTTAGTTTTAATCGAACTGCGATACTAATTAAGAGTTATATAAAGTTTTGCAAGCTACTAAGCTCAATAGTAAATAACCATACAACTTTTGAAATTGTTATTGTTGAAAAAAATTATAGAAAACTAAGAATTAGACCTTATATGTCAATACAAACCATATATGTATATTGTGTATATAAAAAAACAATACAGATGCAGTGTGTGTTTCATTTGTAACTCATCACCACCCAGTACCAAAAACGTAGAAACCATAACTAATTCGAAAATTAAAATCATGTCATATTACTATCATTATTGATCAATCGATAAATACAAAATAAAAATCTAATTTCAAATCTCAATTTGATCAATACCGAATCAAATTTAATTAATCTCATTTTTTTCTGATTATTATTTCTATTTTATTCATTATTTCTTGGTCTGTTAGAATATATTATTTAAGTCACGATCACGATCTAATTTTTTTCTGTTGTTATACATGGTTAGATTCCATTTTTTTGGTATTTATTTTTTTTTATTATTATTACTTGGACACAGAAAAATCAAATCAAGGAACAGGTGATCTGCGAAGCTTACATTCTCAAAATGTCTTTGTTTTCAAAACTTAACAATTCAAAAAAATAAAAGCTCATATGTTTGAAATCTAAAGGAGTATTCAAGTGTTTATTAAGAAAACGACATAATTTTCGAATCAACTTAACACATTTTTTTTTCTATATGTTAAATTAGAATATTTTTCTAATAACTGGAATTTAATAATAAAAAAAAACAAAATTCTTGACTAAGTTTATTGTTATGACTCAAGACGATGATGATGATGGTTAAAGATTAAGAAATGTATTTTTATGTACAATTTTTTTTTTTTTTTTCATTTTAATTCAATCAATAATCAATTGGTTACGATTAATATACATGAGAAACAATTTTTAAATCAATTGGATTTTTTGGAGTTTTTTCTGTTAAACGGAAAAATATAATTATAAACTAAAAACTTGGTGTGCTCTTAATTTAGGTTTTTCGAAATTAATATTGAATTTTGATTGATATTGGAGACCGTAAAAAAGCAATATA
>OY856186.1:354674468-354695257 GCA_963693315.1 Diogma glabrata
ATATAGAGAGAACATAACTTTAAAATTGTATGAAGAGAGACATAAGAAATCGTGTTTACTAATATCGTCGCTTTAATAATGAAACAACGTATTCGCAAAAGTGTAGTTTCGAGATAATTGGGTTTAAAGATTTTTCGATTTTCTGATTTTCGTAAACTCGGCAGCACTATTGAATGAATAAAGATATTGAAAAAAAAATTTCTGCCAATTAATCTTGACTAATTTCCCTACAGCATATTAAAATTTCACATAGGTACCTGCTGGCTTTTCTACCTAAAAAGAGGTGAAAAGTCAATCAGGTACCTTATACGTTATTTCATATTTCATATACGTTATTTCATTTTACATAAAAGTACGATTAAGTCTAAAACTAATTATTATTAAACTAACGCATAATATTCTTACAATTTTTTATTTATATGAACCGGCATATCATGTAGTAATGAATGATGCTTATACAATATTTTAGATTTACCATTTCGTGTGGCGATCGTAATGTATGTAAAGTATACGACACTGATTTTACCCAAGTTATTATTCTGTAGGAATTGAAATATCGTACATGCATTTACGCTGTTTCAATATTTAACCGAATTCAAATTTGCATGTACGTTAATTAACAATATATTAATTTTCAACCCCAGTTATAAAAAAATTGGAAAATGTTAAAATGCCACTTTATAGACATCCTTATGGGGAATGCAGCGCACCCATTATATAAAAACAACGTATATATGGCATACGTTATTTCATTATTAAAGCGACGATATGTCATATTCAATTTCTCATTTCGCCATTTGCATTTTTGTTTATTTACAACAACCATCTATTGTATTAAATTATAAATTAAAAACAATTAAATAATTTAAAACGAAACAAAAAGTAAAATCAATTATTTTTGGTTGTGCTTTTTATAAAATGAATGAAAATAATTACGAGAGTATTTTACATTTATATTTACTGTGTTATTTCCAGTGATTTTAAAATAGTGAATATTTTATTATTTTATAATGCCCATGTGCAAATATTTAAGTTATGTATATATCCTGAAAGTATATTATGAAAACTAGCTGGCGACCAACTTTTCATTATTGGCTAGTTTATTTTTAATAGATAAAAGATCAAAATTTATATGTTTGGTTAGAATCAAATTTTAATCTGTCATTTTTCTCATTTCTTTTTATATAGTCGCAGAGAGGGAGAAACTATTATTTTTTGTGGTAGGTTTTTGTCTTATGGATTTAAAAGAAGCTCGCAATAATTGTACAATTTTGAATCAAATGAAAAATTTACGCACGTCTTTGGGAAGACAAACCTGTTTCTCTCTGAGAGAAATAAAGGAAAACAAACAAACAAAAAAAACCATTTGACATAAGAGCAGTCACGTTTAATATTAGTTATGGTGGTCGGTTGTTGTATTCCATTATTTGAATTTTTATTTCTGAATTTTGATGTCACACATAGGTAAAACATTTTTCATCTTTGAAACTTTTTTGGGTTACAAGGTGACCAAAAATTAAACATTTAGGTTGATTGGTGAAGTATCGAAGAGTCATGTTCGATTCGACTAGATTTAGTGGGAATAGTGTGAGATGAATTAAACTCTACTAGGTCATTCAATAAGTCCGTAAGATGACACATAGATGGCGTTACTAGAATTTTTTCCATATGATTTTTATTTAGTACTAACCTTCAAACGATACGTGTATAAATTTGACAGCAATCTGACTATTTATTCGTGAGTTATAGCATTTTGTGTGAAGCAACTTTTGTTTTTGAAAAAAAATGGAAAAAAGTGAATTTCAAATTTTAATAAAGCATTGCTTTTTGATGAAAAAAAATACAGTGGAAACCAAACAATGGCTTGATAAACATTATCCAAACTCTGCTCCATCGAGACAAATGGTAGAGAAGTGGATGGCTGAATTTAAATGTGGTCGTACCAGCACAAAAGATGCAGAGCGCAGTGGACGCCCAAATGAGGCTGTTATTCCAGAAAACATAAAAAAAATCCACAAATTGGTTATGAACGATCGCAAATTGAAGGTGCACGAAATAGCTGACATTGTAAAGGTAGCAGATGGTAGTGTTTTTACCATTTTACATGAACATTTGGGTATGCGAAAGCTCTGTGCAAATTGGGTGCCGCGTGAGCTCACAGTCGACCAAAAACAACAACGAATCGATGCTTCGGAGGAGTCTTTGGCACTGTTAAACCGCAATAAAAGGGAATTCTATCGTAGATATGTGACAATGGATGAGACATGGCTTCACAATTACACACCAGAATCCAAAAGACAGTCAGCTGAGTGGACAGCAGTCGACGAACCGAATCCAAAGCGAGCAAAGACGTAACAGTCGGCCGGTAAGGTGATGGCGTCTGTATTTTAGGATACGAACGGAATAATATTCATCGACTATCTCCAAAAAGGAACCACCATCAACAGCGAGTATTACTGTGAACTTTTGGATCGATTGAAGGCTGAAATCGCAAAGAAACGGCCACATTTGCAAAAGAAAAAAGTGTTGTTTCACCAAGATAATGCACCGTGTCACAGATCGATGAAAACGATGGCAAAATTGAATGAATTGGGCTTTGAATTGCTTACCCACCCACCATATTCTCCAGATTTAGCCCCCAGCGACTTTTTCCTGTTTTCAGATCTCAAGAGAATGCTTGCTGGAAAGAAATTTAAGTCCAATGATGAAGTAATCGCTGAAACTGAGGCCTATTTTGACGAGAAAGAGAAATCGTACTATAAAAGTGGTATAGAAAAGTTGGAAAATCGCTATACTCGTTGTATCGCCCTTGAAGGCAACTATGTTGAATAAAAAAATCGAGTTTTGTCAAAATGTTGTTTTTTTCTTACTTATCCTACGGACTTATTGAACGACCTGTATTACATAAAGTCAAATTGTAATTGTGTCAAAAACCACCATTATGACAAATAATGATAAATTGATAAAATTCGAAATACATGGTGAAATTTATTGAATTAAAGTGATGGCCTATCACACTAATAAAATAATTCCACAAATAAATTTATTTTTTAGATACAATTTCAAAATGATTCAGGTTAACACCAAGATTAACTAGTGGGATGGGGGTGTGACCATAAAGGCCACGCCAAGAACTTCCCGTAAGGTTAAAAACTAGCCAGTTACTGGATAAAGTATACTAAACTACCAAACATAAAAAAAGTTGTACAATATAATTTAACTGCAATAAATATAAATAAAAAACGAAAAATTACAAAATAAATATTAAAACAAATTTGAAAAAAAAGTCAACAAAAAGTGAATATTATTAGCTCAATGAGGGTTTTTAAAGCCTTAAATACGCAAAATTAAGATATATATATATATATATATATATATATATATATATATATATATATATATATATATATATATATATATATATATATATATATATATATATATATAACGATATGAGGTATAACGGAATTTAGCGGCACTCTCACGGTCGCATTTTTCGACCTACACTAAAATAATTTTCTGTGTGTGTTTCGGCAAATAATGTCTTGGACAAGTTCATGAACTGGCCATATCCGGGTACCGGTTAAGCAGCTAGAGCCTAAAAACTTGAATAATCTAGGGCGCTATAACTTCCGTTTGAATAATAATATTTTAATAAAATTTAAAAATATTGAATATTTGAACCTCTTTTTATCATTTTTATCCAGATGACAACCTTGGCGTTTCAGGTTCCTCAAAAATCAGCTGTTTTAAAAATTTACTAAACTTTGCTGTCCTTGATCTAGCTGAAATGGCCAAGCTCATATTTGAAAACTTTTTTTCACGTCCGTAAAATATAAATCTTTCCAAAATTTTCAAAAAAAATAGTTTAAGTCTAACGGTTGAGACCCTAGGTCTGTTGAAATGAAAACAAACGCAAAAGGCAATGCTTTCATCATGTTTCAGTTTATGTTATTTAAATTCATCTTAGCTTTTAAACATACTATAGCCTTTCAACTATAGCCTCAAAAAATTTCAGCTTTCTAACCCAAAAGGTTCCATTTTTATAAGCGTTATAATGAACATCTTGCAAAAAAAATATCAAGCCATTTAATACCATAGAAAAATTATCAAAATCTCTTTTGTTTTTATTTTTTTTACTAAGTAGCCGTTTGAAAAAAGATTAAATAAGAACAAAAAAACACAACAACAAAAGACGATTTTGAAATAAAACTGTTTGATAATGTTTAATCATAAATTATGTGTGATGGTATAATTGTAGTTGTGACGTAGTTCATTTGATCTTTGGTGGATTCAATATGTTATTAAAAGTAGTTTAAACCAACTTAAATAAAACTGTTCCGAAATTGTATTGATGGAGTTAGTTCGGATAATGTATTTAATTTGGTTCGATAATTTTTTTGAATTATTCTGTTTCTACTTATATTTTTTATTTAAACTAATCTGACTTATCTAATTTCATTTGGACACAAAACCGTCTGACCCCGAAATCTACCTATTTCTAGCGGATATACCTGCCGCTGGGATTTTTTTTAATAGAATTTGAATGTGTATGTGCAGTGTGTAATCATATTTAAATATAATAACATACTAACACTCAAACTGCAAACAAAAGTAAGTTGTCTAGACCGATTCAGAAGGTATTGAAAGGTGAAGATATCATTAAAATGATCAATATCAAAAATGATTTACAACTCAACAACCCAACCTTATGGTGAGATAAAAGGTCAGCATTTGTTTGATGAACTGCGACCACTATATACGGACACCTCAAAAGCAAATTTGTTCTATCACTTGTTAACTATGTTTTACCAAACATTCGGCAAAAACACTTAATAACTGTGGCTGTTGTTGTGATATATTTAAAATAATAAGATAAAGTTTTAACCGAAAGTGACAAGTTGCGAAAAACTACTATAAACATTACTCAAATCTTATGCTCTAAGTTTCAACAAAATTAAATGTCTGGACTGAGTGTTATTGAAGTCTAAAAAACAGTTGTTCAACGAACCACAGACATCCTCTCCGACTCCTTTGCCAAATTTTGAAAATAGCTCGTTCAAAATAGCATATTTTACATGTTCGAATAAACCCGGATGCGTTTGTAGCTCATTTTATTCAAAAGTTTCATCAAGTTCTCATGCGTTTGCGTAATGAAAATAACACCTATTTTTCAAATTTTTTTTAAAAAACTCAAAAAGTAAGATAGCAATTGTTTCTACCAAATGTCATTATAAATGTCTGACATGATGACAAGCAAAATGGGAGGTAAATGGTCTTGATAGCATTATTTTTTCTCGTAATATTTGCAAGAGATGGTTTTCTATTTTTGGAAACCACTAAAAAATAAATGAACTGATTTCATTAGAAAAGGACTGGGCTGTAAGTTCTGCCAGGATATATCGATTGTGACGATTAAAATTGAAATCGGCTCATCCGTTGTTGAGACAGCGTTGGACAAATTTTTGTCCACATACGACGACACACACGCACATACACACACATACATACTGCCAGCTAAAAATAGCCTAAACAGCATCAGGAGGTCTTGAAACGTAAAGATATTATAAACATTTCTATTTTAAAAATCGACCCAAAACAATAACTTCTTATATCAGGAAGTTAACAAACAGTTGACCACGCAATCTACTCTCGAACCTCTGACCTTTATGTCAAATTTAGAAAAAAAACTCACACTGAAAAAAAAGAATGTTTGAAAAGTATTTGCGGCAAACTTTCGTATGTTTTGTACAAATATAAATTTTTTGTAGCAAATATTTATTATTGATTACAAACAAAAATTGTTTGTTACAAACAGCACGTTAAAAACTCTTTTTGGCTCAAAAAATTAATATTTGATACAAACAGTTTACTGATCATCCCAAATATTTTAGGTGTTTGTCTCTACTAATATCACAATCCAATATAAATTTTTTGTTCGAAACAATCAAACGATTTCGAACAACCACTTTGATTGTTTGGGTTAAATTATATTGAAAAGAAGTATTTATCGTCAACAATAAATGTTTCTTCTAAAAAATAATCGTTTGAGTAAAATATTTTAGTTTTTGAACTTCTGTTTTTCTTTCATCATTGTCAAAAGTGATCAAAAGTCATAAGTGATAATAACGAAAGTGCGTTTTATAAATAATTAAAATATTGTTAGTGGTAATTAAGGTTATTGATTAGTAAATTGAATTTATTTAATGGTGGTTTTTAAAATTATGTGATGTGACTGTATTTTATAAATTGAGAGAAGTGAATCAATTTTGTGAGAAATTTTAACAAATTTTTTAATATATTCATTTATAATGTCTTCATTAGTTCCATCAGTAAGAAACAAAAACAACATAATCTGCAAATTCAAGAAATGTATATTCAGCATTTTTATAGGTTTGAAAAATATTAAGAATGTGAATATACTTTAGTGAATATAGTTTATTGATTGTTTAATTTTTTTATAGTACGAAGCCGCTATAAAAAACTTGAAGTGTTCATCAACCAAGAATATATTTAATTGGAAATGTTTAAAACCAGGCTTGTCATCGTTGCTTTATTTGGAATAGGAGCAGATTTTTCCCAATTTTAATTTAGAAAAGGCTGAGTACAAATATTGTATTGTATGGCAAAATTGAAGTGCTGGTCATCTTTGTTTAAAGATATCTTTTGTTGTTTGCTTATGAAGATAAAAGGCTGGTATTGCAGTTTATTGAATATATTATAGTAATTGCAAATTAGATATTTATTTATATGCTATCAATTTTAAAGATGAACGCGGTGGGCTGGAATCACTCTTTAAAAGTTTTTTATGCGAAAAATGCTCGTACTTTCTATGTATTGCAATAAAAAGTATAAAAAAAATTAGAAAATAAAAAACATATAATTTTATACATTTAAGCAATAAAATATTTATTATTAATTTCTAAGCAATAAAAGCAATAATAATTATAATAAACCAAAGCATAGAATAATAAATATGTATATGTATATATTAGACTGGTCGTTAAAAACTAAATTTTCCGAGACGCCCCCTAGAAAAATTCTTTGTGGTCAAAAAACCACAATGGCATTAATTTTTTTTTTTTTAAATCAAAAGAACACGTGCCGCAAAATCGTCGAAGTTGATTTTTTGAAAAATTCGTAGATTTTTTCAAATATCTTATAAATTATGCAGATGTCAAAAAAAATCATATAACCATTTTTGTAGGAAATTTAATTTTCTACAAAAAAGGTCCAAGTCATTTTTTCCCGAAAACGTATAGTTCTCATGATATTTTGAAAATGAACTTGTAAGTTTTCGTAATTTTTAAAAAACATAAAAAATAAAGATGACGAAAAAGTCCTAATTTTCTTCTTATGCTATAGAATGAAATGTATAAAAAAATTATCGTGACAAAAAAAATCAAAATTAGTACTTTTTCGTCGAAATTTTCATCATTAAGTTTTACGAGTTTCGACGAATTTTAAGTTTTATTTCAAAATATCATCAGAAATATAGGTTTTAGGAAAAAAATGACTTGGACCTTTTTTGTAGAGAATTGAATTTCCTACAAAAATTGTTATGTGATTTTTTTTGACATCTGAATATTTTATGAGATATTAACAATTTTATCAAAAAATAAACTTCGATGATTTTGCGGCACGTGTTCTTTTGACTTAAAAAAAAAAAAAATAGTGCCGTTGTGGTTTTTTGACCACAAAGAATTTTTCTAGGGGGCGTCTCGGAAAATTTAGTTTTTAACGACCAGTCTAGTATATATATACCTATGCCCTTAAACATTAGAGCTATTTTTGTTTCATTTACACAATTTACACTTTTGATTTAAACATATAAGTAATTGTGTTTGTATCAAGTGGCAATATTATTTTTAAATACAGTCGCATATAGTAGAAAATAGTCCCGTTTGATTTGACAAACTATCTCAGTTTTATGAAGAAAATTTAAACATTGCATGCAATTTTTTTCATAAAACTCAGTTAATTTAGTCAAATCGAACCAGCCTATTCTCTATAAATGCGGTTGTATTTAAAAATAATATCGTCACTTGAGACAAACACAATTATTATATATAATCGTTCACAATAAAGTTCCATGTTTCACGTAAATAGAAATTTTTGTTTGGGGTCAATATTACAGCCTTTTCCCCCGAACAGTTTTTCTATTACAACCGTTTGCCACAAAAGCTTTATGTCATTTACAATAAACATTTTGTGTTTGTAGAAAACTACAATTTTTGATTCCCCCAAACACTTATTGTTTTCTCTAAAATATAAGCACATTTGTAGCAACTAGAATTAATATTTGCGGGTAACAATAATGTTATTTACAACAAACAAAACTCCCAAACACTTTTCTTGTTAATTCAATGAATTATTTGTGATATTACATCACTCCGATGGAAATAATCCCATCATGAATAATAAGACTGAATCTAACAAAATATGGTGTGCAATTTATGAAATTTTTTTGCTATCCACAAAATTGTCGATCGATCTAGTTTCGAACCGATAAGAACTTTTTATTACACTTTAAAAAGTATATCATTCTCATCAGGGCTAGCCGACTAGATACACTACCAAAAAAATTTTTCGCTATATAAACCTAAAATAGGTCACTTCTCTAGCGAAGTATAAGAAACCAAAAAACTTTCATAAACATATGATATTAGATTCAGGTTTAGTCAATTTGTTTCTCTAATTGATCACTATTGTTGTTATACTCTAACCAAGTTAGAATTGGATAACAAACTTGTATCGGTAAGAAGAAGATGACCATCTTCACTTGTGTCTATCGACACATTATCTACAATTAATTCAATGAATTATTTGTGATATTACATCACTCCGATGGAAATAATCCCATCATGAATAATAAGACTGAATCTAACAAAATATGGTGTGCAATTTATGAAATTTTTTTGCTATCCACAAAATTGTCGATCGATCTAGTTTCGAACCGATAAGAACTTTTTATTACACTTTAAAAAAGTATATCATTCTCATCAGGGCTAGCCGACTAGATACACTACCAAAAAAATTTTTCGCTATATAAACCTAAAATAGGTCACTTCTCTAGCGAAGTATAAGAAACCCAAAAAACTTTCATAAACATATGATATTAGATTCAGGTTTAGTCAATTTGTTTCTCTAATTGATCACTATTGTTGTTATACTCTAACCAAGTTAGAATTGGATAACAAACTTGTATCGGTAAGAAGATGGTCATCTTCTTCTTACCGATACAAGTTTGTTATCCAATTCTAACTTGGTTAGAGTATAACAACAATAGTGATCAATTAGAGAAACAAATTGACTAAACCTGAATCTAATATCATATGTTTATGAAAGTTTTTTGGTTTCTTATACTTCGCTAGAGAAGTGACCTATTTTAGGTTTATATAGCGAAAAATTTTTTTGGTAGTGTATCTAGTCGGCTAGCCCTGATGAGAATGATATACTTTTTTAAAGTGTAATAAAAAGTTCTTATCGGTTCGAAACTAGATCGATCGACAATTTTGTGGATAGCAAAAAAATTTCATAAATTGCACACCATATTTTGTTAGATTCAGTCTTATTATTCATGATGGGATTATTTCCATCGGAGTGATGTAATATCACAAATAATTCATTGAATTAATTGTAGATAATGTGTCGATAGACACAAGTGAAGATGGTCATCTTCTTCTTACCGATACAAGTTTGTTATCCAATTCTAACTTGGTTAGAGTATAACAACAATAGTGATCAATTAGAGAAACAAATTGACTAAACCTGAATCTAATATCATATGTTTATGAAAGTTTTTTGGTTTCTTATACTTCGCTAGAGAAGTGACCTATTTTAGGTTTATATAGCGAAAAATTTTTTTGGTAGTGTATCTAGTCGGCTAGCCCTGATGAGAATGATATACTTTTTTAAAGTGTAATAAAAAGTTCTTATCGGTTCGAAACTAGATCGATCGACAATTTTGTGGATAGCAAAAAAATTTCATAAATTGCACACCATATTTTGTTAGATTCAGTCTTACTTTTCTTGTTTCCTGCAAAAAGTGTTTGAGGCAAACATATCGTTTTTTGAGTGCAGGTTTTTGATATTCAAGTAAACCCGGATGCGTTTGCAGCTCATTTACATACCAAAGTTTCTTCTAGATATCATGCGTTTGCATAAAGAAAATAACACGTAGTTTATTCACATTTTGTTAAAAATCTCAAATCAAAAACTAAGATAGCAATTGTTTATAAAAATCTCATTGTAAATGTCTGACATGATGATAATATGGAAGCTTCATGGCCTTGATTTTCGGTTTTTTGGAAACCACTAAAAAACAAATGATTTAATTTCGCTAGAAAAGGACTGGGCTCTACGTTACGACAAGATACATCGATTGCGACCATTTTAAAATCGACCCATCCGTTGTTGAGAAAGCGTTGGGCAAAAATTCTCCACACAGCGATATACACACACATACACACACACACACACACATACAGACTGCCAGCTAAAAATAGTCTCATGGTCATGAAACGTAAAGATATCATAAAAATTCCGATTTCGAAAACCGACCCAAAAATAATAACTTCCCATATCGGGAAGTTAAAAAGCAATATTCTAAATAGATTAAGGTAAGGTCAAATTAAATTAAATTAACTTTCTGTTGTTGCAAAACTATTCAAGACCTAGGTCCCACAACAACGTGTGTTTTCATTTAAATGAGGTCAATAAAGTCTCTCTACATTTTGTATTTTTGAAAGCATGTCCTTAACAGTTTGACTATTTGCGCTAACTGATGAGTAATACGAGTAAATAAAAATACCTGAGGTATGATGCTACGATATCATCTGAGCACTGTTGAGGATGATGTTTATAAAAAACTGGAACAAATTTCGAGCACCCACTATTTGTATAGCACGCTTTTGAGCAGAAACAAAGCAGGTCAGGCTGAAAATAAATGTTGCGTAATGTTCCATACAGGGACGAATATAAAACTTATAAATGTGGAGTACTTGATATTAAGTGAAACAAATCCGAATGAAGTAAAAGAAGGAATCATTATCAAGATTCTACCATAGTACTATACATAACATGATATACTTTCCTTTGATCTAAACACTCACTCCTATAAGTTTTGTTTTGTGCTTTCAAGTTTCAACACATCCGTTATTTATCTGCTCCAAACAATCTTCTTACAACCAAATTATTTACATTTACATTTCATTTCAAAACAGTCGATGTAAAACTTTTTATTTTTATTCAATTCCTATAAAAGCAGGCCTTCTTACAATTATATTCTTACCTAAATTTTCATCTAAATTCAATTTTTGTCTATCAGAAAATCTGTTTGTTTTTTCTATTATTTTGAAATAATAATATAATAAAATTTATATGTTTACGTTATTTTATGTTTTAATTGAAAATAAACAATGGAGTTTCCTTTCCGTCTTAAGATTTTCAGGTTTCATAAAATGCAAAAGTATTTTCCTGGCTTATATAAAATATTCTCATGTACATGATGTTATCGTGGACATCCGCCTTCGCTGGGTTTTATATTAAAACACTTTTGACGTACAATGTATATGAACAAAAGTTTTGTAACATATGTATGACTAATCTAATTGACATACATTACATATGTTATTCTCCCAACCAAACTATTCTAAACAATTAAATAAGTCATCAACAACTTAAAAGCCTAGATCTAATTTCTATAAATTCCCACGACATACATGTTATAAGGAAACCCAATTAACTTAAAATAATATTAAAGTTGATGACATCACAAAAATAAAATATGGAGGGGCTGAAATCTCACAGCTCTGAGATATCAAGACTTCGGTCTGGGTTAAGGATTTTGATATAGTTTTCGGCAAAAAACTTTTATGCGGACATAGTTTTTAGCTAAACTCAGCAAACTACTCAAAAACCTCTCCATTTAGTGTTTCGAGAAAATATTACAAAATCACAAATTCATATTTCTTTCAAAATTCCAAAAATTTTGTAAAAAATAAATAATATCAAACTTTTTCCAAAATCCTAAATATATTCCAAAAATTATTACAAAATCAAAGATTAAACTTTTTTCAAAAATTCTGAAAATACTGCAAAAATTATACAAAATCAAGTATTGAAACTTTTTTCAAAATTCCAAATATTCCAAAAATTAGAATAAAATCAAATATTTAAACTTTTTCTAAATTCTAATAATATTCCAAAATTTCTTAAAAATTCAAAAATTCAAACTTTTTCCAAAACTAAAAATATTGCAAAAACTATAACAATATCAAAAATTGAAACTTTTTCCAAAATTACAAAAATTATTATAAAATTTAAAATTTTTAAAATTCTAAAAATATTCCAAAAATTCTTACAAAATCAAAAATTGAAACTTTTTCAAAATTCCAAAAATATTCAAAAACTATAACAAATTCAAAAATGTCCATGTCCAATTTCATTTTCATTTTCAGCAAACTATTCAAAAACCTTCAATTTAGCGATTTGAGAAAATATCACAAGATCACAACTTCATATTTCTTTCAAAATTCCAAAAATATTGTAAAAATTTAATGAAATATTAAATTTAATAAAATTTAATAAAATTTAATAAAATCAAACTTTTTTCAACATTCTAAAAATATTCCAAAAATTATTACAATATCAAAAATTAAAACTTTTTCCAAAATTCTATAAATATTGCAAAAATTATTTCAAAATCAAAAACACATACTTTTTCAAAATTCCAAAAATATTTCAAAAACTATAACAAATTCAAAAATTTCCATGTCCAATTTCATTTTCAATTACATTTACGTCATAAAAACAGCTACATTTTTTTTCCCGAAACATTGGCTAAAAAAATCAATGAAATCATTTTTTGACACGCTTGACATTATTTTTTTAACAAACTTATAATGCCATAATTCTTTATAATAATAACATATTTTCACCTCATACAAATTATTTATTTTATTTCCAAAAAATTAGGTAAAAAAATAAATAAAAATCTTTCTTTTGACACACTTGACAACATTTTTTGACAAACTTATAATGCAATAATCTAGATTTTGGTCTCACATACCAATCCCGATAATCAAGATTTCTCGAAATTCAATGTTCCTACTCGTAATCACTTAAAATGAACGTTTTTTAAGCAAAAAATATGCAAATTTCCTTGTTTTGACACACATAATGATTTTTTTGACACACTTCCGGTACAGTTATCGAACACAGCGTACTTTCGGACCTGTCTCTTGAGTATACCTATCTTTAGAAAAAAAATTTTTTGAAATCCCTCCAGTGGTTTTCCCTGCAGCGTAGGTAATGACAGACATACATTTTGTTTTTTGCTTTTTTAGAATCAGTAGGTCAATCAGGTCCTAAAACGTCGAGAAATGCCAAAAAAGTGGGGGTAAGACTTTGAGCTCATGAATGTAATACTTAGGTGTTTCAGACCAAAGTAATTTTTACTTCTATCAAATTTTATAGATCGTAGAATGCTAACCAATTTTTAATAAGCAAATAGTTTTTCTAATTTTGAAATGTTATCCAATAATTATAATTATTAAAAGATAATAATAATTATTAAAAGAATGGGAAAATGTGACGAATGGAAAGAAGATGGATAGGAAAGATTTTTCATCCGGCACAAACGTTATAAAAAAGAGCTGACTATTTTAAAACGGAATGGTACTCATCGAAAGAATCTCAGTTCTGTAAAAATTGTACCAAAATTTGATAATCTTTAAATGAAGACAGTTTAGACATCTTATGGTTTCTAAGATCCCACTTTAAAACAAAAGTCGCCTTTCAGAGTAGATAAAAATTTAAAACAATTATATTTTTCCTAAAAATAAAATATGATGCGTTATATTTTTTGTTTATTTTTTAAACTGATTAGTGGATAAAAATGACTTTTATAACAAACTTTAACTTCCTGTTCAGCAACGGTTACAGCACCGGGACTCGGTTTTGAAACTGTCTAGCACCGAAATCCCGGTTCTGAAAAATAGAACAATAGAATTACGGATTGTACGTGTTGTTGTCGGTAACAGGTCAGAAATCTTTTATCTCTGGGGTAGGGTACTTACAAAATGGACATGCCAAGTTCACTCCCCCGGCACATGGGAACTGGAGTTATGCAACAAAGTGAAGCTGAATTTTTTTTTTGCGTGCTTGTAAGCGATATAACTCGTAAATGGTGCACTTTAGGATACTGGTACCATGGAAATTTTTTGTTCCTTAAATGTTTTTCTAATTTCCAGCACACTTAGTTGAATAACTCCAGTTCCCAGGTCCCGGGCGAGTGGACTCGGCATGTCCATTATGTGAGTACCCTACCCCAGAGATTAAAAAAAATCCTGACCTGTTACCGACAACAACACGTAAGCCATATCTTTTTCAGTTATTCCATGGGCCTAACATGTCTCTGTACTGAATGCTCTAGTTGCTACTCATAGAACTTTGCTTAAATCTTAATTTCTTCTTTGTAAAATGTGTTGCTTCTGTAGAAATATTAGACAAACATATATGATCATGTAACATTTGAAATTATATTGAAACAATTTTAGAAAAATTATTTATTTATACAAAAATTTAAGCTTATATTATATCTTTTGAAAAAAATATGATTAGGTATACTTGTAATGTTACTATTTTATAAGAATTATGATGGTAAATCAAAATTAATTGCAAAAGGTTTTCCCACGTGCAATAAAAACGATCTTTATCCTATTGGATTTAGCTTATTTTATAATTCATCACAATTATTATTGATTGGATTTTTAATGGAAATTATGAGTTGGTTTTAATTAAAATTTATTTTCAGTTTCATGGGAATGTTTGGCTTAACATCTTTTACGATGATTGATGAATAACTGTACCAAATTATTTGTTACAGAAAAAAAGTTGGCTGTTGTGTTTGTTTCTACGGATTTTTCTGGTTGAGTTTCTCTTTAAGAATTAATTTTACTGATTAATTATTTTTTACATAATTGCTCAATCCAAAGAGTATTTTTCAAGTTTGTCATGTTGGTTGAATATGAGGTACCGGTATTTGGAATCCAGATTTGGAAACTTTGCAAAAATCGTATATATCATCAAATCTGGATATAACGAATTAAAGCTACTGAGATTTAAACTAAAACAACATCACTAATTTAATAATTCAAAATAGCTTTATAAATGTAGACTGTCGCGCATTAGGCTGTAAAAGCCGAGTTAAACTGAAACAAATAAAAAATTGTATGCAATTGTTGTCGTTCGATTTGACTGCAGCTTGTATAGTATAATGAAAAAATTGTATACGTAAAATCTCAAAACATTCAAAACAATTTCAAGCGATTAAAAAAACAGAGCCACTGTAAAATAAAATCATTCGAAATTTCATTTCAATTTTAAATTAATATTAGTATTACGGATTACCACTTTGTGATGAAATAATTTTCGATTGAGAAAACTTGAAATTCAAATAAGAGATATGGTAACCGTATTCTGTCTTTCAAAGTTATTATTAGCCATAGCTTTATGCAGATAGCATAAACATAAACGTATGGTAGAAATTATTGACAGTACCGAATGAATGATAGTAAAAAACTATTATTCTATTAAATTATTGGCGGTATAAATTTATAGTATAACTTATTTTTTGTTTGCCGTTTTATATCCGTAGGAATATTTAACCGTATCTTTTGAGGGGTTTCATCCTTGGATTTTTTCATGTCTTAAAATATGTTTGGTTGGGTCCAGTTTATGCTATATTATTAAAAATTAATTAATTTTCTTCAGAATATTATAATTAATAATTTTTTCAATTAAATAAGCATAAATATAAGTGTGTTAAATTTTTACCGAAACCGGTAAAAAATTAGAAATTTACCGTTTTTTTGGAATGTGTTTTTGGGTATTTACTGGTTAACCGATTAACCGGTATTGTAAACCCTAAGTTCACTTTATTGTTATGGTCGAGTTGCACATGAAGTCTTAATTTTAATCGATTAGTTTGATATGGGAGACCAGCCCAAAGTTTTTTCAATTTATCGACTATATTAGTTGACTATCGGTTAACTGGAAAACCGGAGTGTTGATGGTTGTTAATGTTCTGCTTAAAATATTTTTGATTCAGATTGGACTCGAAACCAGGTGCTCTGAGTTCGAAGTCCAACGTGCTTACCACTAGGCCACTCAACACACTACAATACAAGTTAAGTTTGAGTGATAATTAGCATTAAGTTTGGATGTGATAGTTTGCATCTGTTTGTGAGACCATGGTGTTCGATCATTGAAGTAAAATTATGTCAAAAAATCGTAAAGTACATCAACAAAACAATTTTCATACATTTTGTTGCACAATTTTTTGTGACAAACATGCAGCAAGCATTTGGCACATAAAAGTAGTTATTTGGATCACATAAATTGTAAACAATTATGAAATTGAAGCAAATTTCAGTTTCAGATACTTCTAACAGAAGCAGTTGGAAAATATTAAATTGTTGCAGTTTTTAACAAAGTCGTAATTTTTAAAATAAGTATTTACGCTAAAGGAAGATATTTGACTAACAAATTGGCTATTATTTCTATAAATTACCATCTGTTATTTGTGTTACCTGTAACTGTTATCTGTATTTCATATTAATTTCGTAATGCATTTCTTAACGGAAATAAAATTTCTGCTGTAGGTATTGTTTATTTACCAAGCCTTTTTTATTGAAAGTTACGCGTGTTTAGTGTTAATTGTAATGAAATGTGTATAGATTTACGATTCTAAATATTCCAAAATTTATGCTACCTAGCATGAAAACTAGGGTTCGTGATCAGTGGCGTAGCCAGAATTTTCCATTGGGGGGGGGGTCAAGGATTATTTTATAAGACTTAATAGTTTAACCCAATAAACCAACTAATTAGTTTTATTAATAATTCATTACAATAATAGATACTTCATTTTAATGTTTCCTTAATTTTAATTTTTTTAATTTATAATTTTTTAAAAAATAGATTAATGATTTTTTTTAACTATTTTAAATTATTTTTAATTAACTTTAAGAAAACAAATATCGAATAATTTTTATTTCAAAAAAAAATATTTTTACAATATTTTTTTTTTTTAGTAAAAAGTGTTGTGCAGTAGGAATTACAAAATATGTCACAACAACACATAGATACCTTTTAAGACCATATAGGTCCCGCAACAACATGCATCTTGAGGTGTTGGTGGACGTTTTATTTAAATCTTTGTGGATTGAAGGCACTCGAGACTATTAATTCAGGCAAAGCATTCCATTTGTACGATGTACGCACAAAGAAATCCCTTTGCATTTTGTTACTGGGGCAGTGAGTAATCCCGACAGTTTGACTATTTGCACAAACAGATTAACGAGTTGAACAAGGAAAAGAAGATGTCTGAGGCATTATAGATCTAATTTCTTTCGAGCACTGCTGGTGACGATATTTATAAAAAACAACGGGATCAGCAACAGTGCGACGATGTTGTAGGGAATCAAGATTTAATGTTAAATTTCGATCACCAACAATTCGTATAGCACGCTTTTCAACAGAGTCCAAAAGGCCCAAGATGGTAACAGATGCAGCGCCCCAAACTTGACAACAATACTCCATGCAGGGACGAATATAGGACTTATAAATGTGGAGTAATTGATACAGAGAAAAATATTTTTTACATCTATTGAGGAGGCCGAGTTTTCTTGATGCGCTCTTTGCCATGGCCATGATATGATCGTTCCTGAGTAAGTCATTCGTCTATTTGGTCGTTACACATATTAATTGAAATATCATTGGGAAACTCGGTCTTTGATCTGGAAACAATCAATAGCTGTGTTTTGGTGGAATTAAAAATGACCAAATTTTTGTCACCTCAATCGGCGACTTTTTTCAGTCCTCGTTTACATTTATGGCAGCGTCTCTCCGGGCGGGATTTATTTCTTCATGCATTTACCCTTTGAAGATAGGGGGACGAATGACTTGTGCAGTGTACTATCATCTGCAAAACTGTTTATTGGGTTCTTGATGATTTGCAACAGTTCGTTGATATAAATTAAAAATAAAGTGGGAGATAAAACTGAGCCTTAGGTACATCAGCGTTAGTTAATTTGGACTCAGAAATAAAGCCATCTATAGATACCGAGATGTATCGGTTAGACAGAAAATTTTGAATCAACTTCACAACTGCGGTATGAAAACCGTACGCAACGAGCTTGTTGATCAAGTTGGCATGCCAGATTCGATCAAATGCTGTTGAGATGTCTAATGCGATTACGTCCTCCAAAAATTTGGATATGTGTGAATTAATATATTGCTCGTATATTTTAAACAGGACTGGGAGTAAGGTTATTAGTCTGTAATTTGAAATATCACATTTCGTTCCTTTTTTGGGACAGGCTGGACATTGGCCAACTTCCAGCAGGATGGAAAAATACCAGATTTATAGGATTTATAAAATATTTTGGTGAGAGTTGGTGCAATATAAAACAAAAATATCGAATAATTTTAATTAACTTTCATAAAACAAATTTCGAATAATTTTTAATTAACTTTAAAAAAGCAAATTTCGAATAATTCTTTATTAACTTTAAAAAATGATAATTTTCTTTATTTTTAAATAGAAATTTTTGTGCTAGTGACTTTGAAATTTAAACTTATTTGAAACTGAATGACACTTTACCTATTGATTCGCCTCAAACCTGTGTCTAGGAAGGGATGAAAAATGATTTTCCTGATTAATCAAATTCCTTAAAATATCAAGGCGTTAGATATCATTTTAACTATTCTAACACAATTAATTTTCTTTTGTATTTAGAACAACTTCCAGGACACTTTGTTTTGTCCGATCTTATCTATTGTCCGATCTACGAAATTGTTATTTGTTATTTCCAGCACGGAATACTAGTTATGAAAAAATTGCTGTAATTTATTTCTCAAATCCTATTTCACGATGTACAGGAATAGGGCTACAGATGTACTCATAAAGAAAGAATAGTAGATAAAATAGTAGACCAGTGGGCATAAATAAAAGATGCCAGAATAGTACATTATGATGCTAGGACGTAAAGCTAAAGATTTTGGTCGTATGTGGAGTTGCATCCACATTAAGTCCAAAATAGCTTATGTCCGTGCATCATATACTATTTTTTATTCGCCGCAAGTAAAATATTTAAAAAAAAATGTTTATTCTAAATTGAAATTACGAATTTGCATAAATTTTGAAATAAAAATATGTGGAACAAGTTACCTTTGACATAATATTTGTTATTTTTTCCAAATTATTGTATCACTATTTTTTTTTATTTAGCGTATGGTTTTTTTGAGACACATTTAAAATTAAACTTAAAATAGGTAGACTCTTCTATGAAATCTACCTAAAACAAAGCATGGATACACATTAAATGAACTTACATTCAATTTGATTGCGCGTCTTTTAGTAAAAATTAAAAAGTAAAATATTTGAACATTGGGCAGTACATTTGAATATTAGATGTTTACATCGAGCGAGTCTATCCATGCTACTACATCGGGAGTTGCCAAATGGATGTCTTAGATGTCGCCACAGTTGCAATGTGTTTTATGGTTTATTGTGGATCGCCGCAGTCACACTCAGGGGACTCTGAAATGCCCCACAGGTAGAAAGAATCAGCACAACGTCCATGATTCGTTCTTATTCGGTTTAGTGTAGTCCAGGTATGACGTGGCAGATCGAAACCAGGTTGGGTAGAAGTCGGGTTAGTAATAGAAAGGCCAGTTGTATTTATGATGCCAGGAGGTGTCCCAGACATCCAAGATATTAAAATTAGTTGCCAGCAGGTTGCTGGCAGTTTTATGTGCAGGCTTTCTTGACTTCAATCGACAACGAGTGTGGTCACCGTTATCTTCGTGCAAGGGTAACGTGATGTTGTTGGTTACCTTTTTATGTTCACGCATGAGAGCATGCGAGCGTCTGAGTGCAGGTGGAGCGATATTGCTTAACACAGGGCCAAGGTTAAGGGGTGGTTCTGATAGTACTACTTATAGTACGCATCGTGGCATGCAGCTGGCAGTCAACTTTTTGTGTATGTGTGCTAGTGAGTATGTGTGCTATCACTATGACAACATAGTGGAGGGTGGGGTTCTATGGAACGAAAAGAAAGCAACTGTTCAATTCATTCGTAAGATTCCAGGGAAAAAATCTTAATATTAGAATATTAGAGCAATTCTTCTAGAAGACAGAAACTTTAAAATTTCAATGGGGGGGTTTAAACCCGAATAAACCCGTATATCGCTACGCCTGATTTTGGTAATCTGACGATTAATGTTTACATTCGAAACATGTTATAATAAATATATACCAAAAAAGTTTGTTCCGTTGATTATAATTACAATAATTTATTTATATAAATTATTGATTTTATTTAAAAATGTATTAGTCATTCATCCAGATTTTTCTGCTTCGGCTATTTTAAGTCGAGTTGCCGTAAAGATTTTAAAATCGTAATTTGCCGAATGACAAAGAAAATAAATAAGTGATACTGAGCAAAAAGTGGGAATCGCTGCGAAAATTTAAATGTTTGCTTAAATAACTTTAATAAACTTAACTTAACTTTAATAAAATCGTAAAACTGCCGAATTGGAAAATTCTTTTAGTAAAAATGCCGAATTTGCCGAATGGGAAAATTCTTGGGAGGGTATCACAACCCCCAAAACCCCCCTCGGCTTCAGGTCTGACAGAAAGAGGGAAGAAGGGGGTTCTGAGGAACGAAAAGAAAGCAACTGTTCAATTCATTCGTAAGATACCAGAGAAAAAATCTTAATAT
>OY856186.1:354695457-354723501 GCA_963693315.1 Diogma glabrata
ATATTTCAAAAACTATAACAAATTCAAAAACTTCCATGTCTAATTTCATTTTAGATTACATTTACGTCATAAAAACAGCTACATTTTTTTTCCAAAAAATTGGCTAAAAAATAAATGAAATCATTTTTTGACACACTTGACATTATTTTTTGACAAACTTATAATGCCATAATTCTCTATAATAATAATAAAATATCATGTCATACAAACTATTAATTTTATTGTTTTCTAAAAAAAATGGGTAAAAAATAAATAAAAACCTTTCTTTTGACACACTTGTCAACATTTTTTTGACAAACTTATAATCCATAATTCTCAATAATAATAATAAAATTTCGTTTCAAAGAAACAATTTTATTTTTTTCCAAAAAAGGGTAAACAACTAAATAAAAATCTTTTGACACACTTGACAACATTTTTTTGACAACCTCATAATGCCATAATTCTTAATAATAATAATAAAACTTCATTTCAAACAAACAATTAATTTTATTTTTTTTTCCAAAAAATTAGGTAAAAAAATAAATAAAAATCTTTCTTTTGACACACTTGACAACATTTTTTTGACAAACTTATAATCCATAATTCTCAATAATAATAATAAAATTTCAAAAAAACAATTTGATTTTTTTCCAAAAAAAGGGTAAAAAACTAAATAAAAATCTTTTGACACACTTGACAACATTTTTTTGACAACCTCATAATGCCATAATTCTCAATAATAATAATAAAACTTCATTTTAAACAAACAATTAATTTTATTTTTTTTTCCAATAAATTAGGTAAAAAAACAAATAAAAATCTTTCTTTTGACACACTTGAAAACATTTTTTTGACAAACTTATAATGCAATAATCTAGTTTTTGATCTTACATACCAATCCCGACCATCAAGATTTCTCCAAATTTAATGTTCCTACTCGTAATCACTTAAAATGAACGTTTTTTAAGCCAAAAATATGAAAATTTGCTATTTTTGACACACATAATGATTTTTTTGACACACTTCCGGTACAGTTATCGAACACAGCGTCCTTTCGGACCTGTCCCTTGTAAATACCTATTTTTAGAAAAAAAAATTTTTGAAATCCCTCCAGCGGTTTTCCCTGCAGCGTAGGTAATGACGGCCGGCCGGCCGGCCGGCAGACAGACACACATTTTTTTTTTTTTGCTTTTTTAGAATCAGGAGGTCCTAAAACGTCGAGAAATGTCAAAAAAAGTGGGGGTAAGAATTTCACTTTGAGCTCATGAATGTAATACTTAGGTCTTTCAGACCGAAGTAACTTGAATAAAATTTAAATAAGATTTGTTGAAATTACTGCTGAACGAGGCAATTATATTTATTTAATATAATATTGACCGATATTAACTTCACATAATAAATCGATTGATAATTGGTTAATCGATTTAATTATGAAAATAAATGTAAATAAATGTAATCTTAAGAAGGGATTATAGCGGGGAAACCCTCTATCAATTCCACTATAAATTAAATGAAAATTGTAACGAAAAATCAATCAATAAACTTATCCGAAAGTTTAAAGTTAAAGTGTTAGTTTTAATTTAAAACCTCTAACGGAAGAAAGTCTGCCCAATAGGCCTCAGTCTACGGGTTTAACATGGTTTATCCAGTTGTAAAGACTTTCTTCCCATCATAAATATTGAGACGAATAAGTGGACGCCGTAGTATAGCAGCTCAACAGATAAGTCCACCATATGGCGACCTACCATCAACGAACCTGAAAGGCCACACATCATAGAAAATTCAAAGAAAGATCAGCAGTTGGATCTACAGCGAAATTCAAAAAAAAACTTGGAAGCAGTAAATAAGAACACACACAAGATGGGTAATAATCAACAGAAACCGGAAAAAGAAGAAGAAGTAATAATTACGAATGGAGCCGGTTCAGCCACAAACCTCAACCTACAGGGAACACAAGGAAAAGATTTCACCAAGATAGAAGTGATCACGTCCGCTGTAATCATCGTAATAATAATATTATTCATAGCATACAAGATAAAGGAGTATGTAAAAACAATGATCAGCAAACGGATCATCGCAGCAAACGTGGTAAACGTTTAAGAAGAATTCAGCATCTCAATAAACAAACCTGCTCAAACTGAAGAAATCCAATAAGAAGGACGCTGCAATTCCAAAATAAAAACAATCAAGAAATCTTCATAAAAACAAATATTATGTAATTTCCGTATTCATGTAATCAAAAAAATAATAATAAATGTATTTTTTCCCATAAATATAAGTTTACACAAAATTGTTAGTGTAATTAATATTAAAATAAGTATGTACAAAAAAATAAAAATAATAATTCCATAAATATGAGTATAAGCAAAATTGTTAGTATATAGATAAATAAACAAAAATTTTCAATAAATAACATTTACGCCTAATAAATAGAAAATACCGTATGTATATAACTTAAAATTGAATGTTTACGCCTAAATGTATGGTTATTAAATAATTAAAATAACAAGAATTGTGAAAATTATATAATGTGAAAGTACGGATATGATATTTCAATATCATTTTAGGTTGAAAATAAAAATTTATGTCAATATAAACAAAAATTTTTTCTAGGGTAAATAACTTAATGACAATAAGTAGGTTAAAAACTAAATATTATGTAAATGAATAAAAAATTTTTTTTTGCTAAATCCAAATTTTTCTTAAGAAATAAAATTAATAGAACACAAAAGATGATGATCTTAAATTTTTCTGACCGAAATGGATTCACTGACGAAAGCTGAAAACCTGATTAGACAGACGCGTAAAATAGAAGAGTTACTGAACGAATCTAACTCTAAAACGTATGAGCATACATTGAATCTCTCAACTAAGCTCGAAGAGATCCGAAAGAAATTCAAGACTCTAGCAGTCACACTAGCACTCGAACTCAATAGCCAAGAATTTGAGAAAGTGAAGAAAAATTTCAAAACTCAGTATACAACAGTCAAAGAACTGATTGATGAACAGTCGCATCAACTGATAGAGAAAACTGAAATAGAGAAAAACTCAACTATGGCATCGTTTGATATCAACTCCACCTATAAACTCGTTCCAGAATTCAAGGGTAAATACGAGGAATTGGAAAATTTTTTAAATTTAATTGGTTTCATCCATGACACGCTAAAGGATGATAACGAGAAAGCCAAATTAATCAATTTCATGTTGCAAACTAAATTAGCCGAAAGAGCAAAGATTAGTCTAGGTTCTAGAAGGAGACCAACTAACCTAATAGAATTTAGAAATGTTTTTCGCGAAACATTTAAAACTAATTTAACTCCATCCAAAATACATGCTGATTTAGCGAGAGCCAGACAAGCGAACTTGTCAGCCGATCAATTTGGACAAAAAATTGAAACTCTAATCGCAAAACTAAACACGATTCAAATAGCGGAGAAAGGTGAAGATAAAAGAGAGTTGATTTCGGAATTAAACGATCAGATCGGATTGAATACATTCAAATCGGGACTAAATGAACCGATTAAGACAACAATATACGCATCGCGACCGAAAGACTTGAAGGACGCAATAGATCTTGCTCGTGAGATTGACACGCAAGATAGAGCACAGGTATTAAGCTACGGTTTTCGTAAAAAGAATTTTAAGACTAGCGGAATGTATTACTCAAATAATGTTCAGAAAAATAATTTTAAAAAATATAGATATAATAATAATGGTCATACAAGTAGTACGAATAATAGAGATTATAATAATAATGGTAATAAAGGATTTAGCAATAATAGAAATAATTACCAAAATAGCAATGGCTATAACAAGAATTTTAAAAATATTCCAAATTATGGAAACAATAGATTTAATAAAGTAAATATGATTAGCTCGGGAAACGACGAGCTAGTCCCCGAAGACGTAGATTCGAGGGACTTAGGGAATCAGAAATAGATAACCCAATAAGAATACGTAATATAAATAATAGCACTTCAAATTTCATAATGATTCACAATAATGTAACTAGATCTATAAGTAGCACATTTTTAATAGATACTGGAGCTGATATTTCACTCCTTAAAGAGAACGTATTAAAAGAAAATATAGAGTTAACAGACGATACTCGTAAAATAATTGGTGTAACAAAAGATGAATCGCACACTTTAGGTACGATTATAGCAACGTTAGATTTTGATGGCGAGAAAATTAAGCAAAAATTTCACATAGTAAGTGAAGAATTTCCACTAGGAACTGATGGAATACTAGGACGAGATTTCCTAAGAAACAACTTATGTAAGATAGACTACGAAACGTATACTTTAGAAATTTATATAAACGGCACAGAAATTTTACTACCAATAAGAACCAAACTGAGAGAAGAGAACAACTTTAGAATACCAGCACGTACACAGATGATGAAAGCAATAAATTTAAACGTAGCTGAAGATAGTGTAATCCTAGACGAAGAGATACAAGATGGTGTATTCATAGCCAATTCAATAATACCAGAAAAAGGCATTACACATATAAAAATTCTCAACACACTTGATCATGAGATAACAGTCAAGAATATCTCACCAAGGATAGTACCACTCAGAGATTATGAAATTATGAATGTACGAGACAGCAAAATGAAGAATCTTGAAAAAGGAAGATACACGAAACTGTTAGAAGAATTAAAAATCGAAAACTTGGATGATACAGCAAAACAATCAATTTTGGAAATTTGTGAACAATATTCCGATATTTTTCATTTAAAAGGAGATAATCTCACAACAAATAATTTCTACAAACAAACCATCACTACAATGGATAAAACACCAGTCTATATCAAGAATTATAGATTACCTCAATCTCAAATTGAAGAAATAAATAATCAAGTAGAAGAACTAATTAAAGGAGACATAGTAGAAGGATCGACAAGTTCATTCAATGCACCTCTTTTAATCGTAAAGAAGAAAGGGAAAGAAAATACCAAATATCGACTTGTAGTTGACTTCAGATAACTCAATAAGAAGATAGTAGATGATAAGTTCCCACTCACGAGATTGGACGACATATTAGACAGTCTCGGAAGAGCAAAGTATTTTACAACACTGGATTTGGCGAGTTCTTTCCACCAAATAGAACTTGAGAAGGATTCACGACCATTAACAGCATTCTCAACAAATAAAGGTCATTACCAATTTAAAAGATTACCATTCGGCTTAAAAATATCAACTAATAGCTTTCAAAGAATGTTATCCATAGCACTAGCTGGTCTAATTATATTCGGGTGTAGCTTGAAACACCACAATATGAACCTGATCAAAACCTTAGAAAGATTGAGAAAATACAACTTAAAATTAAATCCAAGAAAATGCAATTTTTTACAAACCGAAGTAACTTATTTGGGACACTTAATAACAAGTCAAGGCATAAAAACAGATCCGAAAAAATATGATATAGTTAAAAATTATCCTATACCGAAAAATGCTGATGAAGCTAAACGATTTACAGCATTTTGTAACTACTATAGAAGATTTATACCAAAATTCGCAGAAATCGCAAAACCATTGAACAATTTAAACAAAAAAAACGCAACGTTCGAATGGACTAAAGAATGTGAAGAGGCATTCACAACATTAAAAAACAAGCTGATCAATCCACCAATATTAAAATACCCAAATTTTGAAGAGACATTCATAATAACAACAGATGCATCGAATTACGCATTGGGAGCTGTGTTATCACAGGGAGAAATAGGAAATGATTTGCCGATTTCCTACGCTAGCCGATCATTAAATAAATACGAAATTAACAAGCCAATAATTGAAAAGGAACTGCTAAGTATACACTGGGCCATAAACTTTTTTAGACCGTACGTCTATGGGAGAAAATTCACAGTGGTGACAGACCACAGGCCATTAGTGAGTCTGTTCACGCACAAAAATCCGTCATCAAAACTAACAAGGATCAGATTAGACTTATCTGACTATGATTTCCAAATCATTTATAAACAAGGAAAGATGAATGCAAACGCTGACGCATTATCTAGAATAGAAGTAAACTCAGACACGCTTAAAGCGATGATACCGACATCCACGGTAAATACAGTTAAAACGAGGGCTATGACAAGAAAAGAGAATTACAAAACAGAGGAAAACACCGCAGAGTTGGAAACGGAGTGCACGCTGTATTCATGGAACTGCACCTCTATATCTGAAATAAGAAAATATGAGAACCTTGTCATTCGAAGATAAAGAATCACGTGATAAAATAAAGAAAAAATGTATTGACTACAAAGAAAATAATGATAGTTTGCGAATAATTGAATTGAATAAAAAGAATAAAAGAGGAATCCTAGTAATATATAGTAAAAATCCAAGTATCGCCTTAGGGAATACACTGGAGAAGCTGATATTAATTATGAAAAGGGAAAAAATAGAGAATCTAGCGCTAGAGATTAATGATAGTATATTCACACATGTAGATGTGAATGAATTTAAAAATGAATTCAATAAGCTGCAGCAGAAAAATAATAAAGAAAATATGCAAACAAATTTAAAGATAATAATTTATGAAGCACCTCAAAGAATTACAGATAGAAATAAAATGGATGAATTAATAAAAGTTTACCACGATACACCACACACCGGAGGACATGCAGGTGTCAAAAGAACAATTAACAAATTAAAACAAAAATACGTCTGGAAAAATATGAGTAGAATGATAAAGAATTATGTAAAAAAATGTGAATCATGTGCTAAAAATAAACAAATTAGAAATGTTAAAGAAAAATTTGTACATAAAAACAGATTAAAAAAAAAAGTTAGGATTAGTTAAAATTGCCAAAATAATAGTTAAGCAATAAGAATTAAATAGTAAAACAGAATAAAATTATATTACTTGCAAACAATAAAAATATGTAACAATTTCTCCAATAATTAAGCATAAATAATATCAAAAAGGTCAAAATCATAATAACAATGAAAATTTATCTTCAATAAATTTTCACTTAGGGGTAGGGATGTAACATATGTATGACTAATCCAATTGACATACATTACATATGTTATTCTCCCAACCAAACTATTCTAAACAATTAAATAAGTCATCAACAACTTAAAAGCCTAGATCTAATTTCTATAAATTCCCACGATATACATGTTATAAGGAAACCCAATTAACTTAAAATAATATTAAAGTTGATGACATCACAAAAATAAACTTGAATAAAATTTAAATAAAATTTGGTGAAATTACTGCTGAACGAGGCAATTATATTTATTTAATATAATATTGACCGATATTAACTTCACATAATAAATCGATTGATAATTGGTTAATCGATTTAATTATGAAAATAAATGTAAATAAATGTAATCTTAAGAAGGGATTATAGCGGGGAAACCCTCTATCAATTCCACTATAAATTAAATGAAAATTGTAACGAAAAATCAATCAATAAACTTATCCGAAAGTTTAAAGTTAAAGTGTTAGTTTTAATTTAAAACCTCTAACGGAAGAAAGTCTGCCCAATAGGCCTCAGTCTACGGGTTTAACATGGTTTATCCAGTTGTAAAGACTTTCTTCCCATCATAAATATTGAGACGAATAAGTGGACGCCGTAGTATAGCAGCTCAACAGATAAGTCCACCATAGTTTGTACAATATTATTTTATTTTCACTTATGCAAATGGTTTACACAAATTAAATTTATTAATAGTTAAACTATAAGTTTTGATTTGAATTTGAATTTTAAGTTTAGACTTGCAAAGCATCTCGATTGCGAGCTCGAAAAGGAATGAAATTTTATTATATTTTAGCACCAACCAAAATGATAGACAAATATTACATTGCACTATAATTGATGTTCGAAATTCGAATTCGATTTAATAAATTAATTAATTAATTAATTAATTTATCGTTAGGATGGCGTGCGTATGATTAAGTAGCAGATGGTTCGTATCATGAGTTTGTGGTGATTAATTATTTGGATTCAAATATATTAACCACTACAGTACCCCGCTCGTAGATGAAAGCCCCCGCTTAGTGTGCCTGTTCGAAATGAACAGCTTTGTGTGTTCGAGAAGCTGGTGAACGATCAACAGAACACAAGATACCATACGCTGGCTTCAACCTGTCGATCGAGATGGATTGTTGTTTGCCTTTGATGTCGATAACGAAATGTTTTCGTAGACGTCGTATGATTCTGTATGGACCTTCATATGGGGTTTGTAAACCAATGCGTACTCTATCAACACTAACGAAAACGTAGTCGCAGTTTTCTAGCGACTTCGGAACAAATATGTCGTTTTGTTTGGTTTGTCGTGTAGCTGTTGGAATTAGATTGTGCATTGTATTTCGAAGTTGATCAATGACTGTATCGTGACTTGGCAGTTGTGAAAGAGGATTTTCGACGAAGAACTCACCGGGCAGTTTCAGTGTTTGTCCGTAGACAAGTTCTGCGGGTGAGCACTTCAGATCTTCTTTCACTGTAGCTCGAATACCTAAAAGAATGATTGGTATTTCGGAGCTCCACTGAGTAGTGTTGCCTCTGGCCATAAGAGCAGCTTTAAGTTGTCGATGAAAACGTTCTACCATTCCGTTCGCTTGTGGATGGTAGGCCGTTGTACGTATACGATGTGAGCCTAAAAGTTTAGTTAATTCGGTAAAGAGTTTAGACTCGAATTGTGTTCCCTGATCCGTTGTAATATGCAGTGGAACACCGAATCGTGATACGTAATTGTTGACAAATGTCGTGGCTATGGTAGCAGCAGACATGTCAGACATAGTATAAGCTTCTGGCCATCGAGTGAATCGATCAACGCAAGTTAAAATATAAGAACATCCATTAGAAGGAGGAAGCGGACCTACGATATCTATATGGATATGTTCGAAACGAGATTGTGGAATTTCGAATTGTTCCGTAGGACTTTTTGTGTGTCGTTGGACCTTAGAGCGTTGGCAAGATAAACAAGACTTTGTCCAGTGATTAATATCTTTATTAATACTGGGCCAAAAGTATCTAGCTGTAATCAATTTACGAGTACCGTTGACACCAGGATGTGACAAGTTGTGTAAAGTGTTAAACACAGTTTTGCGTAATGGTTCTGCGATGTATGGGCGATTGTTACCCGTTGATGTTTCGCAGACGATTTCGAATCCTGGTAGTTTAAAAAGCTCTAGTTTCATTGATGAACTAGCGTGACATACGGAACCAGAAAATAAATTCTGAAGTTCTAAGTCTGCTTTTTGTGCAGCGATGATAGCATCGTAGTTGAAGTGAGTCTCAACTGATGCAGTTTCGTTGTCGGATGCACGAGATAATGCATCCGCGACTGTGCTGTCTTTACCTTGCACATGCTGGATATCGGTAGTAAATTGACTAATAAAATCTAAATGGCGAGATTGCCTTGGATTTCGTTCCGTTTTAGATTGTATTGCACGAGTGAGAGGCTTATGGTCGGTGTAAATTGTGAATTCGCGACCTTCAACAAAATACCTGAAGTGTTTTATAGCTAGGTAAATTGCGAGTAGCTCTCGATCGAATGCAGAGTATTTAGTTTCAGCGTCTGAAAGTTTCTTTGAGAAAAATCCCAGTGGTTCCCAACAATCATTATTACGTTGCTGTAGCACTGCTCCGACAGCAATGTTCGATGCATCCGTAGTGATACTGTATGCAGCATCGTTACGTGGATGAACTAACAACGTGATATTGCCCAGTTCGGTTTTTAGCTTGGTGAATGCTAGTTGACATTCGTTTAGCCAAGTAAAATTTTTTGGAGTCTTGGGCTTCTTTAGTAAAGCGGCCAAGTGTGTATGAATTGGGGCAAGTGTTTCAGCTAGTTTCGGTATGAATCTATGATAATAGTTTATCATACCGACGAATTGCTGAATACGTTTGATTGACGTTGGTGCTGGGAATTCCGTAATGGCATTAATTCGTTCTTGAGAAGGCAGAATACCATTAGGAGTTATCGTGTGGCTGAGGAATTCGAGAGTGTTTACGCCGAAAACGCATTTTGAACTCTTTATATGAACACCAAACTCGCTTAGTTTCTGGAATAGTTGTTCCAGATGAAGTTTGTGTTGTTCCTCATTTATTGATGCCACTAAGATATCGTCGATGTAGACGAATACGAAGTCTAAATCTCGGACGATTTCGTTGATGAAACGCTGAAACGTTTGTGCAGCATTACGTAAGCCGAATGGCATTCGAGTGAATTCGAAGAGGCCAAATGGAGTGGCAATTGCGGTTTTGTGAATATCTTCATTCGCGACGGGAATGAGATGATAGGCTCTAATAAGGTCAATTTTAGAAAAGATAGTACAGCCATACAAATTCATCGAAAAATTTTGTATGTGTGGTATCGGATAGCGATCAGGAATCGTGACCGCGTTTAACCTGCGATAATCTCCACATGGTCTCCAGTCGAGATCTTTCTTTCGAACCATGTGAAGCGGACAAGATACAGAAGAAGATGAAATGCGACAAATTCCTAGTTCAACCATATGTTGAAATTCAGTGAACGCAGCTTTTTGACGAATAGGATCTAGTCTGCGTGGTCTTGACACAGGCAAGTGACCAGTGGTAACAATATGATGTACCACGTTATGTTTGACCGGTAAGTTGTAGTTCGGCTCTGCTGTTAGGGAAGGAAACTTCTTTAGTAGCAGGCCGTATTCGTTGTCGATCGTGAAATGAATGGGAGTAGGCGTATCTACATTAACCATTGTGACATTGATTGACAGCTGGGTAGCTGAATCAATCAGCCGTTTTCGTTTCAGATCGACTAAAAGGCCAAATTTACTGAGAAAATCAGCGCCAATGATTGGACGATTCACTTGCGCTAGTACGAAAGCGTGTGTGAATGTTCGTTTAAGTCCAATGTCTACCTTTAGGAGTTTAGTTCCGTAGGTATTAATCATTGTGCCGTTGGCTGCTGATAAGACTAGATCGTTTGATTTTAAATTAGAGAAAGTTGATAAACATAGTTTGAATGGGAGCACCGAAAGGTCAGCTCCCGTGTCTACTAGAAATGTTAAATTATTATGTTTGTCGTATGTAAATAGTCGGAAAGTTTGAATGGTTTGGTTGTTTGCCGTAATGATCTCTGGCTTTAGCTGTTTTTTGTAGTAGTACCTGGGTCTACATCCATGGTAGCTGTGGATATTGACTGGCCAAATGAGCATGGAGATCTACATTTTCGTGCTGCTGTTCCAAAAGTTCGGTGGTAGAAACATAGTCCCGTTCTGTTCTGGGAGCTACCTCGAGATCTCGACCGTGGTCGATATGATGACGGTATCTGCCACGAAATGGAGAACTATTTTGGCTGTAACGATTTCTTGACAAAGACCTTTGTGAGTTGGCTAGTTTTTCAATCGCTCTTTCAATACGCTCAAAACGATCTTCCATTGCGTTTGAGGATCGTGTTTGATTTGGTTGGTTTGCTAAAGTGGCTCGTGTTGTTGAGCGTGGTCGACGAACTTCGTTTACTTGACTCCGTATATTATTGACAGCCATAGCTTCAAACATTTTGTCGGCCATCTTCGACATTGCTTCGTTCGTAGTTGTATCAGACAGGGCGGCCAAAGGTATGCGGATAACTTCCGGCAAGTTACGCACCCAAAGAGATCTTATGATCTTATCGCTAAAATTACCCCCTGCAAGTTGTTTTATGCGACGAAGTGCTTCTGAAGGAACTTGATCGCCGAGTTCCTGACCAGACAATAGAGTCTCGAGTCGTCGCTCGTCCGATGGGGATAACCGTTCTAGCAAGATTCGTTTTAGCGATTCGTATTTGTTGGTTTCAGGCATTGAACTAATAATGTCAGATATCAATTCACAGATATCTGGCGTGAGGGCATGTAAAACGTGCAGGTATTTTTGTTTATCACCCTTTATGTTTTGGTATTCGAACGTTTGTTCGGCCACCTGGAACCAGGTTTGTGGATTGCGCGTCCACAATGGTTGCAGTCTAATACTAGACGATGCGCCGAGCTCCAAAAGTGTCTCATTTTTTACACCTTGAGCGTTGGTTATTTGCTCGTCGTCTGTCATTTTTGGTTGACGGTCAGAAAAATTCAAATAAATAATATATAAAAAAAAGAAAAGTAAACGCGAATAGTTTCGAACTTGAAAAAAACTACAATATTTTTCCCACAAAATATTTTAAATTTGTAAACGCGTAATTAATTCGTATATTTTTTAATATATAAAAAATATATTTTTTTTAAAACAAAAAAATAATCTTCGTGGTAAACCTTGCACGAAATCGAGTATGCTTTGAATTCCAATGTAATTTAAATATTTGGTTTATGAGTATAAATATATGAAGTAATATAATATATATAATAAGAAAATATATAAAAAAATCAATATATAATATATATAATAAGAAAATGTATAAAAAAAATCAGTTCGCAAAGTAAATTTTGTTATGAAAAAAAAATTCAATAATATCAATGAAAAATTTCGAAAATTTAAATTTTATAAATGAGAGAAATTGCTCTTATTTTGTTATTCTTTTGGTGCAATAATTCTACGTTTACTCAAAATTTATTCAAAATAATCAATTTTTTTTGAATCAAATATTTTTATAATAAAAAACTAAACGAGTTTTCAAGTCAAAAATGTTGAACCAATTCAATTCAATTGTAAAAATTTAATTTTATATATAAAAAAAAAAAAATAAATTAAGTATTTTTAGGCAAAAAAAAATGTTATTTAATAGTAAATATTATGTATATTTATCTTGTTTATTGGTGATATCCAGATCCGATGTTTTTGAATAGTGTAATTCTTGAATGATGAATTTTTGTTAGAATCTTAGTTGTAAAATTGGTTATTTAGTAGAATAATTTTTCTTGATAATTGTTTTATGTTTGTTGTCGTTGCAAAACCTGCTGATTTATGTTGAACTATTGTTATGTATGAATTTGAGGTTAAATTTTTGATGCCTTAGTTGCGAACTTGCTGTATCTTGCAAAATTTTGTTTGAATTTTGTTTGGTTGAATTTTATTCCGATAAAACTGTTGTTATTGTTGAGTTTGATATGTACAAGCTTGTTGCACTTGTCTTGCACCAGAATCCAGATGATATGTGTTTTCCAAAAATAGAATTTTAAATGAATGTTTTAGTTATGGTGGTTTTTGTATTGTCGTATTGCGTTTAATTTTATTTGATTACGTACCTTGTAACCTGATACAAATTGTACCAGGTTTTCCAATTTACAAAGCGTGTGTTCTTGTTCGGTAAATACCAAAATCGTTGGTCACCAATGATGATATCGTGGACATCCGCCTTCGCTGGGTTTTATATTAAAACACTTTTGACGTACAATGTATATGAACAAAAGTTTGTACAACATTATTTTATTTTCACTTATGCAAATGGTTTACACAAATTAAATTTATTAATAGTTAAACTATAAGTTTTGATTTGAATTTGAATTTTAAGTTTAGACTTGCAAAGCATCTCGATTGCGAGCTCGAAAAGGAATGAAATTTTATTATATTTTAGCGCCAACCAAAATGATAGACAAATATTACATTGCACTATAATTGATGTTCGAAATTCGAATTCGATTTAATAAATTAATTAATTAATTAATTAATTTATCGTAAGGATGGCGTGCGTATGATTAAGTAGCAGATGGTTCGTATCATGAGTTTGTGGTGATTAATTATTTGGATTCAAATATATTAACCACTACATACATACAACGAAAAACTCGATTATCTTATTTAATTGTTTTGTTGATATTAACAGATTTCATTTTTTATGCATTATTTGTTGGTAAATTATGGAAATGGAAAAACCAAATATTCAATTCTAATTAAATAATTAAAAGTGAATTATTTCTTTTAGTGGTGTCGGTTTTGATTTGGATGATAATTTGGAAGAAACGTTAAGTTTATTAATAAAGGAAGATTTATTTGGTAAGGGTCTGACGTAAAAATTGTGTTTCTACAATTTATGTTAATTTTACAACGCTGGTATGAATAAGGGTTTTACTTTACATATCTTTTATAGATGCTAGTTTTTACACGGTGAGTTCTTCAGTTTTAAATAAAATCAATAATTTATGTAAATAAATTATTGTTGTTATAATCCGCAAAACAATCTTATATATGTATATATATTTTATTACGCGTTTTGAGTGACTCATTTTTGGCAAAATCAGCAGTTTTAGCCAGGCCGAACGGGCCTCATAAACAGCAGTTTTAGCCAGGCCGAACACAAGTTTGTTGTATTTCGTGTTATTTTTAAAAACAACTGCAAGAAATTTAAATTAATAATCTTTATGCAATTCCTCATAGTCAGCATATTTGAATTTAATTGATTTAAACTTAATAAGAACTACATCAATCCTCAAACGCTTCAATTCAAACTGTTTATCAATTCTAGTTGCATAAGAGTGATATATTGTGTTTGTGTTGTTATTTATGTATAAAAAAACAAAATTGGCGTTCTATCAATTCCATCTATATTGAGATGAAAATAACAACCTACTGTTAGAAAACTATGAATCCAATTTGCAGTAAGATCACCTGCAACGTATGATTCAAATTTAGCTGTATGGTTTGATGCTATACTTTATTAAGCATGTCAAGAAAAATACTGAATGTTTCACCATGGCTCGCCAGAATATCGTTCCACAGAAGGGTAGCATAAGCTCACAGATTGTCTAATTAAGACTTTTTGGCAAACCATACTGCATAGCGTAAATAATTCTTAACACCTCCAAATATTTTATTATATTATAGTTAACATATCTTTCAAATATTTTTGCTTAACTGGCAGAACTGCATTTGGTTTAAAT
The DNA here is from genome assembly GCA_963693315.1 of Diogma glabrata. Classification (NCBI taxonomy): domain Eukaryota; kingdom Metazoa; phylum Arthropoda; class Insecta; order Diptera; family Cylindrotomidae; genus Diogma; species Diogma glabrata. The sequence goes on from OY856186.1 coordinate 354,710,236, forward strand.
TTATTAGTACTAATATTACTGCATTCTTTGGTTATAAATAAAACACTATCCAATTTCCAATATTTAGGATAAATTCTGATTTAGAGCAGGGTTATACTATGTTGGAGTTTTATTTGAATGATAAAAGATCTGCCTCTTTTGAGTCGATTATGTTTTTTTTGTCTCTATACTTGAACATTTGATTCCAAAAAAATTAATTATTTTCGTTCTAAATTACTAGCACCTAAATTATAGTTTTTCTTGTACATTTTTAAAAATTGTCTTTTGTTTCCTTAAAAACGAAAAATTTTTTAAATTGGCAGAAACAAGACCGTAATTTGGGTGCCTATGGGGTGCCATTAAAGAAGATCAAAACGGTAATTAAACTAGTTTCATAATCAGTCAAAACTAAATTAATATAGTAAAGGATTAGGTAATCAAATGAAACTCTAAAATATTAAAATTAATATAAGCGAGGGCAAATTGTGGACAGCGAGCACTTTAAAATTATGTATTTATCTCAGGAGTAACTAAATGGTAATATTACAGCTCCATTTACGAATTGGAGCTCCATTTACATTAATTTGCGAGAAAAAATAAATTAAAAATCATGTAAATAGTTCTTGTGGCTGCAAAATCCCAAAAAATATAAACAGAAATGCCCGAGCAGAAATTAGTTAGGGAAAGCCTGAATCAGGACCCAATCAGGCTAATGTCTGATCCGAACTATAGGGCAAACCTGATCAGTAAACGGGAACAAACAAAAAAAAAATTTGTCTTCAAATTTTAGGGATTGGTAGTATTCCATCAGAAAACAAATTTGCAATTTTTTTAGATTTTTTAGCCAACCCTTTTGTCGTAAGTGACGATCACAAATTTGAATATTATTCTAGAACTACAATTTAATGCGTTTATAAACAATTTTTAAAAAAGTATCAGTTCATTAGCATTTTCACCGTAGAATACGATAAAAATATTTATTTATCTAGAACGAAAAGTGAAACTTTAAAGTACGAGCTAGTTGTTTACTAGTGAGTGCCTTTAAAAACACTTTTCGTTTGAGGTAAATTTTATTTCATACTGGAAATTTATTAAAATAAAAAGAAATTAGTTTAAATTTTGCTCAAAAAGTTTAACTTTAAAGTCCTAGGACGTTAAAGTTCAACGTTTATGGTACAAAAAGTTGAACTTTAACGTCCTAGGACTTTATAAAATTTTATAAAGTCCTAGAACGTTAAAGTTCAACTTTTTGTACCATTAATAATCCGAAAAATGTTTTACATATCAGTATGAAATAAAAATATTTAAAAAAATTTAGTTTAGTTACCTCCCTTATTTTTTAGGGTTTTAAAGTTTAAAATCAATTTTTCGAAATGACACGTTTTTTAAATTTTTACTTCTCCACAATTTTAAATTGTGTGAAGTAATGCAATCTATCGTGAAAAAAAAAATCTTACATACCCCAAATTTTATTTTATCTTTTGTTTTGGACCATCCTCTATCTAACTAGCCAAAAAAAATTTTGGTGTACGTCTGTGTGTGCGTGGGTGGGTGAGTTTTCTGCATAGGATCTTGATGAAACTTTGGCAAATGATACAGGTTCACTTGAAAATGGAAGATCTGGATTCATTTCAAATTTGGACAAAATGGCGGTCTCCCGAACACCTCTAAGTTTAAATCTTGAATAACTTCTGATCTCCGGCTATGATCTTATTGAAACTTAGTATATAAGGTTTTAGTACTGTTTCCAATATTTCTGCATACCAACTTCCGGTTTGTCACTTCCGGTTAAAAAGTTTTTTTTCAGGTTTTTATCCCTACTGTAGCCTTCAATTACCGATCGATTTTCATGAAACGTTGCGAAAAGCTTTTAAATAACATGAGAAAGATTTTATCAGCTTTTGGAGCACATTGGATAATGGGTTGGGGGGTCCACCATACAACAGGTGGTTTTTTCCACAAAGTTTTTATGTTTGTTGGGAGCACACAGCATTCGTTCGTGAACGAATTTTGATGACACTTTAAAAAAAGATGCAAACATGTATAGCAAAGAACTGATTAGTTTTTGAGCGATAGTGAACAAAGTGGTGGGGGGTCCCTGGAGCACCTGTTTTTTTGAAAGCTCTATAACTTCTGTACCTGATAAGCGAATTGGATGAAACTTGGTACATGAGTATGTAGTACGGTTTACAATAGTTCTGCATCCCAACTTCCGGTTTTTCACTTCCGGTAAAAAAATTTTTTTTGTACTTTTTTGAAGTTTTTTCATTGTCCTTATCCACACTACAGCCTACAATAATGAAGTGATTATGATGAAACTTATGGAATAGGGTTTCAATCAGTGTGAAAAGATAATTATCATGTTTTGGGACACATTGATCAAAGTGGTGGGGGGTCTACCATACAAATGCTGACTTTTCACACTTTGTTTTTTAAGTTTGTTGGGAGCATACAGACTTCATTCATTAATTTATTTTAATGAAACTTTAGAAAAAGATGGAGATTTAAGTAACAAAAAACTGATTAGTTTTTGGATAGTATTGGAATAAGTGGTGGGGGTCCTCCCGAACACCTGTTTAATGTGTCACACTTTTTTCAATGTTTGTTGGGAGCACACAGCATTCGTTCGTGAACGAATTTCGATGATACTTTGGAAAAAGATGCAAACATGTATAGCAAAGAACTGATTAGTTTTTGAGCGATAGTGAACAAAGTGGTGGGGGGTCCCTGGAGCACCTGTTTTTTTGAAAGCTCTATAACTTCTGTACCTGATAAGCGAATTGGATGAAACTTGGTACATGAGTATGTAGTACGGTTTACAATAGTTCTGCATCCCAACTTCCGGTTTTTCACTTCCGGTAAAAAAAATTTTTTTGTACTTTTTTGAAGTTTTTTCATTGTCTTTATGCACACTACAGCCTACAATAATGAAGTGATTATGATGAAACTTATGGAATAGGGTTTCAATTAGTGTGAAAAGATAATTATCATGTTTTGGGTTACATTGATCAAAGTGGTGGGGGGTCTACCATACAAATTCTGACTTTTCACACTTTGTTTTTTAAGTTTGTTGGGAGCATACAGACTTCATTCATTAATTTATTTTAATGAAACTTTAGAAAAAGATGGAGACCTAAGTAACAAAGAACTGATTAGTTTTTGGATAGTATTGGAATAAGTGGTGGGGGTCCTCCCGAACACCTGTTTAATGTGTCACACTTTTTTCAATGTTTGTTGGGAGCACACAGCATTCGTTCGTGAACGAATTTTGATGACACTTTGGAAAAAAATGCAAACATGTATGGCAAAGAACTGATTAGTTTTTGAGCGATAGTGATCAAAGTGGTGGGGGGTCCCTGGAGCACCTGTTTTTTTTAAAGCTCTATAACTTCTGTACCTGATAAGGGAATTGGATGAAACTTGGTACATGAGTATATAGTACGGTTTACAATAGTTCTGCATCCCAATTTCCGGTTTTTCACTTCCGGTAAAAAATTTTTTTTGTACTTTTTTGAAGTTTTGCCATTGTCTTTATGCACACTACAGCCTACAATAATGAAGTGAGTATGATGAAACTTATGGAATAGGGTTCCAATCAGTGTGAAAAGATAATTATCATGTTTTGGGACACATTGATCAAAGTGGTGGGGGGTCTACCATACAAATTCTGACTTTTCACACTTTGTTTTTTTAGTTTGTTGGGAGCATACAGACTTCATTCATTAATTTATTTTAATCAAACTTTAGAAAAAGATGGAGACCTAAGTAACAAAGAACTGATTAGTTTTTGGATAGTATTGGAATAAGTGGTGGGGGTCCTCCCGAACACCTGTTTAATGCGTTACACTTTTTTCAATGTTTGTTGGGAGCACACAGCATTCGTTCGTGAACGAATTTTGATGACACTTTGGAAAAAGATGCAAACATGTATGGCAAAGAACTGATTAGTTTTTGAGCGATAGTGAACAAAGTGGTGAGGGGTCCCTGGAGCACCTGTTTTTTTGAAAGCTCTATAACTTCTGTACCTGATAAGCGAATTGGATGAAACTTGATACATGAGTATGTAGTACGGTTTAAAATAGTTCGGCATCCCAACTTTTGGTTTTTCTCTTCCGGTAAAAAAAAATTTTTTTTATTCTTTTTTTAAGTTTTTTCAGTGTCTTTATGCACACTACAGCCTACAATAATGAAGTGATTATGATGAAACTTATGGAATAGGGTTCCAATTAGTCTAAGAAGATAATTATCATCTTTTGGGACACATTGATCAAAGTGGCGGGGGGGTCTACCATACAACTGCTGACTTTTCACACTTGGTTTTTAAAGTTTGTTGGGAGCATACAGACTTCAGTCATTAATCAATTCTAATGACACTTTGGAAAAAGATGGAAACTTAAATGACAAGGAACTGATCAGTTTTTGGACAATATTGGGATAAGTGGTACGGGGTCTTCCGAACACCTGTTTACTGTGTCATCATTTTTTCAATGTTTGTTGGGAGCACACAGCATTCGTTCGTGAACCAATTTTGATAACACTTTGGGAAAAAATGCAAACATGTATGGCAAAGAACTGATTAGTTTTTGAGCGATAGTGAACAAAGTGTAGGGGCGTGTCCCATACACCTGTTTGTTTTTAAGCTCAATAACATCTGTACCTGATAATCGAATTGGATGAAACTTTGTACATAAGCATTTAGTATGATTTACAAAAATTCTGCATCCCAACTTCCAGTTTTTTACTCCCGGTAAAAAAAATATTTTTTTTAATTGTTGGCAGTTTTTTCAGTATCTTTATGCACACTACAGCCTACAATAATGAAGTGATTATGATAAAACTTATGGAAAGGGTTTCAATTAGTGTAAGAAGATAATTATCATCTTTTGGGACACATTGATCAAAGTGGCGGGGGATCTATCATACAACTGCTGACTTTTCACACTTGGTTTTTAAAGTTTGTTGGGAGCATTCCGATTTCATTCATTTATCAATTTTAATGGCACTTTGAAAAAAGATAAAGACTTTATTGACAAAGAATTGAATAGTTTTTGGACAATATTGGGATAAGTGGTGGGGTCCTCTCGAACACCTGTTTATTGTTTCAATGTTTGTTGGAAGCATACAACATTCGTTCGTTAAGTAATTTTGATTACAGTTTGCAAAAATATGCAAATATGTATGGCAAGGAACTGATTAGTTTTTTTAGCGATAGTGAACAAAGTGGTAGGGGGTCCTCCAAGCACCTGTTATTTTGGAAGCTCAATAGCTTCTGTACCTGATAATCGAGTTGGATGAAATTTGGTACATACACATTTAGTACGGTTTACATCAGTTCTGCATCCTAACTTCCTCTTTGTCACTTCCGATAAAATTTTTGTTTACTTTTTCTCGTACAACAGAATTGCTTTAATATTTTTATTATTAGAACAACGAAGTCCATAATATTGGTTAGCTTTTAATTAAAGTATTTTATGGATATTAGCTCATTATATATCCAGAACACTATGTTTCCAGAGCTGTGGTGAAGTCAGCCTATGCATCAGCGTCGCAATATTTTTTAATAAATATGTTGTGTAGTAGGAATTAACAATATCTGTCACATACATTATGCAAACATAAAAACCTTTTAAGACCAAGGTCCCACAACATCATACGTTCAAAGGTGTTGATCGATGTAAATCTTTCTGTTTTTTTATTTTTTTTGTTAAAGAATGGATAACTAAACAATAAATCATATCACTGACAAAATATGACATAGGCCAATATTCTATGATAGAATAGAGAAATAAATAGTAAACAGCAAATGTTTTACAAAAATTTGCTGGAACAAAACAAAAATGTAGTTGCCAATAATCCAGTTGGTGGCATATCCCTTGATCCTGTGACTCACCGTCCGATATACTGACTTTTTGTTCATGTTTTTTAAGTTAAAAATTCTTTAGGTGTGGTTTTTTATGGGGAAAAATTTATATATTCGAGTCATCGTCACGCTAAATAAATATTAAATATAAAATAAATATTAAAAAAAAGTTAGGTAAATTGTAATAATTTGTTATTTTCTTATTTCTTATTCTTATTTCCTTGATTTATAATTTGTTTTTTTTTCTTTTTTATTGAATTTGATTTTTTTTTTCGGTTTATAACAGCGTGTAAGTATGACAAAGTAAGTAAAGATTTTGTTGTGTTTTAAAGTAAAAAAAAAATTATAAATCAATAAAATGAGAATAAAAAATAACAAATGATTACAATTTATCTCACTCTTTTAAAATTTATTTTTACTTAATATTTATTTAGCGTGACGATGACTCGAATATATACATTTTTCCAAATACAAAATTGCACAACGCGCCTAAGAAGTTTTCAATTCGAAAATGGTACAACAATCACCAACAGAAAATAGAAAAAAATGTAAAAAGAAAACAAAAACAAAAAAAAGTATAAAAAAACAGAATAGCCACAAAACATTTCTTTTAAAAAATGAATAAAATATTGAGATGTCATAAAAATCCCCTGAATGCATTCTAAATATTACTTTGCGTTGACGTCACACTGTGCTAAAAGACAATAGCAATAACCTTAAAAACTACACTATCGATTAATTTAAGTACCCTAAACTGTCCGCAGCCTTAAACTGTGTTTAAATCAATCCTTTGTGAGGAAGATGTCAACTCATATTGAAAGAGAAATATATACTCAAATAGTAGTTTTTATTTTCCTTATTTAATTTCACCGGAATAAAATTATGGAAAATAACGATGGGAAAACCAATATTTTATTATTTTTAGAACTGCCTGCCAAAAAAATTATTAATTTTCTTGTTAATATCGAAATGATAATAATTTGAACGAAACGAAAAAATACATTAGCAATAACTTTAAAAAACTGCTTTATCGATCAATTTAAAATTCATAAAAAGAACTTTTTATGATTTTTTTGAGTTCATGAAAATTACAATAATTTTAATGGTATTTAATCAAAATTAATAAGTTTTCTTTGATAGTAAAAAAAGCATAACCCAAGTATTGTTAAAATTATGATAATACATATATTTTAAATAATTGTATTCTCGTTCTCTTGATTCATATTTTGGTTTTTTCTTTTCTATTAAATTTGAAGTTTTTCTCAGTGTGTAAGTGTGGTAAAGTAAGTAAAGATTTTGTTGTATTAAGACGTAAATATATAGCTATTTCACAGTTTTATGTGTTCATTTCTGTCGGCAGTCCTCAAGACTGCTTTTTTTTATGTACTGAATAGTACAGTTATATAGTTATAGTTTGATTTTCTTTTCATTTAATTTTTATTTGAATAATTGACTGAATTTTATTTATCTGTGTATTAATTTGATGATATTGTAATTTTATATACGTTGATCTTTGTCTAAATTGACAATGGACTTGTGTTTTTGTCATACTACTTTTAGAGTGGACGATTTGTAGTGTAAATGTTGACAAATTTAACAATTCTGTAAGGATTGCAACACTTTCTGTTTAAGGTTACGCTTAGTTTGTAAGTGTTGGAGTAATTTCTATGGAGTATGAATATGGTCCATAGCATTACTTGAGTTATCATATCCATTTACTGCATAATCAATTGCTGCATAATAAAATTTTTCTAATAAATTGCCAATGTACCATTCCCTGGTGGATAGCTGTAAACTTTCATCGATGTTGAAAACTGCATGGTAAACAATATAATTTTTATAACTCCAACCACAAATTTGTATGGAAATATACGCCGTACTGGCAATTTTTCATTTGGCTTCATTCTGAGATTTATTTTTCAACTATAGTTTTAAGAAACACAAAAAAAATTTCATCCCAAAATTATTTCGGTATTAAATTTATTTCACAGTTACAATATTTACAAAATTATTTACAACTTAAATCACTATTTACAAAACAAATATTAGCGTGCGAGACGCACGTGTTATTTCACTAACACCATACGACGACTGCCAATTTTTTTAAAAACATAAAACAAAATATAGAACAATAATTTTTCTAGAAAAATTTTATTTTTTCCACCAATTCGCGATGGCACCATTATGTTGATAAGGTAGGTTCATACTTTTGAACCTGTTTGTGCGTTCGACAATGCCCAATAAGATTTAAATACACTTTCCATAGAATAAAACTGCTCCTTTTTTTATGGTATTTTTAGCATTATTTTCTGTCGCATTTTTAGCTTCTGGTCACCATTTTGCTCTTCATCATTATCTGTTGATGGCTCCAAATTTTTCTTACTCAAGACATTCTCCTTACATTTTTCCATTAGATACACTGCCCAATAAAAAAATAATAACAGCTTCCAAAGTTCCAACAAAATTAGTTTTTGGCAAGCTTTATCTTAAAAATAGGAACTTATTCTTCACACTTTTCGATTTTTAAAGAATCATTTAACTGTATTTCCGTCTTTTAATGTTCGAGCAGCTATAGGTCGTACTTTATCTATCAGGTGACACGTTAACGATATAAGAAAATTTTGTGTTTTTCGGTCTCTAAAAACAAATTTAACAACAAAAATAGAGATATATAGGGAACATTGCACGTCAAGCGGGCCAGTTGCGACCAAAATTTAAAGAGGTTTAAGAAAACGTGAGATGTTGTGAGATAAAAAGACGTGAGATGTCTCTAAAAGCTACATTTCAGTTATTTTTCACTCTTTTGTGTTTCTTTTTGTTTTTTCTGATGTTGGTTTTAATTTTTTAAAAAAATTATTTTGCTAATATAACTGTGATTTTGATAAAAAACACGCTATTTTCACGAGTCTAACTTTAACTACAATTTATGTAGTAGACATTCTCAAATGAACCTATTTTAGTTCTTTTCATCCTTAATTGCATGTAAAGAAGAACTTTTTATTCTCGATAAACTTGTTAACTCCTACAAAATCTAAAAAAACATACTATTTAACAACTAATTATATTTTAGAATCTCAAATAGTACATTATGATGCAAGAACGTAGAGCTAACGATTTTGGACGCATGTGGAGTTTGCAAATCGAGGCGCTAGCCGAGCCACTTTTATTTTGGTATCTCCTCAGATCACTAATATTGACGAATCCATATCCTTTACATCATTAATAGATAGTTTAAGCATTTTGTCTTTTCGACATGCTCCATGCAACTCTAAAAATCAATACAACCTATATTTGAACCGTTTTTTTTTAAAGTGGTATAAGTCCATTTTTGAAAAAATTGAGTTAGTGGTAGTTTTAGAAAGATAATGATGGCCTCTTTCTATATATATAATCATACCTTCAATAGAGCTCGAATTGGTGAGGAGCGGGGGTGGAGAAATGGCTAAAGATCGATTTCCACATTTTATTTGTTTATATCAATAGAAATTTGTGAATAACTTTTGTTAATTTTTTACTTCACCACAATTTTAAATTGTGTGAAGTAATGCAATCTATCGTGAAAAAAAAAAATCTTACATACCCCAAATTTTATTTTATCTTTTGTTTTGGACCATCCTCTATCTAACTAGCCAAAAAAAATTTTGGTGTACGTCTGTGTGTGCGTGGGTGGGTGGGTGGGTGGGTGGGTGGGTGGGTGGTTGGGTGGGTGGTTGGGTGGTTGTTTGAGTTTTCTGCATAGGATCTTGATGAAACTTTGGCAAATGATACAGGTTCACTTGAAAATGGAAGATCTGGATTCATTTCAAATTTGGACAAAATGGCGGGGGGGTCTCCCGAACACCTCTAAGTTTAAATCTTGAATAACTTCTGATCTCCGGCTATGATCTTATTGAAACTTAGTATATAAGGTTTTAGTACTGTTTCCAATATTTCTGCATACCAACTTCCGGTTTGTCACTTCCGGTTAAAAAGTTTTTTTTTCAGGTTTTTATCCCTACTGTAGCCTACAATTACCGATCGATTTTCATGAAACGTTGCGAAAAGCTTTTAAATAACATGAGAAAGATTTTATCAGCTTTTGGAGCACATTGGATAAAGGGTTGGGGGGTCCACCATACAACAGGTGGTTTTTTCCACAAAGTTTTTATGTTTGTTGGGAGCACACAGCATTCGTTCGTGAACGAATTTTGATGACACTTTGGAAAAAGATGCAAACATGTATAGCAAAGAACTGATTAGTTTTTGAGCGATAGTGAACAAAGTGGTGGGGGGTCCCTGGAGCACCTGTTTTTTTGAAAACTCTATAACTTCTGTACCTGATAAGCGAATTGGATGAAACTTGGTACATGAGTATGTAGTACGGTTTACAATAGTTCTGCATCCCAACTTCCGGTTTTTCACTTCCGGTAAAAAAATTTTTTTTGTACTTTTTTTAAGTTTTTTCATTGTCTTTATGCACACTACAGCCTACAATAATGAAGTGATTATGATGAAACTTATGGAATAGGGTTTCAATCAGTGTGACAAGATAATTATCATGTTTTGGGACACATTGATCAAAGTGGTGGGGGGTCTACCATACAAATGCTGACTTTTCACACTTTGTTTTTTAAGTTTGTTGGGAGCATACAGACTTCATTCATTAATTTATTTTAATGAAACTTTAGAAAAAGATGGAGACTTAAGTAACAAAGAACTGATTAGTTTTTGGATAGTATTGGAATAAGTGGTGGGGGTCCTCCCGAACACCTGTTTATTGTGTCACACTTTTTTCAATGTTTGTTGGGAGCACACAGCATTCGTTCGTGAACGAATTTTGATGACACTTTGGAAAAAAATGCAAACATGTATGGCAAAGAACTGATTAGTTTTTGAGCGATAGTGATCAAAGTGGTGGGGGGTCCCTGGAGCACCTGTTTTTTTTAAAGCTCTATAACTTCTGTACCTGATAAGGGAATTGGATGAAACTTGGTACATGAGTATATAGTACGGTTTACAATAGTTCTGCATCCCAACTTCCGGTTTTTCACTTCCGGTAAAAAATTTTTTTGTACTTTTTTGAAGTTTTGCCATTGTCTTTATGCACACTACAGCCTACAATAATGAAGTGATTATGATGAAACTTATGGAATAGGGTTTCAATCAGTGTGAAAAGATAATTATCATGTTTTGGGACACATTGATCAAAGTGGTGGGGGGTCTACCATACAAATTCTGACTTTTCACACTTTGTTTTTTAAGTTTGTTGGGAGCATACAGACTTCATTCATTAATTTATTTTAATGAAACTTTAGAAAAAGATGGAGACCTCAGTAACAAAGAACTGATTAGTTTTTGGATAGTATTGGAATAAGTGGTGGGGGTCCTCCCGAACACCTGTTTAATGCGTTACACTTTTTTCAATGTTTGTTGCGAGCACACAGCATTCGTTCGTGAACGAATTTTGATGACACTTTGGAAAAAGATGCAAACATGTATGGCAAAGAACTGATTAGTTTTTGAGCGATAGTGAACAAAGTGGTGAGGGGTCCCTGGAGCACCTGTTTTTTTGAAAGCTCTATAACTTCTGTACCTGATAAGCGAATTGGATGAAACTTGATACATGAGTATGTAGTACGGTTTAAAATAGTTCTGCATCCCAACTTTCGGTTTTTCTCTTCCGGTAAAAAAAAATTTTTTTTATTCTTTTTTTAAGTTTTTTCAGTGTCTTTATGCACACTACAGCCTACAATAATGAAGTGATTATGATGAAACTTATGGAATAGGGTTCCAATTAGTCTAAGAAGATAATTATCGTCTTTTGGGACACATTGATCAAAGTGGCGGGGGGGTCTACCATACAACTGCTGACTTTTCACACTTGGTTTTTAAAGTTTGTTGGGAGCATACAGACTTCAGTCATTAATCAATTCTAATGACACTTTGGAAAAAGATGGAAACTTAAATGACAAGGAACTGATCAGTTTTTGGACAATATTGGGATAAGTGGTACGGGGTCTTCCGAACACCTGTTTACTGTGTCATCATTTTTTCAATGTTTGTTGGGAGCACACAGCATTCGTTCGTGAACCAATTTTGATAACACTTTGGGAAAAAATGCAAACATGTATGGCAAAGAACTGATTAGTTTTTGAGCGATAGTGAACAAAGTGTAGGGGCGTGTCCCATACATCTGTTTGTTTTTAAGCTCAATAACATCTGAACCTGATAATCGAATTGGATGGAAACTTTGTACATAAGCATTTAGTATGATTTACAAAAATTCTGCATCCCAACTTCCGGTTTTTTACTTCCGGTAAAAAAATATTTTTTTTAATTGTTGGCAGTTTTTTCAGTATCTTTATGCACACTACAGCCAACAATAATGAAGTGATTATGATAAAACTTATGGAAAGGTTTCAATTAGTGTAAGAAGATAATTATCATCTTTTGGGACACATTGATCAAAGTGGCGGGGGATCTATCATACAACTGCTGACTTTTCACACTTGGTTTTTAAAGTTTGTTGGGAGCATTCCGATTTCATTCATTAATCAATTTTAATGGCACTTTGAAAAAAGATAAAGACTTTATTGACAAAGAATTGACTAGTTTTTGGACAATATTGGGATAAGTGGTGGGGTCCTCTCGAACACCTGTTTATTGTTTCAATGTTTGTTGGAAGCATACAACATTCGTTCGTTAAGTAATTTTGATTACAGTTTGCAAAAATATGCAAATATGTATGGCAAGGAACTGATTAGTTTTTTTAGCGATAGTGAACAAAGTGGTAGGGGGTCCTCCAAGCACCTGTTATTTTGGAAGCTCAATAGCTTCTGTACCTGATAATCGAGTTGGATGAAATTTGGTACATACACATTTAGTACGGTTTACATCAGTTCTGCATCCTAACTTCCTCTTTGTCACTTCCGATAAAATTTTTGTTTACTTTTTCTCGTACAACAGAATTGCTTTAATATTTTTATTATTAGAACAACCAAGTCCATAATATTGGTTAGCTTTTAATTAAAGTATTTTATGGATATTAGCTCATTATATATCCAGAACACTATGTTTCCAGAGCTGTGGTGAAGTCAGCCTATGCATCAGCGTCGCAATATTTTTTTAAACTAGAATCTTTTATCTTTAAAATAAAACAAAACAGAAGTTTCTATCTTTAATAGAACGGAAGTTATGAATTTTTGAAAATAGCTCATCAAGAAATTTAGAACCGCTATATTTTCCAAAAAAAAAAAATCCTCAAACACCCATATCTTTTTTTTCGATATAAAACGCATAAAAAAAAGTCCAAGCGGCACGTATATCCGCTAGAAATAGGTAGATTTCGAGATCAGACAGTTTTGTGTGCCAGTAGAATCTGATGTATCATATTAGTTTAAACAAGACAAACTAATTTCAAACAGATATCGAACAAATTTTTAAAAGAA